>CM035430.1:156030740-156630740 GCA_020310875.1 Ceratopteris richardii
TCATATGTATTGCATAACTTCTTCCAAAGCTCCTATGCACTTTCACAATCTAATATTGTAAAGTAAACATTGTCTGCTAGGTGCAATCGAATGGTAGACCTAGCCAATTCATCTAACTCATTCCAATCATCTTCATCCATGTCAACAAGCTTCTTTGAGATTCCATTTACTTGCTTCCATTGCCTCCTCTAAATCAGCACTTCTTTAATCTGATTCTTCCATAGAGCAAATTTTGTGCCATCAAATTTTTAGATCTCAAAATGATCTTTGCCCTGCAAGTTATAGCTCCTCCTCGGAACACTAGCACTAGAGCTTGATCCATCGGACATGCTTGAGACCTCTTATGTCATGATGGTAAAGAAGTGAATAGAGTGATAATGGAGCTAGAAGAGTCAAAACACCACTAAGGCTCAAAGAAGGATGACCAAGTATCAGATTCTGGAAGAGAATTAAGTAGTCTTCCTAGAAAAATGAATTAATGAACAATAATGAGCAACCAAAAGGATTATGTGAGAATAAATGTGCTCACACCAATGTGTATCAAGGAGTAAATTGACCACTATATAGTTGACAAAACTGAAAATCTAGAAAACTTTTGCTAGAGTATCCTTTGCAAAATGAGCATATGAAGAGTGTCAAAAATCTCATAAAACTGCAATTATTGACATGTTTACCTGCATAGTGAATCACTGACTCCACTGCATATAATTAGTTATCCAAAAGAAGCCAACTAGGCTTATCGAGCACTTATGAACAACTATCATACATATCCTATGGCAAGGTTGGGTAAGTCTTCCACTTGCATCACCGAAGAGACCCTAACATCTAGATGTCTCCTAGTTAAGGAAACCTCACTATGACCCTCTTTATCAAACGTAAAAAACTTTATGCAAAAACATAACTGCTATATCGATTACCACATGGAAGTACATAAGTAGTATCTGCAGAAGCGTACATAGTGTGTATGTGCTCAATATATGCAATAAAATGGCACTAAGAGGTTGAATTCACTGCCCAAACACTAGCCAACAACACCTGCAAGTACCTGTCAACTCTGTTCCTTAGGCTCAAAACCTGCATAGACTTGCAGTGGCTGCTCCCACCACAACTAAAACCTTTCAAGAAACTTGTAGATTAACTAGTGTGGCTGAAAACATAGCCCCAAAAGGTGTATGCACAAAAGTACTCCCAATTGGCTCCAAATATCACCCCAAAAATATAGGCTTTGAAAGCAAAGAATAAAGCTTTGAGCACAAAAGTATAGCTTAGTGGCAAGAGATTTCCACGATAAAGCGAGCTCCAGGGGGAACAGTACTGGGATGGGTGACCTCCTGAGAAGTATTGGAAACCTCCGTCTTCCTTGATCGTTGAGGTCCTCTCTCACACGCAGGTAATGGCACCAGCAGTGACTTCGGTGACTCAGATGACAAGGTATGCCAAGGTATATGCCTTGGTCATAAGCCTTGGTCATAAGCCCTTGGAGAAAGCCTTCGATGGGTGAGTGAGTGCTTGCTTCGCTCACACAAAAGGAACAAAGCTTTTGCATCGAAATGCTCTAATACCAGTGAAGCATTTCAAAGGTGATGTACCACAATGCAATCTCCTTCTCGAGAGCTCCACGATGATATCCTCAGGAGTAGAAGATCGAGCTCCTATCACCACACATGGTACTCCGCATAGAGGCTATCGAATACGCAAAAAACACAATATGCATGGAGCATGAATACACACTTCTTAGGTGTTACAAATGCGATCGAACTTAAAATTTGTGGCTGATTAGGCCACTATATGTTTTATTAAAGAACATATACAAAAGTGTCCGGTGGCCATTTGGCCTTTCACATGAATACTAACGGTAACAATCTTCTTCCCTCTTGTTGCTATTCAGAGCACTAGTTGAATTACCATGATAAGAGTTACCTTCCTTTATGTTATTATTAGCCTCTTGATTGAAGAGTTGTCCAAGAAAGATGTTGAAATCTAGAGTTTGCACATCCATGATGAGATCATAGGCTGCGGTGAAAAAATGCTCTAATCCCATTGAGAATTTGTCTCATGATGGACTCTTCTTCAATCAGCTCTCTAATGGATGCCAATTGATCAACAACCTCCTTGACCTTTGTAACAAACTCAGTGATGGTTTGTTTTGGAGTCTTCTTGATCTGATTGAACTCATTCCAAAGATGGTTAAGGCCTTGAACATCCCTTGCACACCAAAGTGTGAGCTTATCTGTTTCCTCTTGAGTAGGTCCTCCTTTGGATCTTGGAATAGGCATTGCTTCATCACCTTATACAATACTATATAGATTTCTTCCTTGCGAATAAGCCTTCGTTTTGATTTTTCAAGCAACATAATTGTGTCTATCAAGCTTATCAATCATTGATGGAAATCCATCTCCCATCTTGAAGTTGCCCTTATACCACTGAAAGAAGTTGGAGAAGCTTGGAGAGGCTTGGAAAGTTGAGTTGTCAAGTGGTGAAGTTGGTCCAGCAAACCAGCATAGGATCATCCCTAGCTCTTTGGATATCTAAAGTAGACCTTGTAGGCTTTTGGTTAGTGCAATAAATCCAATAGGTACTTTGGAACATCAACAAGAGCAAGTTTATGCAAAACAGATAACTTACACCTTGACTAGCTCACAAAAACCTTCTAAAAATGGATGGAAGTTATGACTTCAAACACTGAGAGCAACTAGCACAGAAAAAATTCCTCTTAAGGGAGTGTCATACATAGGGTTGGCTTGCTAAAATGCATAAAAGCTCTAATTTATATCAATTAATGAAGGATCAATCACCTTAACACTGATTGGATGCCATCTTGATTTTTCAGGGATGTGCAGACAATGACCCCGAGACTGTATAACTCAGATTTCTCTGTATTACTGAACCAAATGACTTGAAAATTAGTACACATAAACTAGATAGTTATTTCCAATGAATGCTTAAAAACTTGATTTGGAGCTCTATAGAGAGAGCAACAATCTCTGCAAGTTGACTGAGTATGAGGAAGAAGGAGCAAAGAATAGAAGTGGCACCAAGCAATGATCAAAGAGTATATGTATTGCTTCAAATCAACACTCTTATTAATGTACAAATGTTTTGGAGTCTTCATATAGACTCTTAAGGATCTAACTATGCCTTTTCTTCATGAATTCAAATTCAAAATTAGGTGGGTTTGGTAGTTTAGATTGATTGGAATCTATTCCTATAATCTAGGAAAAGAAAAAGTTAAAATCATATCTACCTCTTGATTGATTGACTGAGAATCAATCTCAACCACTTCTAACTCATGGCTTTTAGACCTTTTAATCTTTCCTTTTTACAAAGGTAATTACCTTGAACCTTACAAGAAATGATCAAAAGTGATCAACCAATTAATACAAAGAAATAATGTGCACATAAGTGATATTCTTCAAGGTACATATATGGCACCATCCAAATGATGGATTTGATGTAGAGCATATCCACCTCAAGCATAATGCAAGCTTGATGTTCCAACATGCAGGAATATGAAGAAGAAAGACATGGAGATGATGAAGGACAAATCCACTTAGAGCCAAGAGGCCCAAGGTGTTCCATCAATGAAGATACTTCAAGCATGAACTCACAATGGAGGGGGGAATCTTCATCAAGCTATGAATTCTTGATGAAGCACAATTAATAAACAACAGCAAAGCAACATTGATAGAGGTGGACGAAGAAATTAATGAAGGACACATGATAGAGAAAGAAGCCGCATCAATGAAAGAGACCAAGTACCAAGGAAAAGGAGGTTTATTCCTCTAATAGGTTCAAAAAGAAAGTCTTCTAGGATCAAGTATCCAATTCAATGGTTTACTTATGATTCTTACATGGCAACTCATTATATATATATATGAACAAAGTAGTAGAGGATCATGAGTGTTGGCGATAGGAGTGGCCAAGGTAGCTTAAGCAGAAAAGAGAGATTCAAGCAAGGAGGTCATATAAGAAAGGAAAGGCTTAGATACAAGGCTAAGTAGGCAAGGAATTCAAGATAGATCTGGTAGAGAATAGGCTCTAATATAATTTCTATCAAAACAATGATTTTCATCACTACATATCATTGTAATCACCCATTTTTTATAGTTTCAGCTCCATTTTATGCAAGTCAAGGAGTCCTCGAGCTTGAGGACTATTAGAAGAACACACCTATCAATTTTTGTATTTTTTGGAGCTCGTTTGAGCCCTCAAATTAGTATAGGAACCTAATTTTTAACTAGGTTGCACACTAGGTCTGAACTAGGCCAAAGCTAGTCAAAAACTATAAAAGGAGTTAGAGAGCTCATTTTGGAGGTTGGCTAGTTAGAATTGAGCTTGGTAAGAGAATATTTGTATCTTGAGTTGATAATAGAAGATTCCATTGTGCAAACTCTTTGTTCTACCTTGTATGCACGTATGGGTGTATGTGTGTGTGCTTCTCACTCATGCACTTGTGCATTCCTCTTGCTCATGGTCATCATACCATCCTCATGTCTCCACGGATTGACATTTATGAGGTGGATCTTCATAACAACGACACTCCCATCGTGCTAGAGTGACACCAAATTTTGTATCATTGTCGATGAGCACGATTCAAACATGAGCATGTGATGGTAATATGTAATTTTTCTATTTTCTTCACGCTTTTAATCTCAAACACCATCTCCACCATCTCTACTTTGCATCTCCTTCATCGCCGAAAATTTCAATTTTTTGGTTGCATCCCCATCTTCCACTTCATTCCCTCATTTCATTTGAGAGAGAGAGCGAGAGAGAGCTATTGTGTGCACTGTTTTTTTGTGTTTTTGAGTGTTTTTTTGCAAAAACCTTCTCCATCATCATCTCCAAAAGCATCATCATGCACGACAAAACCCTTTGCACAACCGAAGATGACGACCTCTATCTATCGCGATAGACAAAAAAAGTCAGCATTTTGTGTTTTCATCATAGGCACGATAGACCACACATCATGATCATTCCAAAACACTACTCACAGTTGCAAAATTCCCATTTATTTGTTCTATTGTGATAGATCTATTACGATTGACAGAAATCATGAGAGAGCCCGTCTATCACAATAGACATTGTCTATCATGAAAGAAAGGTCTACACGACAAACAGACCCCCGTGACAGAGACCGTCTACCATGATAGACGAAAATCCATGATAGATTATGGACACCGTCTATTATGACAAAAATGATCCCACAATAGATAATACAGGCCATCTATCATGATAGACTTATTTATAGCAACAGATAGAGATTCATAACATATGAAAGACCATAGATGATAGATGACAAATGATGGATAGCATCTATCGTGATAGACCCATCTATTGTGACAAACACATCTATCATAATAGACACCATCTATCATGATAGAGACAACCATCTCCGACATACCCATTTGTCGCGATAGACATTGTCTATTGTGATAGATAGGATTTTTAGCAAGTTTTGTTATTTGTAAAATTTTGTTTTAATTAAACCTAAATTTTGGGTTGGATCTTCTCATGTCCTAGGAGCACACACAGAAAAATCCAAAGAACGACCAGAAGTGAGCTTTGTGCATATGAGAGGAAGGGAGAGGTCTGGACTAGACACCGACAAAGAAGAACAAGACAAACCTAGAGTGCTTAAAAATCAAAGAGGTATGGATGAATTTCCCCTACCTAGACCAAGAGAACATCCTAGAATTTGTGACCCACTCAATTAGTGAAATCCATGAAGAATTACTTTGATGACACGAGAGACCCATACGATCATGTGGTTGAATTCAAGCAAGTGTCGAAGATTTGTTCATGTAGTACAATGCTTTTGGACTCTATTTGAAGAATACAACCCTAACATGGCTTCAACCCTTATATCAAAGGTCAATTTAGGGAAATTAATCAATTGCTAGATGCATTCATTATAGTGTTTTCCAATAGTAGAATCAGACACAATATCTCATCTTTAGTTCATAACTTTAAGTAGACACCATAGAAAATTGTTAGGCTAGCACGACATAGATTTAAACAATACATTGAAAGATATCCAATCCTAGAGCTATCTAGTCAAGCTAAGCAATTTTCTCTATTTTTTTATGGCTTATTGAGTGGAAAGCTATGATCATATGTCTATCTTAAGGAACCCCGAACCATAGATCTATTAGTATATGACAAATGTCTATTCCTCATGATTGTATGTACTAATGCACATTTTGTAAGGCCCCCATTATGAGGAGACGCCAAGCATGCATACCCAATTGATGGGAGTCCCAACTTGCATGTTGGATGAAGGTCAAATCGGACCATCTAAGGTATTGTAAAAAAAGGGAGTTACTAGGTTCCCCAATTATGGGGTACAAGGCAATGAGGACTAACCCGAACTGGGGGTCCAAGGGGGCCATTGAGCCCCTTGGCTAGGGGGTCCCAAGGGGCAAGCGGTCCCCCCAAGTGGGGGATCCAGGTGCCTCCTAGCACGATGATAATGGGAATATTCCATGGAATATTCCCAATTGAAGTCAGAAATCATTCATATTTCTTACGTCAATTGAACCAACCTAAGTCATGTATGGGAATTGTTGAGTGTGTGTAAAAGTGCGAGAGACACACAAGAAGCACACACAAGGAGCACAGACACAACAAGATGCATGGAGAAGACGAATGGTTGGAATAGCTCTCTCTATTGACGATGATTAAAACTTAAGTAAGAGTTGAACAATATCCCTAAGTACAAAGTACCACCACACTTAATGACAGGGCTATGCATGAATTGACTAACTAGGAAATTACATAATGTATATCCAGCCTTGTGTTTCATGCATATATAAGACATCCCACAAATTACTGATAAAGAGAAGTGTCAAATGCATCACCGAAATCCTTAAGTGAGAACCTAAATCCCATCTCCATTGGTGTGGAAACCGGCTTGCAATCCTCAAAGTCAAAACATTGAAGTAGTTTTTCAACATACTTTGCTTGATGCATAACCATTCCCCCCTCAACAGATACAAATTGGATGCCAATATAGTAGCTCAAAAGACCACGGTAAGCGACATCAAAAGTATGTTTCAAATTATCCATAAGGATGTCAAGTTTTGCATCACATGACCCAATCAAGAGTACGTCATCAACATAAAGAACAAGCACAATAAGATCAGCCCCATCTTTACGTACATAAGAGTGTGCTTTCAATTGGACTATGTGTGAAGCCAAGAGCAATCAAGTGCTTATGGATTTTCTCATACACGTGGAGCTTGCTTGAGACCATACAAGGCTTTATGCAAGCAACAAACCATATGCTCTTTCCCTTTCATGGCAAATCAAGGAGGTTGCTTCACATAAGCCTTATCTTGCAAATCACCATTCATGAAAGCCATTTTTATGAACAACTGATGTACTTTCCAATCTCATTGGGCAACCAATGCAAACACGGTACGTATGGTAGTCATGCATGAAGTAGGTGCAAAATTTTCCTCTTAGTCAATGCCATATTGTTGTGAATATCCTTTGGCAACCAATATAGCTTTGTAGCGATTAATGCTACTATCTAACTTTTTCTTAATCTTGTAAACCCATTTTGTATGAATGGCATTTCTCCCTTTATGGATCATCACATGCATCTTCAAAAGTAAGTGGCTCTTCATTACATGTTGCAATAAAAGAATAATCCACAAGATTACTGGATGCACGGTGAGAGCTTGATCTTATTCTACCAAGTAAAAGTGCACTCAATTTGTTGTCCTGCAATTTTTGTTTCAACCACTTTGGCATACCTGATAGACATGCGTTCATTATGTAATACATCGTCAACATTTATATCATGTGTGGGCTGTATTTCATGTTCATTTTCAGCCATATTCTGATGTTCTAACAATTCCGACCATTTTTTGCTGAAAATTTTCAGCCATGTTTGGTTGGAAATTCTCATCATTTTGAGCTCTATTTTGCTAGAATATTTCAAACCTTTGAGCCTCAATTGGTTGCTCTACATGGCCATAATTGAGCACACCACTTTGGAACAAAGGTGTGAGTGTATCGAACACATCTTGTGAGAGCTAATTGTTGGTTGTGTTTTGCATTCAAGTAGAGGGAAAACTAAATTTTCAACAAATACCACATCTCGATTCACAATAGTTGTGTTCGTCAATGCATGATACAAGTAATTTCCTTTATTTTCAGCACTATAACCAAAAAATATACATTTCTTTGCCTTGTCATCAAGTTTGTGACATTGTTGTGATGATACAAGAGCATATGCCAAACAACCAAAGATGCACATATGACTAACCATAGGTTTATGTCCATTCCAAGCCTCATAAGGAGTGATGAATCTCAATGCTTTTATAGGGCAGCGATTCAACACATAGTTTGCACACATGACCTCTTCCATCCAAAACTTGTCACGAAGGTGCTTTTCTTTAGCCATACATCCTGCCATTTCAAGGAGTGTTCTATTTTTACTTTCAAGGAGTGTTCTATTTTTACGCTCAAAAACACCATTTTGCTGAGGTGTATATGGCACCATACATTGGTGTGAAATTCCTCTTTCACAAAGAAAAACATTAAACTCATGTGACATGTATTCATCACCATGATATACATTGGTGTGAAATTCCTCTTTCACAAAGAAAAACATTAAACTCATGTGACATGTATTCATCACCATGATATGTGACCAAGGACCAACTCGGCTCTCAAGCCTTCACACTCAAATGTTGATGACTTCTCCCACACTAGAGTTGAATCCTGCTCCACAAGGTGGTTGTGAAGATGCTTCATGAGGCCGACAAGTTCCTATGCACGGGCAGGGTGGAGTTTCACACCCGAAGGCCTCTCAAGATGCTAATATGAGCGCAGCAGCCCCCACTTCTCCATTCTCCAGCAGCCCAGGAATGTGGGTTGGGATATTGCTTCTCCCCTTCCCTCTTGAGGAAGAAGGGCTCAGCTTCCCCCCATTTTTCTTGCCCGGCCTCTGCCCTGTCCACTCGGCCACTGGAAGACGATTGAAACCCCTGATCATTCTAAGATATCTACTGCCAAAAGACAAACTATTCAGCCTAGACAATTTCATGGAAGACAAAATAGTTATTGCAATACACCAGTGGGTTTTCTCCAAGCGCATGGCCACTGGAAGAAGCAAACCAATGACGCTGCTGCTTGAATTTCAGCTACTTCCAACATATTGTTCAATTTTGCTCCAATTTGATGCTATTCTGGCTTCTTTTGGCCCTTTCCATGGTTTGCCTGCAACAATAAATTCGTGATGGGGAGGTATGAAGAGATCATTCGCTGGCGCTTTGAGAAGATGTGGCTCTATCGACAACAGGTTCGAGCTTTCTCCTCACCTCAAGAAGGAAAAGGAGCACTTCTCCTATACCAATCGGAAGGGAAAGTTCTGTTGTAGGGAACTGCTCGACTCTGCAAGCGCAAGGCCTCCATCGATGAAGGCATCCACTCAACACCATTCACCCACATCATTGCAACTAAGGTTTTTTATAGCTACAAGATGCTGCTGATCATTTCCTCCTTCCTTTTGTGGGCTAAACGAGTAAGACAAGCAGCTCTTGGAATGAACCTTGAAAAGGACTTGCTTATGTCCACTGAGAAGAGAGATGAACTGAAGCATGTTCTGACTGTTCTTGATGAGCTCAGTGCTGAAGAACTTGATGCCAAGATAAAGCAGTCTGCTATTGCTGCCCCGGATATGAAGAACCCATTGCTAGACCCCTGTCCTTTCAACCTCATGTTTTCCTCGTTAATTGGGCTCATTGGTCTTATTCAGGGTTATCTGCAGCCTAAAACTGCACAAGGTATCTTTGTAAGCTTGCCATTTGTTGCAGTGCAGATCGGTCAAGCATTCAGAAGCGACATTGCTCCTCGTCAAGGGTGGTTGAGGGTGAGAGAGTTCACCTTGGCAATCAACAGTTACTAAACTTTTAGGATTTGGTTGTAGCAGTGGCACCATTGAGTTGTCGTATGCTTCCAGACTTTCAAGGGCCCTCCAAGGTAAGGAATCTTGAACTATGGGAATGAACTCTGTGGAAAAATTATCCACATGCTCTCTCTCCCCTATAGGAAGCACACTATACAGGCAACCTGCCACAGCTCGGAGGCATACAAGTTGTTCAGTCACTCCTTCCAATGACAAGCCCAAAGTCATCCTTTTACTCCCCATTGACTCTGATCACCAGTTTCCTTTGGCTCCTCAAGTTTGCATACAGGGTCAAGCTATAGCCTACTTCAAGGATCTGCATGGGTGCAACCACTGCCATCCATGACTCTTCCAACTGGTTCATGTCTCATCTAATTCCACAGCATTCCTCAACAAATCACCAAAGGAGGCATGAGAAATCGCTCGTCTCAAGCAATGTGCCAACACCCCATGTTGCTCAATGTCAACAGCAACAAAGCCAGCAGCAGCAACAACAGCCGACAATCTAGCATCAACAGCACCAAATGCAATCAAATTCTATGTTTCCTTCACTGTCAGCCCAGATTGTTAGTGCCAATGAGGGTGGGTGCAAGCTTTCTGGGATCTGTTTGACAGAGTCATGCCAAGTACGAAGGCAAGTGAACCAACAGCCGACTCTGATGATGCTGGCAAGGGTAAGGTCCACCAAATCCAAAGTGGGAGTAAAAGTGAGTCAGATGCACCCAAGCACATCAATTTTGATGCTTCATCTGAGCAAGAGAGAGTTGAAGAGCACTCTAGTGAACCTCATCCCGATCATGCCACAAGGAGTCATAAGAGGCAATGTTTGGCAGGGGAATAAAATTATCAAAGCTTTGCCTCCTGATTTGGGGAGTTCCAAAATTCGTAATATTCATTGAGAAGAAGCCTGGACCTTGTAGGAAGACCAAATCCTTTGCAAAGACAAACGGAAGAGGAAATTGCAAAAATCTTATTCCATCTCCACATAAGAAAGAGGTCTCAGTAAGTCAAAGTGGACAGGTTTTGGCAGATCCTAAAGATACTTCCAGCGACACATTCTCAGTAGAAAAGACACATGATGAGACTGAAGCATCAGTGCCTGAACAGAAAGGTCTATCTACAAATGCTACAAGCTGCATGAACACAAAGATGCCTTGTACAGTGTCAACGACTGATGGTGATCCAGCATATGAGTGTTTCTAACAAGCTAATCATGCCCCATGGTTGCAATCACATTTGATCCTCCAAAGTTCAAATGGGGAAATTCGGATGAAGATGATCTAAACCAAAGGAACTTAATGGAAATGCAAGGGAAGACCTTTAAAGACCACCTGTTCAGGCCAAGTGAAACTGTTGTCATGAAGACGGCTCAACGATATATCTGGAGGAGGGAAAACAAAGCTCCATCAAAGCACTAAATGGACTAAAATCTAAAGATCCAGAAAATGTGCTAGTGGATTTTTTACATACAAAAAAATGCTAGTTTTGATACTTCCTGAAAGCCCAGATGCATCACATGCTTGTGAACATAAGAGTCCATACAAAAGTTAATTCTCGACAAGAACTAGCAGCCGCTCAGAAGTGTCAGGATCTAGTTCTTCAGTTTTTACTCCAGCAATGGTGGAAAATGAGATGTGCCTCTCAAAAGGTGTTTCTTTGAGTGGTGGGTTGCCCGGTGTGGGGCAAGCCAACTCAAAAGTCCTATTTGGCAAGAATGATCTTATTGGCCAATTATTTCAGAAATATCAACAAGACCAAACATTGTTGTTTCTGTGAGAGAAGACAATGATGATAAGCAGTCAGTTGAAGGCATCCTGGATTGTCAAGGTTAGGAAGTAGGGAGGGTTTCTACGAAGAAAACCTATAGAGTTCAGTGTGGCTGCCAGCTTGCTTATGGAAAAGTTTGAGGAGACTGACTCAGGTGAAAGATAAAGAATCAGGTTTTTCATCTTCAAAAAATGATTCCAGTCACACTATTTTGGCATCAAACAAATCAACTGACATCCTATCAGGTGGAACCCTTCTTTGTTGTTGCAACAAGCATGTGACAAGATAAAAAAAACTTCTCTGGATATCTTGATGTGGTGGTAAATGTCGCAAGAAAGTTTGAAGGAAGGCATTGGAATGACCTTTTTGCTGCTCCTGGGAAGTCCAGAGTTGTTTAATGAAAAATGCTGTCTTGACATCCATTCTTGCTGCCTATTATTTGCAGGTTCTAGACGTTGAACAATGAGGTGACTGATACCTGGAGCACCTGCTGAGCTAAAGGTTTTATATGTGAAGATGCAACATTGATGCGGTTTTCCTGATGTCTTGCTTTGGAAATATTTAATAAATAGAAGTTCATACATATTTCAAGTCAATCTGGACTTTGCATGCACGTGAGCTTTTGAAGGAGCTGGGCCTGAAAGATACAACTTCAGCACTTCTCAATGATATTTGATTTGCTCTTGTTTTTGGCTTTGCCTGGGTTGTACTTGGACCATATCTAGTGTATTTGAAAAAGTTCCCTGATAATCCATGAATGCCAGTCTGGACCTGCTGCATTGATGTTGAGTTCCAAATTTGGGTGTGTTGTTAGAGATCAGATAAGAAGTGTAAGCCAGGAACCTAGAGCATATTCTGAAACATCAAAACTCAGAGTCAAAGATCAAACAGTTCTTGAAACTTTGCTAAGGGATGAGCCTCCTGGTTATAGTTCAAAAGCAACATCTGAATCCAAAGATGAGCAACCTGGTTATAGCTCAGGAGGAAGTCCTGAATCAAGTCAGAGTCACAGAGGAACATATTTTGGGGAGCAATCTCCAAGAAGTTGTGGAGATGATAAATCATCTAACAGTTCTGGGAATGCAGATCGAGCCCAATCAGAATGCTAAGAACGCACTGATGCACATTTAGGATGTAGCTGCACTGATGAATATGATGAAGAGAAATCAGCATATTGTAAGAGCTATGAGCATGATGATGAGAATCGCAATTGCAATCGACCTTCACCTGATGTTTCAATATCTCCAAAGAAGTCAGTGGGCTCACTGGAGCAAATGCCATCTATTTTATGCGACACATAAGGGAATGTTTGGCATATTGGTAAGAGGCAGTACAAGTTAGACAAGGAAGGCTTCACTCAAGAAGATGTGTGCTAATAAGGGATTGCTAGCAAAACCTTCTAGACTGACCAAGAGAAAAGAGCTGTTGTTGAAAGGGAGAAGTCTTGTCTACTGAAATCAACAGGACATTCAAGAGCTCCTTCCTAGGGAGAAATTGAGCGAAATTGGCAGTAGTCTTCTAATGCAATTACACACTCAGCTCGTTCGGTGATGTTTCATATTGTTTAGTGGTGTGCAAAGAGAAGTCAATATTTATTAAATACATTCCTGATGGTACTGAAAATCTAGAAGATAGTTCTACGAACTTTGAGCAAAAAAAAGATCCCTGAGTTCTTGCCTTGGTATGATCCATTGGCACATATTGTCATATTCCTTCTCAACAGGTACAATGGTGATAATTGCAGGTTCAAAGACTCTGTGGAAAATAGACTCTTACTTGAGCTCACTTCACGGGGAGGGATATTATATTTTCATGATATGAGAGGATAGAGAGTTATGTTGGATCCACTTTGGGATTTGGCCTCATCTTAAATTTTTGGGGGATATTTTGGGGTTCTTGAAGTCATATTTTTAGACACCTCTTGGTTTTTGGTTTTGTGACTACCCATGCTTTTGGGATTGTGTCCAAACCAAGAATCAAGGTGTCTTTCCAAGATTTGGGGATTCACTGACTTGTAAGGAATAGAGAGACAATCGTGCTTTTATGTTCTTTTTTTTAGGTAATATGAGTACCACCTTGGATGCAAGGAATATTTCTTTAAGGGCTCTTATGTTTTTCTTGTATCTACACATTATATTGACATAATAATTTGAGGAGTTGTGCATCTATGTCTATTTTTCATTTCTCATTTCCACTTATCATTTCTCATTATATTGACATAATAATTTGAGGAGTTGTGCATCTATGTCTATTTTTCATTTCTCATTTCCACTTATCATTCCATCATGAATTTATGACTAATTTTTTCAGATTATGACGTTCCTTTGAATAAAGGGATCTTCTTTTTCATTTTTGAGCTTGCCTTGGACTCGTTTTTCTCTGTTTTGCAAGATTTTGTCAGAGATGCAACACTTTTGTGGGTTCAATGATTGTCCACTCATAGGATTGTGTCGGGACCCACCTAAGTTCTTCTCCAAAACAGAGATGCTTTGATGCTTCTACACTTTAGTTCAGCTCCCCTTCTCTTACCTTTGTTGAGGACCACAAAGCCTAGGTAGGAGAGGGTGTTGGACCCTTGGAGATATGGAAGCTTGAAGCACTTGGAGGCTTCCTTTGGAACTATTGATACCTGAAGGTTGAAGGACTAGAATGGGGGTCTCCCATTTTTTCCTATATAAGTTCCTTCATAAGAACCCTCCTTTATTTCCTTTTAGAAGTAAACTCACAAAAACCCTCCCTTAAAATAAAAGACAGTTCTTTTTAGGAAAAACTTTCTTTTTTATATGGTAGATATTTGTCTCTCAAAAGAGCATGTATCCCCATTCTGAATCTTGAGGATTTCCTTTTTATTTGATTCATATCTTTAGGATATCTTTTTGAATTAAGCCCATCCCGTCTTCCTTCTTTTTGACCACATGTTTTTTTGGAAAATCCCTCTCCTCTTCTCCTATGCAAAGAGGAGCTCTTGTTGTAACTAAGGTCCCTTGGTCATCGCCTAGGCCTCCATTTTGGTAATGGAAGAAAGTGTCATTTGGTCTCATCTAAGTTCTTGTGTGCAATGGGATTGATCTTAGTGTATGGACTTGCATGTGGGTGTGCTTGCTTGGGAGGATGTTCTCCCTTGCTCCTTGTGACGTTGGCCATCGTTGCCATTGCTCCATAGTGTGGGTGAACCTCTCCTCTCATTCGTTGCACCCCAACTTGGAGAAGCCTCTCGCTTCCATGCAAGACAGTTAGGATCCGTTGCTCCACTTTTCTCGACAATACCGCTTCGAATATGCATGCAACACTTTGCTTTTTTGTGCCAAGACAAATTCACACAGCTACACAAGAAGATTTGGTTCAGCTTGTATTTAGCAAAATCAGCATGGCTCATGAGAAATTTGCCACATTGGATCATGGACCAACTCTACATTGCAAATGCAAAGTGGCTATGCAAGCCAATACTCAACTGATGTTGTGCCATATCTGATCCCTCCAATCCCTATCAGATCTAGTCCTCGTTTCTTCGACCACATTCGCTTCATCATATAAATATAAGCCATGGCGAATATGGAAGAAGAAGTATTAAATTATGAGTATTTTTTCAAAACCTGGTGCATAAAAGGTTGATCACTACGTCCAAGCTACATTACCAACCATATTTCATAATCCACGCAGACTATAATGCAAAATTGACAAGGATAATTGGCAAGGCACCTACCTTCACCACTCAATTTCATCCCAAGGATTTACTAGCAACATCAAGGAGAGGTACCATCTTCCAACCCAACTAATGGAAACATCTATTAGAGACATATCCAAAGATGTTACACACATGGAACAACACTTCAATCCACATCTTATACAACCCATGCTATGGACCAATCCCAAGAAGGAAATCATGGACAGCATTTGCCATTAAAGTCCAGAACAATGCACATTGTGCGGATTGGGAGAATTACCCATATCTTGTACCACCGTAGGGACCACCAATTGTCTCAAATATGATTGCTACCATTAGACACTGGATCCCTCGTCTGAAACCCATGCGAGACGTTGCAGCTCAGATGCTTTTAAAGATTTTTTATTTAATGTTGGTAGTTTTCAAAACTTTCAAAAATATCCAAGCTCCATATAATTTCCATGCCAAGATTCAAAAATGGCAATTATGATCTGGTGTACAATCTCAGCACCACACCTTCCAACCACACAATCTACGCATAACACACTCGTATATGGTACCTCCCAACTTGTCACAAACAAACTTTTGTTTACCACAAGCTTCTTGGAGTATCATTCAAAGGTGTTTATCTCCAAGCCCACCCACCTCCTCCAACTATTTGCATACAAACGGGCAATGTACTTTGAGTACTATAGGACACCACATTTGGAAGCCCGAGGTGACATTGACTGGAACATCAAAGATAGATCTCAAAAGAGCACTTCGGTTGCAATAACATGAATTGGTTGCAAATGTACTTCACTACTGCCAAGATCACACCATCCAACAAAGGTCTGTTAGGGACGACAAACTCGAGAGGGGGGGAGGGTTAGCGACAGAAGTGGACATAGAAGCTTGAGCACACAAGGAAGTAGGATGCAAGAAGGCCACCAAGAAGGAAAAGGCTTGGAGATGGGACAAACTAGGCAAGGCAATCAACAAAGATTTTGCAGAGAACAGACCTATCAAATTTTCAAACTTCGATGAAAAAACAGTGATTTTTATCACTACACATCATTGTAAATACACGTTTAGTGATTTTTATCACTACACATCATTGTAAATACACGTTTTTGGTAGTTTCAACTCCATTTTTGCAAGCCAAGGAGTTCTCGAGCTTAGGAGTATTAGAAGAGCCTACATATCAAATTTCATATTTTTTGGAGCCAATTTGAGCCTCAAATTAGTCTAGGAACTTAATTTTTAACTAGGCCAGATATTAGGTCTTAACCAGGCCAAAACTAGTGAAAAACTATAAAGGGAGCTAGACAACCAATTTTTTATGTCGGCTTGTTAGAGATTTGAGCTTTGTGAGAACTCCATTATAACTTGAACTTGAGAATCAAAGATTCCATTGTTCTACTCTTGGTTCTACTTGGATGTGTGCATGCATGTGTGTATGCATGTTAGTGTGCTTCTCACTCATGCACTTGTGCATTCCTCTTGCTCAAGATCATCATACCATCCTCACATATCCACAGATTGACATTTACAAGTGGATCTTCACCATAGAGGTACTTCCATTGTGCTAAAGTGACACCTATGAAGACACTAGTGGCTAAAAAATAGCCCCAAAGCTGAAGAGTTAATTGTCAAAGAAGCACAAAGAACACCTTGCTTTCGGTTCTTGAACCTGTGCAAAGAGAACTATACACGAAAAAACTTAGAGAAACACCTCCAACATTTCCCAAAGAACTTATTTTGACAAGCTTCAAAATCTAAGAAGAAAACATTGAAGACCTAAATCATGCTCAAGGTAATGTCATGCTTAATCTTTTGTCCTCCTCGATCACCGCACGAGTGTAGCTTAATGGAAAGAGATTTCAAATTAAGTGAGCTCCTAGGAGAATGACACTTGGATGGGTGACCTCATGAGAAGCTCACACAAAACCAATAGCACCAATGGTGACTTTGATGACTCGAATGACAAGGTACACTAATGTCTATGCCTTGGTCATAAGCCTTCGACTTGCATGTTTTGATAGCACTTCACAAATTGGCAAAACATCCTCTGCATCCATGTGTCATCTTTTATCTATTATGGCAACCTTAGTATAATACAATTGGTAAAAACTTCACACTTTTCATGATAGAAGAAAGCATATAGAGGTACATATTCATTTCATCATGAAAAAGAAATTAGCATGTGCTATTGATCTTGTTTATGTGAAGCTAGATGAGCACCTAGAGAAGCCTAAGTAGTTTTGTAAGATATTCAAAATTCAAGCAACGATGTTGAGCTTCAGGAGAAGTATTGAGATATCCAACACATGATGCTAAGTACTCGTTATTTCAATTCACTTCTTATACCTCTTGCATGTGTGATGATTATGTAGATATTCTCATTTAACTTCACTAACATACCTACCCTATCGAGTAATCGCATATCTAACTTTCTAGATCATTGACTAGTTGCTATTGTGGGTTCTCTTATAGTCTTCAAATATATTGGAGCATCTTTTTATGTTGTGCTCAGTTCATTCTTGCTCAGTGCCGTTCGAAAAAGTAGTAGTTTATTTTCTTTCCTCGTTCTACTGTGCTGCATGAACCTAGTGGAGTGGCTGCATGTAAACGTGAACTCTTGAGATACCCAAATTGATCTAGGATTTATCTAGATGTCAAATCTACATCTAAGATCCCGAACCCTGAAGTAGTCCTCATCCTTTTCCTATTATCAATAAAAGAGAACGTACCTTGTCAAAACAGAGGTGAAACCTTTGCATACTGGACTGAACACACGAAAATCAAGATTACTGTGTTTCCTCTCTAAAAAGGTAATTTTCATAGACAATACCCAAGTGCATCCCTTGGGAACAAACATCTTAGAAAGCATATCCTTGGCGTATATTGCTATGAAAATATGTGCAAGAGTGGTTATTATTTGTACCTTGTGGGGGTTAGCAATCGTATCGAAATCTTTATCTGTAGACGTACCCAAAGTGACACATTCATCCCCTTTAGTAGGGGATTAACAACCTTAAGAAAAATCAATAGAACGGGACGTCTTGTAACTAGGGTTACTAGAAAACGAACCTCTCTGTGCGTACAGAGCATAGAAATGTGTCTTTCAGAATATATATATCCCTCTTGTAGACAAAGTATTGTATCTAGACGTTGCTACAAACATATTCCCTAAACGATGGCGTAGTGAACTCTTAGCATCTCTGAAATAGAGAGGAAATAATCGTGTTTGAGATGGATCGTATATTGTTAAAAGATATGGTATTGTTTGAAAGTTGCTGTACTTGAGAGGGCTGAGCTCTCTGGCATATTCAGCTACTCCCTTCAAGAGATGTAAATCCACATGTTATAAGCGTTTAGAAATTCCATAGCCCTCTCGTCTGGTTGAGTAGAGAGAGAGAGAGGTGTGCGCTGTAACAGTCATCTAATACAGCTGTCCGCTACATTCAGCATGGTCCGTACACTCTTCGCCTCTTGTTTACTTTATAACTTGTCTCCGAGAAACTGCAGAAACAAATAGCAATACAGCTACATCTCTCAATCTCACGTCACCTACGGACAAGAACGTTACATAGCTCAATGGATACATGAACGTTGTATAGCTCAATGGATCGACGTCATACATACCTTTGTTCAAACACTAATACTCATTTACCCTCCATGGGCGAACTGATGAAACATCAAAATTTCACCTCTGGAACAAAATTACTACAATTACAAAACTACCACTTCGACTGAAGGCTAAACTAACCTCCGTAGGTTTCTTGCTTGGGCTATGGCCATCAACAGAGTTCCTTCATTGGACAAATGGTTCAGCTACAACTCAGATGCCTGCCCAAAAGGCACTCCGCTCCAGGCATTCATTAAACAGATATTGCAACCGCATAAGAAACAGAGCACAACATACACCGATTATTTCCACTCCTTCAGAGCACTCTGCTTCAGTTGGCACATAAACGGGTTAATGTGTAGGAAGGCAGCAAGCCAAAAGACGTAGATTGCAAAACCTTGAGCATAATGGTAGGGTTTCAAGATCGCAATCACTGTATCAGATATGGCACACATCCGATTTTATCCGACGAATTGGTCAATCTACTCTAATAACATTCCTAATTTCAGAAAGGGAGATGATGAACCCTAACAAACCATCGTATGCTCAACAATATTGCCTTTAGATTTTGGAGAATAGTTACATCATGTGCTCAGCGAAAGAATAGTGCAAGCAGACAGCCATACCGTCTTGCTCGCGACCGCCTCACACTCAGAAATTCAGATAATACATTTGTTTGTTATCCCGTTGGAAGGGACTACCAAGTACAACTTCAACAACGGCAAGGGTTGCAGATGCAGTTGGCACCGCACTTGC
The DNA here is from genome assembly GCA_020310875.1 of Ceratopteris richardii. Classification (NCBI taxonomy): domain Eukaryota; kingdom Viridiplantae; phylum Streptophyta; class Polypodiopsida; order Polypodiales; family Pteridaceae; genus Ceratopteris; species Ceratopteris richardii. The sequence continues at coordinate 156,050,457 of CM035430.1, forward strand.
ATGTGTCTGCACTACTGCTCTCAGCACCACAAGGACAGGGGTCCTCGCCGCACTGCAGTTGGATCCACATGCGCAGGCGCTGCCGTCCACGGCTACCTCTCTCCTGCATCATCAATTCCTAACAAATCAGCACAGTTTCTTACTCTAAGCGCGAAAAGGAGTACACATACACGCAGGGACGCGTCTATGGTGATAAGCACGCAGAGGCACATAAATCAGCAGAGGCACATAAATCAGTATGTGTACTTACGGTGCATCTAGAAAGGATTCGTCAATGATCTTCTTTCCGCACCTGCACAAATTCATAAATTTTCCGAAACAATATTAGCAGCAAGTTGTTTCCGATAAAGGAGACTATAATTAAGGATCACACAAAGCGGACTGAATATGGGGGGGGGGGGGGGGGGAGAGAGAGAAGAGCATACTTGCATCCGCTGCCACAGCCGCAGCTGGATCCACAGTTGCAACCACCACAAGAAGACATGTTGCTTGTGCGCAGGTGGGGATTACAAGAAGGCTAATCTCAATCGGGTGATGCGGATTAAAATCGCTCACAAGACTCCACACAGTACATGAACTGTCGCCGCTCTCACTTACGCTTCCTTGACAGAAAACCCGATGAGTGGTGCCTAATATTTATAGGAAAACGATGATGGTCTTTCGTACTGAGCACGGCGAAAAATCAGCCCTACAGGCTACACACACAGAGTGCAGCAACTTCATCTCCAACATTACTTATGAGAACTCCATGAGCGCAGCACGTGTACGATGGACTCTACGACACCCGCCTAAAACATTCAACTCCAAATATTCGTTATAAGTAATTAGCAATTCTCGGCCGAACCTCCATTTTTTTAAAAAAAATTAGCAATTCTCTTCTTTGCCATCAGTCCTTTAGAGAGAGAAACGAAAACATATATTAGTAAATAGCAAAACAAACAAAAAGGAGGAGAAGCGATCAGAACAGTTTTGCAAAGTTTGTTTTTCTTTGAACGGACATGCAGATTTTCATTGGCTTAGAGGGTTGCAATATGAGTTTGTGAGTCCTTTTTTATGGGTCCATGACGAATAATAAAAAACCACGCACTTCAATTATGCACACAACAATGTAATCAATAACGAGTTTTTGGTCTCTTGAGAGAGGTTTAGAGTTCAATCTTCGGGTTGGATATCTAATGGCTTTGTCATGGAAAATCAGTTAAAATCAGTTGTAATTTTTTCTGTTCACGTCTCATTGTCCTAGTGGTTGAGTCTTTGGTCTCTTGAGACGAAAGTCCTGAGCTTAATCTCTAAGCTAGACATATAATGACTTTGCCATGAAAAATCAGTTGAAATCAATTGTAATCTTGTTTAACCCCTATTTTATTACTATGCCCATTCACTTGTATAGTTGTTCTTTCAAAATTAAAACTCTAGAGAGTAGAAGCTTGTCAAACCTTCATTTTAAAAAATAATAATAAAAAAGCCAATTGCACCACATATTGTATGCTTTCCACGTGGGAAAGATGTGACCATTGGGATGCGCATCGTGAGATCGCCATGACTTGTACGACTTCATCTTTAATGAGTATATCCCTTGTGGAAACCATTCAACATTGACAAAATATCTTTAGTTCATATGGCCGCACCTACAGGCTACAATACCTCTCTCTATCTCGTCCATGGGACTCCCAATGATGTGTGTAAGCACACTTAAGATCATTGGGGCACTTTTTCCCTCTTTAGGAGGTTTCTTCCCCTTGCTTGTATATACATCTATAACCATAATGGGTAAATTTTCTTTGTACATTCACTTGGTAATACAATCAGTGTTGTGTTGTGTCACAAGGAAGGAGATAAGGAAGAGAGCTCATACACACACACTCTCTCTCACAATCAAAGAGGAGCACACACATAGATTGAGGCAAGGAAGAATGATCTTCTTCTCTCTTCTATTACATAAAAGGAATGTACAAGAATGACCTAAAACAACAATACAACAAGTGCAATATATAAAGAACAGTACATAAAGAAAATCCTAATGTCTACGAATGAGTGAGCTGGCAATAAACAAATGTGCCAACACTCTCCGTAGATAAATCTAGTAAAGCTCAATGAAGTATCCCTGACATATACCAGCATGACCACTATACATGTCAGAGAAATGAAAAAGTGATACGTGTCATCCTTGATCATCACATGTTGAGCTTGATATCTCAACACTCCTCCTCAAGCTCAACGCCATGTCCTCTAATCCAACCATCTTCTGAAACTTTTTCAGCTTCTTTGCTCCAAGTGCTTTAGTAAAAGTATCACCAACCTACTCATCTGTCCTCACATAAACAAGATCAATATCTCCTACTGGTACCTTCTCTTTGATGAAGTGATAATGTACCTCGATATGCTTTGTTCTAGCATGAAAAATAGGGTTCCGTGCTAACTGTATGCTGCTAAGATTATCATAATAGATGGTGATAGGATTTTTCATTTCCACACCTAAAATTGCAAGTAGCATCTCTAACCAGGATGCTTCACATGCTACCATTGCAGCACCTCTATACTCAGCCTTTGTACTCGACAAAGCAATCGTGGGTTGCTTCTTGTTGCTCCATGTAATAGTTGCACTTCCAAGTGAGAATAGAATGCCACTAGTAGATCTAAGGGTTCACCATCTTGTATTACCTTTGTCATGTAGGCACAATGATGAGCCATGTAACTGTCATATGTCAATCATTGAACTGAATTCCGCATCCTCCCAGATCTTCTTGGTCATAGGTCACTTCTCCTTGTATGATCTGCATGTGCCTTTCTTACTCCTAGAGTCTTCACATAGGGCAATCCAAGTTCCTCATCAAGACTCTTTTCTGAACCACTTGAATCTCCATCAATGTCTTCAAAACTTGTAGATGTTTTCCTACCAGCAAAAAGCTTTTATTTAGTTTCTTGGATGTATTTGATGAATTTGCTGGAGTGACATCTCCACACAATCTTCCATTCCATGGATTTGAGTTGGAACTACTGCTTGGTGATGCATCTGGTCCACTCAAAACTTGAGATTCTACACTTGATTTTTCAACATTTTCTTTTTCATTTGAGTCAAGATTAAGTCCTTCTTTGGCATCTGCATAGAATCTTGACATTTCATCAAACAGCACATCTGTGCTTACCTTCACCTGTCATGTGAGTGGGTTATAACATTTATATCTCTTTTGCTCAAGGAAGTATCCAATGAAGATACATTTTTCTGCTTTTGGATCAAGCATCATCCTCAACCCATCTAGAACATGTACATATGCAATACAACCAAAAACTTTCATATGTGATAAGTTTGGCTTTTTACCTGTGAACTTCTCTTTAGGTGTAACTTGATATACAACAGTAGTCGGAGTTCTAATCATGATGTATATAGCAGTGTGCACAGCTTCTACCCAATAACAATGAGGCATATTCTTCTCAGCCATCAAGGATCTTGTTATTTTTGCAATATGTCTATTTTTGTGTTCACCAATGCCATTCTGTTGTGGTGTGTACCTGCATGAAAACTGATGTCTAATTCCATGATGTTTTAGAAAGTTGTTGAACTTATTAGACATATATTCACCTCCTCCATTAGATCTTAATGTCTAAATATACTTCCCTGTTTTCTTTTCCACCATAGCTTTAAAATTCTGGAAGTGAGTGAACACCTCACTCTTCTCTGTCATGAAATATACCCATACTTTTCGTGTATGGTCATCAATAAAAGTAACATAAAACCTGCAACCACCCATAGATGTGGTATTTGTAGGACCCCAAGCATCTGTATGTACTATTTCTAACACATTCTCACTAACATGCTTATCATGTGGAAATGATGCTCTTGATTGTTTACTGATTTGACATGTTGCACATTGTTGGAACTGAAGGACTCACTAGGCAAGGAAGCTTAAGAAGGGAGTCAGAGAGAAGAGAAGGCACAAGCAGACAAGGGAGTCAACGACGATCTGGCAAGTAGGCCAATAATTTTCTTCATGAAGAAGCAAGTACGAGCATTCACGTAGATCTAGCACTAAGGCAACCTTTAATTTTTCAAAACCCTTACACCAATTAAAAGTGATTCTCATCACTAACAACCCCTGTAAATACCATGTTCACCTTTTTGTGGCTCCATTTTGTGCAAGCCGAGGAGTCCTCGAGCTTGAGGAGCCTTAGAAGTAGTTGCTTACCAATTTTCGTATTTTTTAGATCTCGTTTGAGCCCTCAAATAAGCTCTGGAACCTAATTTTTAACTAGGCCGGACACTAGGTCTGGACAGGGCCAAAGCTAGACAAAAACTATAAAAGGAGCTAGAGAGCTCATTTTTGGGGGTAGATTGTAATAGTTTTGAACTTGTATGAGTTTTTTGAAAGTAATCTAAGAACTCCATTGCTTCTCACTCTTTGTCTTACTGTGTGTGCGCGTGTGTGTGTATGTGTGTGCATGTTAGTGTGCTTCTCACTCACGCACTTGTGCCTTCACTTGCTCGAGGTCTTCATACCATCCTCACGTCTTCCCGGATTGACATTAAAGGAGGTGCTACTCATCACTGAGCTACACCAAATTTTGGCGCCGTTGCCGGGGACGAGCTTTGAGGACGAGCGTGTGATGGTAAGACGTAGAGTTGACGCGTTGGAGTTGTAGGTATTTTCTTCACTTTCATCTATTTTCTTGTTTTTTCTTCACCATCTTCATCACCATCATCATCATCACCATCTCCCACCTCCATCTCCATCAGCGCGGAAATTTCAGTTTTGACCATATCACCATCTCCACCTCATTTCCCTCATTCTACTTGTGAGAGAGAACGAGAGAGCGATATTGCGTGTGTTGTTTTTCGCATGTTTTTTGAGCATTCTGCAGGTTCTTGCTGTATCACCATCCCCAGCACTCTGCGCAGGTACGGAACTGTACGGTCTTGTCTCTGTGTCGCCGGCCTCTGTCAATCGCGACCGACAGAAAAATTGCTCTATTTGCTAAACAAAGTGCATATCCATGACCTACAGGCCTAGAGCTTCCCAAAATTGTGTTTAGTTTTTTGAAATTCCACAGATTTCTGTCAATCGTGATCGCTCTGTCAATTGCGATCGACAAACCACGACGGACAGACTCATCAATCGCGATCGACCAGTCAATCGCGACTGACAAACCACGACGGCTCTGTCAATCGTGACCGACACAGTCAACGACTGATTGACCACGACCGACAGAGCATACGCGTGACACGTGTCAATCGCGATCGAGTCATCAATCGCGATTGACTCATCAATCGCAACTGACAGCCCACGACGGCTCTGTCAATCGCGACCGACACAGTCAACGATTGTTTGACCACGACGGACAGACCCTCGCGACCGACCTGTCAATCGCGATCGACACATCAATCGCGATCGACAGAGTCAACGACCCTTTGACCACGATTGACTAAATATTCGGCCACGTGTCGATCGCGACTGACCAGTCAATCGCGACTGACAGCCACGACGGACCTGTCAATCGCGACCGACAGACTTTGCGAACACGTTAGAAGGGCAAATTAGGTCAAATTTTTAAGGCAAAAATAATGGTCTAAATTGTGGCTAAGTGTGGGACAAACACTAGGGTGTAGTATTGCATTACGAGGGCATGACCCAAGTAACTCGAGAATTCCTGTTTGCCTGTTAACCTAGTTTAATCCTGTTTTAGCCCCAAAACCCTGAACTGGCATAACTTTCTCATACGAAATCCATCTACCGTGATTTTTGTTTTGTTGGAAAACTCGTGGGGAGTACAACAAAAACATCGACTGGTTACGGTTAAATTAAGATCAGGAATAGTAGATAGGGTATTTTGAAGTTGACCATACCCAGGGGGAACAAAATTCAGGGATCTCTAGAGTTGTGTCCAAAAAGTCATAGTGCAAATTGGTGAGGTGTTACATGAATGAAAGCGATTGGTTCTGTCTTTTGAATTTAAGTCTTGAGCTAACGGTGGGCCTTTTACAAGTCCTTTGAAAGCATCGAAGAGTACGCAAAGCAAGAGTAAGTGCAGGCTTGGGAACACGCGTCCTGGGCACACCAGGGCAACAACTCAAGGAAAGGAACTCAAGGTTGGAAAACCCGCAACACCCTCTGTCAATTCCTAGTTTAGGCTAAGTGCGGGTAGTGTTAGAAGTAATTCCAGGCAACGATAGGCACGAGATAAATCAAAGACTATCTAAGAAATCAAGTTCAAGTCAAGAGATAACCAGTGTGTGTGAACGACAACCTTAAAGGAAAAGAACCTAACGAGAAACGACCAAACGAAAGTGCGAAATTAAACTCAAGTATGCCTAACGACGTGATATCAGACAAGAGTATAAACACGATAATCAACATAAAAAGGGAATTAAGTAATTGATACAAAGGACTCAGAAACGTGGTTGTACCTGGGAAAAAATTGGGTTAATCAATCAGGCTTATGAACCTTAGATCAGGGCGACATCTAGGGAAAGATAGACAAAGCCTTAGGTCTTCAGAGGCTAGTGTCAACCACACCGCTAGGTCTTGGGCCCAGCAGTTGAGCCACCACTCATACTACCCTAGCTCCGAGACTAGTGAATCAGAGATGTCTCAAGGCATGGACTGACCTACGGGAAGTTCAGGAGTGCCATACTTGCACAGAGTAGAAGGCCCTTACAGGAATACCTTAGGACCAACCGACTAGGTGCAAGCATCTATGAGGACGGCCTAGGAAGATCTGTGGTCCAGATTAAAAACCCTGACCAATCCATTGGACTGGAGCACCCCGTTGTAAAGTTTGAAAACGGAGCATACCTAGACAAAGAAGGGACAATATATGTAGTCACCAGTCACCCAGATAGGACAACTGAATTTGGAAATGTGAGCCCTGAGACAGACATAGAGGACCTAGAACAAGGAAACATGGGTGCAGAGCCTAGGACCCCTCGAGGGAAATCTGTTCTTACGAGAATTCTCACCCCTGAGTGGATTCCCCAGGACAACAAGAGCATAGATCTGCTTCTGAACCGAGAGACCGATGAAGCCTTTTGGAGGTATAAATCTGATCGGCCAAATGATATAGGAACAATCATGATCTATGAGTTTAAAGATCCAGATAGCCCAGGTAGAGTGACCTACTTAGATCACGCTTCAGAGAGGATCTTTGCGGTCACAGAAAATGATAGGCATGCTTACACTTGGAAAGGTGAATTCGTTTTCCCCCAACCAAGATCGAACGTGTCCTATGGTCATCTAGGTGCTGGAACATCCCATGCCCATGGATCTCAAAGAGACAGACATAGAGATAGACCTGAAGTAAGCTTTGCCAACTCAGGGGGCAGAGGAAGAACGAGGACGGAAACAAATAGAGTAGAGCCTGAGGTACTTAGAGCTCACAGGAATCAAAGAAATGCGGATGAGTTCCCTCTACCACGACCTAGAGAGCACACAAGGACTTTGAGACCAACTCAGCTAGTTAAGTCCATGAAGAATTACTTCGATGGCACAGGAGATCCATATGATCATGTGGCAGAGTTTAGGCAAGTCTTGAGAGCGGAACAAGTGGAGGATCTATTCACACAGTACAATGCCTTTGGTCTAACCCTTAGGAACACAGCCCTTACGTGGTTTCAACCATTGAATGAGAGACAGTTCAGGAGCATAGACCAACTCCTAGAGGCTTTCATCACCGAATTCTCTAAGAGTGGCATAAGGCATAATACCTCCTCATTGATACATAGCTTCAAGTAGACCCCTCAAGAGACTGTGAGACTTGCAGGAAGAAGATTCGGGCAATATCTTGAGAGATGCCCTAATTCGGAGCTCCCCACACCAGCTAAGCAAGTGGCTTTATTCTTGGATGGATTGCTAAGTACCAAAGTAAGATCATATGTGTACTTGAAGGACCCTAGGACCATAGAAGAGTGTGTACGCATGTGCATTGACATCGAGGATAACCTAGGGGAAGAACTAGAGCTTTCCAAAATCTACAAGGACTCAGATAGTGCCTCTAGCCTCTCTTCCACGCAATCCACATCAATTGAGGAACTTGCAGAGAAAGTAGCTCAAAAACTAGGTGTCTCTAGCAAACAGATCCCAAGGTTTGCCCCGGTGAAAAGATGCTATACTTGTGGGGGCGACCATCTGGCAAATGTATGTCCCATTATGGCTCAACCCCAAGTAAATCCTAGTAGCCAGTACTGCACCATAGAACGGAGGTACACCAATCACACCGCGCAAGATTGCCCATACAACAAGCAGGCGGTTAGGCAACCCTACCCTCAGCCATACCCTCAGCAGGGAAGATACCAGAACCCGTACCCTCCACAGCCATATGGCAGGCCACAACAACCTTATGAGCAACCCTACCAAAACCAACAAAGGCCTCAGCCTGTGTTAACACAACAACCCCTTGCCCCAGCTAATGTCATCCCAATAAAATATGCAGCAGCAGAAGAAAACCTGAATAGAGCTATAGTCCCTGTAACACCATTGCTTTCCGAAAGTGACCCCAGTGACCATAGCTTTGATTCTACACATGCCGATAGTCCCCATGCATACTACATGCAATCTCCTGAACATGGTGAGTCCTATTACAGTGACGAACCGAGTGAACCTAGTTGGGAGTCAGATTACACAAACGTCATGTATGCAAACCCCAACCCTAGACCTCAACCTAGACAAGTTAGACCCCCTTTCCCTAGAGGACCATGCTACAGATGTCAGGGAGATCACCTCATTCGTGATTGTCCCTTACCTCCATCTACACAACCCCAGTCAGTGACAATTCAGGGCTTTTGCCAAGAATGTGGAAAGGAGCATCTCTTACGAGACTGCCCTAAGAATCCTAATAATATGCCAAAAATCACTCCTATTAACGTTATTGGGTTGGTGGTAGACTCCACAGGAAGTGTGACGTCCACCGCACCAGTACAGGTAGTGACTAGAGCTCAGGCATTGCAGCAAAACCAAGGGGTAAACCAGGAAAAGAACCCAGAGGCTAGTGAAACTGAGAGCGTAACCAAGAAGAGGACTAGAGCGTGGAGAGATAGTCGTGAAAGAATGAAAAGACAATGGGCAAAAAAGATGAGTGAACTGGAGGAAAGCATACGAGAAACTAGAGCCAGGATAACTGAACTCACCTCTCAACCCCTCTCTCAAACTACTCCACCACCACCATTCCCAACTCCATCCGACCCGCCACCTTCCAACCCGCCTCACATAATCCCACCACCCCCTAGAGTAGGATCAGTCCTAGCAGATCCCACTCCCGAGGACCTTAATATGATGCTTAAAGCATATCAGGCCAGAATCCAAGAAGGGCCAAACGTGACTGATCATGAAAAGTGCTATCCTAGAGCAGAATTAGAGCTTGAACGAACTAAAATTTGTGCTAAAATGGTGGAATTGGCTCAGACCATGTTTGAAGCCAGTCGCCTCTTTAACATCTCTAGTTCAGCGAAGATACAGTTGCACTTTGATGGACTGTTAGAAAGAATAGAGAAGCTGATTGCACAATCAGAAAAGGAACCCGTCTCTCAACATAAGGACAAGGCAAGTGAAAGAGTAAGCATTCCTGCCCAGGAAGCCTATGTGCCTGGAGCCCATGTGCCTAACTCTACGGAGCCAGACACATCATCTTCTATGAATCGGTTTACACCAGAATTTCTACGAGAGATTCAAGAAGACAAATGGGCTAAAGAAAGTGAAGTACCTCCTCCAATTGAACTGGTGGATGATGCACATGACCAATTCCCACAAGACATCCCATCCATTTATGAGGAGCAGGAGAGCACCCAATCTCAGGAAAGATTAGACTTTGAGTCTAACTCTCTACAGGAATTACCCCACTTCACAGGCCCATGGGAAACTAAGTCTACTTGTGTGAGAGCACCCACGGTCATGGTACGAAATGAGGACTCAGTCATACCTAGGAACACAGAGGTAGTGAAAAACACTAAGGTTCAGTGCAACCTCACCTCAGAAGAGCTACTCAAAGTAAGGCCAGAGCTATGGAAGCATGCAGCCAAACAAGTACCAGAGATAGCAACACCTCATTCCCAGGTAGGATCCCAGAGAACAGTGCCCAAAATACCCTTGGACAAGATAGGAGATATGAGTGAAGGTGAAGAAGGAAACACCTATCTTCCAATCACCCATCAAGGATACACCACCAAGGCCATTCTAGACTCAGGTGCAGGTGTTGCAATTGCGACCACTTCCCTGTGGAAGCGTTGGGGCAAGCCAGCACTCAGGCCCACGAGGATGAAATTGCAGATGGCCGATGGTCACATAGAGAGACCCCTAGGGTTGTTAGAAGGAATAACTCTCACTACATGTGGTGTTGAGTTTGAGCATACTTTCGCCATATGTGATTTCAGCAAGAATCACGCCTATGAGATGATTTTGGGAAGACCATTTATGCGACAGTTGCAAGTGGTCCAGGATTGGGGAACCAATTCCTTGTACTTGCAACACCTAGGTGTTACGACCAAAGTGAATCTTAAAGATTACTCTCATAGAGATGTCCCTCCTATCCAATGGAATCCCATCCATAGAGCCAAAGATGATACAGAATCGGTGCATTCCATAGGATCAGGATCCTCATGGATGCATGAAGATACCCAGTTATGGATGTGCAAAGTAGCAGTAGAAGAAGAAAAGAGAGAGAAAGCCAGAGAGGTAGGTGCAAAAGAAACACATAGATCAAATCAAGACCCAGCCTATGCACCTATAGTCCCTGACGAAGAATTTGAACCCCACGGCTGGGCAGAAATCCTAGCAACAATGGATGTAGCCATCAATGAAGAACAATGGACACCTCACTGTGATGAAGATGGCTATGACATTTCAGTCTTCTCCATAGAGCCGATCATGGGAGAGGCAGTGTTAGAAGAGTGTGAACCTAGCCCTGATGCATTAGAGGATGCAAGTGACTCCCACCTAGAGTCAATTATTATGGACCCACCTTTTGCATCAGATGAAGAATACTTCGACGAAGTAGAATTTCAACCCCAGAGGTATGGAGAGCTTACAAGTGACGTAAGACTAGCCACACATGTGACCCCGAAGGAAGAAGGAAAGAAAAGGAAGAAGAGAGAAGTCACACCAGAAGAGGAAGAATCTTTGTTTGAGGTCCCGGAAAATTTTAAGAAGTATGAGATAGACGACAGGAGAGTCATGATAAGAATGCCTAAACGAGAGGCACAATCAGGAGAGGCCTATGATAACAAAGAAACCACCAAGAAAATAGTAGTAGCCCTAGAAGAGGGAGAGGAGAGATGTACTTATATAGGCCATGACTTGACAGAAGAAGAAGAGCACGAATTAATAGCCTTGCTAAGAGAATACAGAGATGTATTCGCTTGGAGTTACAAGGATTTGAAGGGTGTGGACCCTGACATATGCTCACACACTATCCCCATGACCTCAGATGCCAAACCCTCAAAACAAAAGCCATACACATATAATGATAATTATGCTGCCAAGATCAAAGAAGAGATAGATAGGCTGGTTGAAGCGGGATTTATCTATGAAATTGAGCACCCTGAGTGGGTATCCCCCATTGTAGTGGTGCCTAAGAAAAACGGAAAGCTGCGTGTGTGCATTAACTTAAAAAAGGTTAATGCAGCCACAATTCGAGATAACTATCCGCTTCCGATCACAGAGCATCTCTTAGAAAGAGTGGCAGGCAAGGAAGTGTACAACTTCCTTGATGGATTTTCGGGCTACAATCAAGTAGCCATAGCTCCAGAAGATCAGCATAAGACGGCTTTTGCCACTGAATGGGGCATTTTTGCCTTTAGAGTAATGCCATTTGGGCTTACTAATGCACCTGCTACCTTTCAAAGATTGATGTGCCATGTATTTAAAGAGTTCCTGAGGAAGAGCTTAGAAGTCTATGTTGATGATCTTTGTGCTCATTCCAACATAAGGCAAACCCATATACCTAAACTCAGGCAAATCTTTGACAAATGTAGAGAATATCAAGTCTGCTTGAACCCAGAAAAGTGCGTTTTCATGGTTAGGCAAGGCAAGATTCTAGGACACATAGTGTCAAAAAATGGCATATCCACTGATGAAGAGAAAGTGAGAGCTATAGCCGAGTTACCTAGGCCTAAGAATGTCAAGGAAGTACAAGCTTTCATGGGGCATTGCGGTTACTACCGAAGGTTTATACACATGTATGCCATCATAGCAAAGCCTCTGTATGGACTTTTGACTAACTTTGAGTGGACTGATGAGTGTGAAAATTCCTTCAATGAGCTTAAACAGCGATTATGTTCAGCACCAATATTAACCACGCCAGATTGGAATAAGCCATTCCATGTTCATGTGGATGCATCCAATTACGCTATTGGATGTGTACTCGCACAACCTACTGGTGAAGGTAATATGGATCTTCCTATTGCCTATGCTAGTAGACAATTGAATGCAGCTGAACGAAATTATACCACTACGGAGAGAGAAGGATTAGGCATGGTATATGCAGTTAAAAAGTTTAGACATTATTTGCTTGCAAATAAGTTCAAATTTTTTACTGACCATCAGGCACTGCTATATCCCGTGAACAAGCCATGCAATACAGGTAGATTAGTAAGATGGTTTCTCTTACTTATGGAATACGACTTTGAGGTAGTGGTGAGGAAAGGGAAAACTCATTTGAGAGCGGATCATCTCTCTAGGCTCACATCTGGAGAAGCCCCACAAGGAGTGTCAGATGACCTTCCTGATGCTTACTTGTTTAATTTGGAAGTGGTGCCGCAGTGGGCTAAACCATTAGTGCCAGTATTGACATACGGGCCTAACCATCCAGTAATAAACACACAGGATAGAGAGGTAGTAAAAGCCCAAAAGTATCACATCATGGCAGGAAGTATGTACAAGCACACAGATCAAGGGATCTTGGCATGTTGTGTGGAAGAAGATGAGTACGCTAAATGGTTGCAATTAGCACATGTAGGTGCATTAGAGCAACACTATTCAAGGCAACGAACCCTACAAACACTAAGGAGACTCGGAGTGCATTGGCCGACTATGGAAGCTGATGTCCAAAAATTGTGCAAGGAATGCCCAATCTGCGGCACTAAACCACCTGTGGAACATGCCACTCTTTATCAAGTGTCCATCGTGCCAGATTGGAGTGAACCCCTAGTATCCTTCCTGAGGACGAAAACATTCCCTCTGGACATGACTCTGGCTAGGAAAAGGAGTTTAGAACAAGAAGCCCAGGATTACTCACTCATTGGTGATAATCTATACAAGCGCGGTAAAGATGGTTACCTGAGACTATGTGTCCATGAAAGTGAATATCTCAAGATCTTGGAAACTGCTCACCAAGGTGTAGCAGGAGGACATTTTGGACCAGATCGGGTGATCAAGGCAATACTATTTGCGGGCTTCTGGTGGCCGACCCTTCACATGGATGCACATACCTATGTGAAACGATGTGATGTCTGTCAGAGAACACAGTATCCTATCCGTAAAGATGAGATGCCACTGAAACCTATGATGGGTGGACGTGCATTCTCTAAGTGGGGAATAGACTTTGTAGGTCCTATTAATCCCCCAGCTAAGGTTTCCCATGCAGAATATATCATTGTTGCGATAGACTATCTAACAAAGTGGGTAGAGGTAAAAGCCACGACGAAGAACGATGCTCAAACAACTGCTAAATTCTTGTTTGAGAATGTATTCACAAGATACGGGCTACCTATAGAGCTAGTTAGTGATAGAGGCACTCACTTCTTGAATGAAGTAATTGAAAATATGCTCCAAGAATTCTTAATAGTTCATAAGAAGTCTGCCCCCTACCACCCACAAGCTAATGGGCAAGCCGAAAGCACAAACAAGATTCTGTGCAATGTGTTGACCAAGCTAGTGAATAATAAACGCTCTGATTGGGACAAACAGCTACACCATGCTGTTTGGGCATACCAAGTCGCCTATAAAACGGTACTCCAAGCCACACCCTTTCAGATGGTATTCGGTCAGAATGCGGTGCTACCATTAGACTTCTTAATACCCACATTGAAGGTAGCACAGGAGCATGAATGGACGGATCATGAACTCTCCTCTAGACTTTTTGACCTTGAACGATTAGGAGAAACAAGACTAAGGGCGGCTGCAGGGATATATGCAGCTAAGAAACGACAGAAGGCATATTTTGATGCCCACGTTAAGGATAAAGGTTTGAAGGCAGGCGACCTAGTGCTCGTCTACACTTTGAAACAACATGCTAGGAAGCTAGAGACGAGAGGCTACGGACCCATGATCATTAATCGAATCTCAACAAGTGGAGCAGTGCAACTAGCCACATTAGAAGGCGATGTTCTCCCAAGCTACATAAGCGGATGCAGAGTCAAGTTATATCAGGAACCTCTCACAGAGGAAATGTTAAGTCGACTCAATATTGCTAAGAAACGCAAAGAGGAAGAAGAGCGAATTCGAGAAGAAGCTCAAGCAGAAGCCTTAGAGCGCATACGGAGAATGAAATTAAGAAGACAAGGAAGAGAGCAACCTAGGCAAGATGCATATGCAGATCAAGGATATGACGTGGCTATGTGTGAAGTTTCAGGTGTTACCTCACATAGGATAACTGATCGACGTCCTTTCATAACCTTAGATATAGGACAAGGAAAGAGTGCAAGGACTGTAAGGGCCTTGATTGACTCAGGTGCAGCCACTAGTGCTGTTAAATTGTCTTACTGTCAAGAGTTGGAATTAACTGTCAATCCTATCGAAGCATATCTCATAGGATTGGGAGGTGTGGAAACCCCTTGCATGGGCGAGGTGGAACTTCCCCTCTATATTCATGACGAGGCAATGACAGTCAAAGTACTAGTATGCCAAGACGAAGACCTCACTGAGCCCCTCGTCCTGGGCCAAGACTGGATCTATGACCAAGCAGTCAACTTAAACCTAAGAAGTGGACTTCTTTAGGTATGGGTGAATCAGACTAGAATTACAGTTGAGTTAAATAATGGAGCACTCAAGGAACTAGAAAAGGCACGGACTCCTGGTCCCTCCAGGGGTACACATGAAGTTGACCATGTTGTTCTTGTCCAAGGCTATGTGATGCAGAAGAATGAAGATCTCAAAAAAGGAGTCAGAACCACAATGGAACTCCCTTCTCTTCCAAAGGCCAGAAGGAGGCAGCAACTAAGGGCAGATCAATCACTGAAGACTCTCCAAGCGAGAGACCAAAAGAACGCGCGAAGCAGAACAACTCAGCCAATGCAACAAATGTGGGTGCGAAAAGACGAGCTGCCGACTGGAACCAAGTTGCAACAACGGTCTCAACTTCCTATTAGCGATCAACGACTTGATACTAATAAGAGGACTCCTAAAACCTCTGCTGAGAACGTGAAGTCTATTTGGGTACCCAAGAAGTCGATGAAGGCTGACCCACAATCAAGACAAATTTGGGTGTCTAAGGCTTGTTTGCGGGCTCAAATAGCTACACCAAGACCACACCCTATACAGCATGATCCATTCACTCGCACAGCCGACATCCACTCGTTTTCAACACTCAGGAACACACCAAGGCCCATGAGCACGAATAGAATCACTTGTAAATGGGTCCCTAAAAGGCCTCATTTTCAAGCCGACACACCTATAAAGCTCTCGAGAGTCTCTACGAAACCAAGAGCAAAACCCATCCACTGCATTTGGCAGCCTAAGACTTGTAACAAACCCCCGGACCCCATTTGTAAATCCATGACAACCTACTAACCATATCACTATCACACTACATCATTCCACTTAGCTCTTAGGTCTACCGAACTCCTAACCACACACACACTAGCACCGAGCACTTACTAACCCATTAATCTCTCCCGACCCTCATGTTAATGTTGTAATGGGGACAACAACGGTTCTCTCTTGTCCTGTACAATGTTAACACATGTTTCTATATTCTCACAGAGACAGGAAGCAAGAAGTAACATGGCAGATACGGTAGGAACTAGCTCCCAGGCAGGCACCAACCCCCAAGTTGTGGACATTGAAAGCCTTCCGGTTGAGGAGGAATTAAGGAACGACCAGCGGCATTAAGGGCATTACATGCCATACCGGTTCAGAACCCTCCACAGGGGCACACAATGCCAGTCAGCAAAAACTCTCATTGGTTCAGTGATGTGGCAGGACCCCTAGGTGAAGGCACTTATATGTGGGAGGCAGAGATAGAATTCAATGGGTGCTGGGGCAGGTATCACTTTTTCACCAGGGAATTTGAAAGACTGCAGAATAATGAAGGATTGAAACCTATATGGAAGAAGGCAGGACTCTACGAGTATTTCAAATTCCAATTGCCAAAGCCGGATTTTCTAAGGTGCTCGTATCTGATTAGCACCCTTACTCCGAGCAAAGACAAAAAGGGATACAGCTCCTTTGTCCTCCCATCTCTCACAAGGGGCAATGAGCTCAAGCGCTTCAGATTAACTATCAACTTGGTAAGGGAAGCTTTGGACATGAAAGGTATGCACATTCCTACGGAGAAAGAGCCTATGGTTCCAGACAATATGAAGAACAGAAATTTGACGAAATTAAAGGACATGGTCGCGATGACACCTACGATCGCCATTCATTTACGCATGGTCATGCAACATTTCGCATTCCCCGCGCAGGAAAGGTTCACAATGCCTCCCAAAAAGATCTGGTTTAGCCTCTACTTAGCAGATGCCTTTGATTTGACAATCAATATGCCCCACTGGATTATCGACCAGATCCATTTGGCTCATCAAAGGTGGTATAAGAAACAAAAATCTGTACTGTATGGATGCTGTGCGCTTACCAAAATTGTGTATAGATGTCTCGCATATGATGTACCGGTGCAAAGGGCTCTCATTTGGACCAGGGCACAGGAGTTTCAACGCAGACTGTCAGCCGCAGGGCCTCCCTCAAAGAAGATGAGAGGCGCTGTCCAGATGCCTTGTGCACAAGCCCGCGGTGCAACCCTAACACCTGAAACAACTCCAAGGCTTCCCAGACGAGTGCAACCATTTACTATCAGGTTACCCAGGCACAGCACAGATGGCCCTAATCTTGTGTTTCCACCTGTACCTACTGATCTGGAATTTCCTCACGGATTTACTTTGGAAGATCTAACGGATGAAGAAGTTGCCAGAATCATTGAAGCTGTTAATGTGGAAGTCGAAGCAGAGCAGGGTAGTGGACAACAAACTGCTACAGAACAACCCCAGCCAAGACAACCAGAAGTGGTGGAAGTGGAGGATGAAGAAGAAGAAGAACAAGAGGATGAACAGGAAGGATTTTCTTATGAGGAGGCGCATGACTATGAGCAAGAAGTTATACAGGAGCTAGAGGGTGCCCCAGCATATACAAAGGAGTTGGAAAAGCTCTACGATACCATCAACATGGTCCAAGAACAACATAAGTTATCCCTTGCAGCAGGAAAGGCTATCATGCACCAAATTCTTGAGGAGGAAGGAGTCGACGAACAATATCGTGCCACACTGGATATGATCTCTGATGCTTTAGGAGTACCTGAGACAGTGCATACTGCCCTGGCACAATCACGCAAAACGGAAAGAAGATATAGAAAACGTCCCCCACGAGCAGGGAAACAGATGAATGTCTTAGTATCCGAAACACAAGGGACAACCACGACCACGGGCACATCACACACTGTGCACGATACTGAAGAGACCCATGTGTCCAGTGCACCTCCATCACCCCCCTTGCCACCTCCGCCTCCCACTCCACCACATTCACCTCCCATTACCAATGTAACAACCACCGTCACCGTCTCCGAGTCCACTGCCATGACTGAAGCACAAACCGCCAATCAACCCACACACCCTCTCAACACCTCCCTCGCATACACCTCCACTACCACTGTAATCCTAACGGCAGCTACTGACATCCCCATTCCCCCTCTCACACTTCCGGGCAGTTCATATTCACAACTGCACACACCACTGTACACATTCACCACAATCACTGCACCCACAATTCCACTATTCACAATCACTCCCACTACTGCGTCCACCGTGGATTTTATGGACATATCACCCTCCACCGCACCTCTCCCTCCCCCCATACGGCCACAAACTCCCATTCCCCCACCACCCACTTCACCATTTTCCAGCACCGCATTCACACTTCCCTTCCCCTTTCCCTTTCCCTCTGCACTTAACACCCTTCCTGCACCCACCCCCATTAATAATGTATTTAATAACATGTATCAGTGCATGTCTCAGTTACAACAACACTATCAGCACCTCGATGCTCAGCATACAAGTTTGTTCAGGAGTCATGAAGCATTACAAGGAAGATTCATTGACTTAGAGAAAGAGAAGAAACAATTACAACAGCAGTTTAGTGCATTGCAAGAACAACATGAGCAATTAGTGGCAATTCCACTGCAGCCAGATGCGGAAGAAAGACAACAAATGGATGATCTGCTACACTCCCAAATCACAGAGAACCTCAAGCTCCGCCGCAACATGGCTCTATTACGGAAGCATATGTCTGCCGCCTTGGAAGAAAATAGACGGCTTCAGACACAAAACGAAGAGAACTTGGAAGCAGCCATGGAAGGTTCCCCACAAGAAATTGACCCGGAGAAGTTCAAGGCCATTCCCTCGGACAATATGCAAATCATATTGGAAACCCATGCTGATCTCCTCGAAGCCCATGCAGCCTTAGAAAAAGAAAGAGACGAACTACTAAGGCAATTGGCAGCTCAACCAGAACCACCAAAAGAAGTCCCAACCACCGTTGACACAACTGACGAAGTAGCAGCGCTCAAAGCACAACTCGAAGAATTACAAAAGAAAGTCCTTGAATATGAACGCCAACCCTCCCCCTTGGTGGAACCAGAACCTGAAGACCTAGTACCCATCGAAGGAGAGGAATCTTTTGAGGACCCGTATGTTCCGATGCCAGCACCTGGAGGCAAGTAAACAGCAGAGGGCATGGACACCATTGAGATCGAGGCTCCTGAATGGATGCAGAAGTTGGAAAAAGTGGCCACAACCCATGATGACAGGGTAGCAGTTCAAATAGCATCCATGTCACGATTGGAAGAGGTAGTCATAAAATCCGATTACTTTAGAAACCTCTCCCATCATAGGTGGATCGGCACATCCGACGACTTGTATGCTCCATTTTGTGTCTTGATGGCGGATTATAATGCGGAGATCAAGCACCACACCTCAAGGGAACCAACCTCTGCCACACAGTCCGCACCAGACGACATCCCAGCAAGTGCAAAGCAGGGAAATATTCACCAACTGACCTGGAGAATTCGTTTACTGGAAACCTACCCAGAAATGGTCAGAACATGGAACAACATGCCCCTGTACATCAAATACAATCCATGCTACTGCCCTGTGTTTTGAAGAAGGTCATGGCCAGAATACACAAAAACGGTGCTGACAAACAAAGGATGTGAAAAATGGCTTAATTATGTTTACTTAGCACCTCCCAAAGGCCAACCTACCATAGGATATATGATCTCGACGATTCGGCATTGGGGGGTCAGGTTTAAAAATGTGCCAGACGTCATGGCCCAAATGTGCTTGAAAATTTTTGAGCTCATGTTGGTCACCTTCAGGACCTTCAAGAATGTTAAGGAACCTCATCTCTCTGCGCTCGGATTCAATGAAGGCAATCAGGATCTTGTTTATGACATGAGCACAACGCCCTCTATTAACGTTGTTTATGCATGGCATGCCCACATAAAGTACCTACCGGCCTGCTTCAAACAGACATTTGAAGAGATGTTCGTGACAGGGTTCTTGGAATATCACTCAGAGATCTTCATTCCCAGGCCCTCACATTTATTACAATTGTTTGCAGTGGAACAAGCTCTCCATTCAGAAAAGTTACGTTTGCCACATCCAGAGGTTCCCGGGCCGGTAGATTGGGATGCTCTACTCACAGACTTGGCCAAAGGATTGAGGATTGCCGAACATCACTTAGCGCAAGACGTTGTCGAATATTACGTCCAACGACCCTCCCAACAAGGGTCTGTCAGGGACGACAGACGCGAGAGAGGGGGAGGTGTTGGAACTGAAGGACTCACTAGGCAAGGAAGCTTAAGAAGGGAGTCAGAGAGAAGAGAAGGCACAAGCAGACAAGGGAGTCAACGACGATCTGGCAAGTAGGCCAATAATTTTCTTCATGAAGAAGCAAGTACGAGCATTCACGCAGATCTAGCACTAAGGCAACCTTTAATTTTTCAAAACCCTTACACCAATTAAAAGTGATTCTCATCACTAACAACCCCTGTAAATACCATGTTCACCTTTTTGTGGCTCCATTTTGTGCAAGCCAAGGAGTCCTCGAGCTTGAGGAGCCTTAGAAGTAGTTGCTTACCAATTTTCGTATTTTTTAGATTTTGTTTGAGCCCTCAAATAAGCTCTGGAACCTAATTTTTAACTAGGCCGGACACTAGGTCTGGACAGGGCCAAAGCTAGACAAAAACTATAAAAGGAGCTAGAGAGCTCATTTTTGGGGGTAGATTGTAATAGTTTTGAACTTGTATGAGTTTTTTGAAAGTAATCTAAGAACTCCATTGCTTCTCACTCTTTGTCTTACTGTGTGTGCACGTGTGTGTGTATGTGTGCGCATGTTAGTGTGCTTCTCACTCACGCACTTGTGCCTTCACTTGCTCGAGGTCTTCATACCATCCTCACGTCTTCCCGGATTGACATTAAAGGAGGTGCTACTCATCACTGAGCTACACACATACCTTTTGCATTTTTGCAACTTTGAAATTTGGTAGTTAATTGAAATTCTCCTTTGACTGCATCAATTTTAGCCTTTGCAAGTTTGCATGTCCAACTCATTTGTGTGGGATCTCTATATCAGCAATAACTCTGACGCCTTTTGCAAACATGGTTGCATTCGTTTCAAAAATTTTCACATTTAAGGTGAATATCCTACCCACTTTGTTTCCTTTGGCAATCAATCGTCCATCCTGTTTGTACTCTTCTACATATAACCCATCAACATTAAACATCACTTGTAATCCATGGTCAACCATTTATCCAATAGAAACCAAATTCTTTGCTATATTTGGAACATGCAGCACATCAGCAAGATGTTTCACCTTCCCATCCTCCATAGACAATGCTATGTTTCTTGTATGCTCGATAGGGTGTGATGTGTCATCACTTGTTTCAACATATCCAGGAACTGACAGTTTTTGCAAACTAGTAAACCATTCCGCATGATTGTTCATGTGATTTGAAGCACCTAAATCAACATACCAGACATTACCATTCAATTTCAAAACATCAACAGACATCGTATTCATCATATAATGTTGAACCATGAATGACTTCTCAAAATCAACTACAATTGTGAATGCATAATTGTTTTGCTGCCTTCTGTTATTTTGATTCTTCAACCTTCAATCACGTTCAAAGTGTCCAAGTTTACCACAATTCTAGCATCCTTTAGTGTCATTACCTGAATCATTTCTTTGGAAATTTATGTGGCCCCTTTGGCTCCCCTGCCCTCGAAATTGTCCTCTACCTCTTGCATGATTCTGATGTTGACCTTGGTCTTGGTTATTGTTTCCTCTTCCACTTCCGAAACCTCTACCTCTACCTCTTCCTCTACCAGAGCAGAATCCCTGCTCAGAACTGGGTTTTCCTTGGGCGTTTGAGTCCTCACCAAGATTTTTTTCTTCAATAAAAAACATGGAAACCATATCAGCAAAATTCAAAATATTTTTCGTAGTCTGTATAGATGTTCTAAACTGCTTATATGAAGCTCCTAAACCACAAAGGCAGACTTCCACCTTATCATCATCATCTACATTCATGCCAATAGATGCAAGTGACTCACATATGTTTGTGATTTTTAGGGTGAGTCACTTATCAACATGCCCGTTTTCTCTAGTGTATGCAGCTCATTCTTGAGTTGGAATTTTCGTGCCTTTGTATTGGTCCCATACAATGTGAACAAATTGTTCCAAGCCTCTTTCGGAGTCTTGGCATCCCATATGTGCCCAATCATGGTATCTTGTATGCTAACAAAAAGCCAATACATTACCTTTCATGCTTCTTGATTCCATTCCTCATATGCTCTCAATTGGTCTGCAGTCAGATTGCTCTCTGGTAACTATGGAGCATTTTTTTTCTCTCCTTCGATGTACTTCCAGTAGCCTTTTCCCATCAAGAAATTCTTCATCTCCAAGCATGGAAGTTGTTCTTGTCAAGCTTATCACTCATAAGCTGACTCATTCCATCTGTGTTTGCCATTTCTACAACAATTCACAACACTACAAAAGCACTATAAGCAGTACTTCTACTTGAACATTGCCGCACTATTGTTGGAGTTAGACATCTGCGGAAGCATGCAAACGACACAAGGAAGAAGAAGAAGCTTGGAGCACAACATACAATACTGAATGTATTACCACTAGAATGTACAAAGATAAGTAACCCATTAGGGGTATAAGCATATATACAAGCCGGGGGAAAAAAACCTCCTAAAGAGGGAAAAAAGAAAAAGCCTTAATGGTCCTAGTGTGTTCACACAAATCACTACCTAAATATATCAACAAATCCCCCCCTGGGAGTGATGCGGTGAACAAGGAGCTGGCACTCATGTATAAGGAAGTGCCAAGCTCTGTGGAATCAATCCACAAAAGGAAGTAAGCCCAAAGCTTTATGGAAAGCTTCAAATTTCTCCCTAGGTAGAGCCTTCGTGAAAAGGTATGTAATGTTCTCCTGCATGGGCATATATGCCAAGTTAATCTCTCCAACAGAGAACCTCTCCCTGACTAATGATAATGCACATGAATGTGCTTAGTGCGAGCATGAAACACAGGGTTCCTCGCAATTGCCAATGCGCTTTGACTGTCAGTGAAGATGGTGGTGGAAAAAGATTGACCAGCACCCAAATCAGCCATAAGGCATCTGAGCCACACACACTCAACAGTCATTGTGAAAGCTATCCTATACTTAGCCTCACAATAGGAAGTGGCCACAGTAGGCTGCTTCTTGCTCAGCCAAGATATGCATGAGCTACCAAGCATGAAGCAAAAACAACTAGTGGACACACGAGTGTCATAACAACTAGCCCAGTCAGAGTCAGAAGAAGCATGAAAACATAACAGTAGTGATCCCCCCTTGGGTTAAAACAATACAAGTAGTCGGGTACCACTCAAGTAGTGAAAGATGCGCTTAATTGTCTGCCAATGTTTGACTCCTGGGCAATGCATAAACCTGCTCATCTATGAGACAAAAAACTGAATATCTGGCCGAGTAATGCATAAGTAAATCAGGCATCCAACTAGCTGCTGATAGAGAACAACATCAAACGCATCTCCAGCATCATGAAGACTCAGTCGTAAACCTGTCTCCATAGGAATGGCAATAGGTTTACAGTCTTCAAGGCCAAAACACTACAATAATATGTCAATATATTTCGTTTGACACAAAGCCATTCCACCATCAACATGCATAAATTGAATGGCCAAATAATGATGCAAATGCCCCAAATCAGACATCTCAAATGAGGCATGAAGATCAGCCTTGAAATCAGCAATATGCTTCTCATGAGGATGAGTGAGAAGCATGTCATCATCATAAACAACAATGATCAAAAGCACATAATTAACATGCTTAACATATAAGGTGCTTTCAGTTAGACTGTTCTCAAAACCATGTGCAATCAAATAAGCATGTATCTTTTCATACCAAGCACATGGTGCTCGCTTTAAACCATATAATGCCTTCTTTAACCTGCACATCTAGTTTTCATGCCCTTTCTGCACAAAGCCATGGGGCTGAAAAACATTCACTTCTTCATACAAGTCATCTTTCAAAAATGTTGTTTTAATGTCCAACTGATGTACATTCCAACCACAATGAGCTGCAAGTGCACAGATGCTACGAACAGTAGTCATTCGGCAAGTAGGTGCAAAAGTTTCATCAAAATCAATGCCTCTTTCCTGTGCATAAACCTTTGCAACAAGCCTAGCCTTATACCTATTAATTGTTCCATCAGGTTTATGCCTCAGCTTGTATACCCACTTAGTTCTAATGGCCTTCTTGCCAGGAGGCAAGTCACATAAAGACCAAGTACCATTTTTCATGATAGCATCATACTCAGATTGCATTGCAACCATCCAATGTTTAGAATTTTGTGTTTCATCAACGAAACAGGCTCAGTCTCATCACAAAGACTAGAGGCAGCCATAGCATAACAATCTGATGCAAAAGAGGCACTCTGAGAGCCTAAATGAGTACGGTATGACAGAGATGCATTTAATTTTTTGTCACGCAAAGTCTGCACCAGCCATTTTGGCATAGTTTTTGCTTCCTCAATATTAGCTCTCTTGTCAATAAGTGCATCATGTAAATTTTCATGAGAAATAAAATGATCTACATCATGACATGAAACCTGTAAAGGCTAAGAAGTTGCCTCATTAGGACTAGCACTAGACTGTCCACCTATAAAAAGAGGCAGCAAAGTATCATACATGTCTTTGGAGCTAGCAGATACCTCCTTCATACATGAAAGTAAAGCTGAATAGCATCTTCCACAAAAACCACATCACGGCTAACCAAAATGTGTTTAGTTTGCGGATGATATAGATGATAGCCTTTGCTTTCAGAACTGTACCCAACAAAAATACATTTTACTACTTTATCATCCAATTTTCAGTGATGTTGTTCAAGCACTAATGCATATGCCAAACAACCAAAAACATGCAGATGAGCAACAAATGGCTTGTGACCATGTCAAGCCTCATATGGAGTGATAGAGTGTAGTGCTTTAGTGGGACACCTATTAAGTACATATGCTACACACATGATAACCTCAAGCCAGAAACTATGTGATAAAGCCTGACTCTTGACCATACACCCCACCATCTCCATGAGTGACCTGTTCTTCCATTCAGCAACTCCATTCTGTTGAAGTGTATATGGCACTGCACACTGATGTTTTATCCCACATTCAGCCAGAAATGCATTAAAGTAAGAAGACGTGTATTCCCCTCCTCGATCAGAATGGAGGGTGCCCATTTTACATGCTGAGAGATTTTCAGCCAAAACCAAAAATTGTTTGAACCACATAAATTGCAATGCGAGGTAATATGTTTGGTTGCCCCACTATCAAAATACCAAACATCTGAGTCTACTACAGACATACACTGCTCATGAGAAGATGGATCAAAACTGCAAACAGTGGTAAATGCCCATTCTTCATTCTACATAAGATTAGCAGACTTTGTTTTCAGTGTAGAGGCCTCTGCAACAACCATTCTGGCCTCTTTCTTCTTTGTCTCTTTAGCAGCTAGTTTTGGATAGCTCTTAATGACATGATCATTTGCTTTACAATATTTGCAAAACAATTTCTACTTTTCTAATTTCTTCTCATCTTTGTCTTCCTTCTTCGAATGTGCAGCATTTGCAGATTTCTGCTTACTAGTAGATGAGCTTTCTGCCTTCTGACTAGCCAAGAAAGCTTGATTTGCAACATGCATAATGGACCTATTCTGCCTAGACTAATCTTCCTAGAGTATAACAGAAACTAACTCTTCAAATGATGTGGCATTTGGATTGCCTTTCATCATTGAATGAAGAGTAGAAGCAAAACTCTAATATGAATCAGGAAGACCATTTAGAACAGTCTGCACAAGTGAGCTATCTGGTGTAACTTCATCAGCAGAAATCAAGTGTTCCTTCAAATCCTTGATCTTTGTCAAAAAAATTGTCCATAGAATCACCTTGATTCATATGGTCACTCTCCAACTGTTTTCAGAGGTAAGCAACACGAGCCTCATTCCTAGCCTGGTACAACGTGGTAAGTGTATCCCAAGCATCCTTAGTTATTCTGCAAGAGCGAATGTGAGGAATAATGACACGTTTGAGACAAGGCTCAATGCATGTGTCTGAGCATCTCTGCCATCCTAGTGAATTTTCTCTATAGTAGGTGCAGCAGAAATCGCAACATGAACAGGAATCTAAAGAATATCAGCATCTTCAATGCCATCTGCATCAGCTTCAATATCTATATTTGCAGGTGTAATAGGACAATTTTTCAACACCTTGCACAATGTTCCACAATCCTTTTGCAACCCATGCATGTCGCATCATATAAGCCCATAATGGGTATTTGGTATCGCCCAACTTATCATCAACAGCCAACATACAGAATCCATCACTCCTTTCAGCCATGGCCACTAACTAAAATACCTTGATGCAGAAAAATCATTGTATCTGAAAAAGTTGAACAGAACTACCCTGACAAGTTCTGCTAGTCCTATAGCAGACTTCGAGACGCTTATACTAGCGAACCAAAATTTGTATATATATTTGGCACAAAAAAGGCAAAATAGCGTGCACAAGCATTGCGATAGTGCGTTCGGAGGCCGAAACGAGCTTAGATCGCAATTTTGGCACCACATAGCGATGATTTTTTGATCTCCTAATCACCTTGAGTATGCTCACCAAATTTCGTGCGATTCTGAGACTGTGACCGAAGGGGTGTCGACAAAGTCCTAGATGAAACGGCGACATGCTCTAATACCAATTGTTGGAGTTAGACGTCTACTGAAGCTGTTACATGTGTGTTCCTGGAGTAGCTTTGATGTGAAACTTTTCCCTATACATGGGCATTTTTCACTCTAGTGCTGGCTTGAGGTTTTTTCCCCATATTACCACATAGATGATTCACTCATATGTGGTGGTACTTTGTACTTAGGGATATTATTCAGCTCTTACTTCAGTTTTAGTTCATTGTCAATAGAGAGAGTTATTCTAGCCATTTGTGTCTTGGTGCATTTGTGCTCCTTGTGTGTGCTTCTTGTGTGTCTCTCGCACTTCTACACACACCCAACAGTGGTATCAGAGCATGTTCAGCTCCTTCTCAAGTTTCGGTTTTTGCATCGTGGCATGCATGCACTTCTAACAATGCAAATCGACTTCGGAGCATAGAATAGTGAATTTCAGTAGGCAAGAAACATTTCCACCAGGTGTGCCCTAAGGTTTTACGCCCATTTCGAAGCCATTCGTGTAGTCAAAATTACCATCAGAGTGACGGAGCTGGGATTGAACTCACAACCTCCCGATTAGGAGTGTGATGGGCTAACCACTTGCCCCAAAAGCCATGGTTGAGGATTACTTCCTAATCCTCTCTCTTAAGGAGTGGTTCAACCATCTCCTACTAGGATTATGTGACAAACAGTTTGTGAGCTGAAATTTCAGCATTCATTTCAGCTTTCATCGAAGTGAAGACTTTGTCACATTCTTGTTCTTTTGTGAAATGACGGGCAACAATGACTTGTTTGGCATGTTTCGATGGGACTATCTATCCGATGTGTTCTTACATGATGAAGCATCTTCTTGTTGCTAAACAACTTTGGAACATAGTGGCAGATGTAGATCGAAGACCCACAGGTTCTTCTACTTCACAGTCTACTGTCAGAAATGGAGCTTTTCTTCAAGTATAGTGGTTTCTCCTTCTCCACCTACACAGGAGCAGCTTAGATGGGATGGAAAAGATGCTCAAGATCATGCTTTGATTGCACTTTCTGTGAAGCATCATATAGTTCTACGCATTTGGTCATGTGCTACATCACGATAGGCATGGGGCATTCTTGCTTCTTTGTATGCCGTGCATAATGAAGCACGTGTTGCATACTTGAGGAAGCAACTTGAGGATGTATGTGTGGCTGAAAATGAGTCGATGGATGTGTATGTGACATGCATCAAGGACTTGAAAGAGCAATTGGCAAACATAGATGAGATTATTCCTCAACCTTCCTCTTCCACTCATTCCTCTAATGATGGTGATTTGCAAAAGAAGAAGAGATACAAATATTGTTGGAAGGTTGGTCATACTATTGATGAGTGTAGAAAGCTTGTTAAATGCAATGAAGAGAAGAAGGAATCCGGCATGTCTATTGCTGAAAATTCAGCAAATGTAAAGAATGATGAAGCTAACATGGCTCAAGATTTTTGGGCATGTGTTGTTACATGTGATTATGATGCTGCTTTGCATTCTAAATGTATGGTTGTGAGTGAGGCTGATTCGGATTGGTTCTTTGATAGTGGTGCTTCAAAGCACATAACATCATGCAAAAGATTTTTTGCCTCTTTGAAAGATGCACCCAAAGGAGGACATGTGGTGTGTGCAAACAATGCCTCTTATCCTATCATTGAAGTAGGAGAAATTGAGCTTGCGGCTGCAAATGGAGGTGTGATGCTCTTGAAAAACGCATTGTATGTACTCGGTATAAAGAAGAACTTAATTTCAGTTCCGTTGATTGCCAAAGCTGGACTTCGTGTAGACTTTGTTGATGATAAGTGTATGGTTCATGATTTCAGCAATGGTGATGTTATCGTGATGTCCAGTACATTATGTAATGGTTTGTATTGCATGGATACATACAAGAGGGCTTCCTCGAATGCCTTGGTTTCTCATACTTCTTCCATGGCTGAAATGGAGCTTTGGCATGCTCGTTTTGGTCACTTGAACTTCAATAGTTTGCTTTACTTGCAAAAGAAGGACATGGTTATTGGTTTGCATACACTTGAGTCCATTGAAAAGCATGCATGTTTGCATTCTTGGAAAAATGCATCGTGCTTCTTTTCCAAAAGATAGTCATACACACACTACAAGAAAATTGCGGCTTGTTCATAGTGATGTATGTCCCCTCAAGACTTCATCTTTTGGGAAGCATGTATATTTTGTTACCTTCATTGATGATGCTACTCGTCATACATGGGTGTATCCTATGAAAGCAAAGAATGAGGTATTTTCTTGCTTCAAAGCATTTTTAGCTATGGCTGGAGGTTTTTCTTCACAAAAGCTTTTGACTCTACGCACGGATCATGGTGGTGAATACATGTCATATGAGTTTAATGCTTTTCTTCATGAAAGAGGTATTTCACACCAATGTACTGTGCCATATACACCTAAATGAAATGGTGTTGTTGAGCATAAAAATAGAACTCTACTTGAAATGGCATGATGTATGGTTAAAGGAACGCACCTTCCTGATAAGTTTTGGATGGAAGCAATCATGTGTGCAAACTATGTGTTGAATCGTTGTCCTACAAAATCGTTGAGAGTCATTACTCCTTATGAGGCTTGGAATGGACATAATCTTATGGTTAGTCATATGTGTGTGTTTGGTTGTTTGGCATATGCTCTTGTGCCATCACAACAACGTCACAAACTTGATGACAAGGCAAATAAATGTATATTTGTTGGTTATAGTGATGAACGTAAGGGATATCATTTGTACCATCCATTGACAAACACAATTATTTTGAGTCAAGATGTGGTATTTGCTAAAAATTTGGTTTTCCCTCTACTTGAATACAAAAAATAGCCAATAGTTAGCTCACAAGATATGTTCGATACACTCATGCCTTTGTTCCAAAATGGTGCGCTTGACTATGGCCATATAGACCAGCCAACTGGGGCTCAAAGGGCTGAAAAATTCCAGCCAAATGGGCTGAAAATGTAGAGAATTTCCAGCCAAACATGGCTGAAAATTTTCAGAAAAATTGTCAAAATTGTTGGAAATTTCCAGCCACATATGGTTGAACATTTGCATCAAAATATGGCTAAAAATGAGCATGAAATTTAGTCCAGGCATGATATACATGTTGATGATGTATTACATAATGAATGCATGTCTATCAAGAGTGCACAAAGTATGCCAAAGTGGCTGAAACAAATTTTGCAGGACAGCAAATTGAGTGCACCTTTACTTGGTAGAACATCAAGTAATTTTGTGGATTATTTTCTTATTGCAACAGCATGTAATGAAGAGCCACTTTCTTTTGAAGATGCATGTGATGATCCACAATGGATGAGTGCTATGCAATCAGAAATGGATTCCATACATAGGAATGGTACTTCGCAGTTATGTGAATTGCCAAAAGGAAAGAATGCCATTGGTACAAAGTGGTTTTACAAGATTAAGAAAAAGTTTGATGGTAGCATTGATTGCTACAAAGCTAGATTGGTTGCCAAACAATATGCACAATAATATGACATTGACAATGAGGAAACTTTTGCACCTACTTCACGCATGACTACCATTCATAGCATGGTTGCATTGGCTGCCCATCGAGGTTGGAAAGTGCATCAGTTGGACATAAAAACAGCCTTCTTGAATGGTGATTTGCAAGAAGAGGTCTATGTGAAGCAACCTCCTAGATTTGCTATGAAAGGGAAAGAGCATATGGTTTGTCGCTTGTGTAAAGCCTTGTATGGTCTCAAGCAAGCTCCACGTGCATGGTATGAAAAAATCCATAAGCACTTGATTGGTCTTGGCTTCACATGTAGTCCAATTGAAAGCACACTCTATGTATGGAAAGATGGGGCTGATCTTACAATGCTTGTTCTTTATGTTGATGACATACTCTTGAATGGGTCATGTGATGCAAAACTTGACATTCTTATGGCTGATTTGCAACATACTTTTGATGTCACTTATCTTGGTCTTTTAAGCTACTATCTTGGCATCCAGTTTGTATCTGTTGAGGGGGGAATTGTTATGCATCAAGAATGCTTGGAGCATAACACACAATACTGAATGTATTACCACTAGAATGTACAAAGATAAGTAACCTGTTAGGGCTATAGGCATATATACATGCCGGGGGGAAAAAACCTCCTAAAGAGGGAAAAAAGTGCCCCGACGGTCCTAGTGTGTTCACACACATCACTACCTAAATATATCAACAACTATGACATGACATTTTGATCTTAGAAAAACACAGTTTTTGTGTATCAACAATACATGAGATCGCTTGAATTCTAGGTTTGGAACAAGATGAGAGTTACAAGTTTGCAAACTGACCTGGTTTTTTTGTGGGCCCCACCTTGCGGGCTTGAAATGAAGGTCGAATAGCTCCGAAATAGAAATCTGACAAAAACACGTGATCCTAAAGGGATAACTCGCGAAAATATTTTGATGCCTTCTACCTTCACACCAATTTTCATAGCAATCTAAGGTCATTTGTGAATCGCGCTTTCTCCATGCCTTCTTGCATACTCTTCACTGTCGATCTTCTTCACGATCTCTCTACAGCCACACTAGCTCTGATACCATGTCAGAAGGAAGGAGATAAGGAAGAGAGCTCACAGACATGCTCTCACAATCAAAGAGAAGCCAGTTTCCACACCAGTTGAG
The DNA here is from genome assembly GCA_020310875.1 of Ceratopteris richardii. NCBI lineage: Eukaryota > Viridiplantae > Streptophyta > Polypodiopsida > Polypodiales > Pteridaceae > Ceratopteris > Ceratopteris richardii. Next base: position 156,081,576 of record CM035430.1, read on the forward strand.
ACAGGATTCAGGTTTTCAGTTGAGGATTGTAGTGATGCATTTGACACTTCTCTTTATCAGCAAGCTGTGGGATGTCTTATATATGCATGCAACACAAGGCCAGATATACAGTATGATGTTTCCCAGTTGAGTCGATTCATGCATAGCCCTGGCACTAAGCATTGGCAAGCGGTAAAATGTGTGTTTAGATATCTCAGAGGCACTTTGGGCTTAGGTCTCTTTTATGGCAGATATATTCAGCCATGCTTGCATGCTTTTACAGATAGTGATTGGGCTGTTTATTATGATACTCACGTGTCCACTAGTGGTAATTGCTTTTTCCTTGGAGACTCATGCATATCTTGGATGAGTAAGAAGCAACCTACAATGGTGACATCGAGTTGTGAAGCTGATTACAGGGCAATTTTCACAGCTACAGTGGAGTGTATATGGCTGAGATGCCTATTGATGGATTTTGGCATGGAGATTGATGTTGCTACACCTATTCTCACTGATAGTGAGAGTGCTTTGGCTATTGCATGAAACCCAGTGTTTCATGCACGGACCAAACATATTGAGGTGCATTATCACTATGTGAGAGAGCACCTTCATGCAAGAGATATTGATTTGGTATATGTGCCTACACAAGATAATGTGGTAGACATATTCACCAAAGCTCTTCCACGGGAAAAGTTTGAAGCTTTTCACAAAGCTTTAGGGTTATTACATTGTGGGGGCTGATCTGTCACTCCTTGTATGTGTTCACATCATTCGCTCCAGGGGGTCTCTTACACTTATGTGTTCCTCGAGTAGCTTTGATGTGAACCTTTTCCCTATACATGGGCATTTTTTACTCTAGTGCTAGCTAGAGGTTTTTTTCCCATGTTAACACATCCATGATTCACTCATATGTGGTGCTACTTTGTACTTAGGGATATTATTCAGCTCTTACGTCAGTTTTAGTTCATTGTCAATAGAGAGAGCTATTCCAGCCATTCTCCTTCTCCGTGTGTCTTGCTGCGTTTGTGTGTGCTTCTCGTGTGTCTCTCGCACTTCTACACACACCCAACAGAAGCACACAAACAACACAAGGAAGAAGAAGAAGAAGAAGCTTGGAGCACAACACACAATACTGAATGTATTACCACTAGAATGTACAAAGATAAGTAACCCATTAGGGCTATAGGCATATATACAAGCCGGGGGCAAAAAACCTCCTAACGAGGGAAAAAAGTGCCCCGACGGTCCTAGTGTGTTCACACACATCACTACCTAAATATATCAACAACTATGACATGACATTTCAATCTTAGAAAAACACAATTTTTGTGTATCAACAATACATGAAATCGCTTGAAATTCTAGATTTGGAACAAGATGCGAGTTACAATTTTGCAAACTGACCTGGTTTTTCTGTGGGCCCCACCTTGCGGGCTTGAAATGAAGGTTGAATAGCTCCAAAATAGAGATCTGACAAAAATACGTGATCCTAAAGGGATACCTTGCGAAAATATTTTGATGCCTTCTACCTTCACACCAATTTTCATAGCAATCTGAGGTCATTTGTGAATCGCGCTTTCTCCATGCCTTCTTGCATACTCTTCAATATCAATCTTCTTCACGATCTCTCTACAGCCACACTAGCTCTGATACCATGTCAGAAGGAAGGAGATAAGGAAGAGAGCTCACACACATGCTCTCACAATCAAAGAGGAGCACACACACAAATTGAGGCAAGGAAGAATGATCTTCTTCTTCTTCTTCTTCTTCTTCTTCTTCTTCTATTACATAAAAGGAATGTACAAGAATGACTTAAAACAACAATCCAAGTGCAATATATAAAGAACAATACATAGGGAAAATCCTAATGTCTGAGAATGAGTGAGCTGACAATAAACAAATGTGCCAACACTCTTGGTAGATAAATCTAGTAAATCTCAATGAAGTATCCCTGACATATACTAGTGTGACCACTGTACATGTCAGAGAAATGAAAGATACATGTCATCTTGGATCATCACATATTGATTTTGACATCTCAACATGTTTTTCTCCAAGCTTCATCTTTTTCCTTGTGTTGTTTGTGTGCTTTCATAGTCCCTCAGCTCCAACAATGGTATCAGAACAATTTGTCACTTTCTTTAGGGCATCCTCCACACCCTTCTGTCTCACAATCTCGAAATTGCACCAAAATTTGTGAGCATACAAGGGGTGATTAGTGGTTCAAAAATTGATTCTCTCTAGGCCATCGAAATTTTGATTTTAGGTCCTCTCGACCTCTAGATGCACTATCATAGCGAATATGTAGGCAGTTTTGTCCTTTTGTGCAAAACATATATATAGTTTTTGCTTTACCAATACAAGCACCTCAAAGTCTCCTATAGGTTCAATGGAGATTGATTGGGTATTTTTTTCAAATTTTTTGAGATACAATCAATTTAGTACATTAGAGTATATAGTCAGTGGCCATGGTTGAAAGCAATCATGTATTTCATATGTCAATTATTGAGGATAAGTTGGATTGCTCTAACTACTGTTAAAAGAACAACTTCCGTCAAGTCTGCCTTTTAATCTCTTTCGGGTTCTTGGGGATGGTAGGGATCTGATAATTCAGAGGCCCTGTATCTTATTTTCCTAGTTAACTTATCAAACAAGCAGTACGTTATTATCCAGTATGATGTCTTCTACACAGTATTATTGTTCATATTCTGGTTAGACTTTTCACAGTATGTAACGCAGAGAGTAATAAATATTGTCGCACAATCCGGCGAACATTACTGTATTAATCAGAACTTAAGGTAATTCAACAAGGTAAAGTGTCAATACTCAGAATTACGAAAATCTGCACCACAATATCTCTGCAGGGTCGCAAATCGCCTAGACAGACAGTATTGCGATCCCCTCTCCTCTCTACCGGAGAGTCACCGTAATGTCTCTTCATTGATTGATAAAAAGGGTACAACACTTCGCTACGACCTTTCGGTACATGCGGTATATAAAAATATAAATTACATAATGCCAATCCGGCGGCCTTACACTGGCATGCACGGTGGACTTGAACCCGCAAGGCAAACAAAATTAAGGCTCATCTACGATGCCTTGTCTATACATAGTTCTGGCTAATTTGAAGGTTCTAGAGATTTTCTGTTTTAAAGAATCTAACATCAGCTTTAGTGTCTCCAGCTCTACCAGTTGTGCGTTAGTTCGAACACAGACTCGCGAGAAGCCATATCTATCATCGAGTAGAATGGACGTGAGATACCGTAGGTGCGTTTTTGCAAGTTCAAAATCGCGACCAAAAACTGTAAAGCGGTACGCTCTGGGTCAGGTCGACACAGAATGGCATACTCATTAGATGAGTGCCGTGGAAATAACGTGGTCATGGTGGCTACTGGAAGGAGTGGACCATTCTCCAATCCATCTCGAGGAAGTCGGAAGGCATTGGCAAATGAAGCCAAAGTGATCACGACTCGTGATGGTAAACAAAGGATAGGCCAACTCTGCTCGTTAGCAGGTGTGGCAGCGATAGCGGCAATAATTTGCGCATAAAATGGGTGACACTCCACTGAATGCCAAGGCAATTCAGCAAAGTTCAAAAGACCACGGATATGCAAATACTCACTCACTTCAGGGGTGAGTCCTTCACGGAAGGTAGCAACATTGGCTACTGCTTCCATGACGCGCACACGAAAGCACAAGAACACAAAGAACACAGAAAACAAAGAACACAGAAACACACAGACACAATAATGATTATCAGTAAAAGGAACAAGATTAAGTAGACTGTAGCTCAGTGATGAGTAGCACCTCCTTTAATGTCAATCCGGGAAGACGTGAGGATGGTATAATGACCTCGAGCAAGTGAAGGCACAAGTGCGTGAGTGAGAAGCACACAAACATGCACACACATACACACACGCACACACAAGGTAAGACAAAGAGAGAGAAGCAATGGAGTTCTTTATATTACTTCCAAAATGCTCATACAAGTTCAAATCAATTACAAGCTAACCTCAAAAATGAGCTCTCTAGCTCTATTTATAGTTTTTGACTAGGTTTTGGCCTTGTCCAGACCTAGTGTCCGGCCTAGTTAAAAATTAGGTTCTCTGCCCTATTTGGAGGTTCAAACGGAGTCTAAAAAATGTGAAAACTGATAGGTAGGTACTTCTAAAGCTCCTCAAGCTCAAGGACTCCTTGGATTGCACAAAATGGAGCTACAAAAATATGAAATGGTATTTACAATGGTTTTTAGTGATGAAAATCACTATTTTTGTAGGGATTTCTTCTAACATTTTGACATACATTTCCTGGAGCTCCCTACTTGCTCCTTCTTCTTGTGTGCCCAACTCTTTGATGCCTGAAAAATTTAAATGGCCTACTTGCCAGATCTTCTTTGACTACTGTGTCTGCTTGTGCTTTCTCTTCGCTCCGACTCCCTTCGTAGGCTTCCTTGTCTTGTGAATCCTTCAGTTCCTTGACTACTGCCAACACCCCCCCCTCTCTCGTGTCTGTCGTCTCTGACAGACCCTTGTCTAGCTGTGCGTTGGACATAATATTGAACAACATCGAAAGCGAGGTGGTGTTCTTCTAATCGTAGCCCCCGTGCTAGGTCTGTTAACAATGCATCCCAATTCACTGGTTCTGGGACGTCTGGATGTGGCACCCGCAATTGTTCTGAATGGATGGTTCTTTCCACAGCGAATAAGTGGAGGAGATGTGAGGGCCTGGGTACAGATATTTTTGAGTGATATTCCCAGAATCCTGTTACGAACATCTCCTCGAATGTCTGTTTAAAGCAAGCTGGGAGGTACTTGATTCTGGCGTGCCAAGCATATATTACCTCTATTGATGGGGTGGTACTCATGTCATATACCAGATCTTGGTTGCCTGTAAGGAAGCCAACTCCTGAGAAGTGGGGGTCTTTAATGTTCTTGAATGTCCTGAATGTGATCAATATTAATTCAAAGATTTTCATGCACATTTGGGCCATCACATCGGGGGTATTCCGTAGTCGAATGCTCCAGTGACGGATGGTAGAAATCATATAATTCACAGTGGGAGGTCCTTGTGGAGGTGCTAGATAAACATAATTTAACCACTTTGCACAACCTTTGATGTTCTTGACAGCAATGGTAAACTCGGGCCAGGTGCGTCTACGGAAGATTGGAACATAACAGGGATTGTATTTAATAAAGAGTGGCATGTTAGTCCAAGTACGAACCATCTCTGGGTAGGTCTCGAGAAGACGGATCCTCCAGGTGGGTTGATGAATGGATCCTTTTTTAGCACTCTCTGGGATATCATCGGGCCCAAATTGTGTGGCAAAGGTTGGAGCCTTGCCACAACGGCGTTGAATCTCTGCGTTGTAATCTGCCAGGAGTACACAGTATGGCACATACTGATCGTCGTTGGTGCCGATCCATCTATGATGAGACATATTGCGGAAATACTCTGACTTTATGATGGTGTCTTCTAATTTGTCCATTGATTGGATTTGGATTGCCACTCAATCTTCATGGGTTGTAGCTGTTTTTTCTAGTGTCTGGAGCCATTTGGGTACTTCGACTTCCAAGGTGTCCATTCCTTCTGAGGTTTGCTGACCACCTGGCATCGGCATAGGAACATATGGTTCCTCATACGTTTCGTCCACCTCAATGGGTACCAATTCATCTGGCTCTGGTTCTACAACTGGAGAGGGTTGTCTTTCATATTCCAGTAACTTCTTCTGCAGTTCCGCCACCTGCTCTGTTAATGCCTTTACTTCCGCTGAAGTTGAGGTTGTTTCTATGACTTTGGGTTGTGCCTCCTGTTCCCTGAGCTGGCGACGTAGCTCATCCCGTTCCTTTTCCAAATCGTCATGTGCTTCTAATAGATCGGCATATCTTTCCAAGATTGTTTTCATTGTTTATGAGGGAACTGCTTTGAATTGTTCTGGGTCGATTTCATGGGGAGAGCCTTCCATGGCAACTTCCAGGTTTTCTTCGTTTTGCTTCTGCAGACGCTTGTTTTCTTCAAGGGCTGTAGCCATGTGTTTTCTGAGTAGAGTCAAATTTCACCGGACTCTCAGATTATCTGTCTGGTAGACTTCAAGTAAAGCTTCGAGTTGTTTGACACTTGGCGCTTGTGATGGTTGGGGTGTCTCCAGGAGGGTTTGGTGAGCTTGCTCGAGTGTGGTGTAACGTTGATTAAGGTCTGCATTTTCTTCTTCTATGATTGTAAGCTGTCTCTGTAGTTGTTGATGATTCGTAGTCAGTTGATGATGATGGTCTTCGAGAGCCTGATACTCACTCTGAAGTTGATACACGCATTGATGTAATGCCATGAATATACTATTTACATTAAACGATGCAGGGAAAGATGAAGATGCAAGGGGAATGGGGAAGGGGAAGGGAGTTGTGAATGCTGTGGAGTCAAGTGGTGAGGTAGGTGGAGGGGGTATGGGAGATTGAGGCTGCGTGGGGGGAGGGAGTGGTGCTGTGGCTGGTGATGTTTCCATTGTGTCAAACGTGTGTGTGACTGTGTAGATGGGAACGGTGGGTGGGGTGGATGTGATATTTGTGAAGAGCGTTGTGAAAGTGGGCATGGTAGCTCCTCCGAATTGGATGCCGGGAGAGAGAGGAATTCCCATGACGACTGTGGTAATGGCAGAAATAGGCGTGGTAGTGCCAGGTGGTGAGGTGACTTGTGTAGTGAGAGGTGAGGTGGGTGGTGAGAGTGGTTCCGCCTGATGTGCTTCTATTTGTGTGTTACCTCCTGGTTCTGATACATTGATGTGGATTTGTTTGCCAGATTGCATGGGGCGAGTAGGCACTCGTTTCTCAAATCGATGAATATAAGCCATGGCTGCATGAATAGCCTCATCTAAACCTACTGCGTCAGCGTGCAGGTTCATTGATTCAATAAACATATCATCCACACCTTCCTCGGCTAACATTTGGCTCATGATCATCTTTCCTGTCTCGAGCGACAGTTTGTGTTGTTCTTGGACGCGCTTCATAGTTTCGTATAATCTTTTTATTTGGGCCGAGTATGCCGGGGCACTTGCTAGTTCTGAAAGTTCTTCATATTCTTGATCATACTCCTCGTTTGCTTCTTCTTCTTCTGTCTGTTCTTCATCCTCTTCTACTTCTACTACTCCCGTCTGGGTCGGGGCTGAAGTTGTAGTCGTGGGTTGTTGTCCTTGGGTCTGCTCTGCTTCTGTCTCCAGGTTAGACTCATTGATCAAACGGGCAATTTCTTCATCTGTCAAATCAGCAAGGGTGTAACCCTGTGGGAACTCCAAGTCCGATGGAATCGGAGGGAACACCAGGTTGGGTCCTTCTGCACTTGGTCTAGGTAGGCGAATGGTAAATGGTCGGACACGCCTCGTTTGTGGAGGGGTAACTTCTGGGGTGGTGGTGGCTCCCCTGGCTTGAGCACATGGTAATTGAACTCCCCCTCTCATTTTCTTCGATGGAGGACCCGTCATTGATAGCCGTCTTTGGAACTCTTGGGCCCTAGACCATACTAATGCTCTTTGAATGGGCACATCGTACGCTAAGCACCTGTAAATTATTCTTGTGAGAGCACAGCATCCATGAAGTACATTTTTCTGTTTCTTATTCCACCGTTGATGGGCTAGGTGTATTTGATCGATGATCTAGTGTGGTATATTGATGGTGAGATTCTCTGTCTCCGCTAGGTACAAGCTAAACCATATCTTTTTTGGTGGCATAGTGAAGCGTTCTTGGGCGGGAAAAGCAAAATGCTGCATGATCGTTCGTAGGTGGAGAGCAATGGTAGGTGTCATTGCTACCATTTCCTTCAATTTATTGAGATCGTTATGCTTCATCCTGCCTGGAACCAACATTTCTTTCTCAGTGGGAATATGCATACCTTGCATGTTCAATGCTTCCCGTACCAAATTGAGGGTCAGTTTGAATCTCTTGAGTTCGTGGCCTGGCAATAGTGAGGGCAGCACAAAAGTACTATCGCCTCCCTTGGCCCTGCTAAGAGTGATGGTATTGATAAAATAGGAGCAACGTAGGAAATCTGGCTTAGGCAAATGTGCCCTGAAATAGCTATCCAAGCCTGCTTTGGTCCATACAGATCGCATTACTTCTGCATTCTGATAGTTCTCAAATTCACGAGTGAAGAAATGGTAGCGTCCCCATTTGCCATTGAACTCAATTTCTGCTTCCCAGAAGTAGGTGCCATCACCCAATGGCCCTGCGACATCACTAAACCAATGAGCGTGTTTCCCCACTTGAGAAGTGTGTCCCTGAGGAGGGTCCTGAATAGGGAGCACATGCACCGCTTGAAGTTCTTGAGGCCTCTTGGTGAGTGGTGGTTCAAGGAGGAGGGTTTCAATGTCCACAATCTGTGCGCTAGACCCTACCTCAGAACTGGTGCCTCCTGCTTCTGCCATTGTTATTGCTTGCTTGCTGGTTCTATGAGAATATAGAATCATGCGTTAATATTGTAATGGACAAGATAGAACACTTTTTGTCCCCGTTACAACATTATCATGAGGTGAGTAATGGGTTAGTGGGTCAGTGAGTGTGCGATGATTGTGTGTGTAGTTAATGAATGGATAGTCCTACGAGCTAGATGGAAAGATGCAGTGTATGAGTGATGTAGTTAGCAAGTGGGGATGAATTTACACATGGGGTTCGGGGGTTTTATTACAAGTTTTAGGCTGCCAAACACAATGGATGGCTTTCGATTTTGGTTTAATGGAGACTCTAGAGGGGTTTATGAGTCTGTCTGCTTGGGAATGAGGCGTTTTTGGGACCCATTTACAAGTGACTCTGTTCGTGCTTCTGGGCGACTGTGTGTTCGTGCGTATTAAACAAGAGTGGGTAACGGCTCCTTGAGTGAGTGAACCCTGTCGTGTATGATGTGATTCGTGCGTGACTAGTTGAGCCCGCAAGCAAGCCTTAGGCACCCAAATTTGTCTTGATTGTGGGCCAGCCTTCATCGACTTCTTGGGTACCCAGATAAATTTCACTTTCTCAAAAGAAGTTTTGGAAGTCTTCTTATTAGTATCATGTCGTTGATTACTAATAGGAAGTTGAGATAGTTGTTGTGGCTTGACCGCAATAGGGCGCTCGCCTTTCCGCACGCACACTTGTTTCAATGGCTGAGACATCCTGCTTCGCACGTTCCTTTGGCCTCCAGCATAGGTAGTCTTCAGTAATTGATCTGCCTTTGGTTGTTGCCTCCCTCTGGCATTTGGAAAAGAAGGGAGTTCCGTTGAGTCCTTGACTTCTTAATTGAGATCATCATTCCTCTGCATCACATAGATTTGGACAAAAACAACATGGTCAACTTCATGTGTACCCTTGGAAGGACCAGGAGTCTGTGCCTTTCCTAGTTCCTTGAGTGCTCCATTATCTAACTCAACTGTAAGTCGACTCTGATTTACCCATACCTGAAGAAGTCCACTTCTTAGGTTTAGGTTGACTACATGATCATAGATCCAGTCTTGACCCAGGACAAGAGGTTCAGTGAGGTCCTCATCTTGACACACTAGTACTTTAACTGTCATTAGAACATCTTGAATGTAGAGGGGGAGTTCCGCCTCGCCCATGCAAGGGGTTTCCACACCTCCCAATCCTATGAGATATGCCTCTATAGGATTGACTTTTAATTTCGATTCTTGACAGTAAGAGAGTCTCACCGCACTAGTGGCTGCACCTGAGTCAATCAATGCCCGTGCAGTCCTTGCACTCTTCCCTTGTCCTATCTCCAAGGTTACAAAAGGACGTCGGTCAACTATTCTATGGGGGCTTACACTTGAGACTTCACACATAGCCATATGATATCCTGGGTTTGCATAGTCATCTATCCTTGGCTGATCTCGTCCTTATCTTCTCATCTTCATTTTTCGGATGCGTTCCAAGGCTTCTGTCTGTGCTTCTTCTCGAACTAGTTTTTCCTCTTCTTTACGTTTCTTGGCAGTGTTGAGTCGATTGAGCATTTCCTCGGTGAGAGGTTCCTGATATAACTTGACTCTGCATCCGCTTATGTAGCTCGGGAGAATGTCGCCTTCGAGTGTGGCTAATTGGACTGCTCCACTAGTCGAGATCCTATTTATGATCATAGGTCCATAGCCTCTCTTCTCTAGTTTTCTCGCATGTTGCTTCAAAGTGTAGACTAACACTAGGTCCCTTGCTTTCAATCCTTTATCCTTCACATGGGCATCAAAGTACGCTTTCTGCCTTTTCTTAGCTGCATATATTCCCGCTGCAGCTCTTAGTCTAGTTTCACCTAATCGTTCAAGGTCAAAAATCCTCGAAGAGAGTTCATGACCCGTCCACTCATGCTCCTGTGCTACTCTCAATGTGGGAATCAAGAAGTCCAAAGGTAGCACCGCATTTTGGCCAAATACCATCTGAAAGGGTGTGGCTGGAGTACCGTTTTATAGGCCACTCGGTATGCCCAAACAACATGGTGTAGCTGTTTGTCCCAATCAGAGCGTTTATTATTCACCAATTTGGTAAGCACATTGCATAGAATCTTGTTTGTGCTTTCGGCTTGCCCATTAGCCTGTGGGTGATAGGGGGCAAACTTCTTGTGTACAACCAAGAACTCTTGGAGCAGATTTTCAATAACTTCATTCAAGAAGTGAGTGCCTCTATCACTTACCAGCTCTATAGGTAGCCCGTATCTTGTGAACACATTCTCAAATAGGAACTTAGCAGTTGTCTGAGCATCATTCTTTGTCGTAGCTTTTACCTCTACCCACTTTGTTAGATAGTCGGTGGCAATAATGATGTATTCAGCATGTGAACCCTTAGCCGGGGGATTAATAGGACCTATGAAGTCTATTCCCCACTTAGAGAATGCACGTCCACCCATCATGGGTTTCAGTGGCATCGCATCCTTGCGTATAGGGTACTGAGTTCTCTGACAGACATCACACCGTTTCACATAGGTATGTGCATCCATGTGAAGGGTCGGCCACCAGAAGCCCGCAAATAGTATTGCTTGATCACCCGATCTGGTCCAAAATGTCCTCCTGCTACACCTTGGTGAGCTGCTTCCAAGATCTTGAGATATTTGCTCTCATGGACACATAGTCTTAGGTAACCATCTTTACCACGCTTGTATAGATTATCACCAATGAGTGAGTAATCTAGGGCCTCTTGTTCTAGACGTCTTCGTCTGGCCAATGTCATATCTTGAGGGAATGTTTCCATCCTCAGGAAATCTACTAATGGTTCACTCCAATCTGGCACTATGGACACTTGATATAGAGTGGCATGTTCCACAGGTGGTTTAGTCCAACAGATTGGGCATTCCTTGCACAACTTTTGGACATCAGCTTCCATAGTAGGCCAATGCACTCCTAGTCTCCTTAGAGTCTGTAAGTTTTGTTGCCTTGAGTAGTGTTGCTCTAATGCACCTACATGTGCCAATTGCAACCATTTAGCGTACTCATCCTCTTCCACACAACAAGCTAGGATCCCTTGATCTGTTTGTTTGTACATGCTTCCTGCCATGATGTGGTACTTCTGGGCTTTTACTACCTCTCTACCTTGAGTGTTTATGACTGGGTGGTTAGGCCCGTATGTCAATACTGGCACTAATGGCTTAGCCCACTGAGGTACAACTTCCAAATTAAACAAGTAAGCATCAGGAAGGTCATCTAATACTCCTTGTGGGGCTTCTCCCGATGTGAGCCTAGAGAGATGGTCTGCTCTCAAGTGAGTCTTCCCTTTCCTCACCACAACTTCAAAGTCGTATTCCATTAGTAGGAGAAACCATCTTACTAATCTACCTGTATTGCATGGCTTGTTTACCAAGTACAATAATGCCTGACGATCGGTAAAAAATTTAAACCTATTTGCAAGCAAATAGTGTCTAAACTTTTTAACCGCATATACCATGCCTAATCCTTCTCTTTCAGTGGTTGTATAGTTTCGTTCAGCTGCATTTAATTGTCTACTAGCATAGGCAATTGGAAGATCCATATTACCTTCACCAGTAGGTTGTGCGAGTACACATCCAATAGCATAATTGGATGCATCCACATGAACATGAAAGGGCTTATTTCAATCTGGTGTGGTCAAGATTGGTGCTGAACACAGTCGTTGTTTAAGCTCATTGAAGGAATTCTCACATTCATCGGTCCACTCAAAATTAGTCAAAAGTCCATACAGAGGCTATGCGATGATGGCATACATGTGTATAAACCGTCGGTAATAACCGCAATGCCCCATGAAAGCTTGTACTTCTTTGACATTCTTTGGCCTAGGTAACTCTGCTATGGCTCTTACTTTCTCTTCATCAGTGGATATGCCATTCTTTGACACTATGTGTCCTAAAATCTTGCCTTGTCTAACCATGAAAACACACTTTTCTGGGTTCAAGCAGACTTGATATTCTCTGCATTTGTCAAAGATTTGCCTGAGTTCTAGTATATGTGTCTGTCTAATGTTGGAATGAGCACAGAGATCATCAACATAGACCTCTTTGTAGATTTTTGAAAGCTCTAGTTCCTCCCCTAGGTTATCCTCAATCTCAATGCACATGCGTACACACTCTTCTATGGTCCTAGGGTCCTTCAAGTACACATACCACCTCAATTTGGTACTTAGCAATCCATCTAAGAATAAGGCCTCTTGGGAGTAACTCAGGAACAGGGCATCTCTCAAGATATTGCCTAAATCTTCTTCCTGCGAGTCTCACTGTCTCTTGAGGGGTCTGTTTAAAGTTGTGTATCAATGAGGAAGTTTTATGCCTTATCCCACTCTTAGAGAATTCAGTGATAAAACCCTCTAAGAGTTGGTCTATGCTCCTGAACTGTCTCTCATTCGATGGTTGAAACCACGTAAGGGCTGTGTTCCTAAGGGTTAGACCAAAGGCATTATACTGCATGAATAGGTCCTCAACTTGTTCGGCTCTCAAGACGTGCCTAAACTCGGCCACATGATCATATGGGTCTCCTGTGCCATCGAAGTAATTCTTCATGGTATTAACTAACTGAGTCGGTCTCAAAATCCTGGTGTGTTCCCTAGGCCTTGGGAGAGGGAAATCATCAGCATTCCTTTGGTTCCTTGGGGCTCTAAGTCCCTTAGGTTCCACTGTATTTGTTTCCATTCTCGTTTTGTCTCTTCCCACTGGGTTGGCAAAGCTTACCTCCGGTCTATCTCTATGTCTGTCTCTTTGAGTTCCATGAGCTTGGGATGTTCCAGCTCCTGGGTGACCAAAGGACACATTCGATCTTGGTTGGGGGAAAATAAATTCACCTTTCCAAGTGTAAGCATGCCTATCATTTTCTGTAACCACAAAGACCCTCTCTGAAGCATGATCCAAGTAGGTCACTCTGCCTGGACTATCAGGATCTTTGAACTCATATATCATGATGGTTCCTACCTCATTCGGCTGATCAGATCTATACCTCCAAAAGTCTTCATCAGTCTCTCGGTTCAGGAGTAGATCTATGCTCTTATTGTCTTGGGGAATCCACTCTGGTGTGAAAATCCTAGTGAGAACAGATTTGCCTCGGGGGGTTCTAGGTTCTACACCCATGTTTCATGCTCCAGGTCACCTAAATCCGCTTCTGAGATCACATTCCCAAATTCATCTGTCCTATTCGGGTGACTGGTGACTACATATATTGTCCCTTCCTTGTCTAGGTATGCTCTGTTGTCAAACTTGACAGCTGGGTGCTCTAGTCCAATGGATTGGTCAGGGTTTTTGATCTGGGCCACAGATCTTCTTAGGCCGTCCTCATAGATGCTAGCACCTAATCGGTTGGTCCTAAGGTATTCGAGTTGCGTCTTGTAAGGGCCTTCTACCCTATGTAAATATGGCACTCCGGAGCTTCCTATAGATCTCTCCATATCGTGGGACATCTCAGACTCGCTAGTCTCAGAGCTAGGGTAATACGAATGATGGCTCAACTGCTGGGCCCAAGACCTAGCAGTATGATTGACACTAGCCTCTGAAGATCTAAGACTTTGTCTATCTCTCCCTAGGTGTCGTCCTGATCTAAGGTTCATATGCCCAATTGAATGATCTCAAATTTTCTCAGGTACACTTTGCATTGCTGAGTTCTTTGGTATTAGTCACTTGTCCTTTTTAATTGCCCTTAGGGTGTCACTTCTTGTCCATTTAATCTTCGTCGCAAGGAACACTTAAATTTTATCATACTTTGAGTGTGGTCGCTCAATTTAAGTTCTTTTCCCTTAGGTTGTTTCACAATTGTAATCTCCTAACACTTGCACTTGAGTGATTAGAGTTCTTGGACTTGGTCGTTCTTAACGTGTCCTTAATTAATCAAGACCTCTATCCGTACTTAGCCTATGCTAGGGATTGACAGAGGGTGTTGAGAATTTCCAACCTTAAGTTTCTTCCCTTGGTTACCCTTGTATGCCCAGGAAGCGTGTTCCCAAGCTCGCACTTACTCTTGCTTCAAGTACCCTTTGATGCTCTCAAAGAACCTGAAAAAATCCACAATTAGCTCAAGAATTGAATTTAGTTGATAGACAGATCACTTTCATGCATGTAATTCACTAACTAAATTGCCTTTTGCCTTTATGAACAACAATCCCAAGGGACCCTCAGTTTTTCCTACCTCGAGATATAAGCAACTTCAATTTATCCCAACTAATAATCCTGATATTAATTTTACCGTAACCAGTGGAAGTTTTGGTTGTACTCCCCATGAGCTTTCCAACAAAACAAAAATCACCGCAATCGGATTTCGTATGAGGAAGTTATGTCCGTTCAGGGTTTTGGAGCTAAAACAGAATTTAAAACAGGCTAACAGGCAGACAGGAATTCTCGAATTACTTGTGTTGCAGCCTCACAATGCAATGATACACCCTAATGTTTGTCCCACAAATTGCCAAAAATAGACCACTATTTTTTTCCTAAAAAATTGGCCAAATTTGCCCGTCAATCGTGTTCGCAAGCTCTGTCAATCGCGATTGATAGGTCAATCGCGATCGACATGTCGGTCGCAATTGACAGGTCCGTCGTGGCTGTCAGTCGCGATTGATGGGTCAATCGCGATTGACACGTGGCCCGGATTTTCAGTCGATCATGGTCAGTCGGTCGTTGACTTTGTCGATCGCGATTGATGGGTCGATCGCGATTGACAGGTCCGTCGCGAGGGTCTGTCCGTCGTGGTCAAGCAATCGTTGACTGGGTCGGTCGCGATTGACAGGTCCGTCGGGGCTGTCAGTCGCGATTGACAGGTCGATCGCGATTGATGGGTCAATCGCGATTGACACGTGTCACGCGTAAGTTCAGTCGATCGTGGTCAGTCAGTCGTTGACTTTGTTGGTCGCGATTGACGTGTCGGTCGCGATTGACAGGTCAGTCAGCAAGTATCCGTCGTGGTTTGTCGATCGTGATTGACAGGTCGATCGCGATTGACAGAAAACTGAGGAATTTTAAAATTTCAAGCACACATTTAGGATGCCCTAGGCCTACACATCATGGTTATACACTTTGTTTTGCAAAATAGTCAACTTTTCTGTCGGTCGTGATTGACAGAGGTCAACGCCTCAGGACCTGCATAGTCAAATTTTTTACCTGCTGAAGCTAGTGCAGCTGCTAGGGATGCTGATTCCTGCAGAAAATCTCAAAAAACATAGAAAATCACAAGCACACAAACGCTCTCTAGCTCTCTCTCACAAGTGAAATGAGGGAAATGGTATGGGTGGGGTGATATGACCAAAAACTGAAATTTTTTGCGATGATGGAGATGGATGTGGGAGATGGTGAGGATGATGATGGAGATGATAAAAACAAAAGAAAATAGATAAAAGTGAAGAAAATACCTATGACTCCAACGCCTCAACTCTACGTCTTACCATCACACGCTCGTCCTCAAAGCTCGATCCCCGGCAACGGCGCCAAAATTTGGTGTAGCTCAGTGATGAGTAGCACCTCCTTTAATGTCAATTCGGGAAGACGTGAGGATGGTATGATGACCTTGAGCAAGTGAAGGCACAAGTGCGTGAGTGAGAAGCACACAAACATGCACACACATACACACACACGCGCACACAAGGTAAGACAAAGAGAGAGAAGCAATGGAGTTCTTTATATTACTTCCAAAATGCTCATACAAGTTCAAATCAATTACAAGCTAACCTCAAAAATGAGCTCTCTAGCTCTATTTATAGTTTTTGACTAGGTTTTGGCCTTGTCCAGACCTAGTGTCCGGCCTAGTTAAAAATTAGGTTCTCTGCCCTATTTGGAGGTTCAAACGGAGTCTAAAAAATGTGAAAACTGATAGGTAGGTACTTCTAAAGCTCCTCAAGCTCAAGGACTCCTTGGCTTGCACAAAATGGAGCTACAAAAATATGAAATGGTATTTACAATGGTTTTTAGTGATGAAAATCACTATTTTTGTAGGGATTTCTTCTAACATTTTGACATACATTTCCTGGAGCTCCCTACTTGCTCCTTCTTCTTGTGTGCCCAACTCTTTGATGCCTGAAAAATTTAAATGGCCTACTTGCCAGATCTTCTTTGACTACTGTGTCTGCTTGTGCTTTCTCTTCGCTCTGACTCCCTTCGTAGGCTTCCTTGTCTTGTGAATCCTTCAGTTCCTTGACTACTGCCAACATAGACACACGGGCAACATGAAGCGATCGAAAATGCTAATCATCGTGTGGTATTGAACTGATAACCTTCATAATTACGGCGGCATGCATGAGCAGAAACAGTAACACAGGGCGGCGAATAATCATATTTAGTATCAAAACGAGGAGAGTTACGGTTTATATTCAGCCGAAATATAGAAATAAAAAGAAAATAAGTGACACGGAGAAAAACGAAGAACACATCAGCGGTGATCAGGCGGTTGGTAATATGGGCGTAACTTTGAACCATTAATCGCTTTGGGAAGGGAAACTACAGTCAAGGTAGTCAACCGAAAAGTAGCGGGTCCCACTTGCTCACTAATCCGGTAAGGACCGAACCAACATAATTTAAATTTTCCAGCAGATCAATTTGCTTTAGCATTGTAGAATAACACAAGCTGGCCCACTGTAAACATAGGAGTTTTGAGGAAACGATCATGGGTACGGGCTTGCCGCAACTGAACTTCTTGAAGAACCAGCAAACTTTCCCAGCGATGTTCATCCAAGGCTCGGAGTGCTTCCAACCGGAATGGCAAAGAGTCTTCGGGTAGCAATTTCTGAGTTAGGGCCACACGTAGGCTTGGCACTACTACCTCCATCTGCGCAATTGCTTCCAACCCATAAGCAAGCTTAAATGGGGTCATTCCGGTTGCCACTTTGTATGTAGTCCGGTATGCCCATAAAATCGTGGGTAGTAACTGATCCCATCGTTTTGGAGATTCTAAAATCAACTTGCGGAGCATATTCAACAGTATCTTGTTGGTGCTTTCAGCCAAACCATTAGCACGCGGATAGTATGGTGAACTGAATTTATGCAGAATTTGAAAAGTGTGAGTTAGTACTCACATTAAATTGTTGGCAAAATGTGTTCCTTGGTCGGTCACAAGTTCCAGAGGTAATCCATAATGCGGAAATACGTCCTTCATTAGGCATTTTGCCACCGAAACAGCTGTGGCGGACCATAAAGCCCAAGCTTCCACCCACCTGGTGGCATAATCCGTACAAGTCAGTATATATCGATTGTTGTTAAGGGTTGCTGGTGGTGAGATTGGTCCAATAAAATCAAGCCCCCACTTCTGAAAGGGTTCCAAAGGTAAAACAAGTTGCAGAGGAAAGAAGTGTCGCTGTAATGGCTGTCCAGACCCTTGACAGGTATCACACTGCTGCACAAACTGAGTCACATCTTGTACATTGTAGGCCACCAAAGCCCACTTTGCAGAATTTTACGGTGAGTAAGATTAGCTGCAAAATGTCCACCCGAGGGCAATGAATGCACCATAGCAATAACCGATGCTGCTTCATGTGGTGGAATACATCGAAGTAAAACACCAGTATGATCCATGTAGTATAGTTGACCTACAATCAACCGAAATCTGCGACTGTAAACTGCAAACTTCCGCCGCAGAGCAGGAGAAGTATGGGGGGGAAGACAATCGTCAGTGAGAAAAGTTAGCAATGTATCGTAGTAGGTAGGGGGCACAAGAGGTTCTGTAGATTCTTCAACAATTGGATCACTAGCGTAAATTGCTGGTGTAGTGTCATCAACCCCCACCGGAGCTTCACCGAAATCCAACCGAGATAGAAAATCCACCAATGCATGTGTTGTGTCGGGTCGATGAATAACTTCATAGTCAAATTCCTGTATATTGTTGGGATAGATGGATGGACACTCCAAGAAATGAGTAGGTATTGCCAAATCTTGCTTAGTAACTACCTCTTATAACTTCAGAGTTGAGCTGTGGGCCCTCTTAGATTTCCAATGACATTATACAAGTGCCTATGTACTTTGGAAATGATGTGAGAAAAGATTGAATCAAAACAGCCTACTTCCAACTTGAAGGATCAATGAAAACATTCTATTTTTTATACACACCTGTTGCTTGTTATGCTCAGTGCTACAAGTACACTAGGAATGATAAAAATTCCTTTTAGAGGTATCTAATTAGCTTAATAGGCTAATTATTACAAGTGGAATCACTTGAAATGATGTGCTATACACAGAGCAATCAACTTAGCAATTGAATCATTATCCTCGATTTTTTAGGACCTCTGCAGAGTTTGGCCAGTGAGTGCTTCGATGCACTTTTATCCAAATTGGCTGATTGGATTTCCTTCAAAATTTGTTAGCATGTAGATAACTTGGAGCTGATTCCAACAGGCTATAGATTATTGAAAATGGTGAAGAAATGACTGAGATTTGAGCAGTACAAGTTGACAGTTATAAATGACTATAACAGAGAGATCATAGATAAGCAATGTAGATCTATTGTATTAATGAACAATGTTGTACAAGATTATAGGCTTGACAATCATAGCCTAATGATGGTGAGTAGTGTAGGCTATAATGTAGACCTCACACTCTTACAAAATGGCAATGGAGAACTCGGAAATTGAGACTTCTACATGCGACTTTTTCAAGTCATCTTTTATAAGTGATATATTAAAATTTGAATTTGAATTCAACTTTTGGCTCTCTCTAAAAGTAATCCACCAATCTAGGAGTTATTCTCTCTAACATAAAGTCGTGACTTCTCAACTAATAAAGTCCACAAGTTTGTTAAAGTTACAAAGATTCTTCCAAGTTAAAATAACTTTTACAAATGTTAAAGGATAAAATTCTCCTAGCAATGGTTTCCATGGAGCTTCAATTGTTCATGAATCTTCTAGCCAAATGTGTAGGCTTGCAATTTGCACCAACAAATCCCCCTCAAGCCAAACATTTTGGCTTGGTCTTCATCTTGAATCTTCATGAATATCCTATAGTCCAATCATTGATTTGAACCTGCAAATTTTTGTACCATCTAATGCTTTAGTCAATAAGTCTGCACATTGCATATTGGTTGATACATATGTCAACTGAATATCCTTGCTCAATAGCTTCTCTCTCACATAATGATAGTGGAGCTCTATATGCTTGGTCCTAGCATGATAAATAGGATTTGTTGCAAGGTGTAATGAACTTGTATTATCTCCAAAAATCATTGGAGATGTAGTATGCAAACCCAAATCTGTGTATAACAATATGATCCATATGGCCTCTTGAGTAGCATTGGCCAATCCTCTATACTCTACCTCTGTAGAAGATAAAGCAATAGTAGGTTGCTTCTTTGAAGGCCATGATATAGGTTTATCACCTGCAAAGGATAGGTATCCTGAGGTACTCCTTCTATCATCTTTGCATCCTGCCCAATTTGCATCTAAATATATCTTGATGTCCAAGTCTAAGGTATAAGGAAAATACAATCCATGATTTTGAGTATCCTTAAGGTACTTCAAAATCCTTTTGGCAGCCTCCAAGTGAGGTGCCCTAGGCTTGTGCATGAACTGACTTAGAACACTTACTCCATAAGCAATATCAATCCTTGTCAATGTAGCATAGTTCAAGTTTCCCACTATGCTTTGATAACCTGCAATGTTCTCAAGTACATCACCTTCATGAGCACTTAATTTTAGGTTTATCTCCATAGGAATACTTGCAACTTTGGCTTTGGCATCCTGCAATTGAAACGTCTTTAACATATCCTGTATATACTTTCTCTGAGTAATATAAATTCCAGAGTTAGTATAGACTAACTCAAGTCCAAGAAAATATTTTAGTGATCCAAGGTCACTAATTTTGAACTCCTTCATCATCTGATTCTTGATCTGCTTGATGTCATTAGCATCATTACCTGTGAGTATGATATCATCAACATATACACATATGTATATTTCCTGTGAATTACTTCTCTTGATGAACAGAGAAGTATCTGCTTTACTCATGATAAAACCTTGATCCTGAATATAAGTAGTCAACCTATGGTTCCATGCCCTAGGTGCCTGCTTCAATCCATAAAGAGCTTTGTTCAATTTACATACATATGTTACCTTGTTTGGGTCCTCATAGCCAGGAGGTTGAGGCATGTACACCTCCTTTGAAATCCAACCATTTAGAAATGCATTTTTTACATCCAATTGATACATGTTCCAATTCTTTGATGCAGCCACACTTACCAATACCCTGATGGTTGACATTTTGGCCACAGGTGAGAAGGTTTCTTCATAATAAACTCCTTGGGTTTGTGCAAAACCCTTAGCCACAAGTCTAGCTTTATACATGCTTATTGATCCATCAGAATTCCTTTTGATCTTATAGATCCATCTAGAACCAATTACCTTCATAGACTCCTTCTTTGGTACTAGTTCCCAAGTATCACTTTCCTTGAGTGCTTCAATTTCCTCATCCATAGCTTCCTTCCATTCTGCCTTGGTTATTGCCTCTTCATATGATGATGGCTCTTCAAATGACAAGTCTTTTGCAAGATAAACAGAGTGCTTAGTAACTAGGAAAGTGTCATACCCATATCTGATTGGCTTCTTGCTTTCCCTTTGTGATCTTCTGATTGCTTGATTGGATGATTCAAGTATATCCTCCAACTTCTTCATCTTGACTTTTCCTTTGGACTTCCATGCCTTGAACTCTTCTAGGTTGATGATGTCCTCATCATCTGAGTTGATATCTCCATTTTGAATAGACTCCTCCTTAGTGAGGCTTGGAAACTCCTCTTCCAAGTCATAAGGTAGTTTTACTTTCTTGCATTCACTATCAAACCAAGAATCATTCTCATCAAAGACAACATCTCTACTAACCATGAATCCCTTGTTTTAGGGGTTGTAGAACCAGTATCCTTTCTGATTCAAGTCATACCCTATGAAGATGCACTTCTCTACCTTAGGGTCTAGCTTACCTCTTATCTGAGAAGGGATACACACATAAGCTACACATCCAAAGATCCTGCAATGATCAAGTGAAGGTCTTCTACCATGCCATGCTTCATATGGGGTCATCTCATCAAGAGATTTGGATGGAAACCTGTTAACAAGATAAGTGGCAGTAGATACACTTTCTGCCCACAAGTAGTTAGGTAATTTTTTCTCATTTAACATTGACCTAGGTGTTTCAACAATTAAATTATTTCTCCTCTCTACCACCCCATTTTGCTCAGGGGTATACCTTATTGTAATTTCTCTCTTAATTCCTCTATCCTGCAAGAATGCATCAAAATCATTTGAGAAGTACTCACCTCCTCCATCTGACCTTAGTCTCTTTAGGTTTCTTCCTGTTTGGTTCTCCAGTAGTGCAATATATTTTTTAAAACAATTGAATACTTCATCTTTGTGCTTCATAAAGTACAATACAGCCCATCTACTCTAATCATCAATGAAAGATACATAATGCCTTGATACAGAGATTGAGGGATCCTTACTTGGTCCCCATACATCTGTATGGACAAGCTCTAGGTAGTCCTCATGCATGTAGCCTTTTTTTGAGAAGGGTAACCTGTGAGACTTTCCAAACTGACAAGCACCACATTTATAAATCATGTGTTGCTTGGATATATTAGGTATCCCAAGCACACATTGATCTCTACATATTTGTTTCAAGGTTCTTTCACCAACATGCCCTAATCTCTTATGCCAAATTTCAAGCTCTGAAAGTGTTTGATCTTTATAACTATAGAGTGCAATGTTCCATGTATCTTCAAGTTCAAAAGTGAACAATCTACCTGTCTTTTCTCCTTTGGCAATCTTTTGAATCCATTCTGGGAATCCTCCACAAATGCTCCATATTGGTTGAATCTAACCTGTAAACCTTTTTCCACAATCTGTCCAACACTCATCAAATTCTTGGTAATTGTAGGTACATATAGAACCCTACTCAACAGATTCTTGTTTCCATCAGAGGCCTTAACATTTTCTACTTTAATCACTGAGTGCTTGGTGTCATCAGCTGTTTGTACCTGATGCTTACCCTTTGGTTCCTCAAGGTCAGAGAGAAGAGCTACATTTCCTACCACATGGTTTGAGCATCCTGAGTCAATGTAGAAGAGATGGTCATCATTTATACCTAGTTTTGAAGTCATGTTCATGATCAGAAGAGAATCTTCTTGCTCCTCTGTGTAGTTGTTGTAATCCTTTCTTGATTTGTAGCCTCCTTGGTAGTTGCTATTGTAGTTGTTGTTGTAGTTATTATTGTATCTTTGATGGTGATTAAATCTTCCTCTTGATTGTGTATATCCACCTCTTTGGTATCCTCTACCTCTCTGATTCTTGAAGTTCTTGTAACACTCATCTGTAGTATGATTTGACAATTCACAAACATTACATGGTGAGGAGTTATAAGGTCTCCCCCTACCTTGCTTACCTCCTCTGCCCCTCCTCTTGATGTTCTACCTCTCCCTGCATAGTTGGCTTGGGAGGTAGTTCCTTCATCTTCAACCTTTTTGCTCTTCCCTTTCTCTTTGGACTTACTTTTATCAATGTATAGGACAGAAGAGCTATTACCTCTTGATGAATCTCCATTCTTGTTGAGCTTGGCTTCATGGGTAAATAATTGCCCCCTGAGAGTGGTAAGATATGGAATTTGCATGTCCATGTACAAGTCCATGGCAGTTGTGAAGCTTTCCCATTTGTCATCAGCTTTAATACCATTGATTACTTGTCTTACAATCTGCTCATCTTCAATTTCTTCTCCTATGCTTGCCAACTGATCTACTACATCTTTGACTTTGGTCACATACTCTGAGATACCTTGCTTAGGTTGCTTCCTTTGAGTGGTAAACTCAATCCACAATTGGTTCTTCCTAGCCCTTGTGTTGGAAGAGAAATAAGAGGACAATATTTCCCAAGTCTCTTGGGATGTCTTACAGTTCCTAATATCTGGAAGAAGAAAATCAGAGATTGAGTTAAGTAAGTAGGACCTTGCTAGTGCATCCTTGGCACACCATGTGTTGAGTCTTTCATGCTCCTCTCTTGTAGGTTGTCCTTTGCTTCTGAATATGGGCATCTCCTCATCTCCTGAGATGTATCCATAGAGGCTCCTTCCTTGCAAGTATGCCTTCATCCTCAGGAATTATGCTAGATAGTTGTTCCTGTCCAATTTATCAATGAAAGAAGGAAAACAATCTCCCATTTTACCTTAGCTTTGCTCTGATACCACTGTTGGGATAGATGGATGGACACTCCAAGAAACGAGTAGGTACTGCCAAATCCTGCTTAGTACCTACCTCTTGTAACTTCAGAGTTGAGTTGTGGGCCCTCTTAACTTTCAAATGACACTATACAAGTGCCTATGTACTTTTGAAATGATGTAAGAAAAGATTGAATCAAAACAGACTACTTCCAACTTGAAGGATCAATGAAAACCTTCTATTTTTTATTACACACTTGTTGCTTGTTATGATCAGTGCTACTAGTACAGTAGGAATTAGAAAAATTCCTTTTAGAGGTATCTAATTATCTTAGTAGGCTAATGAATCCAAGTAGAATCACTTGAAATGATGCACTATACACATAGCAATCAACTTAGCAATCGAATCATTACCCCCGATGTTTTAGGACCTCTACAGAGTTTGACCAGTGAGTGCTTTGATGCACTTTTCTCCAAATTGGATGAATGGATTTCCTTCAAAATTTGTGAGAATGTAGATAACTTGGAGCAGATTCCAAGAAGCTATAGATCATTGAAAATGGTGAAGAAATGACCGAGATATGAAACAATTATAAATGACTATAACAGAGAGATCATAGATAAGCAATGTAGATCTATTGTATTAATGAACAATGTTGTACAAGATCATAGGCTTGACAATGATAGCCTAATGATAATGAGTAGTGTAGGCTATAATGTAGACCTCACACTCTTACAAAATGGCAATGGAGAACTCGGGAATTGAGACTTCTACACGTGACTTTTTCAAGTCATCTTTTATAAGTGATATATTCAAATTCGAATTTGAATTCAACTTTTGGCTCTCTCTAAAAGTAATCCACCAATCTAGGCATTATTCTCTCTAACATAAAGTCGTGACTTCTCAACTAATAAACTCCATGGGTTTGTTGAAGTTACAAAGATTCTTCCAAGTTAAAATAACTTTTACAAATGTAAACGGATAAAATTCTCCTAGCAGTGGTTTCCATGGAGCTTCAAGTGGGTCCGGATCTAGTGATAGTGTTCCTAAGAGGAGCTATAACTTTTAGGGCAAAGACAATTTTGAGATCCAAAAATTTGATGGCACAAACTGTGCTTTATGGAAGAATCATATTAAAGATGTGCTGATTTAGAGAAGGCAGTGGAAGCCAATAAATGGATTTTCAAAGAAGCCTACTGTATATGCATATACTTATACATATGTATATACATATGCATATAGATATACATATACATATACATATATATATATACATATACGTGTACATATACGTATATATATATAGGTATACATATACATATACATATACATATACATATACATGTACATATATGTATACATATACATATACGTATACATATACATATACATATACTTATGCATATATATATATATATATATATATATATATATATATATATATATATATATATATATATATATATATATATATATATATATATACATATACGTGTACATATACGTATATATATATAGGTATACATATACGTATATGTATACGTATACATATACATATACATATACATATACATATACATATACATATACATATACGTATACTGATTGGGATGAGTTGGACGGAGTGGCTAGATCTACCATTCGACTGCACATGGTAGATAATGTTTACTTTATAGTTCTAGACTGTGAAAATGGAGAGGAGCTTTGGAAGAAGTTATGTAATACATATGAAAAAGAAACGGCTTCAAATAAATTATATCTGATGAGAAAGTTATATGACCTACACATGGACACATATAGTGTTGCTACTCATCTAAATGAGTTTGATGCTATATTTTCTTAGTCACATGCTCAAAAAATGGAGATGGATAATGAAATGAAAGGATTTTTATTGCTATGCACCTTGCCATCATCATGGGATAATTTTTGCACAACTATTAGCAATATTGCACCAAGTGGTAAATTGATCTATGATGACATGTGTGGAGCACTCTTGAGTGAAGAGATCCGTAGAAAGTCTATGTTTGGCACTCAGAGTGGAGATGCATATAATGTGTGTGATTCTTACCAAGGAAAGAATCAGCAATGCGGCAAGATCAAGAACAAGCAAAAGAATGTTCAATGGCAAAACTTGACAACACTATGCTTATTGAGGCTCTTATGACTGATTCTCCTTCCCACGCATGGCTACTAGATTTAGGTGCTTCTTTCCACGTGACACCACATAGAAAATGGTTCTCTTCTTATGCAATAAAGTCTCTTGGTATCATGAGACTTGGTGAATCTTACCATTGTGATGTTGTTGGGATTGGAGATGTGGTTGTGCAGTTCATTGATGGTTCAAAATTCACTATGTATAATGTAAGAGATGTACTTCAATTATCATGCAGTTTGATGTCAATTGTTCAACTTGATGACCTTGGTTACAAAGTGGTTTTCTATGCTCAATCCTTTTGCATATCAAAGGGCAATATGGCCATTGCAGAAGGAAGCAAAGTTTGCTCACTTTACCCCTTATTTGTATCACAAAAAGAACACTTGTTAGCTATTACTCAACAACCTATGGCTTGTATTTGGCATGGCAATTTGGGCCACATATCTCATAGTGGAATGGAAAACCTTTCTTGTTTTGACTACTTACATGTGTTATCTTTCTTTGGTTTTTCATTTTGTGAGCATTATCAATGTGGAAAGAAAACTAGAAATATGCATAAGACACATATTGACTTTTCAATTCAACCATTCCACCTCATTTATACAGATGTGTGTGGTCCTATGCCCATAGGCCCATTAGGTGGTTCCCTTTACTTTGTCGCTTTCATGTATGATGCTACTAGAAAATTCTAGGCATATCCTATTGCAAGAGAACGAGGATTACGACCACCACGTGCTAGAGAGATGACTCTCCTCCCAACCTTATGCCTGTATATATAGTTGCTCAAATCAACAAGGACCAAAAATGTAACTAGCATCCACAAGTGCATGTGCAATCTCCTCAACTTCTTTAATATCTTCCAGTAGAGTCTACTAGTGGTTGGAGTGATCCCAACCACTACGTTAGTACCTTCCACTAGAGTCCACTAGTGGTTGGTGTACTTTCCACTCGAGTTAAGTCTCATTGGAGTCAAGTCAACTCACATTAACTTGAGTTAGAAGGCTCTAGAGCTCCTTGGGCAAAATGCTCTCCCCATGCTCCCTTCACAACCTTGAGACTTAACCACTAGGCTAAGTGGATCACTTGATTAAGAGAGCACATGAACTTATGCTTAAGTCTAGTCTTGAGATCTTTGGTCATACAAAAGTGACCAAATGATGTCCGATTTCAGATCTGTCTAAACCGTCCAGACCCTTAGATCATAAAGTTACTTTATTACATTCTTCCCCACTTGGGAAAGATTTTCCTCCTCGAAAATAAAGCTATATATAATAACCATAGGCAACCTCTAGCCTCATGTTCTTAAACTAGAAGAACATGATCATGTTCTAAAACTAGAAGAACGTCTCATCTCTATGGTGGGATCCTTGCCCAAATGATTCAAAACACTATCTGGCTTTGCACTTTGATAAATTGGTGAAATCACAAAGTAGTGAATGAATAATAAGGATGGATCTAAAACATCCCTAGCCAATTCACAATTTCTCGATGTGCTATCTAGCCACAAACATGTGAAATGGATGGATTCCAAGTACTAGTTTATTTTTGGGGATCACTGGTGCTTGAACATAGTACCTAAGGTGGGATTCTTATCCCTATCAAGACTTTTAGTACTCTTGATTTTGATTCGAAAAACTTGAAGTTTGGTTGTCCCAACATCAAACTTGGATGTTTGTACAATGGTTTACTCCTCAACAATAGTTACTTGATTTTTTTTTTCACTCAACTAGAGGACTACTTTGTCCTAATGGACTTGAAGATCCTATGTAAATGGCAGGAGAAATTTTACCGTTTTGGGTTGTACTATAACTTGACCAAGTCAAATCCAAAATTAAAATTGTCCAACTCAGGATACTTTTCCCAAAGACTTTATTTTTAAGTTCCTAGGAATTGTCAATCTTATGAGCAATTCCTAACTTCTTATTCTATAGTGTACTAGACTCTAAAAAGTCATTAGAGTTATTCTAGAGAAATGGAAGCAAACTCAAAAGAATAAGATTTTGAAGATTGAAAGAGGTGCTTGTACAAAACATCGATCTGGGATGTTTAATGTAGTTATCTAGTTCTAACCAGCTAACCCTGGACTTTTGTAAAAAGAATTAGATACCATATGTGAGTCAAATACAAAAGATTCAAAAAGAAAAAAGAAAGAACTAAAAATTTGTACAACCAATCAAAGTTCAAAGATATGTATACTTTCTATGAGTCAATTTCTCGATGACTCAAGACTTTAACCTTCAACTTTGCAAAGATCTATTTCAACAATGTATTGAAACATTTTTTCCGATCTTTTAGAGAAATAAACTGGATTCTCAAAAAGATTCAGAGCAAATCTAAAACATCATCCAACCACAAGTGTTGGAACTGAAGGACTCACTAGCAAGGAAGTTTAAGAAGGGAGTCAGAGAGAAGAGAAAGTACAAGCAGACAGAGCAGTCAACGACGATCTGGCAAGTAGGCCAACATTTTTTCAGAACACTAACGCATATAAAAGAGGTGGACACACAAGGAGAAGGAGCAAGTAGGGAGCTCCAAGAAGTGTATGTCAAATCTTCAGAAGTATCCCCTACAAAAACAGTGATTTTCATCACTAAAAACCATTGTAAATACAATTTCACATTTTTGTAGCTCCATTTTGTGCAAGCCAAGGAGTCCTTGAGCTTGAGGAGCTTTAGAAGTATCTACCTGTCAGTTTCCACATTTTTTAGACTTCGTTTGAACCTCCAAATAGGGTAGAGAACCTAATTTTTAACTAGGCCGGACACTAGGTCTGGACAAGGCCAAAACCTAGTCAAAAACTATAAATAGAGCTAGAGAGCTCATTTTTGAGGTTAGCTTGTAATAGATTTGAACTTGTAAGAGCTTTTTGAAAGTAATCTAAGAACTCCATTGCTTCTCACTCTTGGTCTTGCCGTGTGTGCGCGTGTGTGTGTATGTGTGTGCATGTTTGTGTGCGTCTCACTCACGCACTTGTGCCTCCACTTGCTCGAGGTCTTCATACCATCCTCACGTCTTCCCGGATTGACATTAAAGGAGGTGCTACCCATCACTGAGCTACACCAAATTTTGGCGCCGTTGCCGGGGATCGAGCTTTGAGGACGAGCGTGTGATGGTAAGACGTAGATTTGAGACGTTGGCGTTGTAGGTAATCTCTTTACTCTTCTTATTTTTCTTTTCCTTACCTCACCATCATCATCACCATCATCATCATCACCATCTCCCACCTCCATCTCCATTATCGCGAAAATTTTCAGTTTTTGGATTATATCACCTTCTCCACTTCATTTCCCTCATTCCACTTGTGAGAGAGAGAGAGAGAGCGATATTGTGTGCGTTGTTTTTGCATGTTTCTTGAGCCTTCTTGCAGGTACTGGCAGCATCATCATCTCCAGCACTCCGTGCAGGTACGAAACGTCACGAAATTGTCTCTGTGTCGCCGGCCTCTGTCAATCGCGATCGACAGAAAAAACGCCCATTTGGTAAAACAAAGTGCACCACTATAACAAGCATGATGAGCACATTCTAAATCACTAAAAACAGTTGAAAAATTCCGTGTTTCTCTATCAATCGCGATCGACACCATCGATCGCGACCGATAGACCCTGTCAATTGCGACCGACAGACCTGTCGATCGCAACCGACAGACCCCACGACCGACTGACTGCCACGTAGGACCCTGTCAATCGCGATTGACACCGTCGATCGCGATCGACAGCCACGACCGACACCTCTGTCAGTCGCGATTGACACCGTCGATCGCGACCGACAGAATTTCCACGATTGATTGACTTTTACGCATAGCCACGTGTCCATCGCGACGGACACATCCCCGATGTACTGAATTCACGGCGAAAAACCCGGAAAAAGTGTCGATCGCGATTAACAGGACTCACGACCGACTCTGTCGATCGCGATTGACACTGTCAATCGCGACTGACGTGTCGATCGCGATCGACAGGCCCCGACGGACACCTCTGTCAATCGCGATTGACAGACCTGTCGATCGCGATTGACAGGCTTTTCGGCCAAAAAATTAGGGTTTTTTATTCCAAGTTTTGGGGATAGTTTTGGGCATATTAGTCTAAGCAATTATTGATTTGTGAGGTCCCTACACATGTATTTTAGAGAAAAATCCTGAGAACAGTTAGCCTGTCTGAACCCTGTTTTAGCACCAGAACCCTGAACTGACATAACTTTCTCATACGAAATCCGTTTGCTGTGATTCTTGTCTTGTTGGAAAGCTCGTGGGGAGTACATCCAAAACTTCCACTGGTTATGTGAAAATTAATATCAGGATTATTAGATAGGGTTTTTTGAAGTTGACCATACCCTGAGGTAGGAAAACTGAGGGATCCTTGGGATTGTTTTCCATAAAGGCAAAGGATAATTTGGTCTGTGAGTTACATGTATGAAAGTGGTCTATTGTGTCATTTGAATCTAAGTCTTGAGCTAACCGTGGGACTTTTACAGGTCCAGTAAGAGCACTTGAGGGCATTCAAGCAAGAGTAAGTGCAAGCTTGGGAATACGCGTCCTGGGCACACCAGGGCAACAACACAAGGAAAGAAACTCAAGGTTGGAAAATCCTCAACTCCCTCTGTCAATTCCTAGCTTAGGCTAAGAGCGACTAGTGATAGGAGAAGGCCAGGGCAGTGATAGGCATCAATCAAGTTGAAGACTACCTATGGACTCAAGTTCAAGATTAAACATAATCTCTTCGTGATGCGATAACCTTAAAGGAAAGAATCTAACGAGGAACGATCAACTTACAGTGCGGAAATACACTCAAGTATACCTGACGACGTGACCTCAGACAAGAGTATAAACGCGGTAATCCACTAAAAAAGAATCAAGTAACTGATACAAAGGAATTGAGCAACGAGGTTGTACTTGGGAAAATTTGGGCTATTCAATTAGGCTTATTAACCTTAGATCAGGACGGCATCTAGTAAGGGATAGACAAAGCCTGAGGTCTTCAGAGGCTAGTGTTAATCATACTGCTAGGTCTTGGGCCCAGCAGCTAAGCCATCACTCGCATTACTCTAACTCTGAGACCAGTGAATCAGAGATGTCTCAAGGGATGGACAGACCTGCAGGAAGTTCAGGAGTGCCATATCTGTATAGGGTGGAAGGCCCCTACAAGACGCAGTTGGAATACATTAGGACCAACCGACTAGGTGCTAGCATCTATGAGGATGGCCTGGGAAGATCCGTGATCCAGATTAAAAATCCTGAACAATCCATAGGACTAGAGCACCCAGCTGTCAAGTTTGAAAATGAAGCATACCTAGACAAGGAAGGGACCATATACGTAGTCACCAGTCACCCAGATAGGACAGATGAATTCGGGAATGTGATCCCTGAGACGGACATAGATGACTTGGAGCAAGGAAACATGGGTGTAGAACCTAGAACCCCCTGAGGCAAATCTGTTCTCACTAGGATGATCACACCAGAGTGGATTCCTCAGGATAACAAGAGTATAGATCTGCTTCTGAACCGAGAGACTGATGAAGCCTTTTGGAGGTATAAATCTGATCGGCCAATTGATATAGGAACAATCATGATCTACGAGTTTAAAGATCCAGATAGCCCAGGCAGAGTGACCTACCTAGATCACGCTTCAGAGAGGATCTTTGTGGTTACAGAACATGATCGACATGCTTACACTTGGAAGGGTGAATTTGTTTTTCCCCAACCAAGATCGAACGTGTCCTATGGTCACTCTGGAGCTGGAACATCCCAAGATCATGGAACTCAAAGAGACAGAAGTAGAGATAGGCCAGAAGTAAGCTTTGCCAACCCAGGGGGCAGAGAAAGAACGAGAATGGAGACAAATAGGGTGGAACCTGAGATACTTAGAGCCCCAGGAAACCGAAGAAATGCTGATGATTTTCCTTTGCCAAGACCAAGAGAGCACACGAGGACTTTGAGACCGACTCAGCTAGTTAAGTCCATGAAGAACTACTTCGATGGCACTGGAGATCCATACGATCATGTGGCTGAGTTTAGGCAAGTCTTGAGAGTTGAACAAGTGGAGGATCTATTCACGCAGTACAATGCCTTTGGTCTAACCCTTAGGAACACTTCCCTGACATGGTTTCAACCACTAAACGAGAGGCAGTTCAGGAGCATAGACCAACTTCTGAGGCATTCATTATCGAATTCTCTAAAAGTGGCATAAGACATAACACTTCCTCGCTGATTCACAGCTTCAAGCAAACCCCTCAAGAGACCGTGAGACTTGCAGGAAGAAGATTTAGGCAATATCTTGAAAGATGCCCTGTTTCGGAGCTCCCCACACCAGCTAAGCAAGTGGCTTTATTCTTGGATGGGTTGCTAAGTACAAAGTTGAGATCATATGTGTACTTGAAGGACCCTAGGACCATAGAAGAGTGTGTACGCATGTGCATTGACATCGAGGATAACCTAGGGGAGGAGTTAGAGCTTTCCAAGATATACAAAGATTCAGATAGTGCCTCTAGCCTCTCTTCCACGCAATCCACTTCAATTGAGGAACTTGCAGAGAAAGTAGCTCAGAAATTAGGTGTCACTAGCAAACAGATCCCAAGGTTTGCCCCTGTGAAAAGATGCTATACTTGTGGGGGTGACCATATGGCAAACGTATGTCCCATTATGGCTCAACCCCAAGTAAATCCTAGTAGACAGTACTGCACCATAGAACGAAGATACACAAATCACACAGCACAAGACTGCCCATACAATAAGCAAGCTGTTAGGAAAACCTACCCTCAGCTGTTAGGATTCTGGCCTGATACCAGAACCAATACCCACCACAACAGTATACTAGGCCTCAGCAAAATTACCAACCGCAATATCAGGCCCAACTGAGACCCCAGCCAGTGCTAGCACAACAACCACCTACTCCTACTAATGTGATCCCAGTAAAATATGCAGCTGCAGAAGAGAACCTGAATAGAGCCATAGTCCCAGTAACACCATTAATTTCAGAAAGTGATCCCAGTGACCATAGTTTCGATTCTACACATGTTGATAGCCCCCAAGCCTACTACATGCAGTCCCCTGAACATGGTGAGTCCTACTATAGTGAAGAGCCAAATGAACCTAGTTGGGAACCGGAGTACACAAATGTAATGTATACAAACCCTAACTCAAGACCCCAACCTAGGCAAGTAAGACCTCCATTCCCTAGAGGACCATGCTACAGATGTCAGGGAGATCATCTCATTCGTGATTGTCCATTACCTCCACCTACACAATCCCAGTCAGTGACGATCCAGGGCTTTTGCCAAGAGTGTGGAAAGGAGCATCTCTTACGAGACTGCCCTAAGAATCCTAACAATATGCCAAAAATCACTCCTATTAACGTTATTGGGTTAGTGGTAGATTCCACAGGAAGTGTCACTTCCACTGCACCCGTACAGGTAGTCACTAGAGCTCAAGCATTGCAGCAAAACCAAGGGGTAGGCCAGGAAAAGAGCCCAGAAGTTAGTGAAACAGAGAGCATGACAAAGAAAAGGACTAGAGCTTGGAAAGATAGTCGTGAAAGAATGAAAAGGCAATGGGCAAAAAAGATGAGTGAACTCGAGGAAAGCCTCAGAGAAACAAAGGCCAGGATAACTGAACTCACATCTCAAACTCCCTCTCACACTACCCCACCACCACCATTCCCATCTCCATCTGACCCGCCACCTTCCAACCCACCTCACACAATTCCACCACCCCCAAGAGTAGGATCAGTCCTAGCAGATCCCACTCCCGAGGACCTTAATATGACGCTTAAAGCATATCAGGCCAGAATCCAAGAAGGGCCAAACGTAACTGATCACGAAAAATGTTACCCTAGAGCAGAACTAGAGCTAGAACGGACTAAAATTTGTGCTAAGATGGTGGAATTGGCTCAGACCATGTTTGAAGCCAGTCGCCTACTCTAGTTCAACAAAGACACAGTTGCACTTTGATGGACTGTTAGAAAGAATAGAGAAGCTCATTGCACAATCAGAAAAGGAACCCGCTTCTCAACCTAAGGACAAGGCAAGTGAAAGAGCAGGTCTTCCTGCCCAGAAAGCCTATGTGCCTGAAGCCTATGTGCCTAACTCTACGGAGCCAGACACATCATCTTCTATGAATCGTTTCACACCAGAATTTCTACGAGAGATTCAAGAAGACAAATGGGCTAAAGAAAGTGAAGCACCTCCTCCCATTGAACTGGTGGATGATGCACACGACCAATTCCCACAAGACATCCCATCCATTTATGAGGAGCAGGAGAGCACCCACTCTCAGGAAAGACTAGACTTTGAGTCTAACTCTCTACAAGAATTACCCCACTTCACAGGCCCATGGGAAGCTAAGTCTACTTGTATGAGAGCACCCACGATCATGGTACGAAATGAGGACTCAGTCTTACCTAGGAACACAGAGGTAGTGAAAAACACTAAAGTACAATGTAACCTCACCTTAGAAGAGCTACTCAAAGTAAGGCCAGAGCTATGGAAACATGTAGCCAAACAAGTACCAGAAATAGCCAAACCTCGTTCCCAGGTAGGATCCCAGAGAACAGTGCCAGAAATACCATTGGACAAGATAGGAGACATGTGTGAAGGTGAAGAAGGGAACACCTATCTTCCCATTACCTACCAGGGGTACACCACCAAGGCAATTTTGGACTCAGGTGCAGGAGTTGCAATTGCCACCACTTCCCTATGGAAGCGTTGGGGCAAGCCAGCACTCAGGCCCACAAGGATGAAATTGCAAATGGCCGATGGTCACATAGAGAGACCCCTAGGGTTGTTAGAAGGAATAACTCTCACCACCTATGGTGTTGAGTTTGAGCACACTTTCGCCATATGTG
Organism: Ceratopteris richardii; assembly: GCA_020310875.1. Lineage (NCBI taxonomy): Eukaryota > Viridiplantae > Streptophyta > Polypodiopsida > Polypodiales > Pteridaceae > Ceratopteris > Ceratopteris richardii. The sequence continues at coordinate 156,116,083 of CM035430.1, forward strand.
ACTTTAGCAAGAACCATGCTTATGAGATGATTTTGGGAAGACCATTTATGCGACAGTTGCAAGTGGTACATGATTGGGGAACCAACTCCTTGTATTTGCAACACTTAGGTGTCACGACCAAAGTAAATCTCAAAGATTATTCTCATAGAGATGTCCCTCCTATCCAATGGAATCCCATCCATAAAGCCAAAGATGATGCAGAATCGGTGCATTCCCTAGGATTAGGATCCTCATGGATGCATGAAGACACCCACTTATGGATGTGCAAAGTAGCAGTAGAACAAGAGAAGAGAGAAAAAGCCAGAGAGATAGGTGCAAAAGAAACCCATAGATCCATTCAAGACCCAGCCTATGCAACTGTAGTATTTCCTGATGAAGAATTTGAACCCCACGGCTGGGCAGAAATCCTAGCAACAATGGACGTAGCCATCAATGAAGAACAATGGACACCTCACTGTGATGAAGAGGGCTATGACATGTCAGTCTTCTCCATAGAGCCAATCATGGGAGAGGCAGTTTTAGAAGAGTGTGAACCTAGCCCTGATGCATTTGAGGATGCAAGTGACTCCGATCTAGAGTCAATCATTATGAACCCACCTTTTGCATCAGATGAAGAATACTTCTATGAAGTAGAATTTCAACCCCAGAGGCACGGAGAGCTTACAAATGATGTAAGGCTAGCCACACATGTAACTCCTAAGGAAGAAGGAAAGAAAAGAAAGAAGAGAGAAGTCACACCGGAAGAGGAAGAATCTTTGTTTGAAGTCCCGGAAAATTTTAAGAAGTATGAGGTAGATGACAGGAGAGTCATGATCAGAATGCCTAAACGAGAGGCGCAATCAGGAGAGGCCTATGATAACAAAGAAACCACCAAGAAAATAGTAGTAGCCGTAGAAAAAGGAGAAGAAAAATGCACATACATAAGCCATGACTTAACCGAGGAAGAAGAGCATGCATTAATAGCCTTGCTAAGGGAATACAGAGATGTATTTGCTTGGAGTTACAAGGATTTGAAAGGTGTAGACCCTGACATATGCTCACACACTATCCCCATGACCTCAGATGCCAAACCTTCTAAGCAAAAGCCATACACATATAATGATAACTATGCTGCTAAGATCAAAGAGGAGATAGATAGACTGGTAGAAGCTGGATTCATCTATGAGATTGAGCACACTGAGTGGGTATCCCCAATCGTAGTGGTGCCCAAGAAAAATGGAAAGCTGTGTGTATGCATTAACCTGAAGAAGGTTAATGCAGCCACAATTCGAGATAACTATCCGCTTCCTATCACAGAACATCTCTTAGAAAGAGTAGCAGGCAAGGAAGTGTACAGCTTCCTTGATGGATTTTCGGGCTACAATCAAGTGGCCATAGCTCCAGAAGATCAGCATAAAACGGCTTTTTCCACTGAATGGGGCATTTTTGCCTTTAGAGTAATGCCATTTGGGCTTACCAACGCACCAGCTACCTTTCAAAGATTGATGTGTCACGTGTTTAAAGAGTTCCTGAGGAAGAACTTAGAAGTCTATGTTGATGATCTTTGTGCTCATTCCAACATCAGGCAAACCCATATTCCTGAACTCAGACAAATCTTTGACAAATGTAGAGAATATCAAGTCTGCCTAAACCCAGAAAAGTGCGTTTTGATGGTCAGGCAAGGCAAGATTCTAGGACACATAGTGTCAAAGAATGGCATATCCACAGATGAAGAGAAAGTGAGAGCCATAGCAGAGCTACCTAGGCCAAAGAATGTCAAGGAAGTACAAGCTTTCATGGGGCATTGCGGTTATTACCGACGGTTTATACACATGTATGCCATCATAGCAAAGCCTCTGTACGGACTTTTGACTAACTTTGAGTGGACTGACGAATGTGAGAATTCCTTCAATGAGCTTAAACGAAGATTATGTTCAGCACCAATCTTGACCACACCAGATTGGAATAAGCCTTTCCATGTTCATGTGGATGCATCCAATTATGCTATTGGATGTGTACTCGCACAACCTACTGGTGAAGGTAATATGGATCTTCCAATTGCTTATGCTAGTAGACAATTGAATGCAGCTGAACGAAATTATACCACTATTGAGAGAGAAGGCTTAGGCATGGTATATGCGGTTAAAAAGTTTAGACATTACTTGCTTGCAAACAAGTTTAAATTTTTTACTGATCATCAGGCATTGTTGTACTTGGTAAACAAACCTTGCAACACCGGTAGATTAGTAAGATGGTTTCTCTTACTAATGGAATACGATTTTGAGGTAGTGGTGAGGAAAGGGAAGACTCACTTGAGAGCAGATCATCTCTCTAGGCTCACATCTGGAGAAGCCCCACAAGGAGTGTCAGATGACCTTCCTGATGCTTACTTGTTTAATTTGGAAGTGGTGCCGCAATGGGCTAAGTCATTAGTGCCAGTATTGACATACGAGCCTAACCACCCAGTAATAAACACACAGGATAGAGAGGTAGTAAAAGCCCAAAAGTATCACATAATGGCAGGAAGTATGTACAAGCACACAGATCAAGGGATCTTGGCTTGTTGTGTGGAAGAGGATGAGTACGCTAAATGGTTGCAATTAGCACATGTAGGTGCATTAGAGCAACACTACTCAAAGCAATGAACCCTACAGACACTAAGGAGACTCGGAGTGCATTGGCCGAGAAATTGTGCAAGGAATGCCCAATCTGCTGCACTAAACCACCTGTGGAACATGCCACTCTTTATCAAGTGTCCATAGTGCCAGATTGGAGTGAACCACTAGTATCCTTCTTAAGGACGAAAACATTCCCTCCAGACATGACTCTGGCTAGGAAAAGGAGTTTAGAACAAGAAGCCCAAGATTATTCACTCATTGGTGATAATCTATACAAGCGTGGTAAAGATGGTTACCTGAGACTATGTGTCCATGAGAGTGAATATCTCAAAATCTTGGATACTGCTCACCAAGGTGGACACTTTGGACCAGATCGGGTAATCAAGGCAATACTATTTGCGAGCTTTTGGTGGCCTACCCTTCACAGGGATGCACATACCTATGTGAAACGGTGTGATGTGTGTTAGAGAACTCAGTATCCTATACGTAAAGATGAAATGCCACTGAAACCTATGATGGGTGGATGTGCATTCTCTAAGTGGGGAATAGACTTTGTAGGTCCTATTAATCCCCCAGCTAAGGGTTCTCATGCTGAATATATCATTGTGGCCACGGATTATCTCACCAAGTGGGTAGAGGTAAAAGCTACGACAAAGAATGATGCTCAGACAACTGCTAAATTCTTGTTTGAGAATGTATTCACAAGATACGGGCTACCTATAGAGCTAGTAAGTGATAGAGGCACTCACTTCTTGAACGAAGTAATTGAAAATCTACTCCAAGAATTCTTGGTAGTTCATAAGAAGTCTGTCCCCTACCACCCACAAGCTAATGGGCAAGCCGAAAGCACAAACAAGATTCTGTGCAATGTGTTGACCAAGCTAGTGAATAATAAACGCTCTGATTGGGACAAACAGCTACACCATGCTGTTTGGGCATACCGAGTTGCCTACAAAACGGTACTCCAAGCCACCCCCTTTCAGATGGTATTTGGCCAAAATGCTGTGCTGCCGTTGGACTTCTTGATACCTACACTGAAAGTAGCGCAAGAGCACGAATGGACGGGTCATGAACTCTCCTCTAGACTTTTTGACCTTGAACAATTAGGAGAAACAAGACTGAGAGCGGCTGCAGGGATATATGCAGCTAAGAAACGACAGAATGCATACTTTGATGCCCATGTTAAGGATAAAGGATTGAAGGCAGGCGACCTAGTATTAGTCTACACTTTGAAACAACATGCGAGGAAACTGGAGAAGAGAGGCTATGGACCCATGATCATTAATAAAATTTCAACAAGTGGAGCAGTGCAACTAGCCACACTAGAGGGCGATGTTCTTCCAAGTTACATAAGCGGATGCAGGGTCAAGTTGTATCAGGAACCTCTCACAGAGGAAATGCTAAGTCGACTCAATACTGCTAAGAAACGCAAAGAAGAAGAAAAGCGAATTCGAGAAGAAGCTCAAGCAGAAGCTTTAGAGCGCATACGGAGAATGAAATTAAGAAGACAAGGGAAAGAGCAACCTAGGCCAGATACATATGTAGAACAAGGATATCACGTGGCTATGTGTGAAGTTTCAGGTATTAGCTCTCATAGGATAATTGATCGACGTCCTTTTATAACCGTAGAGATAGGACAAGGAAAGGGTGCAAGGACTCTAAGAGCCTTGATTGACTCAGGTGCAGCCACTAGTGCTGTCAAATTGTCTTACTGTCAAGAATCGAAAGTAACTGTCAATCCTATAGAAGCATACCTCATAGGATTGGGAGGTGTGGAAACCCCTTGCATGGGCGAGGTGGATCTTCCCATCTCCATTCAAGACGAAGTGATGATAGTCAAAGTATTAGTGTGTCAAGATGAGGACCTCACTGAGCCTCTTGTCTTGCGTCAAGACTGGATCTATGATCATGCAGTCAACCTAAACCTAAGAAGTGGACTTCTTCAGGTATGGGTAGATCATAGCCGAATTACAGTTGAATTGGAAAATGAGACACTCAAGGAACTAGGCAAAGCACAAACTCCTGGTCCTTCCAGGGGCGCACATGAAGTTGACAATGCTATTCTTGTCCAAAACTGTATGATGCAGAAAGAGGAGTGTCTCAACAACGGAGTCAAGGATAAGTCGGCACTCCCTTCCGTTCCAAAGGCCAGAGGGATGCAGCAACCAAAGGCAGATCAACTACAAAAGGAGCAGAGCACAACCTATACTGGAGACGAGAAACACGTGCGAAGCAAAATGTCTCAGCCGTTGAAACGAGTGTGGGTTCGGAAAGGCGAACACCCTATTGCGACGAGGCCAACCCCACGGCCAAAACCTCTTATCAGTAGTCAACAACACGACACTAATAAGAAGTCTTTCATAAATTCTTCTGCGAAAATAAAGTCTATTTGGATACCCAAGAAGTCAATGAAGGCCAGCCCAAAATCACGACAAATCTGGGTGCCTAAGGATTGCTTGCGGGCTCAAATAGCTACACCAAGGCCACACCCGCCACAACATGTTTCACTCACTCGAACATCCGATGCCCGGTCTTACACATCACACATGGACACATATTCTTCCATGAGATCAAGTAGAACCACTTGTAAATGGGCCCCTAAAAAGCCTCATTCTCAAGTAGATACTCCTATCAAACCTTCCAGAGTCTCCACAAAATCAAGATCTAAGCCCATCCATTGCATTTGGCAACCTAAAACTTGTAATAAACCCCCGGACCCCAGTTGTAAATCCATGCCCACCTACTAACTACGTCACTCTCACACTACGTCATTCCACCTAGCTCCTAGGTCTAACCAATCCCTAACTACGCACACAAGCACCGAGCACTTAATAGCCTACTAATCTTTCCCGAACCTCATGTTAATGTTGTAATGGGGACAATAACGGTTCTATCTTGTCCTTTACAATGTTAACATATGTTTCTATATTCTCACAGAATCAGGAGGCAGGAAGTAACATGGCAGATACGGCAGGAATTAGCTCTCAGGCAGGCACCAGCCCCCAAGTCGTGGACATTGAAAGTCTCCTAGTTGAAGAGGAATTGAAGGAACGTCCTGTGGCATTAAGGGCATTACATGCCATACCGGTTAAGAACCCTCCACAAGGGCACACTATGCCAGTCAGTAAAAACTCTCATTGGTTCAGTGATGTGGCAGGAACCCTAGGTGAAGGCACTTATATGTGGGAGGCCGAGATAGAATTCAATGGGCGCTGGGGCAGGTATCACTTTTTCACCAGGGAATTTGAGAGACTGCAGAATAATGAAGGACTGAAACCTATATGGAAGAAGGTAGGAATCTACGAGTACTTCAAATTCCAGTTGCCAAAGCCGGATTTTCTAAGATGCTCTTATTTGATTAGCACCCTCACTCCGAGTAAAGACAAAAAGGGATAGAGCTCCTTTGTCCTCCCATCTCTCACAAGGGGCAATGAGCTCAAGCGTTTCAGATTAACTATCAACTTGGTAAGGGAAGCTCTGGACATGAAAGGTATGCACATTCCTACGGAGAAAGAGACTATGGTCCCCGACAATATGAAGAACAGGAATCTGACAAAGTTAAAAGACATGGTGGCAATGAAGCCTACAATCGCTATTCTTTTGCGAATGGTCATGCAGCACTTTGCATTTCCCGCCCAAGAGAGGTTCACAATGCCACCTAAAAAGATTTGGTTTAGTCTATACTTGGCTGATGCCTTTGATTTGACAATCAACATGCCCCACTGGATTATCGACCAAATCCACTTGGCTCATCAAAGGTGGTATAAGAAACAAAAGTCTGTACTGTACGGATGCTGTGCTCTGACCAGGATTGTGTATAGATGTCTCGTGTATGATGTACAGTGCAAAGGGCACTCATTTGGACCAGGGTACAAGAGTTTCAGCGCCGATTATCCTCCGCAGGACCACCATCCAAGAAAATGAGAGGCGCCGTTCAAATGCCCTGCGCATAAGCCCGCGGCGCGACATTGACTCCAGAGACCACTCCACGACTTCCAAGGCGGGTGCAACCCTTCACTATCAGATTACCAAGGCACAACACTGACGGAACTAATCTGGTGTTCCCACCCGTACCAACCGACCTAGAGTTTCCTCACGGATTCACTTTAGAAGACCTAACTGATGAGGAGGTAGCCAGAATCATCAACGCTGTTAATGCAGAAGTTGAGGCAAAACAAGCTAGTGGGCAACAAACGGCTATAGACCAACCCCATCCCAGACAACCAGACGTCGTCGATGTAGAGGGTGAAGAAGAAGGAGAACAAGAGGAGGAACACGAGGCGCAATCAAATGAAGAAGAGCAGGAATATGATCAGGAAGCTCTACAGGTACTTGAAGGGGCCCCAGCTTATACGAAAGCATTGAAAAAGCTCTATGACACCATGAACAGAGTTCAGGAGCAACATAGACTGTCCCTAGCAGCAGGCAAGGCCCTTATGAATCAGATCCTTGAGGAGGAAGGCGTCGACGAGCAATATCGTGCCACCCTTGACATGATATCTGAGGCATTAGGCGTCCCTGAAACGGTGCATACCGCCCTTGCACAAGCACGAAGAACGGAACGAAGATATGGCAGACGCCCCCCTCGAGCAGGAAAGCAGATGAATGTACTAGTATCAGAACCACAAGGCACATCCACAACCACTGGCACCGCACACACTGTCCACGATACTGAGGATGCCCATGTATCAAGTGAACCTACATCACCCCCTTTGCCACCCCTGCCTCCAACTCCACCACATTCACCTCCCACAACCAGTGTAACCACGACCGTCACCGCCTCCGAGTCCACTACCCATACCGAAGCACAGACCGTCACACAACCCACACACCCTATCTCCACTTCCTTTGTCTATACGGCCACTGAAACAGTAGTTCCAACTGCTGCCACAGAAAATCTCAACCCCCCGATCACACTCCCCGGCAGTTCGTATTCACAATTGCACACACCACTGTACACTTTCACCACTATCACCGCACCCACAATTCCAATATTCACAGTCACTCCCACTACCGCATCCACCGTTGATTTTATGGACATCTCACCCACCTCAGCACCCCTCCCTCCCCCCATACCCCCAACATCTCCCATCCCCCCACCTCCCACATCACCATTTTCCAACACCGTATCCACACTTCCATTTCCCTTCCCCTTTCCCTTCCCCTCTGCATTCAACACCCTACCCGCATCCACCCCTATCAATAATGTATTTAATAATATGTATCAGTGTATGTCGCAACTGCAACAACACTACCAACATCTTGATAACCAACACACACGACTCTTTCGAAGCCATGAGGAACTTCAACTCCGATTCATTGATCTGGAAAGGGAAAAGCGGCTACTACAACAACAACATGCCACCTTACAGGAACAACACGAACAGTTAGTAGCCAACCCACCCCAGTCAGATGCAGAAGAAAAGAAACAATTGGATGATTTGCTGCACTCCCAGATAACGGAGAATCTCAAACTCAGACGCAACCTGGCCCTCCTACGAAAACACATGTCTACAGCTCTTGAAGAGAATAAACGGCTGCAAAAATAGAATGAAGAGAACTTGGAAGCAGCCATGGAGGGTTCCCCGCAGGAAATCAACCCAGAAAAATTCAAGGCCATTCCTTCAGAGAATATGAAAACTGTGTTAGAAACCCATGCTGACCTCTTGGAGGCCCATGCAGCATTAGAACGAGAAAGGGATGATCTACTTAAGCAATTGGCAACTCAGCAGGAGTCACCAAGCAAAGCCACAACCACAGACGACACATCCGAAGAAGTCACAAAACTCAGAGCAGAACTCGAAGAATTACGCAGCAAAGTCATGCAATACGAACGTCAGCCTTCGCCTCTTGTAGAGCCCGAGCCTGAAGACCTTGTGCCAATTGAAATAGAGGAAACTTTCGAAGACCCATATGTTCCCATGCCAGCACCAGGGGGCAAGCAAACAGAAGAGGGTATGGACACCATCGAGATCGAGGCTCCTGAATGGATGCAGAGGTTGGAGAAAGTGGCCACAACCCATGATGATAGGGTGGCAGTCCAGATAGCATCTATGTCACGCTTGGAGAGGTAGTCATAAAATCGGACTATTTTAGGAACCTCTCTCATCATAGGTGGATCGGCACATCCGACGATTTGTATGTTCCCTTCTGTGTCTTAATGGCAGACTACAATGCCGAAATAAAGCAACATACCTCAAAGGAACCAACCTCCGCCACACAATTCGCACCGGAAGACATCCCAGCGAGTGCCAAGCAGGGCAATATTCATCAACCAATGTGGAGGATTCATCTACTGGAAACCTACCCAGAAATGGTCAGAACATGGAATAACATGCCCTTGTACATCAAATACAACCCATGCTACTGCCCTGTGTTTCGAAGAAGGTCATGGCCAGAATACACAAAAACTGTGTTGACAAACAAAGGATGTGAGAAATGGCTCAATTATGTTTACTTAGCACCACCCAAAGGCCAACCTACCATAGGATATATGATCTCGACGATTCGGCATTGGGGGGTCAGGTTTAAAAATGTACCAGACGTCATGGCCCAAATGTGCTTGAAAATTTTTGAACTCATGTTGGTCACCTTCAGGACTTTCAAGAATGTCAAGGAACCTCATCTGTCAGCCCTTGGATTTAATGAAGGTAATCAGGACCTCGTCTACGACATGAGTGCCACCCCATCTATTAATGTTGTATATGCATGGCACGCGTGCATCAAGTATCTACCAGCCTGCTTCAAACAGACGTTTGAAGAAATGTTCGTCACGGGATTCTGGGAATATCATTCAGAGATATTCATTCCCAGACCATCACATTTATTGCAGTTGTTTGCAGTGGAACAAGCTCTTCATTCAGAAAAGTTACGTATACCACATCCAGAGGTTCCCGGGCCGGTAGATTGGGATGCTCTACTCACAATTGGCCAAAGGGTTGCGGATTGCAGAACATCACTTAGCACAAGACGTTGTTGAGTACTACATCCAACGACCCACCCAACAAGGGTCTGTCAGGGACGACAGACGCGAGAGGGGGGGGGTGTTGGAACTGAAGGACTCACTAGGCAAGAAAGTTTAAGAAGGGAGTCAGAGAGAAGAGAAAGTACAAGCAGACAGAGCAGTCAACGACGATCTGGCAAGTAGGCCAACATTTTTTCAGGACACTAACGCATATAAAAGAGGTTGACACACAAGGAGAAGGAGCAAGTAGGGAGCTCCAAGAAGTGTATGTCAAATCTTCAGAAGTATCCCCTACAAAAACAGTGATTTTCATCACTAAAAACCATTGTAAATACCATTTCACATTTTTGTAGCTCCATTTTGTGCAAGCCAAGGAGTCCTTGAGTTTGAGGAGCTTTAGAAGTATCTACCTGTTAGTTTTCACATTTTTTAGACTTCGTTTGAACCTCCAAATAGGGTAGAGAACCTAATTTTTAACTAGGCCGGACACTAGGTCTGGACAAGGCCAAAACCTAGTCAAAAAGTATAAATAGAGCTAGAGAGCTCATTTTTGAGGTTAGCTTGTAATAGATTTGAACTTGTAAGAGCTTTTTGAAAGTAATCTAAGAACTCCATTGCTTCTCACTCTTGGTCTTGCCGTGTGTGCGCGTGTGTGTGTATGTGTGTGCATGTTTGTGTGCTTCTCACTCACGCACTTGTGCCTCCACTTGCTCGAGGTCTTCATACCATCCTCACGTCTTCCCGGATTGACATTAAAGGAGGTGCTACCCATCACTGAGCTACAACAAGATACTAGTGTGGTATCCAAGATCAGTGTGTCGACCCACTGAGGTTCTATTGATGAGTTTCTTACTCAGAAAATGCTTCACTTGAGACTAACTTCATGCCTATATTCATTCTTTATGACTGCTTAATGGGAATGCAATTCTTGTGCATTTCTTCGAGTCAAAGGATCGAATTTACCAAGTTACACTAGGAAATTAGTGTTTGACTTATTCAGTCTATTCCTTAGTTGAAAGGATCATTTCAATGTCAAAGTACAGCTTCTTCAAAAATTTATCAAATATTTCTGAATCATCACTAGCTTGAAGTGTTTCAAGAAGATCTTGAAAGTTACTTACGTCATATCCTCTTATGAACTTGATCTTGAAGTATCTTGAGATCATACTTTTATCCTCCTTGAATTTAAACTCCTCATGTGAAGTTTTAATTCCCGTAAGGAGAAAATCTAACTTCAAGGTTCATTCTAGGACTAAAAGATAATTATCATCCAACGGCCTGATGTCCCATACCATCTTTCCTACATCAATGTGAGTATAAAATCTGGTGTCCCATACCACCCTATTTTATATTCACATTGATTTGTGAGTGATACTTATCCTAAAGTCAAAACATATCGTGACAGAGTACCTTCTCTCTTCAATTTTTAGAAGAATTTTGAAGTTTCAAGCATTACCTTTAACTTGATATTCTAGGTTTTGGATTCCTTCAAACGATCATTTCACGATTTCCTGCTTGCATTGGAAACTTGAAAAGAATATCCATTCATCTTTACTAGGATTTTCAAATGAAAACTAGTTAGAATTCCAAGTACTTGAATTTTCACATATTCAAGTCCAATTGGTTTATTCTTGACTAATTTGTAGTGACAAGAGCTTTTTAATTCTTCTCTTTAGATTCCTTTCTTAATGATGCTTTAGGTACCTACCCTGACCTGGACTTTACAGGAATCTCTCTACTGCTTAAGTCTAAGCATCCACTCATGCTTTTTGAATTGTATAAAAATCCCTTTAAGGATAGGTAAACATTATGTTTTACCTTTCATAGACTTAAATACTATCATCACAATTGCAGACTACAAACTTGGAATTTTTTCACTCTATTCAGATGTGGAACAACTTTACTCTTTACTCTTTTCACAATTTTTCCAATGGATAAATGGAACTTGAGTGAAAAATTCCTAAAAGGAATTTGATTGCCAATACTTGGACAGAATCTAGAGTAGTTCCAATCACAAGTTCTTGGACAATCATGGCCAAGTTTGATCAAGTCAGGTTGATATTGCGACAAAAATAAAGACTTAATATTTATCTTAAAGATCTCTTGAACTATTGAAAACTTCTTTGCTTACCCTCGGGATTTTTTGAGATCTTTCCCTCAACTAAGTCCAAGCATATGCTAATGCCTTTCAGATTCTAAAAATAAGAATTTTTTATATACCTTTAGGTTATATCAATCTTTGGACTTAAGTTCCACTATCGATGGTTTGGAAATTTCTCGGGAAGTACTTACTGTTAAACTTGGAGAATTCCATTCTCACATCCAGGCAGAATTTATTCTTTCAAAATCTTGAGATTCATTCCAAGGAATCAAATAACCTGAGAAATTGATTCATCTGGGAATCTTTTCCATTATTGTACTAGGTTTTGAAAGAATTTCTTTACATTTCAACTTGAATTAGTGCATCGTATTGGAGTGTCAAGAAAGCTAATGCTTTGCTCCATGTACGTACGTGGGAAACAACCACCTTTAGGGTTTAGGCATTCCATCCTTTTCTAGACTTTAGCATGCCAAAAAGTTATTTTTTAGATAAATTTCTTGATAAACATCTATATCTTGAAGATACTTACTTTCCCTTCTGATGAACTTGATCCCCAAGTCTCCCAATTGCATTCCTTCTCATTCTTGGGGAGAAACTCCTTTTTGAAGAATTGGGTGAATTCTGAAGTATTTCGATTGCGATGCACTAGAGTGTGCTCTCCTTCTCTAGAGCTCCATAATGATATCCTCGGAGTAGAAAATTGAGCTCCTAGCGTTGCACACCGTACTCAACACAACGGCTATAGAATACGCAGAAAAACACAGTATATAGGGAGCATGAACACAAACTTCTTAGGTGTTACAAATGCGGTCGAACTTACACTCTGTGGCTGACCAGGCCACTATATGTTTTATTAAAGAACATATACAAAAGTGTCCGGTGGCCATTTGGCCTTTCACATGGACACAAATGGTAATCATCTCCCACTAAAGGTCAATATTGCCAAAGTAGCTATGGGAGAAAAATGAATAATGATAAACAATACCTGAGCGTAAGTATACAAATTATACCTCCCACTTGATGGGCATGTTACACAATATACAATTGACTGTGTAAGATCATGAATCAAGTAACCCCCATCAAGTGACAACAGTGTCGAAAGTTATCTTGTGGTAGATCTTTAGTCAAAGCATCTGCAGCATTAACTTGAGTATGAACCTTCTTAAGAATAATGCATTCAGTGGCTAAGCAATCTCTAATGAAGTGATACATCACCTTAATGTGCTTGGTCTTTGCATGATAGACTGGGTTCTTAGCCAAAGCAATGGCACTCTGACTATCACTGAGCAAACGAGGTACATGCTGAGGTAGACCCATATCACAAGCAAGGCGAGAAAGCCACAATGCTTTTTTACATGCCTCACTTGCTACAACATACTCTGCTTCTGTGGTGGAAATAGTTGTACATTCTTGAAGACAAGATCTCCAAGAGATAGCACCTCCAGAAAAATGAAAAATGTACCCTGATGTAGACTTATGATTGTCTACACAACTAGCATAGTTAGAATCTGTGTAACCAATAATGGATGCTTTTCCTCTACCTAAGCATAGACACTTGTCCTTAATGCCATTGAGATATCTCAAAATCATCTTGACTACTTTCCAATGTCGCTTGCCAGGATTAGACATATATCTGCTAACAACTCCCACTGCAAATGCAATGTCTGGTCTCATCGCTACCAAAGCATACATGAAGCTACCAATAGTAGACTGATAGGGAATTTTGGTCATGAATTCTTTTTCCTCATCTAATTTGAGGCAATCATCCTTGCTGAATTTCACATATGTGGGTAAAGGTGTAATCAAGCCCTTTCCACCTTGCATATTGAACCAATGAAGTACTTTGGATATGTACTCACTTTGAGACAAGTATATGCATCTTTTACTCCTATCACGAGTAATGCGCATGCCAAGAATATGTTTGACATCCTCCAAATCCTTCATATCAAATGTCTCACTCAACTTCTTTTTAAGAATTGACAAGTCATAAGAGGACTTCCCAACAATCAACATATCATCGACATAAAGTATCAAGCATATCAAGTTGCCATCTGAGCATCTCTTTGTGTAGAGACAATGATCCTCATTGCTTTGAGAATAGCCTTGAGACTTCATAAAAGCATCAAACTTTTGGTACCATTGTCTAGGGGATTGTTTAAGTCCATATAAACTCTTCTTGAGCTTACAAACTAGACTTTCTTTGCCATGAACTACATAACCCTTTGGTTGTTCCATATAGATCTCATCTGTAAGATCTCCATGCAAGAAAGCAGTTTTCACATCCATTTGGACTGGCTTTAAGTCCTACATTGCAACGAATCCAAGCAACATGTGCAGGGTAGTCATCTTGACCACTTGAGAGAATATTTCCTCAAAATCAACATCATGTTGTTGCTTAAAACCCTTTGCAATAAGTCATGCTTTATACTTTGGAGAAGCACTATTTGATGTGAATTTCAGCTTATCTACCCATTTACATGGTAAAGCTTTCTTGCCCTTTGGCAAAGGTACTAGATCCCAAGTACCATTCTTATGAATAGAATCCAACTCACTCTTCATGGCATGCTCCCACTTGACATGATCTGTTGTCTGCATAGCCTCTTTGTAGCAAGAAGGCTCACGAACATCTGTTAGCATGACAAAATCCAAACTTGGAACATATCTATCACGTGGATGTGAGACACATGTAGATCATCTCAATGATTTCTCAACAGGAACATTTGCAGACTGATATGATCGGACATTCTCTTGAACATTCCTATATGCAGCATCTTTATGCATGCTAACTGGAGGACTAGTATCCTCAAACATCACTCTTCTCACTTCAACCTCCTTAATGGGATGTTTATGCATGTTAGACTCATTGAAAATGACATCAATACTCTGATCAGTGATCGTGTTTCAAGATCCCATAAGCGATATCCAAATTGTCCTTCTCGACCATAGCCAAGAAAAATGCATTTTTTTGAGTTATGGTTCAACTTTTGTCTAAGATTCTTGGGTATATGAACATATGCTTCACAACCAAAGACTCGAAGATGATCATAATATGGTGGCTTCCCTATCCATAACTGTTGTGCCACTTTTAGACCTTTAGGAGTACTAGGTGAAAGGTTAATCACATGAACTAGAGTCAATACTGCTTTTGCCCAAAAGCCTTGTGAAAGGTTTGCATGATGCAGCATAGAAACTGCTCTATCCTGAATAGTTCTATTCATCCTTTTTGCTACACCTTTCTGTACTGGGGTATAAGGAGCTATAAACTCTCTACAAATTCCTCTAGACTGGCAAAAAAGGTTGAATTCATGCGAGGTATACTCACCCCCATTATTTGAACATAAAGCCTTAAGCTTAGTTCCCTTTTTAGTCTCAACTGAAACAAGCCATTTCTGTAAGTAGGGAATACCTCATCCTTTGCTTTGATAGGATATACCTAGACTTTTCTAGTAGCATCATCTATGAAAGTGGCAAAATAAAGAGAACCCCCTAATGACCTTGTGGGCATAGGACCACACACATGTGTATGAACGAGATCTAAAGGCTGCATTGAAGAGTCAATGTGCATTTTGTGCACATTCCTAGTTTGCTTTCCATATTGACAATGCTCACAAATTGAAAAATGAGAGAAAGATAACACAGGTAAGTAGCCAGAATGAGAAAGATTTTCCATTCCACTATGTGATATATGGCCCAAATGGCCATGCCAAATACAAGCCATGGGTTGTTCAATAATAGCTAACAAGTGTTCTTTTAATGATATAAATAAAAGATAAGAGCCAACTTAGATTCCTTTTGCAATAGCCATGTTGCCCTTTGATATGCAAAAGGATTGAGCATAGAAGACCACCTTGTAACCAAGGTCATCAAGTTGAGCAACTGACATCAAACTATGTGATAATTGAGGTACATGGCATACATTATGCATAGTAAATTTTGAACCATCAATAAACTTCACAACCACATCTCTAATCCCCACAACATCATATTGATAAGAGTCACCAAGTCTCATGGTACCAAGAGACTTTGCTGCATAATTCGAGAACCATTCTCTATGTGGTGTCACATGGAAAGAAGCACGAGAATCTAGTTGCCACATGTGGGAAAGAGAACTAGCCATAAGAGCCTCAATTGGCATAGTACTATCAAGTGTTAACACATCATCATCATCATCATCAGAAATAGCATTAATTTCTTCAATCTTCACAGTCAAAGTAGATGGTGCAGTAACTGTTTAACATGCCCATCAACATTTTGTCCTTTACCTTTAGCATTCTTTAATGCATAACAATCTTTCTTCATGTGTCCTTTCTTATGAAAATAATGGCATTCAATATCCCTCTTCCTTGATTTACTTCTACTCTTATTCCATTGAACATTCTTTTCCTTGTTCTTGCTCCTACCACATTGTTGATTCTTTCCTTGGTAAGAATCACGAACATTATATGCATCTCCATTTTGAGTGCCAATCATAGATTTTCTACGAATCCCCTCACTCAAGAGTGCTCCACATATGTCATCATAGAAAAGTTTACCACCAGGTGCACTATTGCTAATAGCTTTGCAAAAGGTATCCCATGATGATGGCAAGGTGTGTAACATAATCCTGGTAGGAGATGGTTGAACCACACCCTAAGAGAGAGGATTAGGAAGTAATCCTCAACCATGGCTTTTGGGGCAAGTGGTTAGCCCATCACATTCCTAACCAAGAGGTTGTGAGTTCAATTCCTTACATTGGTATCAGAGCCTAGGAAGTAGGCTTGGGAAGGGTAGAATGACCCAATGGCCTCTAAAAAAGGCGCTTGGGCACTCTATCATGTGAAAGGGTAGGAATTGTGGAAGGCGCGCGCGTCGGTTTCAAGGATGGACCTTACAATGATTGGGGTGTATCTCTCAATCCGTAGGTCGGATTGAGGCGTGTAATATACCGTTGGAAAGCTCTCGGAACGAACTTTCCAATGAGCTAGCTTGCAAGTGTGAATTCCTTGGGAATCCTTGGGTGGCACTTGATTGAGTGTTCAAGATACCAAGCATGGGTGAGAACAAGGTTCAAGACTAAGGTTGAGAACAAGGGCTCGAGACACCAAGGTTGCGAACAAGAAGGTTCAAGACACCAAGGTTGAGAGCAAGGGTTCAAGAGACCAAGGTTGCGAACAAGGTTCAAGAAACTGTGCGAGGTTGAGGAACATCAATTCAAGGGCACCTAGGGAGTTCAAGGGACTGATCACCGAGGCTAGAGGGATACAAGAGTAGATCATTGAGGACAATGATCGACCAAGGGGGGAAGAATGTAACATAATCCTGGTAGGAGATGGTTGAACCACACCCTAAGAGAGAGGATTAGGAAGTAATCCTCAACCATGGCTTTTGGGGCAAGTGGTTAGCCCATCACATTCCTAACCAAGAGGTTGTGAGTTCAATTCCTTACAAGGTGCATAACAACAAGACTGCTTTCATTTCATTATCCATATCCATTTTTTGATACTAGGGAGAATATAGCGTCAAACTCTTCTAGATGAGCAGCAACACTATCTATGTCCTTCATGCAAAGGTCATATAATTTTCTCATCAGGTACACTTTATTTGATGCCATCTCTTTTTCATATGTATTGCATAACTTCTTCCAAAGATCCTCTGTACTTTCAGAATCTAATAATGTAAAGTAAACATTATCTACTAGGTGCAATCGAATGGTAGACCTAGCCATTTCATCTAACTCATCCCAATCATCTTCATCCATATTAATTAGCAAGCTTCTTTCAGATTCCATTTACTGGCTTTCATTGCCTCCTCTAAATCAACACATCTTTAATCTAATTCTTCCATAGAGCAAAGTTTGTGCCATCAAATTTTCAAATCTCAAAATGGACTTTGCCCTGCAAGTTATAGTTGCTCCTCGGAACACTTGAACTAGACCCTGATCCACCAAACGTTCCTGAGACCTCTGATGCCATGATGGTAGACAACTGAATAGAATGATATTGGAGCTAGAAGAGTCCAAACACCACAAACATAGTGTCAATATGTGGGAACATTGCTTTATACTGTGGTGCAATGGCTGAGGCAATCTCACGCTGCAGGTCGAAGGTTCGAGGCCTGGGTCAGAGAATCTTTTCCTTATATACTTACTAAAGAATCTATGCAAAATGAGCATATGACTAGTGTCAAAATTTCATAAAATTGAAAGTGCTAACATGTTTACTTGCATAGTGAATCACTAACTCCATTGCATATAATCAGTTACTCGAAAGAAGCCAACTAGGCTTATCGAGCACCTATGAACAACTATCATACATCTCCTATGGCGAGACTGGGTAAGTCTTCCACCTACATCACCGAAGAGATCCCAAAAATTGGGTGTCTCCCAGTAAAGAAAACCTCATCATGACCCTCTTTATCAAACATAATAGGCTTTATGCAAAAACATAACTGCTATATCAATGACCATATGGACGTACATAAGCGGTATCCATAGAAGCGTACGTAGTGTGTATGTGCTCAATATATGTAGTAAAATGGCACTGAAAGGCTGAATTCAGTGCCCAAACACTAGCCAACAACATGTCAAGTATCTATCAAATTTGTTCTTTAGGCTAAAAAAAACATGCATAGACTCGCAGTGGCTGCTCCCACCACAACTAAAACCTTTCAAGAAACTTGTAGATTAACTAGTGTGGCTGAAAAAACAACCCCAAAAGGTTAACTTTTGTTGTCAAAGAAGTACAATGAACACTCTTGTTGATGTTCTTGGACCTCTGTGAAGAGAACTATGCACAAAAATACTCCAAAATGGCTCCAAAAATCACCCCAAAAATGCTTCAAAAGTAAGCTTTGAAAGCAAAAAATGAAGCTTTGAGGGACCAAAACTTGTTGAAAGTAATGTGAACCTTAATCTTTCCCCTTCTTCAAGCACGATAAGAGTGTAGCTTAGTGGCAAGAGATTACCACAGTTAAGCGAGCTCCGAGGGGCATAATACTGGGATGGGTGACCTCTTGGGAAGTACTAGGAACCTCTGTCTTTCTTGATCATTGAGGTCCTCCCTCGTGCACAGCCAACGACACCAACGGTGACTTCAATGACTCAGATGACAAGGTTGTTGGAGCAAGTCTATGACAAGCCTAAGTATTGGCTTGAGTCTCACAAAGTCTTAGAAGAAGCTTTAAAAAGAAGACTATGTAAAGTTCACTTGTGAACTACCTCTTGTAACTTTTGAAGAGTTTACTTAATGTAAAAGTAAGAGAATCTTAAGTGGTTGAGTCCACTTGATCAAGAATGGAAAGAGGAGCCACGAATTCGTGATTTGTGGTAGGTAGAGAATCAAATCAATCATTGATTGATTGGAGAGTGATTGAGGGAAGTTAGCCTCCCAAACTCAACTATAATAGATGGCAGTTTTAGTCGTGGTTAGAGAGACCTACGTGAAGACCTCCAAGAGCTGAGCTTTATGCCATATCAAGGTGTGATTACAAGGCACACATATGTATCAGTAAGTCATTGTATTGTACAAGCAATATACTTTCATTTTCATGATTATTTGAGTTCATCTTTCCATGTTCTTGTGAAGTGTACTACTCACTGCCATTACTCTCAGTTTTCTCAGTCAGCTTGCAGAGATGTTTTCTCTGCGCTTGGTGCATCATTTTCAATGATTTAACTTGGTAAAGTTAGCTCTATAAGTCTACTATATGCTCATAAAGTTTCATGTCATTTGGATGTTGCCATCTTCAGTTATGCTCATTTGAAGTCAACAGGGTCTGTTCATCTTCACTTCTCTGTCAGGTACCCGACTTTTTTACTCATCTTGTCAGAGCCATTTCTCAGTGGTTACTTATCCAAATTCAGTGATTTAAAGCTTGTTGGATTCAGCTTACTGTCTAGTATAACCATACAAATTTTCATAATCATTGGATTCCTAAATTGTGAGTTATGTTGATGTTTCTGCTCACTGGTCTATTTCTGTAGCAGCCCCTGAAAATCGGGATGATGTCATCACTTGTTAAAACTCATTCTCAGTGTGTGGTTCATTATTTTTGATGAGATTACTCTTTAAAGTTAGCTCTTTAAGTTATCTAGACTTCCCCAAGAGGAATTAAGCTAATTGCTGCTGTGCTCAGAGAATTATGTAAAACACTGGACAGGTGTATGAACCAAGAATAGCAAGTTTTCACCTCTGAGCTAACTCCAACTTATCTGTTTTGATCTATCTTTTTGAGAGTGATCTTCCAAGGTACATAGGGTGTCTAATACATCCATTGGCAAGCTAAAAGGGCCCACATCTACTCCTGGAGTTCATTTGGTTGGTGTAGATCAAGGATTTTGCAACACCTCTTCATCTTCAAGCACATACCTATCCATCTCTTCACAGTGGTATCAGAGCAAGGTTGGACAACATGGCAGATGGATTTCCTTCAGCAATTGACAAATTGGACAGAGGTAACTACTCAGCTTGGTCATTAAGGATGGAAGCTTATCTCCAAGGTAGAAGTTTATATGGTTATGTGGCTGGAGATGAAGTTATGCCAAGTTTCAGGAACAAAAGTCAACCAACACAAGAAGAGCAAGAAAGATTGAGCACATGGTGCTCCAAGGATGCACTTGCAAGGTCTTATCTCCTCAACTCTATCTCAGATTTTTTGTTGCCTCACATTAGAAGTTGTAAGACATCTCAGGAAGTGTGGGATGCACTTGAAGCTTTCTTTTCTTCAAGTACTAAAGCTAGGAAGCATCAACTATGGCTGGATTTCACAACTCTCAAGAAGGCTCCCAAACAAAATGTGACTGATTTTGTCACAAAGCTCAAGGACATAGCGGATCAGTTGGGAAGCAATGGAGAGGTAATAGATGAAGAGCAAATTGTAAGGCAGGTCATCAATGGCTTGAAGGCAGATGATAAGTGGGAAGCATTCACCACAGCTATGGATTTGTACATGGACATGCATGTACCTGATTTCAACACACTCATTGGACAACTACTTACTCAAGAGGCAAAGCTTATCAAAAATGGAGAAAGCTCTAAAGGTAATCAATCTTCAGCTTTATACACGGATAAAAGCAAGTCTAAAGATAACAAAGGAAAGGCAAAGAAACTGGATGATGAAGCAGGTACATATCAAGCTAACTATGCAGGTAGAGGAAGACATGGCAGAGGTAGAGGAAGAGGAGGTAGACAAGGCAGGGGGAGATCCCAAGACTCCAACTCATGTTCTATTTGTGGATTAACTAATCATACAACTGAAAATTGCTTTAGGAATTCCAGGAATCAAAGAGGCAGAGGATACAATAGAGGAAGTTATGGCTACTCAAGAGGAAGGTTCAACAACTACCATGGCAACTACAACAACTACAATCATTCAAACTATCAAGGAGGCTACAAAGGAAGGAGAGACTACAATAACTACACAGAAGACTCAAACAAAGAGGATTCATTATTGATCATGAACATGGCTATGCCACAAGGTAAATCTGATGAGCATGTTTTCTACATAGATTCAGGTTGTTCAAATCATGTGGCAGGAAATGTGGCACTCCTATCAGATTTAGAAGATCCAAGGAATAAGCACGAGGTACAAACAGGAGATGATACAAAACATCCTGTGGAGAAAATAGGCAATGTCAAAGCACCTGATGGAAACATCAACCTACTCAGTAAGGTACTCTATGTCCCTACCATTACAAAGAATTTGATAAGTGTTGGGCAGATAGTAGAGAAAGGGTTGCAAGTCAGGCTCACAAAAGCAGGAGCATTTGTTGAAGATCCAAGTCAAGGATTCAGAAGAATTGCAAAAGGTGAAAAGACAGGTAGATTGTTCACATTTGAATTACAGGACACTAGAAACATTGCTCTCTTTAATTATGGTAGTCAGATACTCACAGAATTGGAAGTATGGCACAAAAGGCTAGCACATATTGGTGAAAGGTCATTAAAGCAAATCTGCAGGGACCAAAGTGTACTTGGACTTCCTAATTTGTCAAAACAACATATGATTTATAAGTGTAGTGCATGTCAATTTGGAAAGTCTCACAGGTTACCATTCATGAAGAAAGGTTATATGCATGGAGATCTCTTGGAGTTGGTTCATACAGATGTATGGGGACCTAGCAAGGAAGCTTCAATATCTGGATCAAGGTATTATGTTTCCTTTATTGATGATTGCAGCAGATGGACTATCCTATTCTTTATGAAACACAAAGATGAAGTTTTTTCATGTTTCAAAAGATATTTGGCTCTTGTGGAGAATCAAACAGGTAAATCACTAAAAAGGCTAAGGTCAGATGGAGGGGGAGAATACTTCTCCCATGAGTTTGATTCTTTTCTTCAAGAAAGAGGAATCAAAAGAGAAGTAACTACAAGGTACACTCCTGAGCAAAATGGAGTGGCAGAAAGGAGGAATAGGACAATTGTTGAAGCTGCAAGGTCTATGTTAAATGAAAAGCATTTACCTAATTACTTATGGGCTGAGGCTGTATCTACAGCCACTTACTTGATTAACAGGTTGCCTTCAAAATCCCTTGATGGGATGACTCCATATGAGGCTTGGAATGGAAGAAGACCAAGCTTAGATCATTGTAAAATTTTTGGATGTATTGCTTTTGCTCATGTTCCTTCACAGGTTAGAGGCAAGATGGATCCAAAGGCAGAAAGGTGTGTATTTATTGGATATGACAACAATAAAAAAGGCTACAGGTTATACAACCCTACCAACAAAGGATTCTTGGTAAGCAGAGATGTAGTTTTTGATGAGAACAATTCATGGTATGAAGATTCATGTAGGAAGATCAATTTACCATATGATCTTGAAGAAGATTTTCCAAAGCTTGGTAGAGAACAATCAAAGATTGAAGAACAAGACACCTTAGAGGATGATGAAGAATCTCACATGGAAAAGATCAAAGCATGGAAGTCTAAAGGTAAAGCAAAATTGCAGGAACTTGGACATGAAGCAAAATCATCACATCATGGCCTAAGAAGATCTATGAGGGAAAAGAAAAAACCAGAAAGGTATGGGTTTGACACCTCATTAGTAACTAAACATTTTATCTACATAGCACAGGACATAAACCAAGAGGAGCCATCATCATTCGAAGAGGCCAAAGCAAAATCAGAATGGAAGCATGCAATGAAGGAAGAGATTGAAGCACTTGAGGAAAACAACACTTGGGATTTGGTGCCCAAGACTTCATCCATGAAGGTAATAGGATCAAGATGGGTCTATAAACTCAAGAAGAATTCTGATGGTTCAATTAACAGGTATAAGGCAAGGCTTGTAGCAAAAGGCTTTGCACAAACTCAGGGAATTGATTATGAGGAGACCTTCTCTCCTGTGGCAAAGATGCCTACTATTAGGGTTTTGCTTAGTATTGCCTCTTCCAAGAATTGGAAGATACTTCAACTAGATGTAAAGAATGCATTCTTGAATGGTTGGATAACAGAAGAGGTATATATGGCACAACCACCTGGTTTTGAGAATCAAGTTTATCCTGATTATGTGTGTAAACTTAACAAAGCATTGTATGGTCTCAAGCAAGCTCCAAGAGCTTGGAATTTCAAGCTTGTTTCATTCTTGCAGGACAAAGGCTTTCAACCAAGCAAGGCAGATCCTTCACTCTTTATTAAAAAGAGTAATTCCGAGGTCATCTATCTATGTGTATATGTAGATGATATTATATTGACAGGAAATGATGCAGATGGTATGAAGAAGATCAAAGATCAGATGAGAGAAGAGTTCAAGATAAGTGATTTGGGTTCACTTACCTACTTCCTAGGTTTGGAAGTTGTCTACAAAGATCATGGTTTGTTTCTCACTCAAAGAAAGTACATTAAGGACATGTTGGCAAAATTCAAGATGCAAGATTGTAAGATTGCAGGTACTCCAATGGAGGTCAATCACAAATTGAGCTCACATGAAGGTGAACTCATAGAGAACATCACATCATATCAAAGTCTAGTGGGTAGTCTCAACTATGCCACATTGACAAGAGTAGATAGATGTTACAGTGTGAGTGTGCTAAGTCAATTTATGCACACACCAAGGAAACCACATATGGATGCTGCCAAAAGGATTCTCAAGTATCTCAAAGGAACCATAAATGAAGGACTTTATTATCCTTATGTATCTGATTTAGGTTTGAAGCTATTTTCTGATGCAGATTGGGCTGGCTCCAAGGAAGATAGAAGGAGCACTTCAGGTTATCTTACCTTTGCAGGTTCAAAGCTTATTTCATGGTCATCCAAGAAGCAACCCACAGTTGCTCTCTCTTCTACTGAAGCTGAATATAGAGGTCTTGCCATAGCTACACAAGAAGCTATGTGGATGAAGACATTGTTCAAAGATCTTGGATTGGAGTTTGGAACTCCAACTATTTTTGGTGACAATATGAGTTCTATTCATTTGGCTGCTAATCCTATATTTCATGCAAGGACTAAACATATTGAAGTTCATTATCACTATGTACGAGAGAAGGTTCTAAGCAAAGAGATTCAAATATCATATGTGTCCACTCATCAACAATGTGCAGATATTCTAACCAAAGCATTGGATGGTACAAAGCTTTGCAAATTCAAGGCTATTATAGGTTTGCAGGTAATGTTGGAAGATTGAAGACCTCAAGCATACTTGGCTTGAGGGGGAGCTGTTGGAGCAAGTCTATGACAAGCCTAAGTATTGGCTTGAGTCTCACAAAGTCTTAGAAGAAGCTTTAAAAAGAAGACTATGTAAAGTTCACTTGTGAACTACCTCTTGTAACTTTTGAAGAGTTTACTTAATGTAAAAGTAAGAGAATCTTAAGGGTTGAGTCCACTTGATCAAGAATGGAAAGGGGAGCCACGAATTTGTGATTTGTGGTAGGTAGAGAATGAAATCAATCATTGATTGATTGGAGAGTGATTGAGGGAAGTTAGCCTCCCAAACTCAACTATAAATAGATGGCAGTTTTAGTCGTGGTTAGAGAGACCTATGTGAAGACCTCCAAGAGCTGAGCTTTATGCCATATCAAGGTGTGATTACAAGGCACACATATGTATCAGTAAGTCATTGTATTGTACAAGCAATATACTTTCATTTTCATGATTATTTGAGTTCATCTTTCCATGTTCTTGTGAAGTGTACTACTCACTGCCATTACTCTTAGTTTTCTCAGTCAGCTTGCAGAGATGTTTTCTCTGAGCTTGGTGCATCATTTTATGTGATTTAACTTGGTAAAGTTAGCTCTATAAGTCTACTATATGCTCATAAATTTTCATGTCATTTGGATGTTGCCATCTTCAGTTATGTTCATTTGAAGTCAACAGGGTCTGTTCATCTTCACTTCTCTGTCAGGTACCCGACTTTTTCACTCATCTTGTCAGAGCCATTGCTCAGTGGTTACTTATCCAAACTCAGTGATTTAAAGCTTGCTGGATTCAGCTTACTGTATAGTATAACCATACAAATTTTCATAATCATTGGATTCCTAAATTTTGAGTTATGTTGATTTTTCTGCTCACTGGTCTATTTCTGTAGTAGCCCGTGAAAATCGGGATGATGTCATCACTTGTTAAAACTCATTCTCAGTGTGTGGTTCATTATTTTTTATGAGATTACTCTTGAAAGTTAGCTCTTTAAGTTACCTAGACTTCCCCAAGAGGAATTAAGCTATTTGCTGCTGTGCTCAGAGAATTATGTAAAACACTGGACAGGTGTATGAACCAAGAATAGCAAGTTTTCACCTCTGAGCTAACTCCAACTTATCTGTTTTGATCTATCTTTTTGAGAGTGAGCTTCCAAGGTACATAGGGTGTCTAATACATCCATTGGCAAGCTAAAAGGGCCCACCATCTACTCCTGGAGTTCATTTGGCTGGTGTAGATCAAGGATTTTGCAACACCTCTTCATCTTCAAGCACATACCTATCCATCTCTTCACAAAGGTCTATGCCTTGGTCACCGCCTTAGTCATAAGCCTTGGAGGAAGGCTTGGGGGTGTGCTCGTTTCACTAGGACAAAAGGAACAAAGATTTTTGATGTGCATCACAGTGCGCTCTCCTTCTTGAGAGCTCCACCACGATATCCTTGGAATAGAAAACTAAGCCCTTAGAACTGCACATGGTACTCAGCACAACGGCTGCAGAATATGCAGAAAAACACAATATACAAGGAGCATGAACACAAATTTCTTAGGTGTTACAAATGCAGTCGAACTTACAGTTTGTGGCTGACCAGACCACTATATGTGTTTTTAAAGAACATATACAAAAAGTGTCGGGTGGTCATTTGGCCTTTCACATGGACACTAACGGAAACAAATTCATCATAAGTTGATGGTTTTTTATGAGTCTCACATAGATTCATCCGCCACACATAGACCTTAGGGCCTAACAACAAACTAGCATCTACCACTTGCATAAGTTCGGGGTTGTTCTTGAGTGGACATTGTTCAATTTTTGAAGAACATAAAGAGTGTGTCCTTATTTCCATCCTTATCATCACCTAAGAAGTAAGGAGGATGTAGATCTTTATCCAAAGAGAGATTAGATGGATGGCTTAGACCTACTAAATGCCCTGACATGTTTGCAAAAAGCAGAGTGGTAGGAGTCATCAAACTGGGATGACTCCGACTACCAACTAAGGGAAACAATTCTGTTTGGACAATGGATTGATCCTTATCCTTTTCCAAAACAAATTGATGTAGGGGAGATCATTATTCCATAATATGGCTACCAAGGACAGTCGTACCTACATCTTTGGACTTCTAGAGTAAGTCCAAAATGGTCCGAAGATGATTCTAAAAGCCTGTCAATGGATTGAGAAAGCTCTATAACCTTAGCCTGGACATTGGATAAATGTCCAAGGTCTTGATCTACTTTCAACAACCTATCTTCAAATTCATTCCTCTCATTTGAAGTAGTGTTGGTTTCCCCCTTGCTACGTGGTACCCTCAATGTTTTAAGCTAAAGTTGTTGGTTCTATGTTTGGTGCATCAGTTGCATGAATTAGAATTGAAATCATTCTTGCAAATGCATGTGATGCACGTGATGCTATAGGTGGGCTAAACATGCATGAAGATACTAATGAAAATGTTACAAAAACATTCATAGATACGCTTATACTACTCGTAAGCGTGACATAGCTTGAAGTACCCTCCATTGCACACATTCCCTTATTAACTTTCTTTAGAGTTCCTAACGTCAGTGGTGTGTGATAAAATTAAGAGAACAATGCAGAATATCACAAGAGTACTTTCCGATTTAATTTTGCTTTGATGTAGACTTGATTCTAGCAAAGGTGCTAGAATTACGATGTGGCAAAACCTCCAAGAATAGATAGAATCCATAGCTTCACCTCATATCTCGAACACTTCATGATGCTTCAAGGATGACTTGATCTGAAATAGAGAGGATATCTTCCTTTTAAGGATGCATTCGAACTTCTTGCAACAAAGAGGTATTGCATATCAATCCAAATGGAGCACACATGAACGGTTTATTGTAGGACACAATTGGTCCTTAGATTGAAGATACGGGGTCGAATCGCACACCTTCTGATTATGAATAAGAAATAGAATGCAAGATATTAAATGGCATCTGCCTTACATAGCAAGACTGATGAAAGTGGTAGTTCATCTGCCTTATGAACATGTGGTTGTGGGTTCCACTCCCAATTGGGGTACGGTGTTTGCAAACATGAAGTATTAAGAAAATAAATATGCAAACTCCAATTCACGACGCTACACAACTTGTAATCAGAAAGATTTTTGGTTTGAATTCTCTCAGCTTCCATCACCAAGTTACCATTGCCAGAGTCAGCTTTGAGCTGGTTATGTGCGGCTCTTTGTGATGCATGTTCGATTCCATTGTATGCATTCTGCATTAATTATGTCATCTAATATGTGGGAACATTGCTTTATACTGTGGCGCAATGGCTGAGGCGATCTCACGCTGCAGGTCGAAGGTTCGAAGCCTGGTCAGAGAATCTTTTCCTTATATACTTACTAAAGAATCTATGCTTAATAACTAATAGCAACACGTGCGTGCGAATGGATAGTACATAGACATGTACTTCCTCTACTGTGGGTTTGTAACTACAGCATGTGTGTGCGTAGATATGGGCTTGAAACTCAAGCCGCCTAGCATATCCACTTTTGCCATTGCTGCTCTGTAGTTATCATTGCTCAAAGTTAAAGATTAGTTTGCTAGGGTGGCGCAATGGCTGAGACGAATCTCATTCCACTAAGGTTGTGGGTCCGATACTTGATACCTTACGACAGAGATGGACAATTAACAAAACACCGAGAGGCTTTTGTGACTCATTGAAGCCATTTTTGTTTTCGTTTATTTTTTATAAAATTTGCGGTTGAACTTCTCAAGTTCTATTTCTTTGCAATCCCGCGAATAATGGTGCCACCGAATGATGAAGATAATATAATTGGATGATAATAAATTAAAAGAAACCTCTTAAGAAGAAGGTAGAAGCAAGATCAAGAGGCTTCTAATCGCCAAACCAAAAGAGCTTGCACTAAGATGATGATGCTCACACCAAGGTCACCATGAAAGCTTGCCTAGAGCTCTCATACCAATGCAAGAGAATGAGGATTATGACCACCATGTGCTAGGTAACATTATGCATGTATATATAGTTACTCGAATCATCAAGGACCACAAATGTAACTAGAGTCCATAACTGCATGTGCAATCTCCTCCACTCCGTTAATATCTTCCACTAGAGTCTACTAGTGGTTGCAGTGATCTCAACCACTACTTTAGTACCTTCCACTAGAGTCCACTAGTGGTTGGTGTACTTGCCACTCAAGTTAAGTCTCACTAGACTCAAGTTAACTCATCTTAACTTGAGTTAGAAGGCTCTAGAGCTCCTTGGGCAAAACGCTCTCCCCATGCTCCCCATGGGGGTTGAAACCAAGACCTCCTCCTTCACAACTTTGAGACTGTTGAGCCCATAAAATTTATATTGGTCAAAGTCAATCGCATTCAAAGTCAACTGTAGTCAAAGTCAAAAGATCAAAGTCAAACTGGTCAAAGTCAACAAGGTCAAGGTCAAAGTCAACAGGGGAAAAGTCACAGTGTTCGAAGTGCAAGTGTCAAGGTGCACAGGTAGTGCACAATTAATTGTCCAGAAAGGGTGAATTGGAGAAAGTGGTTGTAGGTTGCATATGTATTTCTCTAATTTCCCTAAGGTTCAAAGTATTTTTAAAGTGTTTGGAAGGTTTAGGTGAACCCTCTCTTAAGTGCACAAGTGAAGACTTAAAAGGGAAATGTGAAGGTATGTGAAGCGGCAGTGTACACAGAAGTGAAAGTATGACCCCCAATTAAAATTTTTGTTTTTAGTCTAAAGTCACTACAGGACAAAACAGGGAGTCCTTGGCTACCCACTTTTGGGAGACAATCTTGGGACATCAAAGTGAGCACCAAGATACTCTTGCAGTTAGGAGCGTACATGAATCGACACTAAAATCAAGGCAAGGACTATTCTCGGAGAATGCAAGACCAAGCAAGGGTAAGCAAGACTTAGCAGAGAGAGCATAGTCTAAGTTAGGCAAGAGAGAGAAGTGCAAGAGACACACAGTGTGTGATGGAGAGAAGTGAAGTGCAAGGTGTCCATCCCTCCCCCTTATTGGAAGCTTGGTGCAAGGTTTGCACAAGTGCAGGCTTGGAGAAGGTGGAGGACTGGTGCAGAGGCGGCCGACAACAACAAGACCCTTGGGTATTCGGTATTTTGTAATTGAGCACTCTATGGGATTTTGCACAGAAGCATTGGATTGTATTGTGCATCACCATTGTATTTGTCTTATTATAATCAATCGACAGAGGCTTCCAATGTGTATTTTTCTTCTTGTCTTTCCCTTTTCTCCTACAAACACTCAAATCCCTTCTTGTCCAAGAATCCCCCAACAAAATTTGGCACGCCCGGTGGGACTCCAAGGAGATTTGAGCATAGGAGAATCTAAGTGCAAAGGGTAGAAGAGTTCAAGTGTCGACAGTACTACAGTGCTACTTCAGTGAGCTAAGAGGTAAATATTCTTCTCAATTATCTCATACTAAGAGGACTATGAATAGCCCATGACCGCTACCCGGTCCCAAACATTGAGGGTCACCTGCAAGCAAACAAGAAGGAAGGCTATTAGAAGATCCTCCAGTCCACTTTCGTCAACTTCATCAGTAAAGAGCATGGCAGGACAGGTGGACTTGGAAACCCTATTATCAAGATTAAATATAAAATTTCCTTCTTTCAAAGGCTTAGCTAAGGAAGATCCTGACGAGCATATTAGAAGGTTTTTAGCACTATGCAAAACTAGAGGCTTAATGGGAAGAGAGGATGACTTTTTGATACTCTTCCCTGCCACATTAGAAGGGTTAGCAGATAAATGGTTCAGCCAATTTGCTGAGAACCATTTTACAACTTGGGACTTAATGAAAGATGCATTCAGGACTCAATTCCAACATGGAAATACTACACAGATCATCATAGAGGAACTAGAAAATTTGAGATTGGGTCCAAGTGAAAAGTTCCCAGAGTTTTTGACTAGGGCCAAGGCACTAATGGCTAAATTACCAGATCCAACACATGATTTTTTTGTTAAGAAATGGTTAGCTAAGCCACTTCCAGTTACCACCCAATGTAAAATCAAGGAATTAGTGTTGCCCACAGCCTCCATAGAGGAGTTCATCAACACAGCTACACGGCTGGAGCAGATAGGCAACAATATGGAGCCATTTCTTCTCAACTACCCTATTCTACAAAAATGGAGGATCCAATAATCCAGCTAAGGAAAGAGCTGGAGGGCTTAAAAAGGAATAAGCCCCACAAAGAGGAGGAGAATTCTGTTACTCAGTTGAGGAGGGAGATTGAGGCATTAAAGCTCCAAAAGGAGGAGGAAGCCCAAGCGGAGGAGTTGGCTGAGCTGCGATAGGAGTTGCAGGAACTCAAAGGGGGTGGCATCAAGAGTGGACTTTGGTGTACCATGTGTAGCAAGCAAGGTCATATAGTAAGTGAATGTCCTCTATTAAGTGTGACTTGCCAATCATGCAGGAAACCTGGCCATGAGGCCCAAGAATGCCAATCAAGAGGAATGCCTGCAACAACATATTGGACCCAAGGAGGACCCCTACCACCAGCAAACGTGATGGCGGCTGCACCCAATCAAGGTAACAATTACAACCCTAGACATAGGGATAACTTTGGAAATGGGCCAAGGAGGCCAATTATTTGTTTTAGATGTGGAGAATGTGGGCACTATCAAAGTAGGTGCACTCTACCAGAAAATGCCCCTCCTTGTAGGAACTGGCAAGAGGCTAGAGACCACTGTACTAATTGTTGTCCTAAGAACCAAGCAGCTTCATCTGGGCCCCACATTCAAATGATTTCTGTGTGCAAAGAAGAGATGGTAGATCAAGTCAATAAGCCATCACCATCTACCAAGGTGGTGCACTTAGAAGAAATTGAATCTTTTACAGTGCAGATAAGAAGCAAGGGGAAGGCTCAAGTGGAAGTAGATCAAGAATCGATGATTAATGGATTGAAGAAAGACAAAGTTGCATCTGAGGACAAAGCCACCACATGAGCAGATACAAGGCAAAAAGAAAATTTCATAGGTACCAGTGATGCCATTGGACATGCATTCAACAGGGCTCATGAGGAGTTTGATAAGTCAATTGGAGCCCATGCTCTTAAGGAATCAGAAGCTTCCAGACTACTCAAGTCCATGAAAAAGGAGGTCAGTATTTTTGATTTAATAAAGATGGATGGGAAGTTCAGGTCAGAACTCTTGCAGATAATTGATGAAATGTCCACAACAAGTTTAGTTTAGTGGCAAAGGCTGCTATTATGCATAAAGATAAAGGTGTAGGGGAAGCACCCCTCATAGATTATAAGAGCCCTCGGCCAACAGTCTCTATCAAAGGTCATGAGTTTCAAGGAGTTATTGTGGATGGTGGTTTTGGCATTAACTTGATGCCTGAATATACCATGAAAAAGATTGGACTATACCCTTCTAGGCCTGCCAACTTCACTGTAACACTGGCAGACCAAAGCATAGTCAAGCCTATGTGAGTGGTCCCTAGAGTCCCAGTCAAGATACAAGGTACCATCTTTAACTTGGACTTTGTTGTTTTAAGGCTGCCACAGGTAGAAGGAAGTTTCCCCTGTTAATTGGGAGACCTTGGTTAAGGCATGCCAATGTGCTGCACGACTGGGGCAAGGACACAATGTGGGTAAAACAAGAGGGAAAAGAGTTGCAACAGATAATTTTAGAAGAAGGACCAGACAATCAAAGACATACCAGCATGATGCAGACAATTGGTATTTGTATGGAAGAAGAATTGTTGGACAACCCAGAAGCAGATCTATTTGAAGGAGCAAATTTATATGAAGATGAAAACATGTTGACTTGGCTCCATGCAGAAGACCCATCTTCCTGCTATGGATTTTTTCCAAACTCAAGTGGAGAGGAAGCATATGAAGAAAAAAAGGACACAGTCTCAGTAAAAAGCCATAGAAGAGAGAAGAAAAGCAAAGTCCTTAAGTGCAACAGTGACGAAGCTACTTCAAATCCTATATCAAGGGCTAGTTTGTTATGGATACTGGTATGGATATCATCTGTTATGTCCATTTTTATGATAGTAAGTGCAGGGCTTTACAAGGATGTGGAAGGAGTACCTGCAAGTCTTTGGAAACATAGGGTTCCATTTGATGAAGAAGCTAGAATAGTGAAAACGAAATTTTGCAGATTAAGCTATAAAGTTGCTGACACAAAGATACAAAAGATGCAGTATAGACGAGATAATATCCTAATGAAGGATTTAGGGTACCCCTGTCAGATGACTAGTATGCCCAACAAGAGGACAAATGCAATGAAGTGTAGTACAATTGGAGATTTTGGAGGAGTCTCTCTGAATCAACATATCAAGGCTCAAGGCCTATCATCAACGAAAGTGAAGATTTATGGATCACCTAGAACTTGCAAAATTTGTCCAGGTTGTACATAGCCTTCTCATGTCATTTTGCTTAAGTTTTAGTAGTTTTTATCTTTCTTTTCATGCTTGTTAGCAAATTTAGCAATCCTTTCATAGCCTTTGCATAAGTACAATTTTTGGAAATTTTTGGGAATTTTTAAGCATTTTTTAGAATTTTTCTAGCATTTTTTATCCTTTTCAATTGTCATTTTCTTGCCAAATTGGAGGAATAACGGAAGCTCTCTGTGGTTTTGAGTGGGGAGATTGGCCTAGACCTATAGGGATTTTTTTGAGATTTTTTTTGGGATTTTTATAGGGATTTTTCTCCCATTTTGGCTATTTTCAAAAAAAAAAAAGAGGCCCCCCCTGGATTTTTCGGATTATATTAAAAAAAAATCCCCCCCACCCCCCTGCCCCCCCCCTCTCTCTCTCTCTCTCTCTCTCTCTCTCTTCCCCCCCCCCTCCTGCCCCCCCCAGCCCCCCCCTCGCCCCCCCCTCTCTCTCTCTCTCTTCACCCCCCTTCAAAAACCAAAAAACCAAAAAAAAAAAGAGAAGAAACATTTCATAAAAATAAAACAAATATATATATATTTTTTATTTTTTATGGTTCAAACTTCTTGGCTCTGGATCGTGCCTCGGATGGCGATTGTTTTCAAAACTGGGTCATTTTCATGTATTTTGGCACCTTTGGATTCATTTTTTGCATTATTTGTTCCAAATTCCCAACTTTTCTCAGAGTTTTGATAGAAAAACACTTGTTTTGAGCACATTTATCACATGTTTTATTTATCCATATTGTCCACATGGTCTATTCTCACCTCATTTCACCATATGTTGCACCTTTTCCCATATGCACCCTTTGTAGCTCTATTGTTTGATCATTTTGACCCTCTCCAGACCCCATCATCCTACTCCCTCACCCTCCCCTTACCCTTCCCCAACCACATCCTTACCCATCCCTGCCCTATCCATCTTAGCAGCCTCAGCCCTCCCTTCCCCCTCCTTTCTGCCCTCCCATTGCCCTCCTTTGCTTTTCCATGCATAAATTCCAATTTTGGGTTCTTCTCTGGTGCTTGTTCTCTCCTATTCCTGGTGGACTTGGTAGCTGCTCAAGTGTCCTTTTGCAGATTTTGTAGCACAAGAATCATCAGAGTTTTGGCTGTAGCTCTCTAGGACGGAGAGCACATTAGGTGGTGGGCAACTGTTGAGCCCATAAAAGTTATCTTGGTCAAAGTCAATTGCAATCAAAGTCAACTGTAGTCAAAGTCAAAAGGTCAAAATCAAACTGATCAAAGTCAACAAGGTCAAGGTCTAAGTTAACAGGGGCAAAGTCACAGTGTTCGAAGTGCAGGTGTCAAGGTACACAGGTAGTGCACAATTAATTGTCCACAAAGGGTGAATTGGAGAAAGTGGTTGCAGGTTGCATAGGTATTTCTCTAATTTCCCTAAGGTTCAAAGTGTTTTTAAAGTGTTTGGAAGGTTCATGTGAACCCTCTCTTAAGTGCACAAGTGAAGACTTAAAAGGGAAATGTGAATAGTCTAAAGTCACTACAGGACAAAACAGCGAGTCGTTGGCTACCCACTTTTTGGAGACAATCTTGGGACATCAAAGTGAGCACTAAGATACTCTTGTAGTTAGGAGCGTACGTGAATCGATACTAAAATCAAGGCAAGGACTATTCTTGGAGAATGCAAGACCAAGCAAGGGTAAGCAAGACTTAGTAGAGAGAGCATAGTCTAAGTTAGGCAAGAGAGAGAAGTGCAAGAGACACATAGTGTGCGACATAGAGAAGTGAAGTGCAAGGTGTGCATGAAGAGTGACTAAGAAGTGTGCAGAGAAGTGTTAAGCTATTTCCCCAAGGATCCCAAGGTCTCATTGTAGTGTGCGCGTGCCGACAGAAGGTGTCCATCCCTCCCCCTTATTGGAAGCTTGGTGGAAGGTGTGGACAAGTGCAGGCTTGGAGAAGGTGGAAGTCTGGTGCAGAGGCGGCCGGCAGCAACAAGACCCTTCGGTATTTGGTATTTTATGATCTTCTTCTTCTTCTATTATGTAAAAGGAATATACAAGAATGACCTAAAACAACAATACAACTAGTGCAATATATAAAGAACACTACATAAGGAATATACTGTCCACAAGTGAGTGCGCTAGCAAGAAACAAATGTGCCATCACTCTCGGTAGATAAATCTAGTAAAGCTCAATAATGTTGAGATATCAAGCTCAACATATGATGATCCAAGATGACACGTATCAGTTTTTCGTTTCTCTGACATGTATAGTGGTCACGCCAATATACGTCAGGGATACTTCATTGAGATTTATTAGATTTATCTACCGAGAGTGATGGCACATTTGTTCCTTGCCAGCTCACTCATTCACGGACATTAGGTTTTTCCTTATGTACTGATCTTTATATATTGCACTTGTTGTATTCTTGGTTTTTAGGTCATTCTTGTACATTACTTTTTATGTAATAGAAGAAGAAGAAGAAGATTATTCTTCCTTGCCTCAATCTGAGTGTGTGCTTCTCTTTGATTGTGAGAGTGTGTGTGTGAGCTCTCTTCCTTATCTCCTTCCTCGTGACATGGAATTAGAGCCAGTGTGGCGATAAAGAGCTCGTGGAGAAGGCCGACAATGAAGAGTATGCGAGATGGCGTGGAGAAAGCGAGATTCACAAACGACCTTAGATCGAAATTTTGGAGCCATCTTGAGCTATGATCGAGCCCACAAGGTGGGGCCCATAGAAAAACCAGGTCGATTTCAAAACCTGTAACTTGCCTCATGTTCGAAAACACTCACATATTCCAGATCTAGAATTTCAAGCGATTCCCTGTACTGTTGATACACAAAAACTATGTTTTTCTGAGATCAAACTATCACGTCATAGTGCGACAGTGTTCTAGCAGAAGTGCTGCTTGTAGTGTTTTGCAGTGTTGTGAATTGATGCAGAAATGGCAAACGCTGATGGAATGAGTCAGCTTATGAGCGATAAGCTGGACAAGAACAACTTCCATGCTTGGAGATTCAGAATGACAAATTTCCTGATGGGAAAAGGATACTGGAAGTACATCAAAGGAGAGAACGAAAATGCTCCGCAATTACCAAAAAGAAATCGGACTACAGACCAGTTAAGAGCATATGAGGAATGGATTCAAGGAGCACGAAAGGTAATGTATTGGCTATCTGTTAGCATACAAGATAGCATGATTGTACACATACAGGATGCCAAGAATCCGAAAGAGGCTTGGAATAGTTTAGTCACTTTGTATGAGACCAATACAAAGGCACGGAAATTGTAACTCAAGAACGAGCTACATACATTGGAGAAGAAGGGCATGTCGGTAAGTGACTACACCTTGAAAATCAAAAGCATATGTGATTCACTTGCATCTATTGGCATGAATGTAGATGATGATGATAAGGTGGAAGTGTGCCTTCGTGGTTTAGGAGCTGCATATAAGCAGTTCAGAACTTCTATACAGACCAGGGACAATATTCCAAATTTTGTTGATTTGGTATCCATGCTGATCATTGAGGAAAAGAATCTTGGTGAGGATTCAAACTCCCAAGGAAAGCCCAGTTCTGAGAAAGTATTCTACTGTGGAAGAGGAAGAGGAAGAGGTAGAGGATTCGGAAGTGGAAGAGGAAACAGTAACCAAGACCAAGGTCAACAACATAATCATGCAGGAGGAAGATGACAATTTCGAGGTAGGGGGAGCCAAAGAGGTCGCATAAATTTCCAAAGAAATGATTTAGGTAATGATAGTAAAGGATGCTGGAATTGTGGTAAACCTGGACACTTTGAACATGATTGCAGGTTGAAGAATCAAAATAAGAGAAGGCAGCAAAACAACTATGCATTCACAAGTGCAAATGATTTCGAGAAGCTGTTCATGGTTCAACATCACATGATGAATATGATGTCTGCTGGTGTTTCAAAATCGAATGATAATGTCTGGTATGATGATTCATGTGCTTCAAATCACATGACCAGTCATGTAGAATGGTTTAGTACTTTGTAGAAATTGTTGGTTCTTGGATATAATGAAACAGGTGATGACACATCACACCCTATCGAGCATACAGGAAACATAGCACTATCTATGGAGGATGGAAAGGTAAAAAATCTTGCTGATGTGTTGCATGTTCCAAATATAACAAAGAATCTGGTTTCTGTTGGACAAATGGTTGACCAGGGATTACAAGTCACGTTCAATGCTGATGGGCTATATGTAGAAGAATACAAACATGATGGAAGATTGATTGCCAAAGAAACAAAGTGGGTAGGATGTTCACCGTAAATGTGAAAATTCATAAAATGAATGCAACCATGTTTGCAAAAGGTGTAGGAGTTATTGCTGATATTGAGATCTAGCACAAACAAATTGGACATGCAAATCTGCAAAGGTTGAAATTGATGTAGTCAAAGGAGGTGGTCAATGGACTACCAAATTTCAAGGTTGCAGAGATTCAAAAGGTATGTGCAGCATGTCAATTTGGTAAACAATCGAGATCATTGTTTTTGCATGACAAGCATGTCAATGAGAATGTGCTAGAAATAGTACATACATATGTTTGGGGTCCTGCAAAGACCACATCTATGGGCGGTTGTAGGTTTTATGTTACTTTCATTGATGACCATATTGTTGGGTGTGTGTAGAAGTGCGAGAGACACACAAGAAGCACACACAAGGAGCACAAATGCAACAAGACACATGGAGAAGATGATGGCTGGAATAGCTCTCTCTATTGACGATGAACTGAACTAAAGTAAGAGCTGAATAATATCCCTAAGTACAAAGAAGCACCACATATGAGAGTATCAAGTATGTGGTAACATGGGGAAAAAACCTCTAGCCAGCACTAGAGTAAAAAGTGCCCATGTATAGGGAAAAGGTTCACATCAAAGCTACTCGAGGAACACATAAGTGTAACAAACCCCCCTGGAGCGAATGATGTGAACACATACAAGGAGTGATAGATCAGCCCCCACAAGGTAATAAGCCTAAAGCTTTGCGAAAAGCTTCAAACTTTTCCCGTGGAAGAGCTTTGGTAATATGTCTGCCACATTATCTTGTGTAGGCACATATACCAAATCAATATCTCCTACATGAAGGCACTCTCTCACATAGTTATAATGCACCTCAATATGTTTGGTTCGCGCATGAAGCACTGGGTTTCGTGCAACAGCCAAAGCACTCTGACTATCAGTGAGAATATGCATAGCAGCATCAATCTCCATACAAAGATCCATCAATAGGCGTCTCAGCCATATACACTCCACTGTAGCTGTGAAAACTTCCCTATACTCAGCTTCACAACTCAAAGTTGCCACTATAGGTTGCCTCTTACTCAACCATGATATGCATGAATCTCCAAGGAAAAAGCAATTACCACTAGTGGACATGCGAGTATCATAACAACCAGCCCAATCACTATCTGTAAAAGCATGCATGCATGGCTGAACATCTCTGCCATAAAAGAGACCTAAGCTCAAAGTGCCTTTGAGATATCTAAACACACGTTTTACCGGTTGCCAATGCTTAGTGCCAGGGCTATGCATGAATTGACTCAACTGGGAAACTGCATACTATATATTCGGCCTTGTGTTGCATGCATATATAAGACATCCCACAACTTGCTGATAAAGAGAAGTGTCAAATGCATCACTGGAATCCTCAACTGAGAACCTGAATCCTGTGTCAACTAGTGTGGAAACTGGCTTGCAATCCTCAAAGTCAAAACGCTGAAGTAATTTTTCAACATACTTTGCTTGATGCAATAACAATTCTGTTGATGTATAAAACACCACAAGAAATGAATTAATGTGACACTAGAACACCTCTATGGTCACCATTAACTCATTGCCACTCCAAACTTTGAGAAATGATAGCTTAAAGTGAGAACTTTGCTTCTACAGAAATTCCTAGTCACCGAAATGACATACCTTCAGTATTTTGCTAATTTCTCCTAGCTCAAGTATGCTTTCTTCATGAAACTTTATAGGCTGAAACTAGAAGACTAGAGCTTTCTAACAAGCTATCATATGCATCAAACGGAGCTCTAGAACTCAAGTTATGGCCTTCACAAGATGACCCTGTATGACCTTCCAAAACTGGAAATTTTTGCGTGTTTTAGTATTCCTGATGTCCAAAAATAAAAAATTCGATGCCTGGCATCGAATTTCAGTCCAAGTCGATGCCGGGCATCGACTTTGAGCTTTTTTAGGCCCTTTTTCTGCACCAGAAATACTCTCTTTTACACACACATGAAGAAGACCACTTGTATGCTAGAAGTCGATGCCAGGCATCGACTTTATGCTCAAACTCGATGCCAGGCATCGAGTTGCTCCACAAACTTCATATTTTTAAAAGATTCAACAACAGTTAACACACAGAGAATGAAAAAATGACTTTTGAGCCAAGATTCGATGCCAGGCATCGAATTGCTCAGAAAACTTGAACTTTTGAATTCATCACACAGTAGACAAACATGGAGATGATGAAGAGAGACTCATACACAGAACTTTACTCAGTTCTTCTCATAACTATAAAAAACTCAGAAGTTTTACAGATGCTTTCTCACTCAGAGAAGCCCGACTATACTCAGTCATACAAAAATGAGTTCTTCTCACTTTCTTATTGTCTTCCTCCTTCTTCTTCTCTCTTCGCGTCAGTTAATACTAACTAACTTATATAGACTTTCTCATTCCCGTGATTTTTAAAAAACTTCTAGAACTAAAGTGAACTAACTTTACAAATATGATACATTTGTGAATTTGTCCCTTCACATAGGCATGGGGTTTTCTTCCTAAGGTTTGACCTTCAAATATATGTCTAATTAGTGAGTGTTTCTCCAACAGCTCCCCCTCAATCACTAATTGACATTCCCTGTTTCTTCATATCATCTTCTTTTCTTTTACTCCTGCCATGCTTTTGAATCTGCTGGTCTTCACACCATCCAAGCTCTTTGTCATTATATCTGCTAACTGATCTTTAGTAGAAATGTATTCCACTTCAATCTCCTTCTCCATTACCTTTTCTCTAAGAAAATGATATTGGATCTCTATGTGCTTTGTCCTTGCATGAAATACTGGATTTGCTGCAAGATAAAGTGAACTCATATTATCTCCATGTATTGTAGGTGTACCTTGATCAATGCCTAAGCTCTTGAACAATGTCTGCATCCATATGACTTCCTTAGCTGCTTCCACAAGTCCTTTGTACTCTGCTTCAGTTGATGATAATGCTACTGTATGTTGTTTCTTGGAACACCAACTTACAAGCTTATCACCAATGTATATCATGTAACCATGAGTTGATCTCCTGTCATCTTGATTACCTGCCCAGTCTGAGTCACTGTAGGCTCTCAACTTCAAATCTGATGTAAAAGGATAATATAATCCTTCCTTTATAGTTCCTTTGATATATCTGAGAACTCTTTGACCTGCAATCCAATGTGGGTCCTTTGGACAATGCATGAATTGTGACAAAACTCCCACTGCATAACTAAGATCAGGTCTTGTTAGTGTAGCATAAATCAAACTACCCACAAGAGATTGATACTTCCTCATATCTTTGTAGTCTGCACCATCATATTTACTGAGCTTGTGATTAACTTCAAGTGGAGTTGAAGCTTCTCTGCAATTTTCCATATCAAACTTCTTCAATAGATTTAGAAGATACCTTTCTTGTGATACATATATGCCATGATCTGTATAAGTAACTTCCATTCCAAGAAAGTATGATAACTTTCCTAGGTCACTGATCTTAAACTCTTTCTCAAGTAATCTCTTTACCTCCTTGATTCCTTCATCTGAAGTACCTGTGATTATAATGTCATCTACATAAATACAAATGTAGATTGTACCTTCCTCTGTTCTTCTGATAAGTAGACTTGGGTCTGCTTTTGAACTTTGATATCCAAGATCATTGAGATACTTCACCAGTCTATAGTTCCAAGCTCTTGGAGCTTGCTTCAATCCATACAATGCTCTTCTCAACCTGCAAACAAAATTTGGATACCTGGAATCTATAAACCCTTGAGGTTGTTCCATGTATACCTCATCCGATATGTATCCATTCAAGAATGCATTTTTTATATCCAATTGACTTAGGGTCCATCCTTTTGAAGCTGCAATAGCAATGATTGTCCTTATAGTTGACATCTTAGCTACAGGACTGAATGTCTCATCATAATCTATGCCATAGGTCTGGGCATAGCCTTTCACCACCAATCTAGCTTTGTATCTGGCTATACTTCCATATGCAAGCTTCTTCACTTTATAAACCCATTTATTTCCAATTACTTTCTTACCATTTGGTTTAGGAACAAGTTCCCATGTCTTGTTCTCCTCCAGTGCATTGAACTCTTCCTTCATTGCTTCTTCCCATTGCTTTTTACCTTTAGCTTCATCATAGTTCTGAGGTTCTTCATCATCTTTGACCATATATGCATAGTTCTTCTGAGTTATGTAAGAAGTATCATAAGAATACCTTTGTGGTTGTCTTCTAGTCCTGCTTGACCTTCTTGGTTCACATTCTTCATATGTGTCTGGATACACTTCTTCATCAAATATAGGAGCTTCTTCATTCCTTCTTGTTAATCCACTTGTGGATATACTTGCTTGCATATAGTCTTCATCTCTATTTACCTGCACAATTGATTTTCCTTTCTCACATCTTCTTACCTCTTCTTCAAATTCTTCAGCTGTATGACTTTGATCTGCATACCAGCTTTTCTGTTCATCAAATGTAACATCTCTAGAAACAATAAATTGTTTGGTTAGAGGATTCCACAATCTGTAACCCATCTGCTTTTCATCATAACCAATGAACACATATTTTTCTGCCTTTGGTTCAAGTTTATGCCTAAGTTGTGATGGCACATAAGCATATGCAATTGATCCAAACACTCTACAATGATCTAGTGTTGGTTTCTTACCCCACCAAGCTTCATATGGAGTCATTCCATTCAGAGCTGCACATGGTAATCTATTCACAAGATATGTAGCTGTATTTACAGCCTCAGCCCAAAGATAATTTGGACAGTTCTTCTCCTTTAGCATAGCTCTAGCAAACTCAACCAAAGTCCTGTTCCTTCTTTCTGCTACACCATTTTGTTGTGGTGTATACCTGCAAGTTATTTCTCTCTTAATACCTGCATTCCAAAGATAATCATTGAACTCTTGGGAGAAGTATTCTCCCCCTCCATCAGACCTCAGTCTCTTAAGCTTTTGACCTGTGACTCTCTCTGCATATGCATGAAAATGCTTGAAAGCTCCAAACACTTCTGATCTTTCCTTCAAAACATATAATGTTATCCATCTTGTAGCATCATCAATGAAAAGAACATAATACCTTGAGCCACTGATAGATCCTTCTTTTGTTGGTCCCCATACATCTGTATGAATGAGCTCAAGTACTCCATCATGTTTGAATCCTTTCTTTTGAAATGGTAACCTGTGTGCTTTACCCATTTGACATGCTTCACATTTATAAACCATATGTTGACTTTGCACATTTGGTAATCCTAGTACAGACTGATTAGCAACCATAGCTTTAATTCCTCTTTCATTAAAGTGACCTAATCTCTTATGCCAGAGATCAAGTTCTGTAATCACTCCTTCACCATGTGTGAGCAAAGCTTGACCAATGTTTCCTTGCACTCTTAAAGTAAAGAGTCTACCTTCTTTCTTACCAGAGACAATCTGATTATATCCATTCTCTGGATCTTCCACAAATACTCCCTCATTTGTAAACCTGACTTGAAAACCTTTTTCAACTATCTGTCCCACACTAATCAAGTTTTTAGGTATTGTTGGAACATACAAAACATTGGTTAGCAAATCTGCTCCACTCTTGCATTTCACTTTTCCAATTGAATGTACACTATGTCTTGTATTATCACCAGTTTGAACTGTGTGACTAGAAATGCCTTTTTCCAATTCTGACATCAATTCTATGTTTCCTGACAAATGATTAGAACATCCAGAGTCAATGTAAAATACCTTTAGATCTTCTTTATCTGATGTGCTGATTGAATTCATCATCAATGATGTATGACTTTCATTTTGTGTGTCATTTGCATAGTTGTAGTAGGTGGCGTTGTAGGATTGATTCTGTCCCCAACTTCTTCCTCCACCTCTACCATAGCCTCCTCTTTGACTTTGTCTACCTCTTTGAAAATTACTTTGATATCTTCCACCTCGGCCTCTGCTATTGTTGTTTTGATTCTGGTTTGATCCTTGTTGGTTGTGCCAACAGTCATGAGCCAAATGATTACTCAATCCACAGATCCAACAAGCCTTTTTGTTATTATTTTGATTACCTCTTCCTCTTCCAAAACCTCTTGCTCTTCCTCTACCAGTGCCTTTACCTCTTGCATAATAAGCTTGAGAACTAGACTCCTCTTCATCCTTTGCTTTACCTTTATCTCCTTTCTTCTTATTCTTCATGTACATTGCAGAACTTTGACCTTTATCTCCATCTCCCTTCAAGTCTTGCTCATATGTGAGCATCAAACCAAGCAACTGGTTCAAATCTGGAACATAATGATTTAATGAAAGTTCTGTTGATAAGACAAAAGGTTTCCACCTTTCATCCCCTCTCAAGCCTGCAAGTAGTTGAGCAATCAATCTGTGATCTTCAACATCTTCATCTATGGATCCAAGACTATCTGCTAGATCCTTCATCTTAGTGACATAATCACTAATGGTTTGACTTGGCTTCTTCTTGAATGTTGTAAACTCTGACCATAGACTTGCTTTCCGTGCTTTAGTAGTACTTTGGAAATGATATTCCAATGCATTCCATATATCTTCTGATGATTCCAATCCTCTGATGTGTGGTAGCAAATGATCTGAGATTGTATTGTAGATGTAGGCTTTTGCACTTGCATCCTTCTTCTGCCAATGCTTTAAAGCATCAAGTTCTTCTTTCTTTGGTCGGCTTTCATCTTCAAATACTGGCTTCTCTTCTTCACCTGTTACATATACCATGAGATCCTTACTCATAAGTAAGGCTTCCATTCTCATTACCCATGCGGGGTAATTATCTCTGTCCAGTTTGTCAATGGAGATATGATCTGCCATAGTTCTTTCCTTCTGCTGCAACCTGTGAGCTTAAAGGATAAAGGATAATACCTTTTGAAGTTCTTTGTGTATGAGGATACTTTTGAAGTAACCTTTTGATGCCTTGTGTCTTCAAATGCTTCACCTTTCAAACTTTACTGGAAAACTTTACAAAACTTCTCGTACCTTTGTCGTCTTCTGCTCTCGAGAATCTTTCTGCTCTGATACCACTTGTTGATGTATAAAACACCACAAGAAATGAATTAATGTGACACTAGAACACCTCTATGGTCACCATTAACTCATTGCCACTCCAAACTTTGAGAAATGATAGCTTAAAGTGAGAACTTTGCTTCTACAGAAATTCCTAGTCACCGAAATGACATACCTTCAGTATTTTGCTAA
This sequence comes from Ceratopteris richardii, assembly GCA_020310875.1. Lineage (NCBI taxonomy): Eukaryota > Viridiplantae > Streptophyta > Polypodiopsida > Polypodiales > Pteridaceae > Ceratopteris > Ceratopteris richardii. The sequence goes on from CM035430.1 coordinate 156,160,161, forward strand.
TTTCTCCTAGCTCAAGTATGCTTTCTTCATGAAACTTTATAGGCTGAAACTAGAAGAGTAGAGCTTTCTAACAAGCTATCATATGCATCAAACGAAGCTCTAGAACTCAAGTTATGGCCTTCACAAGATGACCCTGTATGACCTTCCAAAACTGGAAATTTTTGCGTGTTTTAGTATTCCTGATGTCCAAAAATAAAAAATTCGATGCCTGGCATCGAATTTCAGTCCAAGTCGATGCCGGGCATCGACTTTGAGCTTTTTTAGGCCCTTTTTCTGCACCAGAAATACTCTCTTTTACACACACATGAAGAAGACCACTTGTATGCTAGAAGTCGATGCCAGGCATCGACTTTATGCTCAAACTCGATGCCAGGCATCGAGTTGCTCCACAAACTTCATATTTTTAAAAGATTCAACAACAGTTAACACACAGAGAATGAAAAAATGACTTTTGAGCCAAGATTCGATGCCAGGCATCGAATTGCTCAGAAAACTTGAACTTTTGAATTCATCACACAGTAGACAAACATGGAGATGATGAAGAGAGACTCATACACATAACTTTACTCAGTTCTTCTCATAACTATAAAAAACTCAGAAGTTTTACAGATGCTTTCTCACTCAGAGAAGCCCGACTATACTCAGTCATACAAAAATGAGTTCTTCTCACTTTCTTATTGTCTTCCTCCTTCTTCTTCTCTCTTCGCGTCAGTTAATACTAACTAACTTATATAGACTTTCTCATTCCCGTGATTTTTAAAAAACTTCTAGAACTAAAGTGAACTAACTTTACAAATATGATACATTTGTGAATTTGTCCCTTCACATAGGCATGGGGTTTTCTTCCTAAGGTTTGACCTTCAAATATATGTCTAATTAGTGAGTGTTTCTCCAACAAATTCCCCCCTCAACAGATACAAATTGGATGCCAAGATAGTAGCTTAAAAGACCAAGATAAGTGACATCAAAAGTATGCTGCAAATTAGCCATAAGAAATGTCAAGTTTTGCATCACATGACCCAGTCAAGAGTATGTCATCGACATAAATAACAAGCACTATAAGATCAGCCCCATTTTTGTGTACATAGAGTGTGCTTTCAATCAGACTACATGTGAAGCCAACAACAATCAAGTGCTTATGGATTTTGTCATACCATGCACGTGGAGCTTGCTTGAGACCATACAAGGCTTTATGCAAGGGACAAACCATATGCTCTTTCCCTTTCATAGAGAATCTAGGAGGTTGCTTCACATAAACCTCTTCTTGCAAATCACCATTCAAGAAGGCTATTTTTATGTCCAACTGATGCACTTTCCAACCTCGATGGGCAGCCAATGCAACCACGGTACGAATGGTAGTCATGCGTGAAGTAGGTGCAAATGTTTCCTCATAATCAATGCCATATTGTTGCGCATATCCTTTGGCAACCAATCTAGCTTTGTAGCGATCAATGCTACCAGCAGATTTTCTCTTAATCTTATAAACCCACTTTGTACCAATGACATTCTTTCCTTTTGGCAATTCACATAGCTCCCAAGTACCATTCCTATGTATGGAATGCATTTTTGATTGCATAGCATTCATCCATTGAGGATTGTCACATGCATTTTCAAAAGAAAGTGGCTCCTCATTACATGTTGTAGCAATAAGAGAATAATCCATAGAATTACTTGATGCATGGTGAGAGCTTGATCTTGTTCTACCAAGTAAAGGTGCACTCAATTTGCTGTCCTGCAAAGTTTGTTTCAGCCACTTTGGCATAGATTATGCACTCTTGATAGACATGCGTTCATTATGTAATACATCTTCAACATGTACATCATGTGTGGGCTGAATTTCATGCTCATTTTCAGCCATATTTTGACGCAAATGTTCAGCCATATGTGGCTGGAAATTTCTAGCAGTTTGGACATTTTTTGGCTGAAAATTTTCAGCCATGTTTGGCTAGAGATTCTCTACATTTTCAGCCCTATTTGGCTGGAAATTTTCAGCCCTTTGAACCTCAGTTGGCTGGTCTACATGGCCATAGTCAAGCGCACCATTTTGGAACAAAGGCATGAGTGTATCGAACACATCTTCTGAGCTAACTGTTGGCTGTTTTTTGCATTCAAGTAGAGGGAAAGCTAAATTTTCAGCAAATACCACATCTCGACTCACAATAATTGTGTTTGTCAATGGATGGTACAAATGATATCCCTTACTTTCAGCACTATAACCAACAAATATACATTTCTTTGCCTTGTCATCAAGTTTGTGACATTGTTGTGATGGCACAAGAGCATATGCCAAACAACCAAACACACGCATATGACTAACCATAGGCTTATGACCATTCCAAGCCTCATAAGGAGTGATGAATCTCAATGCTTTTGTAGGGCAGCGATTCAACACATAATTGACTGCTTCCATCCAAAACTTATGAGGAAGATGCTTTCCTTTAACCATACATCGTGCCATTTCAAGTAGAGTTCTATTTTTACGCTCGGCAACACCATTTTGCTGAGGTGTATATGGCACCGTACATTGGTGTGAAATACCTCTTTCACGAAGAAAAGCATTAAACTCATGTGACATGTATTCACCACCACGATCCATGCGTAGAGTCAAAAGCTTTTGTGAAGAAAAATTTTCAGCCATAGCTAAAAATGCTTTGAAGCAAGAAAATACCTCATTCTTTGCTTTCATAGAATACACCCATGTATGGAAAGTAGCATCATCAATGAAGGTAACAAAATATACATGCTTCCCAAAAGATGGAGTCTTGACGGGACCACATACATCACTATGAACAAGCTGCAATTTTCTTGTAGTGTGTGTATGATTATCTTTTGGAAAAGAAGCACGATGCATTTTTCCAAGAATGCAACCTCCACATGCATGCTTTTCAATCGACTCAAGTGTAGGCAAACCAATAACCATGTCCTTCTTTTGCAAGTAAAGCAAACTATTGAAGTTCAAGTGACCAAAACAAGCATGCCAAAGCTCCATTTCAGCCGTGGAAGAAGTATGAGCAACCAAGGCATTCGAGGCAACCCTCTTGTATGTATCCATGCGATACAAACCATTACATAATGTACCGGACATCACAATAACATCTCCATTGCTGAAATCATGAACCATACACTTATCATCAACAAAGTGTACATGAAGTCCAACTTTGGCAATCAATGGAACTAAAATTAAGTTCTTGTTTATACCGGGCACATACAATGTATTTTTCAAGAGAATCACATCTCCATTTGTAGCCGTAAGCTCAATTTCTCCTACTCCAATGATAGGATAAGAGGCATTGTTTGCACACACCACATGTCCTCCTTTGGGTGCATCTTTCAAAGAGGCAAAAAATCTTTTGCATGATGTTATGTGCTTTGAAGCACCACTATCAAAGAACCAATCCGAATTAGCCTCACTCACAACCATACATTTAGAATGCAAAGAAGCATCATAATGACATGTAACAACACATGCCCAAAAATCTTGAGCCATGTTACCTTCATCATTCTTTGCATTTGCTGAATTTTCAGCAATAGACATGCCGTATTCCTTCTTCTTTTCATTGCATTTAGCAAGCTTTCTACACTCATCAATAGTATGAACAACCTTCCGGCAATATTTGCATCTCTTCTTCTTTTGCAAATCACTATCATTAAAGGAATGAATGGAAGAGGAAGCTTGAGGCTTTGGTTTCGATGAACCCAAAGGTGAACCCTACTTGCTTTTCCCCTTTTGTGAGATAGCGAGTGCTTGCGTTCCCTCAATCAAACCACTCCTATTCACTCTAGATTGCTCTTCTTGCAAAAGAAGAGACACAACCTCATCAAATGCATACATATTAGGATTTCCTTTTGCAACCAAATGGAGTGTAGTAGCAAAGCTTTGAAAAGATTCTGGTAATCCTTTCAACAATGTAGAAATGAGTGATGCATCCAGAATGATCTCATCTATGTTTGCCGATTGCTCTTTCAAGTCTTTGATGCGTGTCACATACACATCCACCGACTCATTTTCAGCCATACATACATCCTCAAGTTGCTTCCTCATGCAACACGTGCTTCGTTATGCACAACATACAAAGAAGCAAGAGTGTCCCATGCCTCTCTCGATGTAGAACATGACAGAATGTATGGAACTATATGACGCTTCACTGAAAGCGCAATCAAAGCATGAGCTTGAGCATCTTTTCCATTCCATCTAAGCTGCTCCTGTGCATGTGGAGAAGGAGAAACCACTGTACTCGAAGAAGAAGCTCCATCTGTGACAATAGACTGTGAAGTAGAAGAACCTGCAGGTCTTTGATCTACATCTGCCACTATGTTCCAAAGTTGTTTAGCAACAAGAACATGCTTCATCATGTAAGAACATATCGGATAGTCGGTCCCATCAAGCTTATCTTCAGCTTGAAGCATGCTAAACAAGTCATTACTGCCCACCATTTCACTTAAGAACAAAAATGTGACAAAATCTTCACTTCAACGAAAGCTGAAATGAATGCTGAAATTTTAGCTCACAACCCGTCACTCTGATGGTGATTCTGATTGCATGAATGGCTTTGAAATGGGGGTAAAACCCCAGTGCATGTGATGGAAATATTTCTTGGCTGTTGGAATTCATAGTTCTATGCTCCAAAGTCGATTTGCACTGTTAAAAGAGCGCGTGCACGCTGCGATGCGAAAAACCGAAACTTGAGAAGGAGCTGAACCTGCTCTGATACCACTGTTGAGTGTGTGTAGAAGTGCAAGAAACACACAAGAAGCACACAAGGAGCACAAACGCAGCAAGACACACGAAGAAGACGATGGCTAGAATAGCTCTCTCTATTGACGATGAACGAAACTGAAGTAAGAGCTGAATAATATCCCTAAGTACAAAGTACCACCATATGAGAGTATCAAGTATGTGGTAACATGGGGAAAAAACCTCTAGCCAGCACTAGAGTAAAAAGTGCCCATGTATAGGGAAAAGGTTCACATCAAAGCTACTCGAGGAACACATAAGTCTAACACATACACGAAAAGTATGGGTATATTTCATGAAAGAGAAGAGTGAGGTGTTCACTCACTTCCAAAATTTTAAGGCTATGGTGGAAAAGCAGACAAGAAAGTATATTCAGACATTAAGGTCTGATGGAGGAGGTGAATACATGTCAAATGAGTTCATCATTTTTTTTTCAAGTCATGGAATTTGATGTCAGCTTTCATGCAGGTGCACCCCACAACGGAATGGTGTTGCTGAATGTAAAAATAGACATATTGCAGAAATAGCAAGAGCCTTGATGGCTGAGAAGAACATGCCTCATTGTTAATGGGCAGAAGCTGTTCATACTACTATATACATCATGAACAGAACTCCGACTACTGCTGTACATCAAGTTTACAAGTAAAAAGCCAAACTTATCACATTTGAAAGTTTTTTGCTGCATTGCATATGTACATGTTCTAGATGAATTGAGGATGAAGCTTGATCCAAAAGCAGAAAAGTGTGTCCTCATTGGATACTCCCTTGAGCAAAAGGGATATAAATGTTATAACCCACTCACACGACAGGTGAAGGTGAGCAGAGATGTGGTATTTGATGAACCTTGAACCAAATGATAAAGAAAATGCTGAAAAATCAAGTGCAAAATCTCAAGTTTTGAGTGGACCGGATGCATCACCAATCAATAGTTCCAACTCAAATCCATGGAGTGGAAGATTACGTGGAAATTTTAGTCCAACAAGTTCATCAAATACATCCAAGAAAGGTAAACGAAAGCTTTCTGCTGGTCATAAAACATGTGCAAGTTTTGAAGACCCTCCTCAGAACACTAGCTCCTCCTCAGAACACTAGCTCTAGACCCTGATCCATCGGATGTGCCTGAGACCTCTGATGCCATGATGGTAGAGAACTGAATAGAATGATAATGGAGCTAGAAGAGTCCGAACACCAACGAATAAGTGTATCAAGGAGTAAATCGAGCACTCTATAGCTGAAAAGAATAGAAATCTGGAAAAATTTTGCCAAAGTATCCTCTGCAAAATGAGTGTATGACCAGTGTCAAAATATCATAAAACTGTGAGTACTGACATGTTTTCGTGCATAGTGAATCACTGACTCCACTGCATATAATCATTTACCCAATAGAAGCCAACTAGGCTTCTCGAGCACCTATGAACAACTATCATACATCTCCTATGGCGAGGTTGGGTAAGTCTTCCACGTGCATCACCAAAGAGACCCCGACATCTGGGTGTCTCCCAGTTAAGAAAACCTCACCATGACCCTCTTTATCAAATGTAAAAGGCTTTATGCAAAGAACGTAACCACTATATCAATGACCACATGGACGCACATAAGCGGTATCCACAGAAGCATACATAGTGTGTATGTGCTCAATATATGCAATAAAATGACACTAAAGGCTGAATACACAGCCCAAAAACTAGCCAATAATACTTGCAAGTGTCTATCAACTCTGATGTTTTAGGCTCAAAAAACCTGCATAAATTTGCAGCAACTTCTCCCACCAAAAGTGGAACCTTTCAAGAAACCTGTAGTTTTACGAGTGTGGCTGAAAACACAGCCCTGAAGGTTGATATTTATTGTCGGAGAAGTACAAAGAACACTCTTCTTGATGTTCTTGGACCTGTGTGAAGAGAACTATGTGCAAAAGTTCTCCAAAATGGCTCCAGAAAACACCCCAAAATGCTTCAAAAATAGGCTTTGAAAGCAAAGAATGAAGCTTTGAGGGACCAAAACATGTTCAAGGTAATGTCAACCTTAGTTTTCCCCTTCTTCAGACACCACAAGAGTGTAGCTTAGTGGCAAGAGATTGTCACGGTTAAGCGAGCTCCAGGGGGAACAGTACTGGGATGGGTGACCTCCCGGGAAGTATCGGGAACCTCTATATTCCTTGATCGTTGAGGTCCTTCCTCGCGCGCAACCAATGGTGCCAACGGTGACTCAGATGACAAATGCCAAGGTCTATGCCTTGGTCGCGCCTTGGTCATAAACCTTGGAGAAAGCCTAGGGGGGGTGCTCGCTTCACTCGCACAAAAGGAACAAAGCTTTTGCCTCGAACTTGCTCTGATACCAGTGAAGCTTTTCGATGGCGATGCACCACAGTGCGCTCTCCTTCTCGAGAGCTTCACGACAATATGCTCGGACTAGAAAACCAAGCTCCTAAGGCCGCACACAGTACTCTGCACAGAGGCTGCAGAATACGCAAAAAAAAACACAGTACACAGGGAGCACGAGGATAGAACTCTTAGGTTTTACAAATGCGGTCGAACTTACAGTCTGTGACTGACCAGGCCACTATATATTTTATTAAAGAACATATACAAAGAAGTGTCCAGTGGCCATTTGGCCTTTCACATGGACACTAACGGTAACAGTGAAGCAGACACTTGTAGACATGGTATTGTTCCTCTCATTTGTTTTCCAGTTCTTGACTTTGGCATTTTATGAGACTCGGTAGCGCCTTTGAACTTTTTTAATTCCGCACTCGAGAGGGCTCTCTCGATCGGAATGTCATAAGCTAAACACATATACACAATTATCATAATTGTGCAACACCCATGAATGACTCTCTTCCTAATCCATCTCTACTTTGCCAAATAGAGCTGTTCTTGGATCCAACTAGCTAGATCGATAGTCTGGGGTCTCGTACTTGCGAGATATAGCCCAAACCATATGCATTTTTGAGGCAATATAAAATGGTCTTGATATGAGAAGGCAAAATGTTGCATGCAAGTTTGCAACGGCTTCAACAATTCAAGAGTAAACCATATGCATTTTTGAGGCAATATAAAATGGTCTTGATATGAGAAGGTGTTGGAAGCAGTCAGAGGCACAGACGCCACGGAAGCATGTGAAGATGAAGCAGGGAGCCAGGCGGATCAATTTTTTAAACAAATATATTTCTTATTAATTCTCCAAACATTCAACAGTGATTGTTATCACTAATTGTAACATATGTATCATAAGAAAACCCCATTTTGTAATCCATAGCTCCATTTTGTGCAAGCCGAGGAGTCCTCGAGCTTGAGGAGCTTAGGTAGAATGCTCGTACCAAATTTTGTTATTTTTAGACATCGTTTACCCTTCCAAATAGCCTCTAGGACCTATTTTTTAACTAGGCCGGTCACTAGATGTGAAACCGGTCAAAACTAGTCTAGAAACTATAAAAAGAGCTAGAGAGCTCATTTTTGAGGTTGGTTCATTTTGGTTAGTGTGAGCATAGAGCTAGTTTGAGCTTGTAAGAGCATTCTTGAGTAATAGAGCTAATTTCCCACCTTCCATTGTGTCTTGCTTGTCTCTTCATTGTGTGTGTGTATGTGTGTGTGCATCTTTGTGCTTCTCACCTTCACTCTCACATCATCTCACATTCACGATCTTCATATCACTCCTACCTCTCCCTCGGATTGACATTAAGGAGGTGAAGCTTCTTAACGTGGTTCTCACCATTGTGCTAGAGCAACACCAAATTTGGCGCCGTTGCCGGGGATCGAGTCTCGGACGAATGTGTGATGGTAAGAGTATAGCAAGAAGTGGCGTTGGAAGGTAAAAATTTCAGTTTTTGTTGTTGGTTTTACTTAGTTTGTAGTGTTTTTCACCTTCCCCATACTCCATCTTCATCATCGCATCATCATCTCCATTTCCAAAAAAATCAGAAAATTCACCATATCCCCCCATTCACCTCATTTCCCCTCATTTGTGCATGCGAGAGAGCGAGAGAGAGTTTTTGCGTTTGTATGTGCTTGTGTTTTCTTGAGTTTTCTTGCAGGTACAGAGCTTCAGAGCATCAGGAGAGCTTCCCAAAGGTAAAACATGTACTTTCTGTCAGAAATTTCCGAGTGTGGCGGACCATCGCGATGGTCTGCAACTTTCGGATTTTGAGGTAGGCGACCACACCACGAGGTAGGCGATCCCTGCGCATACACGGAACCACAATTGCATTTTGAAAATTCATTGTTTGGTGGACCATCGCGATTGGCTCGGACCATCGCGATTGTGTCGCACCATCGCGATAGGCTCACGCCATCGCGACGGCTCGGCCGGACCATCGCGACGGTTCGCTTTTTCGGACCATCGCGACGGTTCACTTGAGCCATCGCGACGGTCCACTTGGACCATCGCGACGGTTCACTTGAGCCATCGCGATCGTTCACTTCGGGCCATCGCGACGGTTCGCTTTATCGCGCCATCGCGATTGTCCAAATCCCACGCCATCGCGACGGTTCGCCATTTCGGGCCATCGCGACGGTTCACTCGGACCATCGCGACGGTCCCAGACCATCGCGATTGCCCACCCCCATCGCAAATTTTGGACTCCAATTTTTGACCAAATTTGAGGGTATTTTTGAAAAATTTTTGGACCATTAGACGCATAGGAGACCCCTTAGCTCATATTTGAAGGAAAACTTGATTGTCAGTTTTTACCCCCCAGGGCCTGAATGCTCATAACTTTTTCATCCGAAGTCCGTTTTTTGAGCTTAATAGCTCGTTAGAAAGCTCGCGACGAGTACTACGTTACCTCAACTGTTTTTTTCATAAAGAATACATCTATTTTTGGATAAGCTATTTTGAGGTTCACCTAGTTTGGGATTAGAAAGCCCGGGGGCACACATTGAAATTTTGGGCAAAAAGGGAAGGGACTTAAACGGTGAATATAATCAAGTGTTTGATCATCTTGTGAATTGGTCTAATATTGGAACTTTTCCAGGTCTAGCAAAGGCAATCCAAGGCAAGCGAGCAAGGCAGTGAAGACAGGAGAGCTTGGGAAGCACGGCTTCTTGGGCAACAGGGCATCAGAGCAACCAGAAAAGCCGACTCGAGGTTGGAAGTTTACTCAACCCCCTCAGTCAATTCTTAGCTTAGGCTAGACGGTAGTTGTGGATTAACGACGATAAGAACGCCTCAAGTTCAAGATATTTAATTCTTTCAAGTTTAAGACTTAAAGTAAGGGTGTGTGTGACGAAAACCTAAAGAAAAGAACGTAAGTCTGACGGAACGATAACTCAAAACTATAACGGAAAGTCGAATTCCTGACGCATATATTAAGACAAGAATCCAAAGAAAAATTAAAAAGAACCAAGAATTAATCACAAAGAACCATTGACGATCTAAGGGTGTAATTGAGCGTGCAAGGAAGGAAATTAATGAACCTTAGATCAGGCAAACATATAGGTAAGTCGGACAGAAGAAGCCTTAGATCATCAGAGGCTAGTGTAAGAACCACAGCTCGATCTTGGGCTCAGCAATTGAATAGCAATTACCCCTACGAGAGCTCAGAAACTAGCGAATCAGAAATGGCATTTAGCACAGACAGACCAGAAGGAGGGTCTCATGTAGCATACTTAGAAAAACCAGAAGGACCCTATAGAACGCAACTAGAGTTTCTCCGAACCAACCGACTAGGTGCTCGCATCTATGAGGATGGTTTGCAAAGGCAAGTGGTGCAACTGCACAACCCTGATCAACCCATTGGATTGGAAAGGCCAGTGGTGAAATTTGAGAGAGACGCTTACATAGACAAAGAAGGAACCATGTACATCCTAAGTACACAGCCCAACGATACGAATGAGTTTGGCACAATTCAATTAGAAATGGAAGCAAAATTTCAAGGAAAAGAACCGATAGAAGAACCTAGAACACCTAGAGGGAAATCCGTATTAACGAGAGTAATCATCCCAGAGTGGATCCCTCAAGACAACAGGAGCACCGAGTTGTTCGTAAATAAAGAAACAGATGAAGCCTTTTGGAGGTACAGAAAGGAAAACCCTGGTGAGATAGGCATCATTACAATTTATGAATTCAAGGACCCAAATACACCTGGAAAGGTTGTATACCTGGATGAGACTTCAGAAAGAGTCTTCGTGGTGCCTGAGCGCGCTAAAAACACCTACACTTGGAGAGGTGAATTGATATTCCCTCCATCTCGAACAAACATGAATACAAGTCAACAAGGGGCAGGAACATCCTCAGCCCATGGAAATCAAAGAGAAGGAAATCACGAGAGACCAGAAGTAAGCTTCAATCCCCCCATAGGGAGAGATAGAACAACCACGAACACTAATAGGACGGATAGACAAAGAGAACATGGAATACCAGGGGGTAGAGATGATTTTCCTCTACCTAGACCACGTGAACACGCAAGAGTATTGAGACCCACACAGTTGGTAAAATCAATGAAAAATTATTTTGATGGGACAGGAGATCCCTATGACCATGTCGCAGAATTTAAGCAAGTACTGAGAGCAGAACAAGTCGAGGACATGTTCACGCAATACAATGCATTTGGACTAACGTTAAAGAATACCGCTTTAACTTGGTTCCAACCACTGCAACAAAGGCAATTTAGGGACATCCATCACTTTTTAGAGTCATTCATCACTGAATTCTCTAAAAGTGGAGTTAGACATGACACGTCTTCATTGATTCATAGCTTTAAACAAACCCCTCAGGAGACAGTTAGATTGGCAGGACGTAGGTTCAGACAATATGTTGAACGATGTCCAATGCAAGAGCTACCCTCACAAGCTAAGCAAGTGTCTTTGTTTTTAGATGGCTTGTTGAGCGCTAAACTACGCTCTTATGTGTACCTAAAAGAACCCAGAACGCTAGAAGAGTGTATAAGAATATGTATAGACATTGAGGACAACCTAGGAGATGAATTAGAGCTCTCAAAGGTCTATAAGGACTCAGATTGTTCTTCTCTAGCATCCACAAAATTGTCGAATTCAATAGAGGATCTAGCAGAAAAAGTGGCCCAAAAACTAGGAGTTTCTAGCAAACAGATGCCCAAGCTACCAACTAACGTACGTTGTTACACTTGTGGTGGAAATCATTTGGCAAACGTGTGCCCCAATGCACCTCAACCTCAAGCCAACCCTAGCGGCCAATATTGTACAATTGAGAGAAGATACACGAATCATATGGCTCAGGACTGCCCATACAACAAACAAACCGTGAGACAGAACTACCCGCAAACATACCAGCAGCCAGGTAGGCATCAAGGCCAATACAATGCTCAGCCTTATTACAATAGGCCTCCCCAGAACTACCCATACCAGGCTCAACAGAGACCTCAACCTGTCTTAGCTCAGCAGCCACCCCCACCAGCGAATGTCATCTCAGTCAAATACGCTGCTGCAGAAGAGAACCTAAGTAGGGCCTTAGTGCCTTCTTCACCTTTGATCACCGAAAGTGACCCGAACTCAAACAGTTTTGACTCTACTCATGTAACTAGTCCACCCGCTTATTACACGGAGTCACCAGAGCATGTGGAGACATATCATTATGATAGTCCTCCAATGGAACCTAGTTGGGAGCCAGATTATACTAATGTGATGTACGCAAACCCAAACCCACGGCCCCAACTGAGACAACAAAGACTACAGGGCCCTAGAGGACCATGCTTTAGGTGCCAAGGAGATCATTTCATTAAGGATTGTCCACATCCCCCAATAACAAGGCAATCGCAGTACTATAGCATCCAAGGCTTTTGTGCCGATTGTGGCAAAGAGCACATAATCAAAGACTGTCCTAAGAACCCAGTTAACACTTCGAATGTGACACCGATCAACGTGATAGGTATTGTAAATAACGCAGATGGATCCAACCCTACATACGTGCCTATCCAAGCTATAACCAGAGCCCAGGCACTTTTACAAAACCAACAGCTTAATCATGAGAAAGTAGCCGGAACTAGTGAAGTTGCAGAATCTAGCAGTAAAAAGACGAAATCTTGGAAAGATTCTAGGGAAAGAATAAAGAGAAAATGGAGTAAAAAGATAAGTGAGTTGGAAGGAAGTCTAAGGGAATCTAGAGCCAAAATACAAGAATTGGCTTCACAAGAATTAAACCAAGAAAATCCAGCTCAAGAATCAGGATCAGTTTTAGCGGAACCCATGCCGGAAGATCTAGATATGATGTTTCGTGCATATCAGGCTAGAATAAAAGAGGGACCTCAAGTCACGGAAATGAGTAAAAACTACCCTCGAGCTGATCTAGAAATTGAGAGAACTAAACTTTGCATGAAGATGGTAGAGTTAGCACAAGCCTTGTTCGAAGCCTCTAGGTATCTTAATTGGAATAACATGGCAAAACCGGAACTACACTTTCAAGGACTAATGGAGAGGCTAGAACACTTGATTGAAAGCAAAGAGAAAAAGGATCAGTCTAGGAACCCTACTGTTCCAGAGACACAGGAAAGGAATGCACCATCCCTGTCTCAAGTACCCAATACAGAAAGTCAAGATAACCTATCTTCCATACATAAGTACTCACATGAATTTTTAAGAGAAATACAAGAAGAGAAATGGAGAAAAGAACAAGGAACTCATCCTCCTATTCAAGAAATAGACGACTTGCAGGAACAATTTCCCCAAGACATCCCCTCTATATATGATGAGGTAGAGGTGGAGCAACTGAGTGAACCCACAGGATTTGAATCTAATTCTTTACAAGAATTACCTCAGTTCACGGGACCTTGGGAAGCAAAGTCTATTAGTATGAGAGCACCCACGATAATAGTGAGGAATGAAGAATCAGTGATCCCTAGGAACACGGATGTGATCAAGAACACTAAAGTACAGTGTAATCTCACTCTGGAGGAATTGTTAAAGGTAAAACTAGAATTGTGGAAGCACGTAGCAAATCAATTCCCTGAGCTAGCTACCACACCCTCTCAAATAGGATCACATAAGAAGGTACCAGAGATACCCGTGGAAAAGATTGGAGACGTAAGCGAAGGCGAGGAAGGTAACACATATCTTCCAATAACCCATCAAGGCTACACCACGAAAGCCATCTTAGATTCAGGAGCCGGAGTAGCAATAGCTACCACCGCTTTATGGAAACGTTGGGGTAAGCCCGCACTCAGACCCACTAGGATGAAGCTACAAATGGCTGATGGACACATAGAAAAACCATTAGGCTTACTAGAAGGCATATCCCTCACCACTTGTGGTGTAGAATTTGAGCATACCTTTGCCATTTGTGACTTTGCTAAAAATCGCGCGTATGAGATGATATTGGGACGACCATTCATGCGTCAGTTGCAAATCGTACAAGATTGGGGAACTAATTCTTTGTACTTGCAACATTTAGGAGTGACTACCAAAGTCAATCTTAAAGACTATTCACACAGAGATGTACCCCCAATACAATGGAATACCATCCATAAGACACCAGTAGAAACGGAATCCGTGCACTCATTAGAATCAGATCCTTCTTGGTTGCATGAGGATACCCATTTATGGATGTGTAAAGTAGCCAAACAAGAGGAAGAGCGGTTAGAAGCCAGGACCTTAGGTGCAGAACAACATCCACGAACCCTCCAAGATCCAGCCTATGCACCTGTAGTATTCCCAGATGAGGAGTTTGAACCCCATGGTTGGGCAGAGATTCTAGCAACCATGGATGTAGCCATCAATGAAGAACAATGGACACCCCACTGTGACGAGGATGGCTATGACATTTCAGTTTTCACGATAGAGCCAATCATGGGCGATGCAATTTTAGAAGAGTGTGAACCAGACACTGATGCATTTGAGGATGCAAGCGATTTTGATTTAGAATCAATTATCATGGACCCACCCTTTGCATCAGAGGAAGAATATTTCTACGAAATAGAGACTCACACTCAGAGACACGAGGACATAACGAACGAGGTAAGGTTAGCCACAGAAGTGACTACTAAGAGTGAAGGCAAGAAGAGAAAGAAGAAAGAAACCATGTCGGAAAAGGAAGAATCTTTATTTGAAGTACCCGAGAACTTCAAGAAATATGAAATCGACGATAGAAGAATCATGGTACGAATGCCTAATAGAAAGGTAAATGATGGACAAGTATATGATAACCGAGAGAAAACCAAGAAAGTAATAGTTGCCATAGAAGGAGAAGAAGAAAAATGTACATTCATAGGGCATGATTTGACGACTGCAGAAGAAGAGGAGTTAGTGGCCCTATTGCGCGAATATAGAGATGTTTTTGCTTGGAGTTACAAAGATTTGAAAGGAGTAGATCCAGATATATGTTCTCATAGAATACCTATGACTCCAGATGCAAAACCGACAAAACAGAAACCTTACACGTACAATGATAACTACGCTGCGAAGATTAAAGAGGAGATAGATCGCTTGATAGAAGCAGGATTCATTTAGGAAATTGAGCATACCGAATGGGTATCCCCCATTGTGGTTGTGCCCAAGAAGAATGGAAAATTGCGTGTGTGTATTAACCTTAAAAAAGTTAATGCCGCCACAATTAGAGATAGTTATCCTCTTCCTATCACGGAACACCTATTGGAAAGAGTTGCGGGCAAGGAAGTTTACAGCTTTCTTGATGGATTCTCAGGCTATAACCAAGTAGCCATTGCTCCAGAAGATCAACACAAGACGGCTTTTGCCACAGAATGGGGCATATTTGCATTTCGCGTAATGCCATTTGGCTTGACAAATGCACCCGCCACTTTCCAGCGACTCATGTGTCATGTTTTTAAGGAATTCTTACGTAAGAGCTTGGAAGTTTATGTCGATGACTTATGTGCTCATTCAAATGTAAGACAGACACATATTCCAGAGTTAAGACAAATATTTGACAAATGTCGAGAATATCAGGTTTGTTTGAACCCAGAAAAATGCGTTTTCATGGTCAGACAAGGCAAAATTCTAGGACACATTGTGTCAAAAAATGGAATCTCTACGGACGAGGAAAAGGTGAAGGTAATTGCAGAATTACCAAGACCAACTAATGTGAAAGAGGTACAGGCATTTATGGGCCATTGCGGCTATTATAGGAGATTCATACACATGTATGCAATCATAGCTAAGCCGTTGTACTCTCTTTTGACCAATTTTGAATGGACAGATGAATGCGAAAATTCATTCAATGAACTCAAACGACGCTTGTGCTCAGCACCTATATTGACCACCCCAGATTGGAGTAAGCCATTCCATGTACATGTGGATGCATCCAATTACGCCATAGGATGTGTGTTAGCACAACCCACGAATGAAGGTAACATAGATCTCCCCATAGCTTACGCTAGCAGACAACTGAACGCAGCAGAGAGAAATTACACCACGACGGAACGAGAAGGATTAGGGATGATCTACGCGGTAAAGAAGTTTAGGCACTACTTGTTGGCCAACAAATTCAAGTTCTTTACAGATCATCAAGCCCTATTATACTTAGTCAACAAACCATGTAACACCGGACGACTGATACGCTGGTTTCTATTACTCATGGAGTATGATTTTGAAGTGGTAGTTAGGAAAGGAAAGACACATCTTAGGGCTGACCACCTCTCAAGATTAACCTCAGGAGAAGCTCCTCAAGGAGTAGCGGATGATCTACCAGATGCATACTTGTTTAACCTTGAGATAGCACCAGAATGGGCTAAACCTATAGTCCCTATTCTCACATTTGGACCCAAGAACCCTAGGATAAAAATCAAGGAAGGAGAGATTACCAAGTCTCAGAAGTACCAAATAATGGCAGGAAGTATATACAAACAGGATAATCAAAAGATTCTTGCTTGTTGTGTAGATGAATCAGAACATGCGAATTGGTTGCAATTAGCACACGAAGGTGCACTAAAGCAACATCATTCAAAACATCGAACATTACAGACTCTGCATAGATTAGGAGTATATTGGCCTACGATGGAAGCAGATGTCTACAAGTTGTGTAAAGAATGTCAGGTGTGTTGTGAAAGACCACCAGTAGAGCATGCGACATTATATCACGTGTCCCTCACACCAGACTGGAGTGAACCTTTAGTGACTTACTTGAGGACGAACACATTCCCTCAAGGAATGACCTTAGCTCGACAACGCAGTCTAGAGCAGGAAGCTCAAGACTATTCACTTATTGGCGATAATTTATACAAAAGAGGACGAGATGGATATTTAAGACAATGTATTCATGAAAGCGATTATCTGAGCATACTAGAGACTGCACACCAAGGTGTTGCAGGAGGTCATTTTGGACCAGATAGGATAGTCAAAGCCATCCTCTTTTCAGGATTATGGTGGCCCACTCTTCACATGGATGCACATACCTATGTAAAGAGATGTGACGTGTGCCAAAGAACTCAGTTTCCTACTCGCAGAGATGAAATGCCATTGAAACCCATGATGGGCGGACGTGCATTTTCTAAGTGGGGTATAGACTTTGTAGGACCCATCAACCCCCCTGCAAAAGGTACACATGCGGAATACATTATTGTTGCTACAGATTATCTGACGAAATGGGTAGAGGCAAAAGCCACAAAAAAGAATGATGCTCACACGACTGCAAAATTCTTATTTGAAAATGTCTTTACAAGATATGGATTGCCTATAGAGTTAGTGAGCGATCGAGGCACTCACTTTCTAAACCAAGTCATTGAATATTTGTTACAGGATTTTATGGTGATTCACAAGAAATCTGCACCATATCATCCTCAGGCCAATGGTCAGGCTGAAAGCACTAACAAGATACTTTGTAACGTACTGACGAAACTCGTGAACAATAAACGTTCAGATTGGGACAAACAGTTATACCACGCTGTTTGGGCATATCGAGTGGCCTACAAGACCGTACTCAATGCAACTCCCTTTCAGATGGTTTTTGGTCAGAATGCAGTGCTTCCTTTGGACTTCTTGATACCGACCCTTAAGGTTGCACAAGAACATCAGTGGACCGGCCATGAATTATCAGCGAGAATAATGGACTTGGAACGATTAGGAGAAACCAGGCTAAAGGCAGCAGCAGGAATATACGCAGCGAAGAAGCGACAGAAAGCATATTTTGATGCGCATGTGAAAGATAAAGGCCTAAAAGAAGGAGATTTAGTTCTAGTATATACGCTGAAACAGCACGCACGCAAGTTAGAAAAGCGAGGTTATGGACCTATGATCATTAACAGACTCTCGACTAGTGGAGCAGTACAGTTAGCCACCTTAGAAGGAGATATAATGCCTAATTACATTAGTGGCTGTAGAGTCAGGCTATATCAAGAACCTCTTACTGAGGATATGCTTAGACGACTCACGTTGGCAAAGAAGCGTAAGGAGGAAGAAAATAGAATACGAGCAGAAGCTCAGGCAGAAGCCATAGAACGCATTAAGCGCATGAAGCTAAGAAGACAAGGACTAGGGAGAGAACATTATAACCATCTGGAAACATCACCCAGATATCCCATGGCCATGTGTCAAGTAAAGTCAACCACTCATCCTAGCATAGTGGACAGGAGACCATTCATTAAAGTTAGGCTAGAGCACGGTAACCATAGCCAAGAACTCAGGGCTTTGATTGACTCAGGTGCTGCGACTAGTGCGATTAGATGGTCCCACTATAAGGCTTCAGGAATAGAAATGCGGCCAATTGAGGCATACCTCATAGGCCTAGGAGGCATGGAAACCCCTTGCATGGGTGAGGTGGACCTTCCTATCCTCATTAAGGATGTGACCATGACAGCAAAGCTACTAGTGTGCCATGATGACGACCTGATAGAACCCCTAATCCTTGGCCAAGATTGGCTATACGATCACTCAGTGGACCTAAATCTTAGACAAGGCTCCTTACAGATTGGAACCTTAGAGCAGAAGCGAGTGATACCGCTTGACTTCCCTAACGGCATTCCGCTTGACGGTTGTGACCCTAGACCCAAGGAAATGCATGCGATGGAAGACAGGAAGATCTTTGATCAGCTCAATCACGCTACGTCCACACCAACCCACTCGGGCTTGGCGATGGACGAATGTCAATCAGAAGGACGACAGGAGATCTTCCCTGGGACTTCCTGCAAACTAGAAGCGACAGTTACCCAAACGCAAGGACAGAAGGGCACAATCAGAGGTCAGGTGGGTTGCATCAGCGGCCCAATGAGCACGACACCCTACGGTGCTCATCCTTCCAAGCTTGTTGCGGACTGGCCTAGATTAAAGTTACAAAAGACATCACTTCCTAATGGGCAGGTCACGCAAGTGTTGGAACTCCCTTCTTTTCCAAAGCAGAGTGTCCATCCGACCTCTCGCCCCCAACTACGACAGAGTCAACCACGACGAAGGAACCCAGACCGACGGCAGTATCAGAAGATTCAACAAGGAAGGCAGTTTAGGCCTCCCAAAGGAAGCGGCACCAGACAAATATGGGTGCCAAAAGGACAAAAAGCACCAAAGAACTCCAGCCAAGCAGAAATCGACAAAAAAAGGGCAGTACAGAAACAGAATCGATATCCACCACCCCCTCGACCTTCTTCTACAGGTCCGAACATCCGACAAATGTGGATCGCCAAGAAGTACCTTACCCATAGACCCACGCCCACGCAGATTTGGGTGCCCAAACCATGTATCATAGCTCAACCCATAAGCCATGTAATATATAATCCTCACAAACCTTTTCATCCCTCGATACCACCACACCCGATACCACCTTTTGCCCCTCAGCAGAAACCCACCACCCATTCAAAAACTCTTAGGAAATGGATACCGAAACGTGTCCAACCGTCTTCCCCTAACCCATTGTCTAACTACACCCCTACTAACATACAACCTTGTACTAAATCACTAACCTTTAAACCTTGTATAAATTCACACACCATCATCACACATCACTCGTAATCTCATTTCATCAAAAAAATGTATGCATGATCTGAAACGTATAGGTGTCTAGAGACCTGCACTAGTGCTGCAAGAAACATTGCATCCATCACATCACAGCACTTGGCTACACGGGTTACGCATCAGTTATGGAAAGGGATTGCGGTCTCACTTTAATGGGATCATAATTAATTTCCATGCTAATGTGTTAATCTTTTGTAGCAGATCTTTCTCACTAGCGCACCAGCCACCATGCAAACTGACGAAGGAACATCAGGAGCAGGCCCCAGTGTAGCAGCAGTACCACTCAACGTGCTACGAGCAGAGTCCCACCCTACTGCTCCACCGCCCGAATTTCAGGGATTTCCAGGGCCCATGCCTATCGACAACCCCCCCATGGGCTACACCGAAAAGATACACAGAAACTCTCATTGGTTTCAGGGCCTTGCAGGACCCCTTGCGGACGCAGACTTTATATTTGAATCCTCTCTGACTTTTGATGACCGCACGTGGGGAAAGTACCAGTTTTTCTCCAGAGAATTCGAAGCCCTACAAAGCACCCAGGACTTAACTCATGTTTGGGCCCGAGCAGGCTTCACAGAATATTTCAGTGATCCTCTGCCCAAACCGGATTTTTATAGGTGCTATTATTTAATCACTACATTGCTGGCATCAGAGAATAAGGACATCCCAGGAACCTTCATATTGCCTACCCTAGTGGATGATCCACCTTACAAGAGATTTTATCTCTCTAAAGACTTAATCAGAGCAGCCATTAAGATTCATGGAACCCACACACCCACAGATCGAGAGAGATTAATTCCAGAACCGATGAAACGTGGGGATGTCACGAAGTGGGAAGAGATTTCGGCCATTACACCTGAGTTGTCAAAGCCACTAAGAATATGCATGCAACATTTTGCATTTCCAGCTCAGGATAGATTTACCATGCCACACAAAAGAATATGGTTCGGATTGTATTTGGCATGTACGGGACCTCAAACAGTTGATCTGGCAAGCTGGATCATAGATCAGATGTACCTGGCACAGCACAGATGGGAGCGCAAGAAGGTGCTTAACGGATGTTGTGCGCTCACTAGAATTGTGTATATGTGTTTGGCTTATGACTTGCCCATCGAGCGTGCATTAACAGGAGAGGAATTGAAGGCATTCAAGAGCACAACGAAGAAAGCTAGGAAGCCCAGTAGGACACGGGCAGGTAAGCGCATGCGAGGCACCATCCCTTGCCTCCAAGTGCCAGAGTCGCCGTCACCACAACCCTCTCCAGAGCGACCACAAACAGAAGCTGCTCCCACTGTACAACCTATTCGCATACGGTTGTCCAGACCAGTGATTACAGAGGCCACCACTAGTACCGCTGCACCTCAGGCAGCTACCACCTCAGAACCCACCACCACAACAACAGAAGCTCCCACCACTATTGGTGCGGAAGCGTTTTCTTTCCCGATACCACATATGGAGGCCGACCCCATAAACACGACATTTGATTTTGAGATGCCTGATGCATTCTCAAACGAGTTCCAGTATTCAGAAGCACCACTGTTCTCCCAGGAATATGAACGTCCCAGCTACCCTACTACGCCGCGAGATTTGCCACAGGGACAAGCTGTGTCGGGCTCTGAAGAAGAAAGAACCGAAACAGATGACGATCAAGGCGACGATGAAGCCAGCCAGGGCTCACATGACGAACAGACAGAGGGCCAAGGCCAACAAACCGACACACACGGCGACACTAGCACATATGAAGATGAGACTTTCGAAGCCGCAGCGTACACACTGGCTATAAAGAAATTATATCGTACCATGGAGAAGGTCTGGGCACGAAAGAAGTTAACTGAAGAGGAGAGCCAGGCATTAATTGAACAGGAACTCATCTCCGGAGGATTCGAAGACGCATATATCAGAGGGTTCAGAGAGTTAGTCAAATCAGTAGGCTCCCATGAAGCACTCAGGTTTTTACAAAGAAAGCAACTACCACAGTTTGATCCCCGCCGAGTGCGACTACTCTCAAAACCTGGGGAGTATATTCGTGTACCAACAGGAGCCCAATCTTCAGCACAAGCCAGGGAGGCACGCCTCGCCCCCGAACGTTCATTAACCGCAGAAACCATCCTTGTAGATTCGCCACCCCGTACCTCTACTATCCTCGAAATAACATCCACCCCTTCGACTCCTCTTTCACCTCATCTTTCACCAACCCATCCCGTATCACCCGCACACCCACCTGCTTTCCCCACATCCACACCTGTACAAAGCAACATAGCCACAACCTCTTCCTTACCCATTCATACCACCAGGCCCACACCCAACCCTCTGCATCCGTATGTTAACCCCTTCACCCCTTCATCCTTCCCAGCGTTTCCCCCACCTAAGACCCCCATTCCCCTTCCTAACCCCACTAACCTTCTCACCAGTCTCACCTCCCCAACCTACCGTAACCCCTATTTCCCCGTTTCACCAAACTATTCCAACCATCCCCCCTGTAAACTACTCTACGTTTGTAAATCCCGTATTCACACCTACACAACCACCCACAATCACACCACTTTTCACAGTCACAACACTAAACACGTCCAATGGCATGGACATATCACCATCCACCTCACCACCACCCACTCCCCTCACAGCACCCTCATATTTAGGCACTTCACAATTTTCCACAATCACCACTGCATCCACTGTCCCAACCCCATTTCCCATTCCCACTGCCTCTACTCCCGCTGCATCCACATTTAGCACTTCACTACTACTATCGCCCACCATAGACACAGCATTTCAACACATGTTCGCATGCATGACGCAAGTCCGCGAGGAGTTTGCATCACTCGGCACCCACTATCAACAGCTGCAGACGACAACGAATGAATTACAAACGCAGCTTAA
Organism: Ceratopteris richardii; assembly: GCA_020310875.1. Taxonomy (NCBI): domain Eukaryota; kingdom Viridiplantae; phylum Streptophyta; class Polypodiopsida; order Polypodiales; family Pteridaceae; genus Ceratopteris; species Ceratopteris richardii. The sequence continues at coordinate 156,182,637 of CM035430.1, forward strand.
TTTGTTATCAATTGAGAACGCCTCACTGAACAGCCGATACCAGGATTTACGAGAGGCCTATCACAAGTTAGAACTAGAAAGTGAGGAGAAAAGCAAAGAGGCCACCGCGGATTTGGATAACCTACTTAGAGCCCAGACTGTCCGCAATGCAACGCTCACTAGAAATATGGGCTTACTAAGAAGACACTTAGCCGCAGCAAAAGAGGAGAACCAGAGACTCCAAGAGCAGAACAGAGAGAACTTGGAGGCGGCTTTAGATCATCCAGAACAGCCACTAAGTCCGAGCAGATTCAAGGCAATCCCATCCGAGTCGATGCGGATGTTGCTAGACGACCATGTTAGATTGCTCGAGGACTATGATCGTATGAACGAAGAACATCAAAAGTTAAAGGAAGATCACAAGTTGCTACAGCTCAGAGAACCAGCAACACAACAAGTACACGTAGCAGCAGAACTACCAGCACCTGCGGACCCTGCCCCTGAAATTTTAGAGGAACTCAACGCACTCCGGGCCCAGGTAACAAATCTTGAATCAAGAATTGCAGTCTATGAAGCACCACCAAGGCCAGACTCCCCACCTGAGCTACCAACTGAGGAAGAAACCGTCACTATCCCGGTGGAGGAGACATTCGAAGAGGCATATGAACCGATACCCATCCCAGGCGGACGTGTCACGGCCGAAGGCCAGATGACCTACGAATTACCTACCCCGCGTGGATGAAGACAATGGAAGAACTCGGAACGACACACTCGGCCAGAGTAGAGGCACAGCTACATGCCATGGCCATAATTGAAGAGAAAATTTTACAGTCACCATTCTTTGCTCAATTGGCCCCGCGACGATACATATCTGGGCATGAGCTCCAATATAAACCGTACTTCATGTTAATGGCCGAATACCAGTTAACCATAGAGAAAGAAACAGGTATGAAACCAACGCATGCCACTCAATTCGAGCCAGAGGACTTGCCACCAAGGGTGCAGAGAGGTGAAATCCTTCAACCAGACTGGCGCAGAGATTTATTGCAAAACTATCCCGAGATGATGAGCACATGGGTAAAAGCGCCGCTACATTTAAAATTTAACCCATGCTGGGGACCAGTCCCACGACGCCGCTCTTGGACTGCCTTCGCCATTAAGGTACAGAACAATAAGCAGTGCCAAGACTGGCTGAACTATCCCTATTTCAGGCCACCAATCGAGTTACCCACAGTAGGCTACATGATGGCGACGATCCGCCACTGGCTCCCTAGATTAAAACATATGGATGATGTTGCCGCGCACATGACTGTCAAAATCTTTGACATGATGCAGATGGTCTTTAAAGTCTTCCGACGCATCAAGGCTCCCCATGTAAACACCCCGGGCTTTGAGCATGGCAATTTTGATTTAGTCTATGATATGAGCACAACGCCATCGCTACGGGTGTGTTACGCCTGGCACTGCAGAATCAAATACCTGCCGGCATGTTACAAGCAGACATTCGAAGAAATGTTCACCACCGGCTTTTGGGAGTACCATTCAGAGGTATTTATAAGCAGGCCCACACACTTATTGCAATTATTCGCCTGTGAACGAATGGTGTACTCCACACATTATCAGCTCCCACCACCAGACGAGCCACAACCTATCGACTGGGAGAAACTCGAGGCTGATCTAGCCCGAGGTATTCGTGTATCAGAGCACACCCTCGCTCAAGACCTCCTACAGAATTACATCCGGCAGACCTCACAACAAGGTTCTGTCAGGGACGACAGAAGCGAGAGGGAGGGGGGTGTTGGAAGCAGTCAGAGGCACAGACGCCACGGAAGCATGTGAAGATGAAGCAGGGAGCCAGGCGGATCAATTTTTTAAACAAATATATTTCTTATTAATTCTCCAAACATTCAACAGTGATTGTTATCACTAATTGTAACATATGTATCATAAGAAAACCCCATTTTGTAATCCATAGCTCCATTTTGTGCAAGCCGAGGAGTCCTCGAGCTTGAGGAGCTTAGGTAGAATGCTCGTACCAAATTTCGTTATTTTTAGACATCGTTTACCCTTCCAAATAGCCTCTAGGACCTATTTTTTAACTAGGCCGGTCACTAGATGTGAAACCGGTCAAAACTAGTCTAGAAACTATAAAAAGAGCTAGAGAGCTCATTTTTGAGGTTGGTTCATTTTGGTTAGTGTGAGCATAGAGCTAGTTTGAGCTTGTAAGAGCATTCTTGAGTAATAGAGCTAATTTCCCACCTTCCATTGTGTCTTGCTTGTCTCTTCATTGTGTGTGTGTATGTGTGTGTGCATCTTTGTGCTTCTCACCTTCACTCTCACATCATCTCACATTCACGATCTTCATATCACTCCTACCTCTCCCTCGGATTGACATTAAGGAGGTGAAGCTTCTTAACGTGGTTCTCACCATTGTGCTAGAGCAACAGAAGGCAAAATGTTGCATGCAAGTTTGCAACGGCTTCAACAATTCAAGAGTAATGGCTAAAATATTAGCCCACTTCAAAACATCTCTTTTTTTCATGGGTTTGGGTATATGTCTTTTCCTTTTTGTTGGTGTATGCATGCCATGAATTTTCAATGTAGCCCTAATGAGATCAACTGAGAGATAAAACTTTTTGGAGGGTGGATCTATGACTAACTATGGCAGGATGAATGTGCTTGGAAGCTCCTTCCATACAGGTGGTTGTAAGGTGGTGACCAAATAATAACAACAATAAAAATCAGGTTTGGGAAGGGAGGCGCTAAAATATTCTATGAATCCTGCCCTTGCCCAAATTGGTCTTAATTCCTCTGAATACTGAAAAACTTCAAAATCCCATGAGAAGAATTGATATCTTCCCCATGTGTCACTGCTAAAGCATAGAGTTGTGTCGTAAATGTGCTCTAGATCATGCAATGGTCCTGCTAAGCCTTGGAACCAATGTGACTTACTGTGTACTTTCTCAGTCTTGCCTATGGGAGGATCATCAATAGGCATTGGTCCCATGAAGCCCTGAAATGTTGGAGGCCTCATTGAAGGATAGGCTTTGATCAGTAGGTTCTCGAAATCCACTATTGGCGTGCTGGTACTAGCATCAAAAGTTCCTTTGGACTACATTGTGATTTTGAGTGTTTGTGTAAAAGATCTAGTACAAAAGGATAGCACATTAGCATGGAAGTTGACTTTGATCCTAGTAAAGTGAGACTGCAATCCCCTTCCATAACTGATGTTTAGCCTGTGTATCATTGTGTGTGGGATGATCGTCTAATGAGCTTGTAGTGACTAATGCATGTCACTAGACTGCCTACAGGCACTGAATAAATGCATACATTTCTTTTCATGTGAGATGTCACGATAGTGATTAGTGAGTTAGTAAGGGTTGTTTTTACAAGTATTAAAGGTTAGTGAGTGTTTACTAGGATGAAGATTAGCATTATGAGGTTTTATACTCTACAATGGGATGTATGGATGGTTTGAGGGGCTTTTTGACACCCATTTTCTAAGGGCCGGTGAATGAACATGGTTCCTTGGGTGAGATATAAGGGATGGATTTAGAGGTGACAAGGCTGGTGAGTGGTGTGATTTCAAAGGGGTGGATATTAGAAGGCTTGGTTTTTGAGCTACAAGATAGGCCTTGGGTACCCAAATCTGAGTGGTGTTGGAAATTGCTATTAGAGACTCCTTAGGCACCCAGATTTGTCAAATGCTCATTGATGGAGAATGTCTAGGTGATCAGGAGCATTGAGGTTGATTCAACTTTGTCTTGACTTCTTGTCCTACACTACTGGACATGGCTGGTGATCCCTGACCTTTTGGTACCCATATTTGCTTCATGCATGTTGATTTGGTATACCTGTGATGCTTCCACGTGGTAGTCTGGGGTGGTCATCGATTGGGATTCCAAATCATGGTTGACGTTCCCATGGTGGTGGTTCAGAGGTCTAATGGACACTCTGCTTTGGAAAAGAAGGGAGGTCCAATACTTCCATGACATGCCCATCAAGAGGTGAGACATTCTTCACAACCGATTGAGGCAAGTATGTAGGGAGTGTGGAGGATGATCCGGAGGAGACTATGGTTCCCATTTGTCTACTGATGGTGCCCATTTGTCCGATTATAGTGCCCATTTGTCCAAGGGTCATTTTCAAAGGAGGGATTTTTCCAAAAATCTTCTGATCCTCCTTCGCATTCATTACATATGGGTTGGGGTTACTTTCCTCTAGGAGGGCGTCGTTAGGGAACTCAAGCGGTATTACTCACTGCTGGCCTACTATCCTAAGCTAAAGAGAGCATTTTCTAAGATTCAAGTCCACTGAGTGATCATATAACCAATCTTGGCCAAGAATTAGTGATTCTATTAGGTCATCATCATAAAAATATCACACACCAATTGGCAACGCCAGTTCTTGGTCCCTTAGTAGAGGTGGTGCACAAGCACACATGGGGAAGCCATGGTGCTATCTTGGAGCATGTTGAGGAGCGGCTATGGAGTTCTTCTTGGAGAAGAAGAGTGTGCTCACACTCTTGTTTATGGAGAGGATTTACTTCGTAGTAGCTCGGTGGTGTGGATCAACCATCCACATGATGTATTTGAAGATTGTCTTCTAGATGAAGATTTCGGGTTATTTCAAAGACATTGGATGGAGGTTAACATAAGATTTGCATCTTATGTTAAGAATTCAGGTACATATTCTCTTTATGCACACAGGTACTACTTGGAGTATATGACAGTGGCATCCATATCAGGAGAAGTCCTATTCAGCATATCTAAAGGAGAATAAGTACATGTATGCTTTATGCATATTTGGATGAGGTGTTTGAGAAGGTATATTCATATGAGTTTGAGGATTTCTGACATCAAACTTGTTAGCATTCTTTGCTAATTTTGCAAGTATGTGATCTTTCACCCACGTATCTGACTTAGGGTCTTCCATAGCCTAAAATTAGATGAGGGTTTGCTGATTATCAGTTTTAGACTGATCCTTCCTCTTTCTGTCACTCATATTCACTCTTCTACAACCTATTAGGTCAGAAATCTCATATATATTCAGATTTGTGTCCATACATCTGAATATGTTTGTTACATTTGTACATTCACTCATCCATCTATTTCTGTTCACATAGAGTGGTTCAGATTTTGACTCCCACATTGTAAATTGACATTTGTATATATGATAGTGTGAGTAAGCAGTGGCTTACGTAACACTTTACACATGTTGTCTAATCTTTCTCTATCTTTGTCTCATCATTTGTATGATTAAATGTGGTATGTTCATGTTTTGTCAATATTGGATGATTGCTGGAATCTGTGTTGTAAATGCTGGACCTATGGAACTTGGACCTGTGGTATTAGTAATGGGCCTACTAAATTTCCAACATTTGGTATCAGAGCTTTAGGGTTTTGATATCAGAGCATTCAGGCTCTCAGATTCCCAGGTTTCCAGACTTCCAGGTTTACAACATATGATTTAAGAGCATCTTCTAATATTTGACATTTGACATACACACTTAATCTAGATGAGTAGAGATTTGAGAATTAGACAATTCAGTCACATGTTTATTCATCAGTGTGGAGTATGAAGTTGATGATCTGTTAGCAGTCCAATACTTTTGGAAGAGTATGCAAATACCTTACAAAAATATTGTTTGAAGACCAAGACTTGATGAAGAGAAGGCTACTTCAAATTCAAGGAAGAACAATGGTTTGGAGAAGATGAAGGAATCAGATCAACATCAAATCACAGGTATCAGTTTCTACTATCAGATTATCATTTGAAGGTCATGTCTTAGAAGAGCAGTTATGAAGAGATTTGAAGGATTCAAGGAATGCTTTTATACACTTTCATTCTTTGAAAGTTAAAGCATTAGCTACATCAAAACAGGTACCTAGAGGTTTTTCTAGAGAGTTTTGAGAGATCTCTTTCATGACAAGAAAGCTCATCTAAGAAGACAAATATGGAGAGCATTAGTTTTGTTTTCAGCCAATCTTGTAAGTTGGTTGGAAGGTTTTTATCTAGATACAAAATTTGATCTAGGTACTCTAGAGAGGTAATTCAGCATTCAGCCAACTCAATGGAACGATGTTTGTTTTGTCTCTTACTCTTAACATTAGAGGAAGAGAAAGAGTTCATTTGAAGAAGTTAAGAGTGGTTACTACTTCAAGATGAAGAAAACAAAAGGTATGGAAGAGAAGTTTGAAGATGTTGACATCATAAGGTGGAAGAAAGATGCAGAAGAAGAAAGTCCAATATTTTCAAAAGAAAAGTAAGACTTCATTTTCTCTTATATTTTCCATATACTTTTCCTACTTTTATCCTCTACATCCAAAGACAAGTCTACGAGAACATCTTGTGAAAATAGTTTGAAGAAAAAAGAGTTTCTTGTTTTGCATTATACTTGGTCATGTTTTAGTAGGTTTTGACAAAGAATTGCATTGAGAGGAAGAAAAGCAGCAGATTTTGAGGACAACTTGTATGTTTTCGACTCATATGTATGAGTTATATATAAGTTGAATTTTTTGAGCAGGCAGCTTATATGTTCCCTCAAAGAATTCATGGAGTGTCAATTCAGAGCTACTTGGTATATGACAAGTTGCAGAGAAGTATATTTCTTCTTTATCTAACTCTTGAGGTAAAAGAGTACTTGTAGAAGATGTTGGAGACTTGGAGAGAGGTTTTTTGCTTGGAAAGGTTACCTCATATTCAGTATTTTTAGAAGTTTTTCGGATACATGCTTGTATTCAAAAAGGTGTTCCATTAAATCCTATCACTTGATTGAGAAGTGGAGTTAGCCAAAAGAAAATCAAGCAGGTACTATCACATTTCAGCCAGGTAGAATATGAAGATATGAAGTATCAACTTGCAGCTTTTGGAGTTCTCAAGGTGAGAGTTTGTCCACTTATGTTTCAAGTAGGAATTGCAGATTCTTGGGAAGGATTTGGTTAATGAAAAGTTTTACCCAATGTTGTTAAACTAACTTCAGGCTGCGTCCTAGTAGATTCTGGAGTTACTATCTCTTCGTTTCTACACACATATTTTGTTGGAGAGATCTTGATAGATCTAGATAGATCTTGTATGATCTTGGATGATCTTGAATGATCTTGAATGATCATGAAAGATCTTGAGTATTTATGAGTCAGTTGTCTATCCTTTGTTTGTGAAGATTCTTAGCATTGGAGGAAGTAAGTCAAAGATTCAGATTCTTTCAGATTTGTGTTGCAGAGAAATAGAAGAATACTTGTTATGTTGCAGAAGATTATGGATAGATCTTGTATGATCTTGGATGATCTTGAATGATCTTGAATGATCATGAAAGATCTTGAGTATTTATGAGTCAGTTGTCTATCCTTTGTTTGTGAAGATTCTTAGCATTGGAGGAAGTAAGTCAAAGATTCAGATTCTTTCAGATTTGTGTTGCAGAGAAATAGAAGAATACTTGTTATGTTGCAGAAGATTATGGATCCTAAAATGCTTTCAGTAAGTTTTTTTTATGTAATAGATCAGTTAACCTTATTCTTTAATATGGAAAGCTGAGGAAGAAACAGTGGAAGCTATTAGCAACTGCGCAGTGCTAATAAAAAGGGTTCAGAGATTTTGTTTCAGATACAGGTATTGATCACTGAAGATCAAATTTATTGAAAGAAGGAAGACATTCCAAATTTCATAAAGTCTGATATATTTGAAGAGTTCTGGATACTAGTGTTAAATCATCCAGGGGAGTGATGAAACATGAAGACTTATTTTCAGCCATATGTAAAAGAGTGCAAAGTCATATCTACAAGTATTCCTATATTTTCTTTGTCAGTTTCTCTTTATATTTCAGCTTTGAAAGAAGAAGGAAGAAGAAGAATGTCTGGAGAAAGTTCCTGTTAGGTGTTCCTGTTCAGGAGAAGGTTCTAGAGTTCTATTGAAGAGAAATTATATATTTCGGAGAGGTATGTTTTCAGAAGTGCGCACATATATGTTTATACCAGGTTCTGAAGGAAAGAGGTATGAAGGATTTACAGACTGAACAAGGATGAAGACATGATGACATCATAGATTTTTTTATGAGACTCATGAGTTGATTTGAGTTAAGTAAAGTAAGAGATGAACAAGCAGTGTTCATAATACACTAAGTTGTGAGTTGTCAATCACAGGTTCTAGGATTCAGATCTTGATTATGTTTAGTGTATTTACATGACATGGCAGAAGTACGTTGAGAAAGCTTTCGTAAGGTAGATGAAAATATGTGGATCCTAGTGTATGTGGATGAAAATATGTGGATCCTACTGCATATATTGAGCACATACACACTATGTATGCTTATGATGATATCTTTATACGTCCATGTGGTCATTGATATAGTGATTACATTTTTGCATAAACCTTTTATGTTTGATAAAGAGGGTCGTGGTGAGGTTTTCTTGATTGGGAGACACATAGATGTCAAGGTCTCTTTGGTGATGTAGGTGGAAGACTTACCCAACCTCTTCATAGGAGATGTGTGATAGTTGTTCATAGGTGCTCGATAAGCCTAGTTGGCTTCTTTCGGGTAACTGATTATATGCAGTGGAGTCAGTGATTCACTATGCAAATAAACATGTCAGTACTTGTAGTTTTATGAGATTTTGACACTGCTCATATGCTCCTTTTGCAGAGGATACCCTAGCAAAATTTTTCTAGATTTTTGGTTTTGTCAACTATATAATGGTCGATTTACTCCTTGATACACTTATTGGTATGAGCACATTTATTCTCACATACTCCTTTTCCTTGATCATTACTGTTCATTAATTAGACATAATGTTGATGGGCATGTTAAACAAATACCTGCACCATCTACTTTGACAAAATTAATGCTATTTTTTATGATGCTGATGTGTTGACACTTGATAGTACTGTGCCAACTAAGGCTCTTATGCCTAATTCTCTTTCCCATGTGGCTGCTAATTTTGGTGCTTCTTTCCATGTGATGCCACATAGAGAATGTTTCTCTAATTATGTAGCAAATTCTCTTGATATCATGAGACTTTGTGACTCTTACCAGTGTGATGTTGTGGGGATTGGACATGTCGTTGTGCAGTTCATTGATGGTTCAAAATTTACTATGCATAATGTACACCATGTACCTCAGTGATCATGTAGTTTGATGTCAGTTGGTCAACTTGGTGACCTTGGTTACAAGGTTGTCTTTGATGCTCAGTCCTTTTGCATATCAAAGGGCAATATGGTTATTGCAAAAGGAAGCAAAGTTGGCTAACTTTATCGTTTATTTGTATCACAAAAAGAACACTTGTTAGCTATCACTGAACAACCCATGGCTTGTATTTAGCATGGCCATTTGGGCCATATATCACATAGTGGAAAGGAAAATCTTTCTCATTTTGGCTACTTATTTGTGTCATCTTTCTCTGATTTTTCATTTTGTGAGCATTGTCAATATGGAAAGAAAACTAGGAATGTGCACAAAATGCACATTAACTTTTCACTTCAGCCTTTACATCTCGTTCATACAAATGTGTGTGGTCCTATGCCCACAAGGTCATTAGGGGGTTCTCTTTATTTTGTCACTTTCATAGATGATGCTACTAGAAAAGTCTGGGTATATCCTATCAAAACAAAGGATGAGGTATTCCCTACTTTTAGAAAATGGCTTGCTTCAATTGAGACTAAAAAAGGAACTAAGCTTAAGGCTTCATGTTCAAATAATGGGGGTTAGTATACCTCACATGAATTCAACCTTTTCAATTAGTCTAGAGGAATTTGTAGAGACTTTACAACTCCTTATACCCCAATATAGAATGGTGTAGCTCAAAGGATGAATAGAACTTTTCAGGATTTCACCTAGTATTGCCAAAGGTCTGAAAGTGGCACAAGAGTTATGGACAGGGAAGCCACCATATTGTGATCATCTTTGAGTTTTTGGGTGTGAAGCATATGTTCATATACCCAAGAATCTTAGACAAAAGTTGGACCATAAGTCAAAGAAATGCATTTTTCTTGGATATGGTCGAGAAGGACAATTTGGATATCGCTTATGGGATCTTGAAACATGATTAGTAATTAGAAGTAGCGATGTCATTTTCAATGAGTCTAAAATGAATAAACAACCCATTAAGGAGGTTGAAGTGAGAAGAGTGGTGTTTGAGGATACTAGTCCTCTAGTTAGCATGCATAAAAATGTTGCACATAGGGACGTTCAAGAGAATGTCCAATCATATCAGTCTACAAATGTTCCTGTTCAACAACCATTGAGATGATCTACACGTTTCTTACATCCACCTGATAGATATTCTAGGTTTGGATTTTGTTATGCTAGTAGATGCTGGTGAGCCTTCTTGCTACAAAGAGGCTATATAGACAATGGATCATGTCAAGTGGGAGCATGCCATGAAGAGTGAGTTGAATTCTATTCATAAGAATGGTACTTGGGTTTTAGTACCTTTGCCAAAAGATAAGAAAGCTTTATCATGTTAATGGGTATATAAGCTAAAATTCACATTAGATAGTGCGTCTCCAAAGTATAATGCATGGCTTGTTGCAAAGGGTTTTAAGAAATAACATGGTGTTGATTTCAAGGAAATCTTCTCTCCGGTGGTCAAGATGAATACCGTGGGCATGTTGCTTGGATTCGTTTCAATGGAGGACTTAGAATTAGTCCAAATGGATGTGAAAATTGCTTTCTTGCATGGAGATCTTATAGATGAGATCTATATGGAACAAACAGAGGGTTACATAGTTCTTGGCAAAGAAAGTCTAATTTGTAAGCTCAAGAAGAGCTTATATGGACTTAAATAGTCCCCTAGACAATGGTACCAAAGTTTGATGTTTTTATGAAGTCTCAAGGCTATTCTCAAAGCAATGAGGATCATTGTCTCTACACAAAGAGATGCTCAAATGGCAGCTTGATATGCTTGATACTTTATGTCAATGATATGTTGATTGCTGGGAGTCCTCTTTTGACTTGTCAATTCTCAAAATGAAGTTGAGTCAAACATTTGATATGAAGGATTTATGGGATGCCAAACATATTCTTGGCATGCACATTACTCATGATAGGAGTAAAAGATGCGTATATTTGTCTCAAAGTGAGTAGATATCCAAAGTACTTCACATGTTCAATATGCAGGATGGAAAGGCATTGAGTACACCTTTACCCACATATGTGAAATTGAGCAAGGATGATTGCCCCAAATCAGATGAGGAAAAGGAATTCATGACTGAAATTCCTTATCAGTCTGCTATTGGTAATCTCATGTATGCTATGGTAGCTACGAGACTAGATATTTCATTTGCAATGGGAATTGGGATTAGATATATGTATAATCCTTGCAAGAAACATTGGGAAGTGATCAAGATGATTTTGAGATATCTGAGTGGCACTAAAGACAAGTGCCTATGATTAGGTCGAGGGAAAGCATCCATTATTGGTTGCACAAATTCTAACTATGCTGGTTGTGTAGACAATCGTAAGTCTACATCAGGGTATATTTTGCATTTTGCTGGAGGTGCTATCTCTAGGAGATCTCATCTTCAAGAATGTACAATTGTTTCCACCACAGAAGCAAAGTATGTTGTAGCAAGTGAGGCATGTAAGGAAGCATTGTGGCTTTCTCATCTTGCTTGTGATATGGGTCTACCTCAGCATGTACCTTGTTTGCTCAGTGGTAGTCAGAGTGCTATTGCTTTAGCTAAGAATTTGATCTATCATGCAAAGACCAAGCACATTGAGGTGAGGTATCACTTCTTTAGAGATTTCTTAGCCACTGAGCACATTATTTTTGAGAAGGTTCATACTCAAGATAATGCTGTAGATGCTTTGACTAAAGCTCTACCGTAAGATAGCTTTCGACACTATTGTCACTTGATGGGGGTTACTTGATTCATAGTCTTACATAGTCACTTGTATACTATGTAACATGCCCATCAAGTGGGAGGTATAGTTTGTATACGTACACTCAGATATTCTTTATCATTCTTGATTTTTCTCCCATAGCTACTTTGGCCATATTGGGCTTTAGTGGGAGATTGTTACTATTAGTGTCCATGTGAAAGGCCAAATGGCCACCAGAGATTTTTGTATATGTTCTTTAATAAAACAAATAGTGGCCTAGTCAGCCACCGACTGTAAGAAGTTTGTATTTGAGCACCTTGTGTACTGTGTTTTTTTGCGTATTCTGCAGCCTTTGTGCAAAGTACCACGTGTGATGATTGGAGCTCGATTTTCTACCTTGAGGATATCTTGATGGAGCTCTCAAGAAGGAGAGTGCACTGTGGTGCATTGCCATCAAAATACTTTAGCCATCAAATATTTGGGGGCTTCTATGTCTCGTACACGAGGTTATTTTTGAGACCTTGTAATTGATTATAGCGTTCTCTCCCTAGTCCTTGTCTTCATAGTTTCATACGTTTAATGTGTTCTACGACCTCTACCTAAGCTTCTTGTCTCATTCTCTTCTCTTCATCTTTATGTTTCTTTGCTAACGTGAGTCATCTAAGCATATCTGCAGTGAGAGGTTCTTGATAAATCTTGAATCTATATTCTCTAATATAGTTAGGCATTATCTCTTCTTCTAAAGTGGCTAATTGTACATCTCCACTCATTGAAAGCCTGTTTATAATCATAGGTCCATGCCCTCATTTCTCTAGCTTTCATGCATGTTGTTTCAACATGTAGAATAAGACTAAATCTCCCTCTTTCAAGGCTTTGTCCTTCACATGTGAATCAAAATAGGCTTTTTGTCTCTTCTTGGTTGCATACATGCCTGTTTTCACTCTCAACCTAGTCTCTCCTAGTCATTCCAAGTCCATGATCCTTGATGATAACTCGTGGCTAGTCCATTGATGCTCTTGTGCGACCTTAAGGTTGGGTATCAAAAAATCCAAGGGAAGCACTACATTTTGACCAAAAACCATATGAAAGGGAGTTGCATTGAGTATAGTCTTGTAGGCCACTCGATATGCCCAAACAACGTGATGTAACTATTTTTCCCAATCTAAGTGTTTCTTGTTTATGAGTTTAGTCAGGACATTGCAAAGGGTCTTGTTAGTGCTTTTTGCCTATCCATTTGCCTGAGGATGATATGGTGCAAACTTCTTGTGAATCATCATAAAATCCTATAATAAATATTCAATGACTTTGTCTAGAAAGTGAGTCCCTCTATAATTCACTAGCTCTATAGGTAACCCATACCTGGTAAAGACATTCTCAAATAAGAATTTTGTAGTCGTATGTGCATCATTATTTTTGGTAGCCTTAGTCTCTATCCATTTGATGAGATAATCTGTTGCTATGATGATGTATTCAACATGAGTGCCTTTAGCAAGGGGGTTAATGGATCCAACAAAATCTATACCCCACTTAGAGAATGCACATCCTCCCATCATGGGTTTCAATAGCATCTCATCTCCGCGAGTTAGAAACTGAGCCCTTTGGCATAAATCACATCTCTTCACATATGTATGTGCATCCATATGAAGATTAGGCCACCATAGTCTTGAGAATAATATGGCCTTGATTATCTGGTTGGGGCCAAAATGACCTCCTGTAACACCTTGGTGTGTAGTTTCTAGTATGCTCAAGTAGTCACTCTCATGAATACACTGTCTCAGATATCCATCTCTTCCTCATTTGTATAGATTATCACCAATGAGTGTGTAGTCTTGAGCTTCTTGCTCTAGAATTCTTTGTCTTGCTACAATCATTCCTTGAGGGAATGTTTTTGTTGTCCTCAAGTAGGTTACCATTAGTCCGCTCCATTCTGGTGTTAGAGACACATGGGATAAAGTTGCATATTCGATTGATGGTGTAACACAACATAATGGGCATTCTTTGCACGTTCTATAGACATCTTCTTCCATCAAAGACCAGTACACTCCTAATCTATGTAGAGTCTACAGTGTGCGGTGTTTTGAATGGTGTTGCTTTAATGCACTTACATGTGCTAATTGCAACCATTTTTCATGCTTTGATTCCTCTATGCAAAAAGTGAAGATCTTTTGATTATCTTATTTGTAAATACTTCCTACCATTATTTGGTATAATTGAGACTTGGTTATCTCTTGTTCCTTGATTCTAATATGAGGATTCTTGGGTCCAAATGTAAGAATAGGGACAATTGATTTGGCCCATTTAGGCACTACTTCAAGATTAAACAAGTAAGCATCTGGAAAATGATCAATTATTCCTTATGGGGCTTCTCCCATAGTCAATCGTGAAAAATGATCGGCTCTAAGGTGGGTCTTTCCTCTTATGACTACCACTTCAAAATCCTACTCCATTAACAATAAAAACCAATGTATCAATCTTCCCATGTTACAAGGTTTGTTGGATAGATATAGCAATGCTTGATGGTCTGTGAAGAACTTGAATATGTTGGCTAATAAGTAGTGTCTGAATTTCTTTACTGCGTAAATCATTCCTTATCCTTCTTGCTCGGTAGTGGTGTAATTTCTTTTCGTTGCATTCAATTGTCTACTTGCATATGCTATGTCGAGATCTATATTGCTCTCGCTCATCGGCTGTGCGAGCACACACCCGATAGCATAGTTGGATGCATCCACATGTACATGGAATGGTTTACTCCAATCTGGTGTCATCAAAATTGGTGTTGAACATAGGCATTGTTTGATTTTGTTAAATGATTTCTCACATTCATCCATCCATTTAAACTTAGTCTAAAGTGAGTACATAGGCTTTGTGATTATAGCATACATGTGTTTGAAGCATTGATAGTAACCACAATGCCCCGTGAAAGACTCTACTTCCTTAATGTCCTTCGGCCTTGGTAGCTCTACAATCGCTCTAACTTTCTCTTCATCCGTAGATATCCCATTCTTTGACACAATGTGTCCTAGAATCTTGCATTTCTGAAATGAACTTTTTTGGGTTCAGACAAACCTGATATTCTCGACATTTATCAAAGACCTATTCCAATTTAGGGATGTGTGTTTGCCTAATGTTGTAATGAGTAGACAAATCATCAACATAGAATTCCAAATTCTTCCATAAGAACTCCTTAAAGACATGACACATCAGCCATTAAAAAGTAGTAGGTGCCTTTGTCAGTCCAAATGGCATCACACAAAATGCAAATATGTGCCATTCTATAGCAAAAGCCATCTTATGCTGATCTTCAGGAGCAATGGCCACCTGATATTAGCCTTAGAACCCATCAAGGAAGCTATAAACTTCCTTGCCCACTACTCGTTCCAATAAGTGCTCAGTGATAGAAAGCGGATATCTATCTCTAATTGTGGTTGTGTTAACTTTTTTCAGGTTAATGCTGTAGGAGATAGACGTCTGCAGAAGCACACGAACAGCACAAGGAAGCACAAGGAAGAAGAAGAAGCTTGGAGCACAACACACAATACTGAATGTATTACTAGAGAATGTACAAAGATAAGTAGCCAGTTAGGGCAATAGGTGTATATACAAGCCAGGGGAAAAAACCTCCTAAAGAGGGAAAAAAAGTGCCCCAATGGTCCTAGTGTGTTCACACACATCACTACCTAAATATTGTTGGTGCAGAGCAATCAACAATTGAAGTTTTGGAAGTCAAAGAATGAAGACAAGATCAAGTTTTGAAGCATAGAAGAAGTTTACATTCAGGAGTTGAAAGATATGTACACATATGTATATTAGTTCAGATATAGGTCACTTATGCTTATGAATAGTCATAAGTTTGTAAATATTTGCCTATAAATACTATGAAAATGTCGGGGCAAGTATGAGAGAGCATGAGATTAGAATAATGAAGAGTTGTAAGAGTCATTGGACATCTTAGAAGTTAGTTGAATTCTCTCTCATCATTCAGTTGTAAACTCCTTCAGAAATGAAAGATTTTTGCGCCCGATGTTTCTGAGTTTTCTCTTTCTGTGTTAGATCTTTTGTAAAATGCTTTTGTACAAGTCTAAGTCTATAGGTGATTGACCTCCGTACAAATTTTCAGCTTCTAATTGTAATCAGGCTGAGAGAATTGAGTGTAGGAACATTTACATGTGTAAATGAAAGAAGAGAAACTGCAGAAGGCGCATTTTCGATGGTCAATGATTTGATCATTTCTCACTCCACAGTTTAAAGTTTTGAGCAAGCAAGCACTCAATCTTTAAGTTGGAAGGTAAGCTATTTTTGGCTAAAATCATTCGCTTAAACGGGTTCTAATCTTGGAGAACTATGTCTTAAAAGTTGCAGGTATCAAAGTCGACTCTACAGGGTGACAATTTTAGACATAGGTAACTTGTTGAGTTCATTTCTCAAGTTATACTGAATCTTTTGGAGTAATTCAACTTGGAGAAGGTGCGCAATCTATAGACGACACCTTGTGAAAAGTTTCATAAAAAACGTTACACAATTGATAGGTCAATGAAAAAGATATGTGCAGCAGACTTTCTGTAGAGTCATCATCTTCACAGATTTTTCAAAATCTTGATAATTGAGTATGGATCTTCTAAAATTGGATAAGGTTTGAGTTATTCTTGTTATAGAGGTGCTCTAAATACAAGAGTAACTTGTTCTTTTGGAGATTAACACTCTCCATCAGTGGTATCAGAGCAAGAAGCATCAGAATTGAAGGAAGGAGGATCCCGACTACTGCAGGTGCAAAGAATTCAACATCTAAAGGTTCAAAAGGTGAAAGCTTGAGGATAAAGCTTGAGAAGGAGATCATACGACATCAAGGAAGTCAAAAGGAGTGTCATTCGAAGTAAAGGTAACCTTATACTTTATAAAGATTGAAGAATTCAATACACAGGTGAAGAAAAGATGGGAGATTCTCTTCAGATAGAGAAATTGGATAGAGAAAACTATCCTGCATGGTCAATGAGGATGGAAGCTCATCTTATGAGCAAAGACTTGATAGCTTACATTACAGGTGAAGAAGAAAAGCCTCAATTCAGAGATCCTAGTGTTCCAACTAGGGAGGAATTGTCAGATTTGAAGAATTGGATGAAGAGAGATGCTCAAGCTAGGAGCATTATCTATATGGCAGTCAATGACTACTTGCTACCTCACATTAGAGGTCTTGAAAGTGCAAGTGATATATGGAATGCTTTGGAGGAGCATTTCCAAAATACCACAAAGTCTAGGAAGGCATCCTTGTGGGCAGAATTTACTACATTCAAGAAGAAGGCCTCTCAATCTATCTCAGATTATGTAACCAGAATGAAGGACATTGCAGATGCATTAGGAGCTGTTGATGAAGACATTGAGGAGGATAAATTGGTAAGGCAAATACTCACAGGTTTGAGAGGTGATGACAAATGGAAGCCATTTATTTTGTCCACTGAATTATCACTTGATCATTTTACTCTTGACTTAAATCAGTTGCTAGGACATATGTTAACCTTTGAGCAGGATGTCAAAGGTGAAAGTGACAAGAGTACAGGTCATGCAATGTACTCAAAGGATAAGAAGAAAATTAACAAAGGGAAGCAACAAGCAAATGAAGATGAAGGCACAACTAGTCAAGCCAACTTCCTAAGAGGAAGAGGAGGTGGCAAAGGTAGAGGAAGAGGCAGGAACAACAAAGATGGAGTCAAAGCTTGCTGGATTTGTGGTAAGACAAATCATTTAGCTAATGATTGTTGGCATAATAATCAGAGTGATGGTGGATATAATCAGAATTTTAATTCAAAAGGAAGAGGTGGCAGAAATCAAAGAGGTAATTTTAGAGGTAGAGGTAGTAGGGGTTACTTTGGAAGAAATGCAGGCAGAGGATTCCAAAGTCAACATTACAACAATACCTACTACAATTATGCTTCAGATCAAAAGGAGGATTCAACATTGATAATGAATGCAACTTGTGAAAGGCAAAGTGAAGACCAAAGAGTCTTCTACATTGACTCAGGGTGTAGCAATCATCTGAGTGGTAAATAGCATTGATGACTGATTTGGAGAATAAGGTATCTAATCATGTTGTTCAAACAGGTGACAATACAAAGCACAATGTGAAGTCAATTGGATCAATGAAGGCTAAGGATGGTAGCACCTTATTGAGTAAGGTCTTGTATGTTCCTACAATTCCTAAGAATCTGATAAGTGTAGGACAAATTGTTGAAAAAGGTTATGAAGTGAGGTTCACTCATGAAGGAGTGTTTGTGGAAGACCCTAGCAATGGGTATAAACAGATTGTTTCAGGGAAGAAAGAAGGAAGATTGTTCACATTGAAGATTCAAGGTAATGTTGGTCATGCCTTGTTCACTTATGGAGGACATAAGATCTCTGAGTTAGATCTTTGGCACAAAAGGCTTGGACATTTCAATGAAAGAGGTATCAAAGATATGAGTAATAATGGTTCAGTGCTTGGATTGCCTAATGTTACAGGTCAACATATGACATACAGATGTGAGGCATGTCAATTAGGTAAGGCTCATAAGCAATCTTACTTCAAGCATGGTTTCATGTATTCAGAGAAGCTTGAGTTGGTACACACAGATGTGTGGGGACCATCAAAGGATTTTAGTATCAATGGTTCAAGGTACTATGTGATTTATGTTGATGATGCTACCAGATGGATCACTATCTATGTGATCAAAGATAAGTCAGAAGTATTTAGTACATTCAAACATTATCATGTGTACGTAGAGAGAATTACAGGTCATAAGTTGAAGAGACTAAGGTCAGATGGAGGGGGAGAGTATTTCTCTAATGAGTTTAGTGACTACTTGTGGAATGCAGGTATAAAAAGGGAAATCACTTGCAGGTACTCCCCCCAACAAAATGGTGTAGCAGAAAGGAGGAATAGAACTCTTGTTGAGTTTGCAAGATCCATGATGAAGGAGAAAAATTGCCCAAATTATTTATGGGGTGAGGCTGTAAATACAGCTACTTATTTGGTCAATAGGCTACCATGTAAAGCTTTGCAGGGTATGACACCATATGAGGCATGGTGGGGTAAGAGACCTACCTTAGATCATTGCAAAGTATTTGGATGTTTGGCATATGCATATGTGCCATCACAATTAAGACACAAATTGGAACCTAAAGCTGAAAAGTATGTGTTCATTGGTTATGATGACAAGCAGATGGGTTATAGATTGTGGCGTCCATCCACAAAGCAATTCATTGTGTCTAAGGATGTTACATTTGATGAGCAAGGTACTTGGTATGCAGGTACTATCAATATTAATACAGATGATGAAGAAATTGTGAGTCAAAAGAAAGGTAAATCAAAGGTTCAGATATTTGATGAACAAGAGAATAATGAAGTGCAGGTTGAAGTTGAAGAAATGCCAATATTTGATCCTGAATGTGAAGAACCAGAAACCTCAAGGAGTGGAGAACTCAGAAGGTCATCAAGACACAAGTGGCAACCTACAAGGTATAGCTATGATACTTCTTTTTTGGCTACCAAAGATTATGCTTACATGATAAAAGCAGATGAAGACCCTTCTACATATGAAGAGGCAAAAGGTAAAGAAAATTGGGAGAAAGCTATGCAGGAAGAATATGATGCATTAATGGAGAATCAAACATGGGATTTGGTTCCTAAACCAAATAGCCAGAAGATCATTGGATGCAAATGGGTCTACAAAACTAAGAGGTTTGCAGATGTAAGTGTGCAAATTGGGAGAAAGCTATGCAGGAAGAATATGATGCATTAATGGAGAATCAAACATGGGATTTGGTTCCTAAACCAAATAGCCAGAAGATCATTGGATGCAAATGGGTCTACAAAACTAAGAGGTTTGCAGATGTAAGTGTGTCTAGGTACAAAGCTAGACTTGTTGTCAAAGGGTTTGCTCAGACATATGGTATTGATTATGATGAGACTTATAGTCCTGTGGCAAAGATGACAACTATCAGGACACTCATAGCTATTGCTGCATGTAAAGGTTGGAAATTATGTCAATTAGATGTGAAGAATGCTTTCTTGAATGGTTATATCTCAGATGATGTTTTCATGGAGCAACCTCAAGGATTCAGAGATGGAAGGTATCCAGATCATGTGTGTAAGCTCAAGAGAGCTTTGTATGGCTTGAAGCAGGCCCCAAGGGCATGGAACTATAGACTTGTAAAGTTCTTGAAAGAACTTGGATTTCAAGAATCAGAAGCAGATAGTAGCTTGCTTGTTAAAGCAAGTGATGATGGGTTCATTTACATGTGCATATATGTTGATGATATAATTCTTACAGGTACAGATGAGAAAGGCATCCAAAGCCTAAAGAAGCAAATGGAGAAAGAGTTCAAAATCAGTGATTTGGGAGACTTGTCATATTTCTTGGGAATGGAGATTTCATACACTCAACATGGAGTGTATGTGACTCAAGAAAGGTATTTGAGAAACTTGTTAATCAAGTTTAAAATGAATGATTGCAGGGTAGCACCTACTCCAATAGAGGTGAATCACAAATTGAGCAGATATGGAGGTGAAGAGTTCAAGGACATGAAACAATATCAGAGTTTGGTTGGTAGTCTTATCTATGCTACATTAACTAGACTTGACTTGTCATATGCAGTTGGGGTATTATCTCAATTCATGCATTGTCCTAGGAAAGAACATTGGATTGCAGGTCAAAGAGTGTTGAGGTACATTAAGGGTACACTCAAAGAAGGTTTGTATTATGGTTTTACATCAGATACAAATATCAAGATTTATAGGGATGTAGATTGGGCAGGTAATCCAGATGATAGAAGGTCAACCTATGGATACATGTGTTATGTAGGAGATAAGTTAATCTCTTGGTGTTCAAAGAAGCAACATACAGTTGCTTTGTCATCTACAGAAGCAGAGTACAAAGGCATGGTTGAAGCTGCAAAGGAAGTGATATGGCTTAAGACTCTGATGAAGAGTTTTGACACTATACAGAGTACACCTATCATATATGGAGATAACATGAGTTCATTGTATTTAGCTGCTAACCCTGTTTTTCATGCCAGGACCAAACACATTGAGATTCAGTATCACTTTCTAAGAGAGAAGGTGATGGATAAAGAGATTGAAATCATACATACTTCAACAAAAGATCAGATAGCTGATATGCTTACCAAAAGCTTGGATGGACCAAAGCTACAAAGATTCAAAGACATGGCAGGTATAAAGAAGATAGAGAAAACCTCAATTGATGATTGAGGGGGAGCTGTTGGTGCAGAGCAATCAACAATTGAAGTTTTGGAAGTCAAAGAATGAAGACAAGATCAAGTTTTGAAGCATAGAAGATGTTTACATTCAGGAGTTGAAAGATATGTACACATGTGTATATTAGTTCAGATATAGGTCACTTATGCTTATGAATAGTCATAAGTTTGTAAATATTTGCCTATAAATACTATGAAAATGTCGGGGCAAGTATGAGAGAGCATGAGATTAGAATAATGAAGAGTTGTAAGAGTCATTGGACATCTTAGAAGTTAGTTGAATTCTCTCTCATCATTCAGTTGTAAACTCCTTCAGAAATGAAAGATTTTTGCGCCCGATGTTTCTGAGTTTTCTCTTTCTGTGTTAGATCTTTTGTAAAATGCTTTTGTACAAGTCTAAGTCTATAGGTGATTGACCTCTGTACAAATTTTAAGCTTCTAATTGTAATCAGGCTGAGAGAATTGAGTGTAGGAACATTTACATGTGTAAATGAAAGAAGAGAAACTGGTTGTTCTCAAAACCATGTGCAATCAGATAGGCATGTATCTTTTCATACCAAGCACATGATGCTTGCTTTAAACCATATAATGCCTTCTTTAACCTGCACACCTGGTTTTCATGCCCTTTCTGCACAAAGCCATAGGGCTGAAAAACATACACTTCTTCATGCAAGTCACCATTCAGAAATGCTGTTTTAATGTCCAACTGATGTACATTCCAACCATGATGAGCTGCAAGTGCACATATGCTACAAATAGTAGTCATTCGACAAGTAGGAGCAAAGGTTTCATCAAAATCAATGCCTCTTTCCTACGCATAAGAATTTGCAACAAGCCTAGCCTTATACCTGTCAACTATACCATCATGTTTACACTTTAGCTTGTATACCCACTTAGTGCCAATGGCCTTCTTGCCAGGAGGCAAGTCACATAAAGACCAATTACCATTCTTCATTATAGCATCATATTCAGATTGCATAACAACCATCCAATTTTTTGAATTTTGTGCTTCATCAAACAAAACAGGCTCAGTCTCATCATAGAGACTAGATGCAGCCATAGCATAGCAATTTGATGCAAAAAAGGAACTACGAGAGCCTGATCGAGTATGATATGACAGAGGTGCATCTAATTTGCTTTCATCCAAAGTTTGCACCAACCATTTTGGCATAGTTTTTGCCTCCTCAATATCAACTCTCTCATCAACAAGTGCATCATGTAAATCTGCATCAGAAATGGGATGATCTACATCATCACATGAAACCTGCAAAGGCTGAGAAGTTGCCTCATTAGGACCAGCACTAGACTGTCCACCAGTAAAAAGAGGTAGCAAAGTATCATACATGTCTTTGGAGCTAACAAATGTCTCCTTAGTACATGAAAGCAACGACTGAATAGCATCTTCCACAAAAACAACATCATGGCTAACCAAAATGCATTTAGTCTGTGAATGATACAGATGATAGCTCTACTTTTAGAACTATACCCAACAAAAATACATTTTACTGCTTTATCATCCAATTTTTTACGATGTTGTTCAGGCACTAATGCATATGCCAAACAACCAAAAACACGCAAATGATCAATAGATGGCTTGCGATCATGCCATGCCTCATATGGAGTGATAGATTGCACTGCTTTAGTGGGACACCTGTTAAGTACATATGCTGCATAGATGACAGCCTCAAGCTAGAAACTATGTGGTAAAGCTTGACTCTTGACCATACACCTCGCCATCTCCATGAGTGACCTATTCTTTTGTTCAGTAACTCCATTCTGTTGAGGTGTATACGGCATTGTACACTGGTGTTTTATCCCACGTTCAATCAGAAATGCATTAAAATCAAAAGACATATATTCCCCCCCTCGATCAGAATGGAGGGTGCCCATTTTACATGTTGATAGATTTTCAGCCGAAACCAAAAACTGTTTGAAGCACATGAACATTTTAGACTTTGCCTTCAATGGATATACCCATGCATGCCATGAAAAATCATCGATGAAAGTCACGACGTAAAGATAATTTCTTCAAGAAGGTGTCTACATAGGACCACAGACATCACTATGTACAAGCTGCAATTTCTGAGTAGCCCGAATTGAACCATCTTTTGGAAAGGAGGAATGCTGCATTTTGCTTAAAATACAACCTTCACACACATGTTTTCCAGGTGCCTCAAGTTTGGGCAAAGAGGATACCATTTCAGATTTCTGCAGGCATAGCAAACTAGCAAAATTCAGATGACCAAAGCATGCATGCCAAAGCTTTGCATCTGACATAGCCTGAGAATCATGTATTGCACATGCCGAATCATTTACAAATCTTTCAATGTCTATGAGCTTATACAACCCACAACATAAAATGCTAGAAGCAATAATCATGTCACCATTTGACAAATTATGAATTGTACATCTATCATCAACAAATTTCACAACCAAGACAATCTTGGCTAATGCAAAAATTGATAACAGCTTTTTCTTGATCTGTGGCACAAACAAAGCATCTGAAAAAGTGAAAGAACTACCATCAACAGTAGTCAAAACGATCTTACCAACTCCCATAACAGGATAAGAGGAGTTGTTGGTGCATGTAACAATAGTCCCTTTAGGGGAAGGCTCGAGTGAAGATAAGAAACTGCACTATGAGGTTATATGTTTGGTCGCCCCACTGTCAAAGTACCAAACATCTGAGTCTATTGAAGACATGCACTACTCATAAAAAGATGGGTCAAAATTGGAAACAGTAGTAAATGCCCATTCTTCTTCCTGGATAAGATTAGCAAACTTTGTTTTTGGTGTAGAGGCCTCTACAATAACCATTCCAGCCTCTTTCTTCTTTGCCTCTGTAGTAGCCAGTTTTAGACAATTTTTTATGATATGATCATTTCCTTTACAATACTTGCAAAACAATTTCTGCTTTTCTATTGCTTTTCATCTTTGTCTTCCCTGTTTGATTGTGCAAAATTAGTAGATTTCTGCTTACTAATTGAAGAGCTCCATTTTCCTTTGCCCTTCTGACTAGCCAGAAAGCTTGATCTGCAACATGCATAATGGACCTGTTCTGCCTGGACTGATATTCCTGCAACAGAACAGATACTAACTCCTCAAATGACAAGGCATTTGGATTACCCTTCATCATCAACCAAAGAGTAGAAGCAAAAATCTAATATGAATCAGGAAGACCAATCAAAATGGCCTGCACAAGTGAGCTATCTGGTATAACCTCATCAACAAAAATCAACTGTTCCTTCAACTCTTTGATCTTTGTTAGAAAACTATCCATAGAATCACCTTCTTTCATGTGCTCACTCTCCAACTGTTTTCGGAGGTAAGCAACACGAGCCTCATTCCTAGCTTGGTACAATGTGGTAAGTGTATCCCAAGCATCCTTGGCTGTTTTGCAAGAGTGAATGTGAGGAATAATGGCACGTTTGATAGACAAAGCTATCAATGCATGTGCCTGGGCATCTCTGCCATCCCAACAAATTTGCTCTACGGTAGGTGCAGCAGAAACCGCAACACGAAGAGGAATATGTAGAATATCATCATCTTCGAAACCTTATGCATCAGCTTCAGTACCTGCAATTGTAAGAATTGTAGGTGTGATAGGACATTTTTCAACACCCTTCACAATGTTCCACAGTCCTTTTGCAACCAATACATGTCGCATCATATAAGCCCACAATGGGTAGTTGGTACCATCCAACTTATCCTCAAAAGCCAACATACGAAATACATCACTACTTTCAGCCATGGCCAGTGACTAAGATACCTTGTTGCAAAAAATTGACTGTATCTCAAAAAGTTGAATAGAACTGCCTAGAAGCATTCTATTAAACTTGTAGCAGACTTTGAGATGCTTATACTGGCAAACCAAAATTGGTATATACCTTTGGCACAAAAAGATGAAATAGCCTACACAAGCACTGTGATAGTGCATTCGAAGGTCGAAACGAGCTCATATCGCGATTTCAGCACCACATAGCGAAGCTGTTTTGATCTTGAAAACACGCTAAGTATGCTCACGAAAATTCGTGTGATTCTGAGACTGCAACCGGAGAGGTGTCAACGATGCCCTAGATGAAGTGGTGACCTGCTCTGATGTTGGAGATAGATGTCTGCAGAAGCACGTGAACAGCACAAGGAAGAAGAAGAAGCTTGGAGCACAAACACACAATACTGAATGTATTACTAGAGAATGTACAAAGATGAGTAGCCCATTAGGGCAATAGGGGGAAAAAAACCTCCTAAAGAGGGAAAAAGGTGCCTCGGTGGTCCTAGTGTGTTCACACACATCACTACCTAAATATATCAACAAATCCCCCCCTGGGAGTGATGCGGTGAACAAGGAGCTAGCACTCATGTATAAGGAAGTGCCAAGCTATGTGGAAATCACTCCACAAAAGGAAGTAAGCCCAAAGCTTTGCGGAAAGCTTCAAACTTCTCCCTAGGCAGAGCCTTCGTGAAAAGGACTGCTATGTTCTCCTGCGTGGGCACATATGCCAAGCTGATCTCCCCAGCAAAGAACCTCTCCCTGACATAGTGATAATGCACCTCAATGTGCTTAGTGCGAGCATGGAACACCGGGTTCCTCGCAACTGCTAATGTGCTCTAACTGTCAGTGAAGATGGTGGTGGAAGAAGACTGGCCAACACCCAAATCAGCCATAAGGCGTCTGAGCCACACACACTCAACAGTCGCTGTGAAAGCTGCCCTATACTCAGCCTCACAACTCGAAGTGGCCATAGTAGGCTGCTTCTTGCTCAATCAAGATATACATGAGCTACCAAGCATGAAGCAAAAACCAATGGTGGACACATGAGTGTCATAGCAACCAGCCCAATCTGAGTGAGAAAAAGCATGCAAATCTGGCGGTAGTGATCCCCCCTTGGGATAAAACAACCCAAGTAGCCGAGTACCACTCAACTAGCGAAAGATGTGCTTAACCGCGTGTCAATGCTTGACTCCTGGGCAATGCATAAATCTGCTCATATGTGAGACAACAAACTGAATATCTGGCCGAGTAATGCATAAGTAAATCAAGCATCCAATAGCCTCCTGATAGAGAACAACATCAAATGCATCTCCAACATCATGAAGACTCAATCGTAAACCTGTCTCCATAGGAGTGGCAATAGGCTTACAGTCTTCAAGGCCAAAATGCTGCAATAATGTGTCAATATATTTCGTTTGACACAAAGCCATTCCACCATCAACTTGCATAAACTGAATGCCCAAGTAGTGATGCAAATGCCCCAAATCAGACATCTCAAATGAGGCATGCAAATCAGCTTTGAAATCAGCAATATGCTTCTCAATAGGACCAGTGAGCAGCATGTCGTCAACATAGACAACAATGATCAGAAGCACATCATTAGCATGCTTAACATATAAGGTGCTTTCAGTTGGACTGTTCTCAATACCATGTGCAACCAGATAGGCATGTATCTTCTCATAGCAAGCACGTGGTGCTTGCTTTAAACCATATAATGCCTTCTTTAACCTGCACGCTTGGTTTTCATGCCCTTTCTGCACAAAGCCACGGGGCTGAAAAACATACACTTCTTCATGCAAGTCACCATTCAGAAATGCTGTTTTAATGTCCAACTGATGTACATTCCAACCATGATGGGCTGCAAGTGCACAAATGCTCCGAACAGTAGTCATACGGCATGTAGGTGCAAAGGTCTCATCAAAATCAATGCCTCTTTCCTGTGCATAACCCTTTGCAACAAGCCTAGCCTTATACCTGTCCACTGTACCATCAGGTTTATGCTTCCGCTTGTATACCCACTTAGTGCCAATGGCCTTCTTGCCAGGAGGCAAGTCACATAGAGACCAAGTACCATTCTTCATTATAGCATCATATTCAGATTGCATAGCAGCCATCCAATTTTCTGAATTTTGTGCTTCATCAAACGAAACAGGCTCATTCTTATTACAGAGACTAGATGCAGCCATAGCATAGCAATCTGATGCAAAAGAGGCACTATGAGAGCCTGAATGAGTACGATATGACAGAGGTGCATCTAATTTGCTATCACGCAAAGTCTACACCAGCCATTTTGGCATAGTTCTTGCCTGCTCAATATCAGCTCTCTCATGAATAAGTGCATCATGTACATCTGCATCAGAAATAGAATTATCTGCATCATCACATGAAACCTGCAAAGGCTGAGAAGTTGCCTCATTAGGACCAGCACTAGACTGTCCACCTGTAAAAAGAGGCATCAAAGTATCATACATGTCTTTGGAGCTAACAGATGTCTCCTTGGTACATGCAAGCAATGGCTGAATAACATCTTCCACAAAAACAACATCATGGCTAACCAGAATGTGTTTAGTCTGTGGGTGATACAGACGATAGCCTTTACTTTCAGAACTGTACCCAACAAAAATACATTTTACTGCCTTATCATCCAATTTTCTGCAATGTTGTTCAGGCACTAATGCATATGCCAAACAACCAAAAACACGCAGATGAGCAACAGATGGCTTGCGGTCATGCCAAGCCTCATATGGAGTGATAGACTGTAGCGCTTTAGTGGGACACCTGCTAAGTACATATGCTGCACACATGATAGCCTCAAGCCAGAAACTATGTGGTAAAGCCTGACTCTTGACCATACACCTCGCCATCTCCATGAGTGACCTGTTCTTTCGTTTAGCAACTCCATTCTGTTGAGGTGTATAGGGCACTGTACAGTGGTGTTTTATCCCACGTTCAGCCAGAAATGCATTAAAATCAGAAGACATATATTCCCCCCCTCGATCAAAACAGAGGGTGCCCATTTTACATGCTGACAGATTTTCAGCCAAAACCGAAAACTGTTTAAAGCACATGAACACTTCGGACTTTGCTTTGGGTGGATATACCCATGCATGCCTGGAAAAATCATCAATGAAAGTCACGAAGTAAAGGTAATTTCCAAAAGAAGGTGTCTGCATAGGACCACAGACATCACTATGTACAAGCTGCAATTTCTGTGTAGCCCGAACTGAACCATCTTTTGGAAAGGAGGAACGCTGCATTTTGCCCAAAATACAGCCTTCACATACATGTTTTCCAGGTGCCTCAAGCTTGGGCAAAGAAGACACCATATCAGATTTCTGTAGGTGTAGCAAACTAGAAAAATTCAGATGACCAAAGCGTGCATGCCAAAGCTTTGCATCTGACATAGCCTGAGAATCATGAACTGCACATGCGGAATCATTCACAGATCTTTCATAGTCTATGAGCTTATATAGCCCACGACATAAAATGCCAGAAGCAATAATAACATCGCCATTTGACAGATCATGAACTGTACATCTGTCATCAACAAATTTCACAACCAAGCGAATCTTGGCTAATGCAGAAACTGATAACAGATTCTTCTTGATCCCTGGCACAAATAAAGCATCTGAAAAGGTGAAAGAACTACCATCAGCAGTAGTCAGAATGATCTTACCAACTCCCATAATAGGATAAGAGGAGTTGTTGGTGCATGTGATAGTATTCCCTGTAGGGGCAGGCTCGAGTGAAGAGAAGAAACTGCGCTACGAGGTAATATGTTTGGTCGCCCCACTGTCAAAGTACCAAACATCTGAGTCCACTGCAGACATGGACTGCTCATGAGAAGATGGGTCAAAACTGCAAACAGTAGTAAACGCCCATTCTTCTTCCTGCACAAGATTAGCAGACTCTGTTTTTGGTGTAGAGGCTTCTACAACAACCATTCCAGCCTCCTTTTTCCTTGCCTCTTTTGCAGCCAGTTTTGGACGGTTCTTTATGATATGATCATTCCCTTTATAGTACTTGCAAAACAGTTTCTGCTTTTCTGATTTCTTCTCATCTTTATCCTGGTTCTTCGAATGTGTAGCATTTGTAGATTTTTGCTTACTAGTAGAAGAGCTCCATTTTCCTTTGCCCTTCTGACTAGCTAGGAAAGCTTGATCTGAAACACGCATAATGGACCTGTTCTGCCTCGACTGATCTTCCTGCAACAGAACAGAGACTAACTCCTCAAATGATAAGGCATTCGGATTTCCCTTTCATCATCAATCGAAGAGTAGAAGAAAAACTCTGATATGAATCAGGAAGACCATTCAGAACGGTCTACACAAGTGAGCTATCTGGTATAACCTCATCAACAGAAATCAATTGTTCCTTCAAATCTTTGATCTTCGTTAGGAAACTGTCCATAGAATCACCTTGATTCATGTGCTCACTCTTCAGCTGTTTTCGGAGGTAAGTAACACGAGCCTCATTCCTAGCTTGGTACAATGTGCTAAGTGTATCCCAAGCATCCCTTGCTGTTCTATAAGAGCGAATATGAGGAATAATGGCACGTTTGATAGACAAAGCTATCAATGCATGTGCCTGGGCATCTCTGCCATCCCAACGAATCTGCTCTGTAGTAGGTGCAACAGAAACAGTAGCACGAAGAGGAATTTACACAATATCATCTTCGACACCATCGTCATCAGCTCCAGCACCTGTATTCGTAGTACCTGTTGTTACAGGTGTAACAGGACGTCTTTCAACACCCTGCACAATGTTCCACAATCCTTTTGCAACCAATACATGTCGCATCATATAAGCCCATAATGGGTAGTTGGTACCATCCAAGTTATCCTCAACAGCCAACATACGGAATACATCACTGCTTTCAGCCATGGCCGATGACTAAAATACCTTGATGCAGAAAATTGACTGTATCTCAAAAAGTTGAACGGAACTACCCAGACGAGTTCTGCTAAACCTGTAGCAAACTTCAAGATGCTTATACTGACGAACAGAAACAGGTATATAGCTTTGGCACAAAAAGATGAAATAGCCTGCACAAGCGCTGCAATAGTGCGTTCGGAGGCCGAAACGAGCTCTGAAACACCTTGAGTATGCTCACCAAATTTCATGCGAATCTGAGACTGCAAATGGAGGAGTGTCGAAAATGCCCTAGATGAAGCGACGACCTACTCTGATACCAATTGTTAGAGATAGATGTCTGCGGAAGCACGTGAACAGCACAAGGAAGAAGAAGAATCTTGGAGCACAAACACACAATACTGAATGTATTACTAGAGAATGTACAAAGATGAGTAGCCCATTTGGGCAATAGGCGTATATACAAGCCGGGGGAAAAAAACCTCCTAAAGAGGGAAAAAAGTGCCCCGGCGGTCCTGGTGTGTTCACACACATCACTACCTAAATATATCAACATCTGATACCAATTGTTGGAGATAGACGTCTGCAAAAGCATGCAAAGAACACAAGGAAGAAGAAGAAGCTTGGAACACAACACACAATACTGAATGTATTACTAGAGAATGTACAAAGATAAGTAGCCCGTAAGGACAATAGGCCTATATACAAGCTGGGGGAAAAAAACCTCCTAAAGAGGGAAAAAAGTGCCCTAGTGGTCCTAGTGTGTTCACACACATCACTACCTAAATATATCAACAAATGCAAACACATAGCTTCCCATGTAGGATGTAGAGGAGAGTTTCGAGGTAGGGGGAGCCAAAGAGGCCACATAAATTTCCAAAGAAATGATTCAGGTAATGATAGTAAAGGATGCTGGAATTGTGGTAAACCTGGTCACTTTGAATGTGATTGCGGGTTCAAGAATCAAAATATAGAAGGCAACAAAACAACTATGCATCAACAAGTGTAGATGATTTGGAGAATCTATTCATGCTCCAACATCACACGAAGAATACAATGTTTGCTAATGTTTCAAAATTGAATGGTAATGTCTCATATGTTGATTCAAGTGCTTCAAATCACATGACCAATCATGTCGAATGATTTAGTAGTTTGGATAAATTTCCAATTTTGGGATTTTTTGAAACAAGTGATGATACATCACATCCTATCGAAGATACAAAGAACATAACACTATCCATAGAGGATGGGAAGGTAAAACATCTTGCTGATGTAGTGCATGTTTCAAATATAACAAGGAATCTGGTTTGTCCTAGAGAAATTGTTGACCATGGATTACAAGTTAGGTTTAATGCTGATGGTCTATATGTAGAAGAGTATAAACAAAATGGAAGGTTGATTGCCAAAGGAAACAAAGTGGGTAGGATGTTTACCTTAAATGTAAAAATTTCTAAAATGAATGCAACCATGTTTGCAAAAGATGCAGGTGTTATTTCTAACATAGAGATTTGGCACAAGGGAATTGGACATTCAAATTTTCAAAGGCTGAAGTTGATGCAGTCAAAGGAGATTGCGAATGGACCACCAAATTTCAAGGTTGCAGAGATGTAGAAGGTATGTGAATCATGTCAATTTGGTAAACAACGAAGGACATCATTAGTGTATGACAAGCATGTTAGTGAGAATGTGCTAGAAATAGTACATAAAAATGTTTGGGGTCCTACAAAGACCACATAAATGGGAGGATGTAGGTTTTATGTCACTTTTATTGATGACCATACATAGAAACTATGGGTATACTTCTTGGAAGAGAAGAGTGAGGTGTTTAATCACTTTTAGAATTTTAAGGCTATGGTGGAGAAGTAGATAGGGAAGTATATTCAAACATTGAGATATGATGGAGGAGGTGAATACATGTATAGTGAGTTCTTTAGCTTTCTAAAAAGTCATGGAATTCAAAGCTAGTTTTCATGCAAGTACACACCACAATAGAATGGCATTGTTGAACACAAAAATAGACATATTGCAGGAATAGCAAGAGCCTTGATGGAAAAGAAAAATATGCCCCATTGTTATTGGGAAGAAGCTATGCATACTATTGTACATGTCATGAATAGAGTTTTGACTACTTTGTACATCAAGTTACACCTGAAGGGAAGTTTAGAGGTAAAAATCCAAATTTATCACATATCAAAGTATTTGGCTATATTGCATATCTACATAATCCAGATGAGTTAAGGATGAAGCTTGATCCAAAAGTAGAAAAATGTATCTTCATTGGGTACTCCCTTGAGCAAAAGGGTTATAAATGCTACAAGCCACTTACACAACATGTGAAGGTAAGTAGAGATATGGTTTTTGACAAAATCTCATGCTTGCATGCATATGCCAAAGAAAGACTTAATATTGACTCAAATGACAAAGAAAATGCTGAAAAGAAAAGTGCAGAATCTCAAGTTTTGAGTGGACCAGACATGCCACCAAGAAATAATTCCAACTCAACCCCATGGAGTGGAAAATTGTGTGGAAATTTTAGTCCAAAAAATTCATTGACTACTTCTAAAAAATGTAAAGAAAAGGTTTTTACTAGTATTAAGACATGTACAAATTTTGAAGACATTACAGAGAATCAAGCGATTGAGAAAAGAGCCTTGATGAGGAAACTGGATTGCACTTTGTGAATAGTCTAGGATTAAGAAAGGCATATGTATATGATACAACAAGAAGAAGTGACCCAGGACCAAGAAGATATGAAAGGATGCATAATTGAGTGTAGTGATTAACATATGATAGCTACATGGATCATCATTGTGCTTACATGACCAAGGTAATACAAGATGTTGAACCTTCTTATTTTGAAGATGTAACTCGAAATGCAAATTGGGAAAAAGCTATCGATGAGGAGATGGTTCCACTTTATGGAAATGAAGCATGGAAGCTGGTTCCATTGCTACAAGGAAAGAAACCCAAATGTTCAGCCTTATAGCTAAAATGGCTATTTTCAGAGCACTTGTTGCATTGATTACAACAAAAGGATGTATTTAGCATCAAATAGATGTGAAGAATGCTTTCTCACATGGTGAGTGGTAAGAAGAAGTATACATGGATTAGCCACAAGGATATGAGGATTCAAAGCACCTAAATATGTTTGTAGGTTGCAAAAAGGCTTTATATGGGCTTAAACAAGCCCTTCGTGCTTGGTATGAAAGGATTGCATATTATTTAACCACCATTGGATTTTTTATGTGTCATGCAGATCACTCAATATATGCAAGGAAGGGTGATGATGGCATCATGATTGTGGCTATTTGCATTGATGACTTGATTGTAGGTGGTGATCATGAAGAAAGCATTAAAGAGGTAAAGCAAATGCTTATGCAAGAATTTGACATGAAAGATCTTGGTGTGTTGTGCTACTTTTAGGGCATTGCGTTTATACATACTGTTGAGTTGATCAAAGTTTAGTTGGACAAAGGTCAAAGTGGCGACTTGTCAAAGTGGTGTAGAGGTGGTGCACAAGCGTTAAAGAACATGGGTTCATAGATGTTGAGGTTGTAGTAGTACTCCAAGACCCACACCACCTTGCATGGAAGCAAGAAAGAAGGCTCAAGATAGACTCTCCTCTCATCCAACCCAACCTCCAACATGATCAAGCCATTGGCCATCAGCCCCATGCTATGCCACATGCTTGAGAACATGGAGAGAAGGGTGTCAAGGATCCTTGTCCATTTGCAAAATACAAGTAATGCAACTACTCTACTCACAGAAAGGAGAGACATGCATGGGCACACACACACACACACCTCACTCTCTCACACTCTCAAAAGACACAATACAAGAATGTACATAGTCTAAGAGTAAAAGAGAGTATTCTTCCATTCATAAAGAATATGCACATGAGATCACGTCGAACCAAAATCTCCCCTCTTTACAAAAATGAGGCTCTATTTATAGGGGTAAGCACATTTCCCCATGTGCTCCTTTTGAAAAGTAAAAAAGGGAATATCTCTAACCAACATATCTATCTCTAACTAACATATCTCTAGGAGATTCTCAAATCTCTTTTATAACAAATAAATCCCCATAAAAGGCATGCGTGGGATTTCTACGTGGGATTTTCCTAGATGTGTGCAAACAAGGTGAATTATTTAGGAGTATCCTACACTATGGCATAAGGAAATATTAATAAGTGCTTAAGAGAGTGTTCACATGGGCACATCTCCATTACACAAAAAGAGGGTATTTTTTGAGTACTGAAAGGGTGCCTATGCAGAAGGGAAATCATGGAAAACCCCAATAAGCCAACACTCTCCCCCCCTAAACTTGTCACCCTCGACAAAGCTAGAGAAGAGGAACATACATGCTTGAACTGTTCCAAGTCGGGGTCTCCAAGTCTAGAAATCTTCAGGTTTGCAAGTCTTCCAATCTTCAAGTTTCTAGATGTGCAGGTCTTCAGGTCTGCAACAAGTCTTCAACTCTTCCAGCCTTCAATGATCTTTGAATATGCATCACTTCAAATCTACAACTCTTCAGGCTTCCAATATGCAAGTCTTCAGTCTTTAATCTTTTGATTTGAGCAACACAATCCCCTTGGGGGCAGTCGGCTCATCATACATCCCATTCTGCTGTCCTATGTAGGACTGATATAATCTTCCAAGGGAGTTCCCAAACCTGAAATTAACATACATAAGCAAGTAGACTGTTTCTAAAAAAGAAGTAGACAATAAGTTTTAGCCCACTTTTAGTTTCCACTTCAGGAAGCATCAAGTCCTAAAAGACTCTCTTCTAGAGAGAAGTCCTCATGAAAATCTTCCTCTTCCTGCAATCCAAAAATATAGCTGAAAAGACAAGGAGCTCATAGCAAGAACCTTTGGTGCTCCATATCTCTCACATATTAAACATGCGATAATTGCATAGTTAACCTGAAATGTACTATCACCCAAGTAAAACATGACTATGCTATTGTAGCTCAATGATGAGTAGCACCTCCTTTAATGTCAATCCGGGAAGACGTGAGGATGGTATGAAGACCTCGAGCAAGTGGCGGCACAAGTGCGTGAGTGAGGAGCACACAAGCATGCACACACATACACACACACGCGCACACAAGGCAAGACAAAGAGTGAGAATCAATGGAGCTTTTAGATTACTTTCAAAATGCTCTTACAAGTTCGTTTCAATTACAATCTAACCTCAAAAATGAGCTCTCTAGCCCTTTTTATAGTTTTTGACTAGCTTTTGGTCCTGTCCAGACCTAGTGTCCGGCCTAGTTAAAAATTAGGTTCCAGGGCTTATTTGGGGGCTCAAACGAGATCTAAAAAATACGAAAATTGGTACGCAACTACTTCTAAGGCTCCTCAAGCTCAAGGACTCCTTGGCTTGCACAAAATGGAGCTACAAAAAGGTGAAATGATATTTACAATGATTGTTAGTGATAAAAATCACTGTTGTTGTAGGGATTTCTTCTAGTGATCTGCCATACATATCTTCGAGCTCCCTACTTGCTCTTCCTCTCTGCATGTCCATCCCTTTGATTTGCATTAATGTCTTGAAAAAATATTGGCCTACTTGCCAGATCTTCTTTGACTGCCCTGTTTGCTAGTGCTGTCCCTTCGCTCTGACTCCCTTCTTTGACTTTCATGTCTTGTACGTCCTGGTGTACCGAGGCTACTGCCAACACCCCCCCCCACTCTCGCGTCTGTCGCCCCTGACAGACCCTTGTCTAGCTGCTTTTTGGACGTAATATTGGACAACATCCGCGGCGAGGTGGTGTTCTTCTAGCCTGAGTCCCCTTGCTAGATCTGTCAGCAATGCATCCCAATTGACTGGCCCTGGGACATCTGGATGTGGCACCCGTAACTGCTCTGAGTGAATGGTTCGCTCCACAGCAAATAAATGGAGGAGGTGTGAGGGTCTGGGTACAAATATTTCTGAGTGGTATTCCCAGAACCCTGTTATGAACATCTCTTCGAATGTTTGTTTGAAGCAGGCCGGGAGGTATTTTATTCTGGCGTGCCAAGCGTATATCACCTCTATGGAAGGAGTGGTGCTCATGTCATAAACTAAATCTTGGTTTCCTGTAAGGAATCCGACGCCTGAGAAGTGTGGGTCCTTGATATTCTTGAATGTCCTGAATGTAATAAGCATTAACTCAAAAATTTTCATGCACATCTGGGCCATTACATCAGGGGTATTCTTTAATCGGATGCTCCAGTGCCGTATAGTGGAAATCATGTAATTGACGGTGGGAGGCCCTTGAGGGGGTGCTAGATAGACGTAGTTTAACCATTTGGCGCATCCCTTGATATTCTTGACTGCAATGGTAAACTCTGGCCATGTGCGTCTGCGGAGTACAGGAACATAACAAGGATTATATTTAATAAAAAGAGGCATATTCGTCCAGGTGCGAACCATCTCCGGATAGGTTTCGAAGAGTCGGATCCTCCAAGTGGGTTGATGAATGGATCCTTTTTTAGCGCTTTCTGGGATGTCATCTGGCCCAAATTGTGTAGCAAACGTTGGAGGTTTGCCACATCTGTGTTGGATTTCTGCATTGTAGTCCGCCAGGAGTATACAATATGGAACGTATTGATCATCATTGGTTCCTATCCATCTATGGTGGGACATGCTGCGGAAGTATTCTGATTTAATAATAGTGTCCTCTATCTTTGCCATAGATTGGATTTGAACTGCCACTCGATCTTCATGAGTTGATGCCGTTTTCTCTAGTGTTTGGAGCCACTCAGGTACTTCAATTTCTAACGTATCCATTCCTTCTGCGGTTTGCTCACCACCTGGCATTGGCATAGGAACGTAAGGTTCCTCATACGTCTCATCTACCTCGATGGGTACCAAATCCTCGGGTTCTGGTTCGACAACTGGAGAGGGTTGCCTTTCATGTGTGAGTAATCGTGCCTGTAATTCGGCCACCTGCTCTTTCAATGTCTTGACTTCCTCTGAAGTCGTGGTCGTTTCTGTGACTTTGGGTGCTGTCTGTTGCTCTTGGAGTTGATTGCGCAGCGCATCACGTTCCCTTTCCAAGTCATCATGAGCTTCTAATAGATCTGCATAGCTTTCCAAGATGGTCTTCATTGTCTCTGAGGGCACAGCTTTAAACTGCTCTGGATCAATTTCGTGTGGAGAGCCTTCCATTGCTGCTTCTAAATTTGCTTCATTTTGTTGCTGCAGTCTCTTGTTTTCTTCAAGGGCGGCCGCCATGTGTTTTCTGAGAAGTGCCAGGTTACGCCGGACTTTGAGGTTATCGGCTTGGTATACCTCAAGCAAAGCTTCTAGTTGTTTAACACCTGATTCTGTCGATGGTTGGGGTGCCGCCAATAATGTTTGGTGAGCCTGCTCAAGCGTCGTGTAGCGTTGATTCAGTTCTGCATTTTCTGTTTGTAGAATGTGAAACTGTCTTTGTAAGTTCTGATGGTGCGTTTCCAGTTGCTGATACCGATTGTCCAGAGCTTTGTACTCATTCTGGAGCTGGTATACACATTGGTTTAATGCTAAAAATATGTTATTTACATTAAATAATGCTGGGAGGGGTGAAGATGCAGGGGGAATGGGGGCGGGAATGGGAGATGTGAATGATGTGGATGTAAGGGGAGATGTGGGTGGAGGGGGTATGGGTGATGAAGGTGGCATGGGGGGAGGGAGTGGTGCTGTGGCTGGTGATGTTTCCATCGTGTCAACTGTTTGAGTGACGGTGTAGATGGGAATCGTGGGTGGAGTGGATGTGACATCGGTGAACAGGGTGGTGAAGGTGGGCATGGTGACTCCCCCGAATTGGATTCCCGGGGAGAGTGGGATGCCCATGACAATGGTAGTGGTAGTGGATGTGGTAGTGCTAGTGTCCTGTGGTGGAGTGAATTGTGTAGTGTGAGGTGGGGATGGTGGTGACAACGGTGCTTCGTGATATTCTTCTGCTTGCGCTGACTCGCCTGGTGCTGATGTATTGATGTGAATTTGCTTCCCGGACCTCCTGGGACGAGCAGGAACTCTTTTTTCAAACCTATGGATGTAGGCCATTGCCTCATGAATGGCCTCGTCCAGTCCTACAGCGTCGGCATGAAGGTTCATGGACTCAATGAACAACTCGTCCACACCTTCCTCAGCTAGCAAGTCGTTCATGAGTCTTTTGCCCTGTTCGAGAGACATCTGATGCTGTTCCTGAACCAGTCGCATGGTTCGATATAGTCTCTTGATTTGTGCCGAATATGCTGGGGCACTTGCTAACTCGGAGAGTTCGTCATATTCTTGATGTTGTTCTTCGTCGGCTTCTTCTTCGTCTCCTCCTGCCTCTTGTTCATCTACATCGACTTCTACAACTTGTGGTTGGGTGGGGGCCGATGTTGTTTGGGGTCGCGGTTCCTGAGCTCGCGCTGCTTCGGCTTCGAGGTTAGAGTCATAGATTAATCTGGCAATTTCTTCATCCGTGAGGTCCTCAAGAGTAAATCCCTGCGGAAATTCCAAATCGGATGGAATGGGTGGAAACACCAGATTAGGCCCCTCTGTGCTTGGTCTTGGTAACCGGATTGTGAATGGCCTAACTCGTCGTGTCTGGGGAGGAGTGATTTCTGGTGTAGCGGTAGCTCCCCTTGGTTGAGCACAGGGTAGTTGGACTCCCCCCCTCATCTTCTTTGATGGGGGACCTGCTGCTGATAGTCTTCTCTGGAATTCTTGGACTCGGGACCATACGAGTGCCCGCTGAACAGGCACGTCATAAGCCAAGCATCTATAGATTATTCTGGTCAAAGCACAACACCCGTGGAGCACATTCTTCTGTTTTTTGTTCCACCTTTGATGCGCTAGGTGGATCTGGTCTATGATCCAGTGTGGCACATTGATGGGCAGGCTTTCGGTTTCTGCTAGATATAAACTGAACCATATTTTTTTCGGGGGCATTGTGAAGCGTTCTTGGGCGGGAAAAGCAAAATGTTGCATGATGGTTCGCAGGTGAAGCGCAATGGTAGGTGTCATCGCAACCCTGTCCTTCAGCTTATTAAGATCTTTGTGCTTCATTCGACCTGGAACCATGGTTTCCTTTTCTGTTGGGATGTGCATGCCATACATACCCAATGCTTCTCTTACCAGATTGAGGGTCAACTTGAATCTTTTAAGCTCATTACCCGGCAGCAGTGATGGCAACACAAAGGTGCTTTCGCCGCCCTTGGCTCTGCTTGGCGTGATGGTACTGATCAGATAAGAACACCGTAAAAAATCCGGCTTTGGTAAGTGAGTCCTGAAATAACTTTCCACACCTGCTTTGACCCAAACTGATCTCATGACTTCGGCATTTTGATAGCTTTCAAACTTGCGTGCGAAAAAGTGGTATCGACCCCATTTGCCATTGAACTCCAATTCTGCTTCCCAGAAATAGGTCCCATCGCCCAGTGGTCCAGCAACATCACTGAACCAATGCGCATGCTTACCTACTTGAGAAGTGTGCCCTTGAGGAGGATCCTGAATGGGGAGCACATGCACTGCTTGAAGCTCTTGCGGTCTTGCGGTGAGACGTGGCTCAAGGAGAAGTGTTTCTATGTCCACAATCTGGGCACCCGATCCGGCTTGAGAACTAGTACTTGCTTCTGCCATGGCCCTGTTCGCTGGTTGGTTCTGTGAGAATATAGAACCAAGTGTTAACATCGTAATGGACAGAATAAATCCGTTGTTGTCCCCGTTACAACATTAACATGAGGTGGATGATGAGTTAGTGGTTAGTAAGTGCATGAAGACAGTGTGTGTATTTAGTGCTTGTGTTGTCCTCGGAGACTACTGCAATTAGTAAGTGGGTATGGATTTACAAATTGGGGTCGGGGGGTTTATTACAGGCCCTAGGCTGCCAAATGCAGTGAGTGGGCTTTGCCTTCGGTTTCGTAGAGTCTCTACAGAGCCTTCTCGGTGTCGTGGTTTGAAAATGAGGCCTTTTTGGGACCCATTTACAATTGATTACATGTACGCTCTTGGGTTTTGGTGTGTACATGAGTGTCGAGAACGAGTGAAATCTGGCAGTATGCGTCGCTGCGTTATGCTGTTTAAGTTGTGGCCTCAGCGTAGCTACTTGTGCCATCAAGCAAGCCTTAGGCACCCAAATTTGTCTTGATTGTGGGCTTGCCTTCATCGACTTCTTGGGCACCCAAATAGATTTTACTTTAGCACAAGAATTTCTGAAAGACTTCTTATTAGCGTTGCGTTGTTGGTCACTAATAAGAGGCTTTGCCCCTGTAGTTGACGGTGGTGCAACCGGTTGTTCGCCTTTCCGCACCCATACCTGGTTTATTTTCTGGGCCATTCTGCTGCGCAGGTACTTTTGTTCTCGGACATAGGTAGTACTCTGCTTCTTCTGCCTGTGATCTACCTTGGGTTGCTGCTTCCTTCTAGCCTTTGGAAAAGAAGGGAGTTCCGTTGCATTCCTGACTCCTTTTTTGCGAATATCATTCCTCTGCAACACATAGTTTTGGACAAGAACAACATGGTCATCTTCATGTGTACCCCTGGAAGGACCAGGAGTTTGTGCCTTTCCTAGTTCCTTGAGTGCTCCATTGTCTAATTCTACTGTAACTCGACTATGATTGATCCAAACCTGGAGAAGTCCACTTCTTAGGTTTAAATTGACTGCTTGGTCATAAATCCAATCTTGACCCAAGACAAGAGGTTCAGTGAGATCCTCATCCTGACACACTAGTACCTTAACTGTCATTGCTTCATCATGAATGTAGAGGGGAAGTTCCACCTCGCCCATACAAGGGGTTTCCACGCCTCCCAATCCTATAAGATATGCCTCCACAGGATTGACAGTTAACTGTAACTCTTGACAGTAAGACATTCTAACAGCACTAGTGGCTGCACCTGAGTCAATCAAGGCTCTTACAGTCCTTGCACTTTTTCCTTGTCCTATATCTAGGGTTACGAAAGGACGTCGATCAGTTATCCTAGGTGAGCTGGTTCCTGCGACTTCACACATTGCCATATGATATCCTTGATCTGCATAGTCATTTGTCCTAGGCTGCTCTCTACCTTGCCTATGTAATTTCATCCTTCTAATGCGTTCTAAAGCTTCTGCTTGAGCTTCTTCTCGCACTCGCTTTTCTTCCTCTTTGCGTTTCTTAGCAGTGTTGAGTCGGCTAAGCATTTCCTCCGTGAGGGGTTCCTGATACAACTTGACTCTGCAACCGCTAATATAATTTGGGAGAACATCACCCTCTAATGTGGCCAATTGTACCGCTCCGCTTGTGGAGATCCTATTGATGATCATAGGTCCGTAGCCTCTCTTTTCTAGCTTCCTCGCGTGTTGTTTGAGTGTATAGACTAGGACTAGATCTCCTACTTTCAAGCCTTTATCCTTCACGTGGGCATCGAAATATGCCTTCTGTCTCTTCTTGGCGGCATATATTCCTGCAGCGGCTCTTAGTCTTGTTTCCCCTAATCGTTCAAGGTCAAAGATCCTAGAAGAGAGTTCATGACCTGTCCATTCATACTCTTGTGCTACTCTCAATGTAGGAATCAGGAAGTCCAAGGGTAGCACGGCGTTTTGGCCGAATACCATCTGAAAGGGGGTGGCTTGGAGTACCGTTTTGTAGGCAACTCGGTATGCCCAAACAGCATGGTGCAGCTGTTTGTCCCAATCAGAGCGTTTTGTGTTCACCAATTTTGTCAGTACATTGCATAAAATCTTATTAGTGCTCTCAGCTTGTCCATTAGCTTGAGGGTGATAAGGGGCAGACTTCTTGTGTATTACCAAGAATTCTTGGAGCAGATTTTCAATCACTTCGTTCAAGAAATGAGTGCCTCTATCGCTTACAAGCTCTATAGGTAGCCCATATCTCGTGAATACATTCTCAAACAAGAATTTGGCAGTTGTTTGAGCATCGTTCTTGGTTGTAGCTTTTACCTCTACCCACTTGGTGAGATAATCTGTTGCCACAATGATGTATTCCGCATGAGAACCCTTAGCTGGGGGATTAATAGGACCTACGAAGTCTATTCCCCACTTAGAGAATGCACGTCCGCCCATCATAGGTTTCAGTGGCATCTCATCTTTGCGTATAGGATACTGAGTCCTCTGACAGACGTCACACCGTTTCACATAGGTATGTGCATCCATGTGAAGTGTAGGCCACCAAAAGCCCGCAAATAGTATTGCCTTGATTACCCGATCTGGTCCAAAGTGTCCTCCTGCTACACCTTGGTGAGCAGTTTCTAAGATCTTAAGATACTCACTTTCATGGACACAGAGTCTCAGGTAACCATCTTTACCGCGCTTATATAGATTATCACCTATGAGTGAATAATCCAGGGCTTCTTGTTCTAAACTCCTTTTCCTAGCTAGAGTCATGTCTGGGGGGAATGTGTTTGTCCGCAAGAATGATACTAGAGGTTCACTCCAATCTGGCACAATGGATACTTGATAGAGAGTAGCATGTTCCACAGGTGGTTTAGTGCAACAAATTGGGCATTCCTTGCACAACTTTTGGACATCCACTTCCATAGTTGGCCAATGCACTCCGAATCTCTTTAGAGTCTGCAACGTTCGTTGTTTGGAATGGTGTTGCTCTAACGCACCTACATGTGCTAATTGCAACCATTTAGCGTACTCATCCTCTTCTACGCAACACGCCAAGATCCCTTGATCTGTGTGCTTGTACATGCTTCCTGCCATGATGTGGTACTTTTGGGCTTTTACAACCTCTCTATTCCGTGTGTTTACCACTGGATGGTTAGGCCCGTAGGTCAATACTGGTACTATTGGCTTGGCCCACTGCGGCACCACTTCCAAATTAAACAAGTAAGCATCAGGAAGGTCATCTGACACTCCTTGTGGGGCTTCTCCCGATGTGAGCCTAGAGAGATGATCGGCTCTCAAATGAGTCCTACCTTTCCTTACCACAACCTCAAAATCGTATTCCATTAGCAAGAGAAACCATCTCACTAATCTTCCTGTATTGCATGGCTTGTTTACAAGATATAACAATGCCTGATGATCAGTAAAAAATTTAAACTTATTTGCAAGCAAATAGTGTCTAAATTTCTTAACTGCATATACCATGCCTAATCCTTCGCGCTCTGTAGTGGTGTAATTCCGTTCAGCCGCATTCAATTGTCTACTGGCATAGGCAATTGGAAGATCCATATTACCTTCACCAGTAGGTTGTGCAAGCACACATCCAATAGCATAATTGGATGCATCAACATGAACATGGAATGGCTTATTCCAATCTGGTGTGGTCAAGATTGGTGCTGAACATAATCTTCGTTTAAGTTCCTGGAAGGAATTCTCACATTCATCCGTCCACTCAAAGTTAGTTAGAAGTCCGTACATGGGCTTTGCAATGACAGCATACATGTGTATAAATCGTCGATAATAACCACAATGCCCCATGAAAGCTTGTACTTCCTTGACATTCTTTGGCCTAGGTAGCTCTGCTATGGCTCTCACTTTTTCTTCGTCGGTAGATATGCCATTCTTTGACACTATGTGTCCTAGAATCTTGCCTTGCCTGACCATAAAAACGCACTTTTCTGGGTTCAGGCAGACTTGATAGTCTCTACATTTGTCAAAGATTTGTCTGAGTTCCGGAATATGGGTTTGTCTAACATTGGAATGAGCACAAAGATCATCAACGTAGACTTCTAAACTTTTCCTTAGGAACTCCTTAAACACATGGCACATCAGCCTCTGGAAGGTAGCTGGTG
The DNA here is from genome assembly GCA_020310875.1 of Ceratopteris richardii. Taxonomy (NCBI): domain Eukaryota; kingdom Viridiplantae; phylum Streptophyta; class Polypodiopsida; order Polypodiales; family Pteridaceae; genus Ceratopteris; species Ceratopteris richardii. Next base: position 156,226,013 of record CM035430.1, read on the forward strand.
CATTGGTAAGCCCAAATGGCATTACTCTAAAAGCAAAAATGCCCCATTCTGTGGCGAAGGCTGTCTTATGCTGATCCTCTGGAGCTATGGCTACTTGATTGTAACCCGAAAATCCATCGAGGAAGCTGTACACTTCCTTGCCTGCCACTCTTTCTAAGAGATGTTCTGTTATGGGAAGCGGATAGTTATCTCGAATTGTGGCTGCATTAACCTTTTTCAAGTTAATACACACACGCAGTTTGCCATTCTTCTTGGGCACCACTACGATGGGGGATACCCATTCAGTGTGCTCAATTTCATAGATAAATCCAGCTTCGACCAGTCTATCTATCTCTTCCTTGATCTTAGCAGCATAGTTATCGTTATATGTATAAGGCTTTTGCTTAGAGGGTTTAGCATCTGAGGTCATGGGAATGGTGTGTGAGCATATATCAGGGTCAACACCTTTCAAATCCTTGTAACTCCAAGCGAATACATCTCTGTATTCTCTTAGCAAGGTAATCAATTCGTACTCTTCTTCTTCTGTCAGGTCATGGCCTATATACGTGCATCACTCCTCTCCTTCTTCTATGGCCACTACTATTTTCTTGGTGGTTTCTTTGTTATCATAGGCCTCTCCTGATTGTGCCTCTCGTTTAGGCATTCTTATCATGACTCTCCTGTCATCTATCTCGTACTTCTTAAAATTTTCTGGGACCTCAAACAAAGATTCTTCCTCCTCTGGTAAAACTTCTTTCTTTCTTCGTTTCTTTCCTTCTTCCTTCGAGGTCATATGTGTTGCTAATCTTACATCATTTGTAACCTCTCCATGCTTCTGAGGTTGAAATTCTACTTCATGGAAGTATTCTTCATCTGATGCAAATGGAGGGTCCATAATGATTGACTCTAGATCGGAGTCACTTGCATCCTCAAATGCATCAGGGCTAGGTTCGCATTCTTCTAAAACTGCCTCTCCCATGATTGGCTCTATGGAGAAGACTGAAATATCATAGCCATCCTCATCACAGTGAGGTGTCCATTGTTCTTCATTGATGGCTACGTCCATTGTTGCTAAAATTTCTGCCCAGCCATGGGGTTCAAATTCCTCGTCTGGAAAAACTACAGGTGCATAGGCTGGGTCTTGAATGGGTCTATGGGTTTCGTTTGCACCTATTTCTCTGGCCTTTTCTCTCTTCTCTTCTTCTACTGCTACCTTGCACATCCATAAGTGAGTATCTTCATGCATCCATGAGGATCCAGACCCCATGGAATGCACCGACTCTGTATCATCTTTGGCTCTATGGATGGGATTCCATTGGATAGGAGGGACATCTCTATGAGAATAATCCTTGAGATTGACTTTGGTTGTAACACCTAAGTGCTGTAGGTACAAAGAATTGGTCCCCCAATCCTGTACCACTTGCAACTGTCGCATGAATGGTCTTCCCAAAATCATCTCATAGGCATGATTTTTGCCGAAGTCACATATGGCAAAGGTATGTTCAAACTCGACACCACAAGTGGTGAGAGTTATTCCTTCTAGCAATCCTAGGGGTCTCTCTATGTGACCATCGGCCATCTGCAATTTCATCCTCGTTGGCCTGAGTGCTGGCTTGCCCCAACGCTTCCATAAGGAGGTGGTGGCAATTGCAACTCCTGCACCTGAGTCCAAAATTGCCTTCGTGGTGTAGTCCTGGTAGGTGATGGGAAGATAGGTGTTCCCTTCTTCACCTTCACACATATCCCCTATCTTATCCAAGGGAATTTCCGGTACTGTCCTATGGGATCCTACCCGGGAACGAGGTTTTGCTATTTCTGGTACTTGTTTGGCTACATGTTTCCGCGCGTTTGGTCTATCCTCAGGCAGCTCTTCCAAAGTGAGATCGCGTTGCACCTTGGTGTTCGTTACTACCTCCGTGTTCCTCGGTATGACTGAGTCGTCGTTCCTTACCATGACTGTGGGCGCTCTCATACATGTGGACTTTGCTTCCCATGGGCCTGTGAAGTGGGGTAGCTCTTGTATGGAATTAGACTCAAAGTTCAATCTTTCGAGAGATTGAATACTCTCATGTTCCCCGTAAATAGATGGGATGTCTTGTGGGAATTGGTCGTGTGCATCGTCCACAAGTTCAAAAGGAGGGGCGACCTCGCTTTCGTTTTCCCATTTGTCTTCTTGAATCTCTCGTAGGAAGTCTGGTGCAAACCGATTCATAGAAGAAGAAGTGTCTGGCTCTGTAGAATTAGGTACATATGCTACCTGGGAAGGAGGGCTTATTCTATCGTTGGCTCTTTCCTCGTTCTCATAGATAGCTGGAGCACAAGCTTCTTGGGGAGGATTACTTATGCTATTACTTTTCCGAACAGGCTCACACGCTCTCTGGGAAGGAATGTGGGTTACCTGTGGAGGTACATAAGCTTTCGAGGGAGGCTCCTGTGCCCTTTGGGGAGGAAGATAGGCTCCTTGAGGAGGCACATGGGCTTCCTGAAGAGGCTGGCTTTTCCGTGCTCTTACCCTTTCCTTTCTTTGAGGGGTAGGTTCCTTTTCTGATTGTGCGATTAGCCTCTCTATTCTTTCTGAGGAGGGAAAGTTGTTTGGTTTAGTGGAAGTCGCCACATATACTTCCGATGAATGATTCATGTTTTTGCTTGCTTTATCTTTTTCTTGATTTTTTTCTTCCTTGGCAGATCTTGCAATTATTTCCTCTAACTTTTCTAGGAATCCATCCAAGTGTAATTGCGTTTTGGCTGAGCCCGAGTAATTGAAAAGGCGACTGGCTTCAAACATAGTCTGAGCCAATGCGACCATTTTCGCGCACAGTTTGGTTCTTTCTATCTCTAGGTCAGCTCTAGGATAGCACTTGGCATGATCCGTGATGTTCGGCCCTTCTTGGATTCTGGCCTGATAGGCTTTGAGCATCATGTCTATGTCTTCAGGAGTGGGATCAGCTAACACTGATCCTACTCTAGGAGGTGGTGGAATCGTATGACGTGGTGGGGAAGGTGGTGGGTCAGATGGAGATGGGAGGGGTGGCGGAGGGGTATTGTGAGAGGGGATTTGAGAGGTGATTTCAGTTATCCTAGCTTTGGTTTCTCTTATGCTTTCCTCAAGCTCACTCATCTTTTTGGCCCATTGTCGTTTCATTTTTTCTCGACTATCTTTCCATGCTCTAGTCCTTTTCTTTGTTACGCTCTCGGTTTCACTAGCCTCTGGGCCCTTTTCCTTGCTTGTCTCTTGGTTTTGCTGCAATGCCTGAGCTCTAGTGACTACCTGCACTGGTGCAGTGGAAGTGACGCTTCCTGAGGGATCTACAACCAAACCGATCACATTGATAGGAGTGATTTTTGGCATATTATTGGGGTTCTTAGGGCAATCTCGTAAGAGATGTTCTTTTCCACAATCTTGGCAGAAACCTTGGATAGTCACTGACTGGGGTTGTGTAGGTGAAGGTAAGGGACAATCACGAATGAAGTGATCCCCCTGACACCGGTAGCATGGTCCTCTAGGAAAGGGTGGTCGTACCTGCCTAGGTTGAGGCCTAGGGTTGGGGTTTGCATACATGACGTTCGTGTAATCTGACTCCCAACTAGGTTCACTTGGTTCTTCACTATAGTAAGACTCACCATGTTCTGGAGACTGCATGTAGTAAGCCTGGGGACTATCGACATGCGTAGAATCAAAGCTATGGTCACTTGGGTCACTTTCTGAGATCAATGGGGTTACTGGTACAATGGCCCTATTCAGGTTTTCTTCTGCAACAGTATACTTTACTGGAATCACGTTAGCGGGGTTTGGAGGCTGTTGAGCCAGCACCGGTTGGGGTCTCTGTTGGGCCTGATATTTTGGTTGGTAGGTTTGTTGGGGTCTAGCATATTGTGGTGGTGGATTTTGGTTTTGGTATCTGCCTTGTTGGTAGGGCTGCGGGTAGGGTTGCCTAACTGCCTGCTTGTTGTATGGGCAATCTTGTGCGGTGTGATTGGTGTATCTCCGTTCTATGGTGCAGTACTGGCTACTAGGGTTTACTTGGGGTTGAGCCATAATAGGGCAGACATTCGCCATATGGTCACCACCGCATGTATAGCACCTTTTCATAGGGGCAAACCTTGGGATCTGTTTGTTAGTTACACCTAATTTCTGAGCTACCTTCTCAGCGAGTTCCTCAATTGATGTAGATTGCGTGGAAGAGTGGCTAGATGCGCTATCTGAGTCTTTATAGATTTTGGAAAGCTCTAGCTCTTCCCCTAGGTTATCTTCAATGTCAATGCACATGCGTACACACTCTTCTATAGTCCTAGGGTCCTTCAGATACACATAGGATCTCAATTTCGTACTCAGCAATCCATCGAGGAATAAGGCTACCTGTTTAGTAGATGTGGGTAGCTCCGAAATTGGGCACCTTTCAAGATATTGTCTAAATCTTCTTCCTGCAAGTCTCACAGTCTCTTGAGGGGTTTGCTTGAAGCTGTGAATCAATGAGGAAGTATTGTGTCTTATGCCACTCTTAGAGAACTCTACAATGAAAGCCTCTAGGAGTTGGTCTATGCTCCTGAACTGACGCTCATCTAATGGCTGAAACCATGTAAGTGCCGTGTTCCTGAGGGTTAGACCGAAGGCATTGTACTGCGTGAACAGATCTTCCACTTGTTCAGCTCTCAAGACTTGCTTGAACTCCGCCACATGATCATAGGGATCTCCTGTGCCGTCAAAGTAATTCTTCATGGACTTAACTAGCTGGGTGGGTCTCAAAGTTCTTGTGTGCTCTCTAGGCCTCGGCAGAGGGAATCCATCTACATTTCTTTGGTTCCTGTGGGCTCTATGCATCTCAGGTTCTACCCTATTCGTCTCCGTTCTCGTTCTTTCTCTGCCCATTGAATTGGCAAAACTTACTTCCGGTCTATCTCTACTTCTGTCTCTTTGCGTACCATGAGCTTGGGAAGTTCCAGCCCCAGGGTGACCATAGGATACATTTGATCTTGGTTGGGGGAGAATAAATTCACCCTTCCAAGTGTAGGCATGCCTATCATTTTCTGTCACCACAAAGATCCGTTCTGAAGCATGATCTAAGTAGGTCACTCTGCCTGGGCTATCCGGATCCTTAAGCTCATAGATCATGATATTTCCTATGTCTGTTGGCTGATTAGACTTATACCTCCAAAAGGCTTCATCAGTTTCTCGATTGAGGAGCAACTCTATGCTCTTGTTGTCTTGGGGGACCCATTCAGGCGTGATAATCCTAGTGAGAACTGATTTACCTCGAGGGGTTCTAGGTTCCGCACCCATGTTCCCTTGTTCCAGGTCACTAAGTCCGCTTCTGAGATTACATTCCCAAAGTCATCTGTCCTATCTGGGTGACTAGTGACTACATATATAGTTCCTTCCTTGTCCAGGTATGCACCATTTTCAAACTTGACAGCTGGGTGTTCTAGTCCTATGGATTGGTCAGGGTTTTTAATCTGGACCACGGATCTTCCTAGGCCGTCCTCATAGATGCTAGCACCTAGTCGGTTGGTCCTAAGATATTCCAGCTGTGTTTTGTAAGGGCCTTCTACCCTGTACAAATAAGGCACTCCCGAACTTCCCGTATGTCTGTCCATGCCTTGAGACATTTCTGACTCACTGGTCTCAGAGCTAGGGTAGTATGAGTGGTGGCTCAACTGTTGGGCCCAAGACCTTGCAGTGTGATTGACACTAGCCTCTGAAGACCTAAGGCTTTGTCTCTCTCTTGCTAGGTGTCGTCCTGATCTAAGGTTCATATGCCTAACTGATTAGCCCAATTTTTTTCCAGAGTACAACCTCGTTGCCAATCAATTGGTACCAGTCACTTGATTCTTTTTAGTTAATTATGGTGTTTATGGTCTTGTCTGATATCACATCGTCAGGAACACTTGAATGTTCTTCGTACTTTAGGTTGATCGTTCCACGTTAGGTTCTTTTCCTTTAGGTTATCGATAGTACAGAGATTATGTTTTTAACTTGAACTTGAGTTTTTAGGTAGTCTTCAACTTGATAACTGCCTATCGTCGCCCTGGCTTACTCCTATCTCTACTCGTTCTTAGCTTGAGCTAGGAAATGACAGAGGGAGTTGAGAATAATCCAACCTTACTTGTTGATCCCTTGCTTTATGGTGCTCAAGAACCCGGTTCTCAAGCTTGCAAAGAAACCTTGCTTTGTACGCTCTCTGTTGCTCTCAATGGACCTATAAAAGTCCCACGGTTAGCTCAATGCTTAGATTCAAGGACACAACCAACAACTTTCATTCATGTAACATATACACATATTTGCATTGTGACTTTTTAGGAAAATAATTCTAAAGACCCCTGACTTTGATCCCCCTGGGTATGGTCAACTTCAAAATACCCTCTCTGAAAATCAACGCATTATCTTTATAAAAAACAGTTGAGGGCGTGTAGTATATGCCACGAGCTTTCCAACAAGCCCAAGAGCTCAAAAATTGGATTTCGTATGAAAAAGTTAGGACTGTTCAGGGTTTAGGGAGTTAAATCAGAATTCAATACAAGCTAACAGTCAAACAGGAATACTCGAGTAGGTTGTGGCACGGCCTCGCGATGCAATACTACCCCCTAGTGTTTGTCCCGCACTCAATCAAAATTTAGACCAATGATTTTGCCTTGAAAATTTGACCTAATTTGCCCTTCTAACGCGTTCGCAAAGTCTGTCGGTCGCGATTGACAGGTCAGTCGCGATCGACGTGTCGATCGCGATTGACGGGTCCGTCGTGGCTGTCAGTCGCGATTGACTGGTCAGTCGCGATTGACACGTGGCCGAAAAGTCAATCAATCATGGTCAAAGCGTCGTTGACTCTGTCGATCGCGATTGATGCGTCGATCGCGATTGACAGGTCGGTCGCGAGGGTCTGTCGATCGTGGTCAAACAGTCGTTGACTGTGTCGATCGCGATTTGACAGAGCCGTCGTGGGCTGTCGGTCGCGGTCAAACAGTCGTTGACTGTGTCCGTCGCGATTGATGAGTCGATCGCGATTGATGACTCGATCGCGATTGACACGTGTCACGCGTATGGTCAGTCGGTCGTGGTCAATCGGTCGTTGACTCTGTCGGTCGCGATTGACAGAGCCGTCGTGGGCTGTCGGTCGCGATTGACGTGTCGATCGCGATTGACAGGTCTGTCCGTCGTGGTTTGTCGATCGCGATTGACAGAGCGATCGCGATTGACAGAAATCTGTGGAATTTCAAAAAACTAAACACATTTTTGGGAAGCTCTAGGCCTGTAGGTCATGGATATGCACTTTGTTTAGTAATTAGAGCAAGTTTTCAGTCGGTCGCGATTGACAGAGCTCGGCGACACACAGACAGTTACTCAGATTTCCGTACCTGCGCAGGGTGCTGGGGATGATGATGCGGCCTGTACCTGCAGAATGCTCACAAAACATGCAAAAAATAGCACATGCAAATTCGCTCTCTCGCTCTCTCTCACAAGTGAAATGAGGGAAATGAGGTGGAGATGGGGATATGGTCAAAAAATTGAAATTTTTGCGATGATGGAGATGGACGTGGGAGATGGTGATGATGATGATGGTGATGATGATGATGGTGATGAATATGATGAAGAAAGTAAAAGAAAATCGATGAGAGTGAAGAAAATACCTACAACTCCAACGCGTCAACTCTACGTCTTACCATCACACGCTCGTCCTCAAAGCTCGATCCCCGGCAACGGCGCCAAAATTTGGTGTAGCTCAATGATGAGTAGCACCTCCTTTAATGTCAATCCGGGAAGACGTGAGGATGGTATGAAGACCTCGAGCAAGTGGCGGCACAAGTGCGTGAGTGAGGAGCACACAAGCATGCACACACATACACACACACGCGCACACAAGGCAAGACAAAGAGTGAGAATCAATGGAGCTTTTAGATTACTTTCAAAATGCTCTTACAAGTTCGTTTCAATTACAATCTAACCTCAAAAATGAGCTCTCTAGCCCTTTTTATAGTTTTTGACTAGCTTTTGGTCCTGTCCAGACCTAGTGTCCGGCCTAGTTAAAAATTAGGTTCCAGGGCTTATTTGGGGGCTCAAACGAGATCTAAAAAATACGAAAATTGGTACGCAACTACTTCTAAGGCTCCTCAAGCTCAAGGACTCCTTGGCTTGCACAAAATGGAGCTACAAAAAGGTGAAATGATATTTACAATGATTGTTAGTGATAAAAATCACTGTTGTTGTAGGGATTTCTTCTAGTGATCTGCCATACATATCTTCGAGCTCCCTACTTGCTCTTCCTCTCTGCATGTCCATCCCTTTTATTTGCATTAATGTCTTGAAAAAATATTGGCCTACTTGCCAGATCTTCTTTGACTGCCCTGTTTGCTAGTGCTGTCCCTTCGCTCTGACTCCCTTCTTTGACTTTCATGTCTTGTACGTCCTGGTGTACCGAGGCTACTGCCAACAGCTATGGTTCCTTAAGTGCCTCATATTTAACGTGTTAACTTCATTCTCTAGTGTGTGTTTGTTATGTGTACCCTTTGTTGGGAGTGATGTAGGATGCACTCAAGAGATTGAGTTGATGCTGCAAAACCTGCTTCAGACCAGCCCTCCTTTGATACCAGATATGCTTAGTAGACTTCTTGTGCTTCCAAATGATACCAAAATATGCTATATGTACTTTGGAAATGAGTTGAGTAATGATTAGATCAAAACAGACTACTTGTGACCATAGGATTCAAGAAAACTTGCTATTTCTATAATGACACCTGCTCAGTCTTTCACTCAGTATGACCAGCACACTTAAAATTGATCTAATTCCTTCTGGACATATTCAACTAGCTTAACAAGCTTCCATTTGCAAGTGGAATGAGAGGAAATGACAAACCACACTCTGAGAAATCAATTTAGCAAACTTAGGAACACCCCCGACATTTTAGGAACTGTACAAAAAAATACCAGAGGCTATTTCGAGCGGGATTTCTCCCAGATGGTTGATCCAATGACCTTCAAATTTTGTAGGCATATAGTATGCTTCAAGCTTGTTCCAATGTACTTTGAATCACTTGATTTGACCCAGTAGATCCTGAGATATGCTCTGTTGAAGTTGACAGACTTGGAGATGCTCACTCAGACAAAACAGAGATGATGAATGTAAGTATATGTATTAGATCAAATGATTGTACATTCCCATTGGCATGAGATGTGATGCCCAATGGTACTTAGAGGTGTAGGCTATGGTGTAGCACACACACACTCAATGAATGACTCAGAAATGCCTCGGGAAGAGTGAAGGATGTACCGCGACTTTTTTCTAGTAGCTTTTTGAATTTGGATTCTGATTTTTGAATTTGGATTCTGATTTTTGAATTTGGATTCTGATTCAAATCTCCTAGAATCTTGTACCTAAAAAAGTGAATGAGATATTCTCTCAATCATTCACCCACTCAATCAATCAATCAAACTTCCACGACTTAATCAAGTAGGTATGATTGCCAAGTCACAATGACTTTTACAATGAGTAAAAAGTTAGAACCCATAAGCATGAGTTCCTATGGCTCATTCTTCAAGTAATATCTTCATGAATTAATCCAAGCTAAGCTTCCAAGGTCCAAGCTTTATGTTGAGTCTTCAAAGTAAAAATCAAAGCCAAGTGTAAAGGCTTGATTTACACCAACAGCTCCCCCTCAAGCCAAACACTTTGGCTCAAGTCTTCATTTCTAGTCTTCAATTACTTCCTGCAATCCAATCATGGATTTAAATCTGCATAGCTTGTTTCCATCCAATGCTTTGGTAAGCAAGTCTGCACATTGCATATTAGTAGACACATAAATCAATTGGATATCTTTGCTAAGTAATTTCTCCCTCACATAGTGGTAATGAACCTCTATGTGTTTTGTCCTAGCATGATAAATTGGATTAGCTGCAAGGTGAAGAGAACTTGTGTTATCACCAAATATGATTGGTGGTCTTGTAAATAGACCCAATTCTGAATATAAAAGCTTCAACCAGATAGCTTCTTGAGTGGCATTGGCTAGCCCTCTATACTCTGCCTCAGTAGATGACAAAGCTACTGTAGGTTGTTTCTTGGATGACCAAGAAATTGGTTTATCACCTGCAAAACATATGTAACCAGATGTGCTTCTCCTGTCATCCTTGCAACCTGCCCAATCTGCATCTGAATATACCTTAATATCAATGTCTGATGTGTAAGGAAAATACAAACCATGATTTTGAGTTCCCTTTAAGTACTTCAATATCTTCTTTGCTGCCTCTAGATGAGGTACTCTGGGTTTGTGCATGAATTGGCTAAGCACACTAACACCATATGCTATATCAATCCTGGTTAAGGTAGCATAATTAAGACTACCTACCATACTTTGGTAACCTGTGATATCTTGGAGTTCTTCCCCTTCATGAGCACTGAGTTTATGGTGGACCTCCATAGGAGTGCTTGAGACTTTAGCATCCTGCAAATTAAACTTTTTGACCATATCTTGAATGTACTTCTTTTGAGTGATATATATACCTGCATTTGTATACACCAACTCAAGACCTAGAAAGCATTTCAATAATCCAAGATCATTTATCTTGAATTCCTTCATCATTTGACCTTTGATGTGTCTAATTCCCTGAACATCATTTCCTGTAATAATGATATCATCAACATAGACACACAGATAGATTACCTCTGAATTGCTCCTTTTGATAAACAATGAAGTATCTGCCTTACTCATTATGAATCCTTGGTCTTGGAGATAGGTTGTCAACCTATAATTCCAAGCTCTAGGTGCCTGCTTTAAACCATACAGAGCCTTCTTCAATTTGCAAACATGATTTACCTTATTGGGATCTTCATAGCCAGGTGGTTGTGACATGTAGACTTCTTCAGATATCCATCCATTCAAGAATGCATTCTTCACATCCAATTGGTACATGTTCCAATTCTTGGATGCAGCTACACTCACCATAACTCTGATAGTTGGCATCTTGGCCACAGGAGAAAATGTCTCCTCATAATCAATGCCTTGGGTTTGTGCAAAACCCTTGGCTACCAACCTAGCTTTATACATGTTTATTGTACCATCTGAATTCCTCTTGAGTTTGTAGATCCATCTGGATCCTATCACCTTCATAGACTCTTTCTTGGGTACCAAGTCCCAAGTGTCACTCTCCTTGAGAGCCTCCATTTCTTCATCCATTGCTTCCTTCCATTCTGGTTTAGTGATTGCTTCTTCAAATGTACCTGGTTCTTCATTCAAGAGATCCTTTGCAAGATATACAGAATGCTTAGTTACAAGTGAAGTATCATACCCATATCTAATAGGTTTCTTACTTTCTCTCTGAGATCTCCTCATAGCTTGAGTTGAGGATTCTGGTATATCTTCTAGCTTCTTCATCTTCATTTTCCCTTTGGATTTCCAAGCCTTGAATTCCTCAAGGTTGATGGTGTCTTCATCATCTGAACTTGTGTCCTCTTTCTGAATTGGTTCTTCCTTGATAAGCTTGGGGAAGTCTTCTTCCATGTCATAAGGTAAACTAACCTTCCTACATTCATTTTCATACCATGAGTCATTCTCATCAAAGATGACATCTCTGCTTACCTTGAAGCCTTTGTTTGAGGGGTTGTAGAATCTATATCCCTTCTGATTCAAATCATAACCAATGAAGATACATTTTTCAGCTTTAGGGTCTAGCTTTCCCATAACCTGTGAGGGAATATGCACATATGCTACACAACCAAAAATCTTGCAATGATCCAGAGATGGTCTCTTACCATGCCAAGCCTCATAGGGTGTCATTCCATCAAGTGATTTTGATGGCAACCTGTTAATTAAATATGTGGCAGTAGTTACACTCTCTGCCCAAAGATAATTTGGCAATTTCTTTTCATTTAGCATAGACCTAGCTGTCTCTACAATGAGTCTATTCCTTCTTTCAGCTATCCCATTTTGTTCAGGTGAGTACCTTGTAGTAATCTCCCTCTTGATGCCTCTTTCCTGCAAGAAATCTTCAAAGTCATTGGAGAAGTATTCTCCACCACCATCTGACCTTAGCTTCTTCAAATGTCTACCTGTTTGATTTTCAACTAGTGCAAGATACCTCTTGAAGCAATTAAATACTTCATCTTTATGTTTCATGAAATATAAGACAGTCCACCTGCTATAGTCATCAATGAAGGACACATAGTACCTTGATCCAGATATGGATGGCTCCTTGCTAGGTCCCCAAACATCTGTATGCACCAATTCCAGATAATCTTCATGCATAAAACCTTTCTTGTTATATGGCAATCTGTGTGACTTACCAAATTGACAAGCCCCACACTTGTATATCATGTGTTGCTTGGATACATTAGGTATCCCAAGCACACATTGATCCCTGCTCATTTGTTTTAAGGTCCTCTCTCCAATGTGACCTAATCTCTTGTGCCAAATCTCCAATTCTGATAGTGTTTGATCCTTATAGTTGTATAAAGCAATATTCTTAGTGTCTTCAAGTTCAAAGGTAAACAATCTACCTGATTTTTCTCCCTTGGCTATCCTTCTGAATCCATGTCTTGGATCCTCCACATATGCACCATGTTGAGTGAACCTGACCTGTAGACCTTTTTCAACAATCTGACCTACACTCATTAGGTTCTTAGTGATTGTTGGAACGTACAAGACTCTGCTCAATAGATTCTGATTACCATCACTAGTTTTGACATTACCAACTTTGACAACTGAATGTTTAGTGTCATCACCTGTCTGCACTTGGTGCTTGCCTTTGGGTTCTTCCAAATCAGAAAGTAATGCAACATTGCCAGCTACATGATTAGAGCAACCTGAATCAATATAGAATAAGTGATCATCATTGATACCTGACTTAGAAGTCATATCCATGATCAATAGGGAGTCATCTTGCTCCTCTGCATAGTTGTTGTAGTCCTTCCTATTTCTGTATCCACTTTGATAGTTACCATTGTGGTTGTAATTGTAATTGTTGTTGTATTGATGATTGTATCCATTGTAGCTTTGGTGTTGATTGAATCTGCCTCTTCCTTGAGAGTATCCTCCTCTTTGGTGACCTCTTCCTCTTTGGTTCTTGTAGTTTTTGTAGCACTCATCTGTGGTATGGTTAGACAAGCCACAAATGTTGCATGGAGATTGGTTGTAGGGTCTCCCCCTACCTGACTTACCTCCTCTGCCCCTACCTCTTGAAGATCTACCTCTCCCTGCATAGTTTGCTTGGGAGGTAGAGCCTTCTTCATCAACCTTCTTGCTTTTACCTTTGTCTCTAACTTTCTTATCAGTGTATAGGGCAGAGGGATTGTTACCTTTTGATTGCTCTCCATGCTTTGTAAGCTTTGCTTCATGTGTGAAGAGTTGTCCAATCAGAGTTGTTAAATCAGGTGCTTGGATGTCCATGTATAAGTCCATTGCTGTGGTAAAGCTCTCCCACTTGTCATCTGCCTTTAGTCCATTGATTACTTGTCTGACTATTTATTCTTCCTCAATCTCCTCTCCAACACTTGCAAGTTGGTCTGCAATGTCTTTGACCTTGGTGAAAAAATCTGAGACAGATTGCTTTGATTGCTTCCTAAGAGTGGTAAACTCAATCCAAAGCTGATTCTTTCTGGCCCTTGTGCTTGATGAAAAATAAGTTGACAAGGTTTCCCAAGTCTCTTGGGAAGTTTTGCAATTCCTTATGTGTGGTAGAAGGAAATCAGAAATAGAGTTTAGAAGATATGACCTTGCCAAAGCATCTTTTGCACACCATTGATTGAGTCTCTCTTGCTCATCCTTGGTGGGTAGGCCTCTAGCTTTGAATGAGGGCAATTCCTCATCTCCTGATATGAATCCAAACAAGCTCCTTCCTTGTAGATAGGTCTTCATCCTTAGAGACCAAGCTTGGTAGTTGTTCCTGTCTAATTTGTCAATGAAGGAAGGGAAACCATCACCCATGTTACCTTATATGCTCTGATACCACTGTTGGGAGTGATGTAGGATGCACTCAAGAGATTGAGTTGATGCTGCAAAACCTGCTTCACACCAGCCCTCCTTTGATACCAGATATGCTTAGTAGACTTCTTGTGCTTCCAAATGATACCAAAATATGCTATATGTACTTTGGAAATGAGTTGAGTAATGATTAGATCAAAACAGACTACTTGTGACCATAGGATTCAAGAAAACTTGCTATTTCTGTAATGACACCTGCTCAGTCCTTCACTCAGTATGACCAGCACACTTAAAATTGATCTAATTCCTTCTGGACATATTCAATTAGCTTAACAAGCTTCCATTTGCAAGTGGAATGAGAGGAAATGACAAACCACACTCTGAGAAATCAATTTAGCAAACTTAGGAACACCCCCGACATTTTAGGAACTGTACAGAAAAATACCAGAGGCTATTTCGAGCGCGATTTCTCCCAGATGGTTGATCCAATGACCTTCAAATTTTGTAGGCGTATAGTATGCTTCAAGCTTGTTCCGATGTACTTTGAATCACTTGATTTGATCCAGTAGATCCTGAGATATGCTCTGTTGAAGTTGACAGACTTGGAGATGCTCACTCAGACAAAGCAGAGATGATGAATGTAAGTATATGTATTAGATCAAATGATTGTACATTCCCATTGGCATGAGATGTGATGCCCAATGGTACTCAGAGGTGTAGGCTATGGTGTAGCACACACACACTCAATGAATGACTCAGAAATGCCTCGGGAAGAGTGAAGGATGTACCGCGACTTTTTTCTAGTAGCTTTTATAGAGATTGAGTGAGATTTTTGAATTTGGATTCTGATTCAAATCTCCTAGAATCTTGTACCTAAAAAAGTGAATGAGATATTCTCTCAATCATTCACCCACTCAATCAATCAATCAAACTTCCACGACTTAATCAAGTAGGTATGATTGCCAAGTCACAATGACTTTACAATGAGTAAAAAGTTCGAACCCATAAGCATGAGTTCCTATGGCTCATTCTTCAAGTAATATCTTCATGAATTAATCCAAGCTAAGCTTCCAAGGTCCAAGCTTTATGTTGAGTCTTCAAAGTACAAATCAAAGCCAAGTGTAAAGGCTTGATTTACACCAACACCCTTCAGCATAAGAGTGATGAGTACAATCAAGGGAGTGATGCAATGTTATTGTAGCTTATGAACATAAGGGCCCTGTGATCATATGAAAAAATTCACCCAAGGGATTCAAGACCTATGCACATACTCTGGGAGGAATGTTGTAATAATAGCATGTGTAAGTAGTGCACCTATATGAGTGCCCTAAATTTACTTTGATCAAATGTATCTGAAGTGCAAGTGCAAGTTTGTATTATAAAGCTTGTTGCAGTAATCACAAATACAACCTCTTACCTTTCCCCTTGAGAATGAAGATATACCGTGAAGTGTTGTGAGAATAGATCTTTCCTTGAAGTGAAGTGCAAACAATTGCAGATCAAAATTATATTTTAACTATAATGAATGGCCAGAGAAAAAAAGTGGGACAATATGGACAACTCATGGAATCAACAACATCGATTAAAGATATGAGTTGCCAAAAGAATGCAATAGTCACCCAAACCCTTAGGTGTATCCTTCCTTCATTGTGTTGTGTCCTTATTCTTTGTGAAGTGGGAGTGTTTTGGAGATTACCATGGTGTAAAATACCATGGTGTAAAATTCTTTTGTGGTAATTGGAATCGTTTATTAGACTTACATTTCTTCAAATGTCTTGAATTTCTGATAGCATCCTGTCAGCAATCACTACCAATGATAAAGCCCTTGAATTTTTGAGTGGAACATTCTAGAATCAAGCAACCCGAGTGACCGCCATGTGCATGCGAAAACAACCTTCACATCCGTAGTGTTCATAATGAAGAAAGAACATTGACAGAAAAAATTACAATTGGTTCAATATGAGAGGTGATAGCAAGAAAAGGCATTGCATGCAACTTAATAATGAAAATCATTCAAATCAATTCTTAAGTGCTTGTGTAACAATAAACATGCTTATCTATGCATCATACAAGGCTCACATCAAAGTGCATCGGGTTTCATACCTACAAAACTTCTGCCATTTAGGAGTAAAATATGACCAACCCATAATGACAGAAAGGTGTAGATGGTTCTTTAAAACACACAACAACATGAACAAACAATGACATTTTAGGATACTAAACATATCCATGCAAGAGGAAAATGGCTTCACATGGTAGCACTGGTCTCGATTCAGATTTTTGGGTACTTGCAGTGAAGATTCCATGCTTATATACAAAGCTAGGGAAATTGAGGATTCAGACCCCTTGAGAATGAAGGCATCAAAGAAGTGTTCAACCCAAATCAGGTGTACATCCCCATCTGTATTCAGAGCTACCCCTTACCCCTGCATACAAACTTCAGTGAAAAGAGGATGACTACATCAGCTTCAACTGTAATCGACCAAAAAAATTGAGATGCAGCCAAGACATCTACTGTATCTTCCCACAGAGATCCACCAAGAAACTACGCAGAAGGGCCAACACCTCTGGAGTGACCATAGACTCCATATGAAAAATTACCATAGACCTCACCTGCTTGTGCTCTAGATGATGAAATGGAGGGTGGAAGCTTGGATTGTCATTAGAGGATTTGTTGAGAAGATAAGCTCGATCCATGGAGTGGGGGGTCCTAAGCTCATATGCCTTCTTTGTAGGATGAGAAGCCAAAAACCACTCAACCTCAATGGGGCAGGCAGAGAGAGAGTAGCATACACCGCATCCCATGGACCTGCAGAGTTATGATGCCACGATGCAAGGTGGCTCAAACTGAATTGAGGGGAGGCATTACTGGAGTGAATCACCTGACTAGAAAATGGGGAAGCCAAAACAAGCTCAGCCCCGTATGAGCGGATGTGTGTAGGGTTGCAAGCAGAAACACAAACCCATAACTAGAGTGAAATCAAGCACATAAGCTCAACTCCCAACAGAGAAGAGGAGTAGACCTGTGCCAAGGTGGAGAGCAAGCTGAATCTCAAGCATGATAGGCAAGGATGAAGCAAAACCATGGTAGCCCAATAGACATGCACAGGTTGAGAGCAAATGGCTTCATTACCAGCTTGCAATACAAGAGTAAGTGAGATAGGGGCCAAAATGCACCCCATGTCACAGAGTGAAAGGGCTCAAGGGGTTCCTTAGCTTGATCCCTCCAAGGCTTTAGGAGCTTTGTGCAACCCCATGGAGTCGACATAAAAGGGCATGCGTGGGATTTCTATGTGGGATTTTTCAAGATGTGTGCAAACAAGGTGAATTATTTAGGAGTTTCCTACACTATGGCATAAGGAAATATTAAAAAGTGCTTAGGAGAGTGTTCATGTGGGCACATCTCCATTACACAAAAAGAGGGTGGTATTTCTTGAGTACTAAGGGGGTGCCTATGCACAAATAATGTTGAGGTTGTAGTAGTACTCCCAAGACCCACACCACCTTGCATGGAAGCAAGAAGGAAGGCTCATGATAGACTCTCCTCTCGTCCAAACCAACCTCCAACATGATCAAGACATTGGCCATCAACCCCTTGCTATGCCACGTGCTTGAGAACATGGAGAGAAGGGCTGTCAAGGATCCTTGTCCATGTGCAAAATACAAGTAATGCAACTACTCTACTCACACAAAGGAGAGACATGCATGGGCACACACACTCACTCTCTCACACTCTCAAAGACACAATACAAGAATGTACATAGTCTAAGAGTAAAAGAGAGTATTCTTCCATTCATAAAGAATATGTACATGAGAGCACATCAAACCAAAAGCCCCCCTCTTTACAAAAATGAGGCTCTATTTATAGGCTAAGCACATTTCCCCATGCCCTCCTTTTGAAAAGTAAAAATTGGAATATCTCTAACTCACATATCTCTAGGAGATTCTCAAATCTCTTTTGTAACAAACAAATCCCCATAAAAGGCATGCATGGGATTTCTACGTGGGATTTTCCTAGATGTGTGCAAACAAGGTAAATTATTTAGGAGTATCCTACACTATGGCATAAGGGAATGTTAAAAGTGCTTAGGAGAGTGTTCACATGGGCACATCTCCATTACACAAAAAGAGGGTATTTCTTGAGTACTAAAAGGCCGCCTATGCACAAGGAGAGTGACAAAGTGTGCTAAAAAGTATGCAAAGAGAATGCACAGAGAGCAACTAAGGTGGAACAAAGTATCATCAAGGATGCTCCACATCGATAGAGAGTGTCCCTTCCTTCAACCTTATTGGAAGCTTGAGTGCAAGGTGTGCACAAGGGCAATCTACTAGACAAGGTGGAGGACCGTACTTGTGTGTGTGCTCTTTGTCTTAAGCACTACACACAAAGAACATTTATGTCTCATTCTACACACAACTATTGTGGTTTTATTGTTAATCAAGAATCAGAGGCTTTTGATGCAATTGTCCTTCTTATTCTCCATTCTTCTCATACAAACACTTAAGCACCTTTCAACTAAAGTATCCCCCAACAAAATTTGGCACGCCTTTCAGACAGGTAGCTTGAGCATAAGAGAACCAATATTACAAAGTGAAGAAGAAGTGCAAAGGTGTCAACATTATTAAAAAGGTAATTTTGCTTTGCCTTGGAATCATCTTAGTCTAAGGAATAGGATGTGCAGCTCATGACTGCAACCAGATCAAAAACCTCAAGAATTCCTTTCAAAACAACAAGAAGGAAAGTAGTATATAGGTCACCCAACCCTCTTTCATCCACATGCTCAATACGAAATATGGCTGCTCAAGTACACCTAGAGAATCTACTTTCACGATTGAATATCAAACTTTCCTCTTTTAGAGGATTAGCACATGAAGACACTAACAAGCATGTCGGAAGATTTTTAGTTCTATGCAGAACAAGGGGGTTAATGGGAAGAGAAGATACATTTTTAATCATGTTCCCAACAAGATTAGAGGGTTTAGCAGACAAATGGTTTAGTCAATTTAGCAAAAACCATTTTACTACTTGGGATTTAATGAAGGAAACCTTCAAGACACAGTTCCAACAAGGAAATATGATAGAAAATATCGTTGAAGAATTAGAGAGCCAACGAGAAGGTAGAGGGGAGACATTTCTTGAATTTGTGACTAGAGATAAAGCACTTATGTCAAACTACAAGATCCTCCCCATGCTTTTTTTATCAAAAAGTGGCTTGCTAAACCACTTCTAATATCCACATAGTGCAAGATTAAGGAATTGGTTCTCCCTAGAGCAAAAATTGAAGAAATTATTTCTATAACAACAAGGATAGAACAAATTACACACCAATATGGAATTGGCTCTTCTAGTCTATGATACCATGTGGAACCCAAAGACTCAGTAACACAATTGAGGAAGGAAATTGAGAATCTAAGAAGGAACAAGCCCCACAGAGAAGAAGAAAGTGCAGTAACTCAAATTAGGCATGAAATTGAAGCATTTAAGATACAAAAGGAAGAGGAGGCCCAAGCAAAGGAAGTAGCACAACTTTGACAAGAGCTACAAGAACTTCATGGAGGTGGCATAAAAAATGGAATATGGTGCACCATGTGTAGCAAAGAGGGCCATGTGGGAAGTGGCTACCCTCTCTTAAGTGTAATTTTCCAGTTATGTAGGAAAATTGGCCATGAAGCCCATGAGTTTCATTCAAGAGGAATTCCCGCAGAAGCATACTAGACAAGAAGGAGTCCAACCACCTACAAATGTAATGACTTCTGAACCAACTCAAGGTAACACCTACAACCCACATCCTTGGGGTAATTTTGGAAATGGAACCAGAAGGCCAATCATTTGGTTTAGGTGTAGGGAATGTGGACATTATCAAAGCAAGTGTCATCTACCAGATCATTCTCCTCCTTGCAAAAAATGACTAGAAGTTAGAGATCAATACACCATTTTTTGCCCAAAGAACAAGGCATCCACATCAAGGCCTCACATTCAGATGATCTCAGTGAGTAAGGAAAAGCTGGCAGAAGAAGCCAACATGCCATCACCATCTACTAGAGTAGTACCCTAGACTCTTTTGTTATGCAGACAAGAATCAAAGGGAAATCTCAAGTAGAAACATGCCAAGAGTCAAGAACAAATGGACTAAAAAAGGAAAAGGGGACACATGAGGATAGACCCACTCCAAGTGAAGAGACAGAGCAGAAAGAAGAGCTTATAAGCACAAGTGATGTCATTGGACATGCATTTGGTTAGGCCTGGAAGGAGTTTGAACAATCGCACATAGCCCATGCTTCTATGGAATCTGAGGCTTCAAGGTTATTCAAATCCATTAAAAGGAGGTTAGCATTTCTAGTCTAATAAATATGGATGCAAAATTCAAATCAAAAGTTTTTTAGATCATTGATGAAGCCTCCACATCCACTCTAGTGACAAAAACTAATGCTACGAGTGAGGGTAAAGTTATAGGGGAAGTCCCCCTTATAGATTTTAAGACAACTCATAGTAAGTATTAGAGGACATCAATTAGAATGAGTTATAGTGGATGGTGGCTCAAGCATTAACTTGATGCCTGAACAAAATACGGAAAAGCTTGGACTCCAACCTTCAAGACCATCCAGCTTCACTATTGCATTGGCTGACCAAAGCAGAGTAAGACCAATGACAGTGGTCCCTTGAGTTCTTGATGAGTTTCAAGGTAACATTTTTACTTTGGAATTTGTTGTATAAAGGTTACCACAAGTAAATGGAGGATTTCCCAATGTTGTACATGATCGGGGAAAGGATTCAATGTGGGTTCAACATGAAGGAAACATTAGAAAAAAAATATATTTGGAAGAAGAGCTAGACAACCAAGGACATACTAGCATGATGCAATCATTTGGCATCTGTATGGAACAAGACATGGTGGACAGCCCAAAATTGGAGTCATATGAGGAAGAAGACATTTTGGCTTGGCTGCAAGTGGGAAACTCATTCTCTTTCTATGGAACTTTTCCAAATGATTCGAGTACAGAAGAAGCTTATGAAGACAAAGAGGAGATCGTAGAGGTTTTTGGATTGGGAGAACCAGTCATAGGCCATAGAAGAGGGAAGAAAACTCCTCTTAATGCAGCCTAGATGAAGCTAATCCAAATATGAAGAAGGAATATACCTACAAGGTAAAGCAATCAATTTAAGATTTTTCTTTTCCCATTCATGAAATCCGTGTAGGGTGGATGCAAGAGAAGGAAGAGCAAATTGATATCCAAGTGCTCTTGCATACGAAACTCAGTCTATGTGGGATAAAGTGTTGGAAGATCCCAAAGATGGAGTGGACTCTCTAGACACATTGATGGATAGGAATCAAATAAAAGAAATTCAGTTAGGCCAAGAAATCTCTTGTCCTATATTAGTTGATATATGGTTGTGGAGTTACCCTGAGATGCTTTCAAATGTAACATCTTTTATTATTTGCATGGCATTACAAAGATTTAGAAGGAGTACTGACAAGTTTTGGGAAACATTCCATTGATTGAAGGGGACAAACTAGTAAGGGGGAAAAGTTACATATTAAATCTAAAGTATGTTAAGGCTATCTACCTAGAGATAAAAAAAATGGAGGATGCTAGGATTATCATTCGAGTGGAACATTCAGATATCTACCACGGTCATAGTTCCAAAGAAGAATACAAAAAAAAATCTGAATATATGTGGATTTTAGAGCATTGAAGGTAACAATTCCGGATGGATTTCCTATGCCCTTTGTAGAGAAGGTTATAGAAGAACTATCTGGACAAACACTATCTGGTAACAAAAAGTGCCCAGCGCAGTGGATAGTATAGTTGCCTCTTATCGAACCCATCCGGGTTCGATACCCATTGGTAGCACAAGGCAGTGAAGAGAAATTTTTTACGATTATGAAAAACACGGATGGAGCTTCGTAGAAGATTTTGTTTTTAGCGAAGATATTTTCCGGTACCAATTGAGCGATCGTGCTTTTCGTAGATCGTAGTGCTTTTGTTTTATTGAAGGAGCTTTTGGAAGGTACCCAAAACTATATAAGAAGAGCTTGGCTCATTGTTCAATCATCCTACACCTTTTGCAACACAAGCTTTGAGCTTGGTACCTCATTAGAGGTGGTGCTCTTAGCACATGGGGTAGCCATGGTGCTATTTTGGAGCATGTTGAGGAGCGGCTATGGAGTTCTTCTTGGAGAAGAAGAGTGTGTTTACACGCTTGCTTATGGAGAGGACTTACCCATTAGCAGCTTGGTGGTGTGGATCGGCCATTCACATGATGTATTTAAAGATTGTCTTCTACATGAAGATTTCACTTTACTTCAAAGACATTGGATGGTGGTTAACATAAGATTTGCATCTTCTGTTAAGAATTCAGGTACATATTCTCTTTATGCACACAGGTACTACTTGGAGTTTATGGAGGCAGTGGCATCCATATAAGGAGGATTCCTATTCTGCATATCTAAAGGAGAATCAGTACATGTATGCTTTATGCATATTTGGATGAGGTGTTCGAGAAGGTATATTCATATGAGTTTGAAGATTTCTGACAGCAAACTTGTTAGCATTCTTTGCTACTTTTTGTAAGTATGTGATCTTTCACACACATATCTGACTTAGGGTCTTCCATAGACTAAGTTCAGATGAGGGTTTGCTGATTATCAGTTTTAGACTGATCCTTCCTCTTTCTGTCACTCATATTCACTCTTCTACAACCTATTAGGTTACACATCTCATATACATTCAGATTTTTGTTCATACATCTGAATATGTTTATTACATTTGTACATTCACTCATCCATCTATTTCTGTTCACATAAAGTGGTTGAGATTTTGACTCCCACATTGTAATTTGACATTTGTATATATGATAGTGTGAGTAAGCAGTGGCTTACATAACACTTTACACATGTTGTCTAATCTCTGTCTATCTTTGTCCATCATTTGTATGATTAAATGTGGTATGTTCATTTTTCAATATTGGAAGATTGTGGAAATTTGTGTTGTAGATCCTGGACCTATGGAACCATGGACCTGTGGTATTAGTTATGGGCCTACTAAATTTCCAACATTTGGTATCAGAGCTTTAGGGTTTTGGTATCAGATCTTTGGTTTCATGGCTCACAAGTACCCAGATTATCAGGCTCCCAGGTTCTTAGATTCCCAGGTTTACAACATATGATTTAAGAGCATCTTCTAACATTTGACATTTGACATACACACTTAATATAGATGAGTAGATATTTGAGAATTAGACAATTCAGTCACATGTTTATTCATCAGTGTGGAGTATGAAGTTGATGATCTGTTAGCAGTCGAATATTTTTGGAAGAGTATGAAAATACTTTACAGAAGTATTGTTTGAAGACCAAACTTGATGAAGAGAAGGCTATTTCAAATTTAAGGAAGAACATTGGTTTGGAGAGGATGAAGGAATCAGATGAACATCAAATCACAAGTATCAGTTTCTATTATCAGATTATCATTTGCAGGTCATATCTTAGAAGAGCAGTTATAAAGAGATTTGAAGGATTCAAGGGGTGCTTTTATACACATTCATTATTTGAAAGTTAAAGGCTACATCAAAATAGGTATCTAGAGGTTTTTCTAGAGATTTTTGAGAGATCTCTTTCATGGCAAGAAAGCTCATCTAAGAAGACAAATATGGAGAGCATTAATTTTGTTTTCAGCCAATCTTGTGTTGTAAGTTGGTTGGAAGTTTTTTGTTCACATTTTATATCTAGAGAGGTAACTCTAGAAAGGTAATTTATCATTTAGACAAAAGGTTGGTGAATTTAGTCCTATCAGTCACATTTGAAGTAGAGTTTTTATTCAGAGATATAAGGATATGGTAAAACATGATTCTATGTTCACTTCCATTTGTATACCATGTTTAAAAATTGGTATGTAGCTAATTCTAACACTCCTCAAGCTCGAGGACTCCTCGGCTTGAACAAAATGGAGTCTATTCTACCAGAAATGGAATTTACAATGTGTGTATAGTGATGACAATCACTTGAAAAAAATGATTAGGCCTTGTTGCCGTAGTATGCATGACTGCTCCGTTGTGCCTGTATGCTCTTCACAAGACCTGTATGCCAACACTCCCCCCTTCCTAGTGTCTGTCGCCCCTGACAGACCTCTGCTCTATAGGGTGGTCGATATAGTATTGGATGACATTGGTGGCTAATTCATGTTCTCCTATCCTTAAGCCTCTTGCTAGGTCTGCTTCCAATGCATCCCAATTTATTGCACCGGGGACCTCTGGTTGCGGTGTGGTGTAGTACTCGGAGTACATGGCTTGTTCACAAGCAAAGAGATGGAGCAGGTGTGTTGGCTTCGGTGCGAAGACCTCCTAGTGATACTCCTAGAAACTTGATCTGAACATTTCTTCGAATGTCTGTTTGTAACATGCAGGGAGGTATTTGATGCGTGCATGCCATGCGTAAGCCACACGAATACTGGGGGTGGTGCTCATGTCATACACCAAATCGTAATTTCCATTGGTAAACCCCGGTAGACGTACCTATGGTGCTGCTGCATTTCTAAAGGTTTTCAGTACTACCTGCATCATATCTAAAATCTTAAGCATCATTTGAGCTGCCACATCTGGCATGGGCTTCAATCGAGGCATCCAATGTCGAATTGTGGCCATCATGTATGCTATCGATGGTGGTCCTTGTGGTGGCGCTATGTACGGGTAGTTTAGCCATTCCTTGCATTGTGCATTGTTCTGAACTTTAATGTTGAATGCTTTCTAGGACCTGCGATGTGGAACTGGACCGTAGCATGGATTGTATAGGAGATGTAAAGGCGCATTGTTCCATGTCTGCAACATTTCAGGATATGTCTCTAGAAGTTTCTGCCGCCACGTTGGTTGACGAATTTTGCCTTTTTGCACTTCTGGAGGAAGGTCTTTGGGTTGAAACTGGGTAGCGAAGGTAGGAATCTTTCCTGTGACTCTCTGTATTTCTGCGTTATAATATGCCAAAATGATATAGTACGGCCTGTATTGGAGTTCTGATGAGAGGATAAGGCGTCTAGATGACAGGTTCTTGAAGTAGTCGGATTGTAATATGGTATCTTCTATGACTCTCATGGCCTGATTTTGCACTACGGTTCGCTCTTCATGTGAACTCCCGATTTCCTCCACTTGTCGTAGCCATGGGGGTCGCGGTGCTTCGAATGTATCCTAACCTTCTTCCGTTTGTCGACCTCCAGGGAAGGGTTGTGGGTCATATTCTTCTTCAAATGTTTGTTCCACAGGAATTTGTACTGTTTCCTCATCGGTGGGAGCCTCTGGTGGGGATGGAGGTCTCTCATATTGTAGTAGGCGTGCTTGCAATTCTGTGACCTGTTTCTGGAGATCTTTTAGAGCCTCTGAGTTTGTGAGAAGTGAAGCCGCTGAGGAGGTGGTTTGCGAGGAAGTCGTTGTGTCTTTTTGTTGTTTCTGCTTCAGTTGACCCAGTTCCTCTGATAACTGGTCATGTGCTTCAAGCAATCTAGCATAATCTTCCAAGAAGATTTTAATATTGTCGGGGGTCACCGCTTGAAACTTTGAGGGACTGATGGGTGCCCGAGGTGTGCTTTCGATCACTGCTTCTAGGTTTTCTTGATTCTGTAGTTGTAGGCGTCGATTCTCTTCATGAGCTGCTGCAAGGTGTCGCTTGCGTAGGGCCATATTTCGCTGAAGCTTTGAATTGCGTTCTAGCTGTGTCTGTAGATGACCTTCTACCACTTGTATTGCTTCCTGGTCAATGTTCTGTAACTGTACTTCTAATATGCTATGAGCCTCTTGTAAAGTGTGGAATTGTGTATGGAGGCAAGCATTCTCCTCTTCTACTGCAGCAAGACGATGTTGTAGCATCTCCGAGTGCTCTTGCAGTCGTACATTATGTTGCTCGAGCTGATTGTACTCTGTCCTTAACTGTGATATACATGTGAGCATGGTGTCTAATGCCTTTCCTATGGAAGATGGTGTGGTTTGTACAATGGAGGATGCATGGGGAGGGGATTGGGGAAGGGGAAGAGTGAATGTTGTGTCTATTGGAGAGGTGTGTGCTGGTGAAATTGGTGGAGGGGGAATGGGAGAAGGTGGAAGCGTGGGGGGAGGGGGAGGTGCCGTGGGTGGTGAAATGTCCATGCTTTCAGGAGTGGATGCGAGTGTGGTGTCTACCATATACATTGGAATGGTAGGTGGTGTGTGTGTGAAAGTGGTGAATAAGTGAGAAGAGGGTGTGGGAACTGAAAACAGAGGAAATGATTGAGACCGGGGTTGAAATGTTCTTGAAAGAAAGGCGTGGAGGGGTTGGAGAATTGGAGGGATGGGGTTTGGGAGGTGAGATTCTGAAGGCAGGGAGGCCATAAAAGGTGGCGTGGTAGCAGGGAATCCCAAGAATATGGATCTAGAATCGGGATGGCCTATGGCTGAGGGCACGGGGGATGGATGTCCTAGGGCAGGCTCTAGGAGCGATTCGGTGGATTGTGTAGTGATGGTGGTAGCTTCATAGATTGGGTTTTCACAGGTGGAGAATAGGGTTGAACTAGAGGTGGGAGTACGGAAGATGAAGGTTTGTTCGGTGGGTTGAGTGGTCGAGGTGATCTCCACGGCTTCTGTTCTAGGAGGCGATGGTGGGGGTGTGGGTGGTAGTGGCTCGGTTGATTCATCATGGGTGACTGAGTGCTCTTGGCCAGAAGTTACAGCTGCTTGGGAGGTTGTCTTAATGGGTTCTGATGTAATAATAGGCCCTTCTGCTCTCGTAATGGGGATCTGGATGTTTTTGCCTGACCGCGGTCGTGTTTGGAATCTTCGTGGATCATATTGAACTGGAGACCTCTGAATCGCGGTTCAAACTGCTTCTACTACCCCATAGGTTTCTGCCATCAATAAGAGACCTTCGCTGTATTCTGAGTCAACTCCTGCTTCTTCCAAAAGGTGAGCCATGAGCACCCGACTGCTCTGTTCGGTGAGCAGTTGTTGCGATCACACTCGTTCCATGATTTGATACAGCCTTCGGAGTTCTGCTGTATAAGTGGGGGCTTCAGTGGTCTTCTCTTCGTCTACTCCTTCTTCTTCTAGGTGTCCTTGTTGTTGACCTTGCTGATCGTCACCCCAATGTACATGGCGACCTTCTGTGGATTTTCTCCTTCTTTGTGAAGATGTGCCCTGTTCTTCTGCATCTGAATAAAACTCTACATCAGAGAGTTGTGTACTTTGTAAGAATGCTTCGAAGTCAAAGGGACCCATCCCTTCAGCATCTCCAGTCGTAGCAAATTCAAATTCGAATGGGACAGGGGGAGCCGAAGGGGCAGCTTGTGTTGTAGTTTCAGATCCAGACCTAGGTATTCTAATGGTAAAGGGAGGTACAGTGGCCTCCCCTCGTGGCGAGACTTCTGGAGTAGTCAGAACTTCACGTGTCTGGACACAAGGAATTGAGCCCCTCATGCGCTTGGATTGATGAGTGGCAGTTTTGAGTCTCTTAAACATTTGTAGTTGTGCCCAAGTTAGAGCACGCTCAATGGGTACATCATATGCTAAGCATCTATATATAATGCGCGTGATTGCACAACAGCCATTCACCACTAGTTTCCTGGATGACCTTTTATTTGCTTCATACAACTGCTCCACAATCCATACAGGAAGCTTAATTGGTAACGCACCTGTCTCTGCCAAGTAAAGAGCGAACCAAATTCTTTTGTGCGGTTGTGTGAAGCGGTCTTGACCAGGGAAAGAAAAATGTTGCATGCACATACGGAGAGGGATGGACACGTTTGGTGTGAGTGCTGCCATATCTTTAAGCTTCAGTAGTTTCCTATCCTTCATGTTAGTAGGAATGAGAGCATCCTTCTCAGAAGGTACATGTGTACCGTGCATATTCAAAGCAGCGCTCACCAATTCCAGTGTAAGTTCAAACCTTTTCAACTCGTTGTTGCCCAGCAAAGAAGGAAGTACGAATGTTCTTGGTTTGTCCTTTTCTTCGTTAGCTTGTAATGTGGAGACCAAATAATAACATCGGAGGAGATCTGGTTTAGGTAGTGGTGCTTCAAAGTATTCGGCTAGCCCTGCACGTTGCCATATGGTCTGGAGATCTTCTGTGTTCTGTAGAGTCTCAAACTCCTTAGAGAAAAATTGGAATCGGACCCATGATCTGTCATACTCGCATTTAGACTCCCATATATACTTGGCCTCTCCTAATGGACCTAGCATGCCATTGAACCAATGAGAATTGGCATGGACTCTCTCTGTGATCCCTGTGGGTGGATCCGGTACCGGGATCTGCTGAAGGTGTTGCAGCTCCACAGATCGTTCAGTTGGTGGTACATCAACAGGTAGACTATCCACATCAATTCCTGTAGTAGTTACTCTTGCCTGTGAGCTCGGACCTGCTACTTCTGCCATGAGAGTGCTTGTAGTTGTTGATGCTTATCTGCTAGAAGAAGAGAGAGGCACATTAGCATTGCATAGGAAACAAGATGTTATGGTGTTCCCTCCACAATACCAACATGACATTCCGAGTGGTTAGAGGTTAGTGGGTGAAGTGTTCGTGATGTGTGTACATGTGGGTTAGTAGGTTAGGGTTCACTCTAGATGCATACTTTGGATGTGCAATGTTCTCAGAATGCACCTACATCAGAGGGGAAGGATTTACAGAGGTGGGTCAGGGGGTTTGATATGGGGTTTAGGTCTCCAAACTTTGATGCTGGAATTGTTTCTTTTATTGGCGATGATGTGTGAAGGTTTGTGGACTGGAGTGTGTTGGGTTTGGGACCTTTTGGGTACCTATTTCCAAACATTCCGAGGCGTGACCGAGAATGTGGTGGTGTGGAGTGTAGATGTTTGCCTTTGGATGGGAGCCAATAGGACTCGTGAGTGTTGGTTTGATCTTGTGATTGGAGGTGAAGTTATTTGAGCTAGTAAGGAGGTCTTGGGCACCCATATTTGTCTAGCTTTTGGGATCGCCTTCCTTGACTGCTTTGGAACCCAAATAGAAATGGTTTGTCTAGATTGGTGCCTAGGGTACTCCTTCGCTGTAGTCCTCGACACTGTAGCTTGCTTGATGCTTCTTTGGAATCCTGTCTCCAAAGCCGAGGGTTGTTCACCTTTGCGTATCCAGATTTGCTTCATGCCATGGGGTATTCTGTATTGTACCGGTTGGTGTTCATTCTTCTTGGTCCTCGGGCTCCTCTGTATCGTGTATTTTCCGGCTTGCTTTCCTCGAATTCTCTTTGGAAAAGAAGGGAACTCCTCGTTGACTTCAGTATCCTCGTCATGAGTGGCAATCTTCTGCACCATAGAACTTTGGTCAAGAGTAGCACGGTTCATTTCAGGTGGACTCCTGGAAGGACCAAGATTCGGTGCCTCTTCTAGCGGCCTATGTGCTTGATTTTCTAATTCAATCGTGATGTGGTTTTGGCCTACCCATGCCTCAAGAAGTCCACTTCTTAGGTTGAGGCTGACTGCATGATCATAGATCCAGTCTTGGCCCAGGACAAGAGGTTCGGTAAGATCCTCGTCTTCACACACTAGCACTTTGACTGCCATTAGCACCTCTTGAATGTAGAGGGGAAGTTCCACCTCACCAATGCAAGGGGTTTCCACACCTCCCAATCCTATGAGATATGCCTCTATAGGATTGATTTGTAATTGCAGCTCTTGGCAGTAAGAAAGTCGAACTGCACTAGTGGCTGCCCCTGAGACAATTAAAGCTCTCTCTGTCCTTACACTCTCTCCTTGTCCTACTTCTAGGGTTACAAAAGGCCGTCGGTTGATTATTCTATGGAAATGTCCACCTGAAGCCTTGCACATGGCCATGGGATAGCCTAGAGATTCTTGAGTGTCAGGCATAGGCTGGTCTCTACCTTGTCTCCTCAATTTCATTCGATTTAGCATCTCTTCAGTCAGGGGTTCTTGATATAACTTGACTCTGCATCCACTTATGTAACTTGGTAGAATATCACCCTCTAGAGTGGCTAGTTGAACTGCTCCACTTGTGGAGATCCTATTGATAATCATTGGCCCATAAGCTCTCTTCTCTAACTTCCGTGCACATTGCTTCAAGGTGTAGACTAGGACTAGGTCTCCTGCTTTCAAGCCCTTATCCTTCACGTGTGCATCGAAATATGCCTTTTGCCTCTTCTTGGCTGCATAAATTCCTGCTGCAGCCCTCAATCGTGTTTCACCTAATCGTTCAAGATCGAAGATTCTAGAGGATAACTCATGGCCTGTCCAATCATGCTCTTGTGCTACTTTCAAGGTTGGTATCAAAAAATCCAATGGTAGCACTGCATTCTGGCCGAAAAACTTCTGAAAGGGCATAGCTTGGAGTACCGTTTTATAGGCAACTCTGTATGCCCAAACAGCATGGTGTAGCTGTTTGTCCCAATTCGAGCGTTTGTTATTCACTAATTTGGTTAGCACATTGCATAGAATCTTATTTGTGCTTTCGGCTTGTCCATTAGCTTGTGGGTGATAGGGGGCAGACTTCTTGTGTATCACCAAGAGCTCTTGAAATTTCAATGACTTCATTCAAGAAGTGAGTCCCTCTATCACTTACTAGCTCTATGGGTAGCCCGTATCGAGTGAACACATTCTCAAATAAGAATTTAGCGGTTGTTTGGGCATCATTCTTCGATGTGGCTTTCACTTCTACCCACTTGGTTAGATAATCCGTGGCCACAATGATATACTCAGTATGTGAACCCTTAGCTGGGGGATTAATAGGACCAACAAAGTCTATTCCCCACTTAGAGAATGCATGTCCACCCATCATAGGTTTCAATGGCATCTCATCTTTACGTATAGGATACTGAGTTTGTTGACACACATCACACCTCTTCACATAGGTATGTGCATCCATGTGAAGGGTTGGCCACCACAAGCCTGCAAATAGGATCGCTTTGATTACCCGATCTGGTCCAAAGTGTCCTCCTGCTACACCTTGGTGAGCAGTCTCTAATATCTTCAGATACTCGCTCTCGTGGACACATAGTCTAACCATCTTTACCATGCTTGTATAGATTATCACCAATGAGTGAGTAATCGAGGGCTTCTTGTTCTAGACTTCTTTGTCTGGCCAATGTCATATCTTGAGGGAATGTTTTCTTCCTCAAGAATGCTACTAGTGGTTCACTCCAATCTGGCACTATGGATACCTGATAAAGAGTGGCATGTTCCACAGGTGGTTTAGTGCAGCAGATCAGGCATTCCTTGCACAGCTTATGGACATCAGCTTCCATAGTTGGCCAATGCACTCCAAGTCTCCTTAATGTCTGTATGGTTCGTTGCCGTGAGTAATGTTGCTCTAATGCACCTACATGTGCCAATTGCAACCATTTTGCACACTCATCTTCTTCCACACAACAAGCTAGGATGCCTAGATCAGTATGCTTGTACATACTCCTTGCCATGATGTGGTACTTTTGAGCCTTTACTACCTCCCTATCTTTAGTGCTTATGACAGGGTGATTAGGCCCGTATGTCAATACTGGCACTAGTGGCTTAGCCCACTGAGGTACCACTTCCAAATTAAACAGGTAAGCATCAGGAAGGTCATCTGATACTCCTTGTGGGGCTTCTCTAGATGTGAGCCTAGAGAGATGGTCTGCTCTCAAGTGAGTCTTCCCTTTCCTCACCACAACTTCGAAGTCATACTCCATTAGCAAGAGGAACCATCTTACCAATTTACCTGTATTGCATGGCTTGTTTACCAAGTACAACAATGCCTGGTGGTCAGTAAAAAATTTAAACTTACTTGCAAGCAAATAGTGTCTAAACTTCTTAACCGCATACACCATGCCTAAGCCTTCTCTCTCAGTAGTGGTATAGTTCCGTTCAGCAGCATTTAGCTGTCTACTAGCATAGGCAATGGGAAGATCCATAATACCTTCACTAGTAGGTTGTGCGAGTACACATCCAATAGCATAATTGGATGCATCCACGTGAACATAAAAGGGTTTATTCCAATCTGGTGTGGTCAAGATTGGTGCTGAACACAATCTTCTTTTGAGTTCATTAAAGGAGTCCTCACACTCATCGGTCCACTCAAAGTTAGTCAAAAGTCCATACAGTGGCTTTGCAATGATGGCATACATGTGTATGAAACGCCGGTAATAACCGCAATGCCCCATGAAAGATTGTACTTCCTTGAAATTCTTTGGCCTAGGTAACTCTGTTATGCTCTTACTTTCTCTTCATCAGTGGATATGCCATTCTTTGACACTATATGTCCTAAAATCTTGCCTTGCCTGACCATGAAAACACACTTTTCTGGGTTCAGGCAGACTTGATATTCTCTACATTTGTCAAAGATTTGTCTGAGTTCAGGAACATGGGTTTGTCTAATGTTGGAATGAGCACAAAGATCATCAACATAGACCTCTAAGTTTTTCCTCAGGAATTCTTTAAATACATGACACATTAGCCTCTGAAAAGTGGCTGGCGCATTGGTGAGACCAAAGGGCATTACTCTAAAAGCAAATATGCCCCACTCTGTGGCAAAAGCCGTCTTATGCTGATCTTCTGGAGCAATGGCTACCTGATTGTAGCCCGAAAATCCATCAAGGAAGCTGTACACTTCCTTGCCTGCTACTCTTTCTAGTAGATGCTCTGTGATGGGAAGTGGATAATTATCTCGGATAGTGGCTGCATTAACCTTCTTCAAGTTAATGCACACACGTAGCTTTCCATTCTTCTTGAGCACCACTACAATGGGGGATACCCACTCAGTGTGCTCAATTTCATAGATAAATCTAGCTTCCACGAGTCTATCTATCTCCTCCTTGATCTTAGCAGCATAATTATCGTTATATGTATATGGCTTTTGCTTAGAGGGTTTAGAATCTGAGGTCATGGGAATAGTGTGTGAACATATGTCAGGGTCCACACCTTTCAAATCCTTGTAGCTCCAAGCGAATACATCTCTGTATTCTCTTAGCAAGGCTATCAATTCATACTCCTCCTCCTTGGTGAGGTCGTGTCCTATGTAAGTGCATCTTTCTTCTCCTTCTTCTATGGCTACCACTACTTTCTTGGTGGTTTCTTTGTTATCATAGGCCTCTCTCGATTGCGCCTCACGTTTAGGCATTCTCACCATGACTCTTCTATCGTCTATCTCATCGTCAGGTGTGACTTCTCTCTTCTTTCTTTTCTTACCTTCATTCTTGGTAGTCACTTGTGTGGTTAACCTCACATCATTTATAAGTTCTCCATGTCTCTGAGGATAAGCTTCCACTTCGTAGAATTATTCTTCATCTGATGCAAAAGGTGGGTCCATAATGATTGAATCTAGATTGGAGTCACTCGCATCCTCAAATGCATCAGGGCTAGGTTCACACTCTTCTAAAACTGCCTCTCCCATGATTGGCTCTATGGAGAAGACTGAAATGTCATAGCCATCCTCATCACAATGGGGTGTCCATTGTTCTTCATTGATGGCTACATCCATTGTTGCTAGAATTTCTGCCCAGCCATGAGGTTCAAATTCTTCGTCCGGAAATACTACAGGTGCATAGGCTTGGTCTTGACTTGATCTATGTGTTTCCTTTGCACCTACCTCTCTGGCTTTTTCCCTCTTCTCTTCTTCTACTGCTACTTTGCACATCCATAAGTGGGTATCTTCATGCATCCATGAGGATCCTGATCCTATGGAATGCACCGATTCCGTATCATCTTTGGCTCTATGGATGGGGTTCCATTGGATAGGAGGGACACCTCTATGAGAGTAGTCCTTGAGATTCACTTTGGTCGTAACACCTAAGTGTTGCAGGTACAAGGAATTGGTTCCCCAATCCTGTACCACTTGCAACTGTCACATAAATGGTCTTCCCAAAATCATCTCATAGGCATGATTTTTGCTAAAGTCACATATGGCAAAGGTGTGCTCAAACTCAACACCACATGTAGTGAGAGTTATTCCTTCTAGCAGCCCTAAGGGTCTCTCTATGTGACCGTCAGCCATCTGCAATTTCATCCTCGTGGGCCTGAGTGCTGGCTTGCCCCAACGCTTCCATAGGGAAGTGGTGGCAATTGCAACTCCTGCACCTGAGTCTAGAATGGCCTTGGTGGTGTATCCATGATGGGTGATAGGAAGATATGTGTTTCCCTCTTCGCCCTCACTCATGTCTCCTATCTTGTCCAAGGGTATTTCTGGCACTGTTCTCTGGGATCCTACCTGGGAACGAGGTTTTGCTATCTCTGGTACTTGTTTGGCTACATGTTTCCATAGCTCTGGCCTAACCTTGAGTAGTTCTTCTAAAGTGAGATTGCACTGCACCTTAGTGTTCTTCACTACCTCCGTGTTCCTAGGTATGACTGAATCTTCGTTTCTTACCATGACTATGGGTGCTCTCATACAAGTCGACTTGGCTTCCCATGGGCCTGTGAAGTGGGGTAATTCATGTAAAGAATTAGACTCAAAGTCTAATCTCTCTTGAGACTGGGTGCTCTCCTGCTCTCCATAAATGGAAGGAAGGTCTTGTGGGAATTGATCGTGTGTGTCATCCACAAGTTCAATGGGAGGAGGAACTTCACTCTCTTTAGCCCATTTCTCTTCTTGAATCTCTCGCAAGAATTCTGGTGTGTATCGATTCATAGAAGAAGAGGTGTCTGGTTCAGTGGAGTTAGGCACATAAGCTTCCTTGGGAGGAATGCTTATTCTATCACTTGCCTTCTCCTTATCCTGGGAGTTGGCTCCTTTTCCAGACTTTACAATTAACATCTCCAATCTGTCTAACAGACCATCAAAATGCAATGGTGTTCTAGTGGAGCTAGAGCAAGTGAAAAGGCAACTGGTCTCAAACATGGCTTGAGCCAATTCCACCATCTTGGCACACAACTTAGTTCGTTCAAGCTCTAGGTCAGCTCTAGGGTAACATCTTTCATGATCCGTTACATTTGGTCCTTCCTGGATCCTGGCCTAATATGCTCTGAGCATCATATCTATGTCTTCGGGAGTGGGATCTGCTAAAACTAATCCTACTCGGGGTGGTGGGTGGGTTATGTGTGGTGGATTAGATGGTTGAGGAATGGGGGGTGAAGGGGATGGTAGTGGTGGGGATGTCTGAGAGTGCGTTTGAGATGTGATGTCTATGATTTTGGCTTTGGTTTCTCGTAGGCTTTCCTCAAGTTCGCTCATCTTTTTTGCCCATTGCCTTTTCATACGTTCATGACTATCTCTCCAAGCTCTTGTTCTCTTCTTATTCTGACTCTCAGTTTCGCTAACCTCCGCATTCTTTTCCTGGCCTAAGTCTTGGTTTTGTTGCAACGCTTGAGCTCTAGTGACCACTTGTATTGGCACGGTGGACGTGACACTTCCGGTAGAGTCTACTACTAACCCAATAACATTGATAGGAGTAATTTTTGGCATATTATTGGGATTCTTTGGGCAATCTCGTAAGAGATGCTCTTTTCCACAATCTGTACAAAAGCCTTGGATTGCCACTGACTGGCGTTGTTTAGGTGGAGGTAAGGGGCAATCGCGAATGAGGTGATCTCCCTGACATCTGTAGCATGGTCCTCTAGGGAATGGGGGTCTTACTTGCCTAGGTTGAGGTCTAGTGTTGGGATTTGTGTACATGAGATTTGCATATTCTCGCTCCCAACTAGGTTCACTTGGCTCTTCACTGTAGTAGGACTCACCATGGTCAGGAGATTGCATGTAGTAGGCCTGGGGGCTATCTATATGTGTAGAATCAAAGCTATGGTCGCTCGGGTCACTTTCTGACAGCAATGGCGTTACTGGCACTATGGCTCTATTCAGGTTCTCTTCTGCAGCTACGTACTTTACAGGAATTACATTAGCTGGGGCAGGGGGTTGTTGTGCTAACACAGGCTGAGGCTTTTGTTGGTTTCGGTATTGTGGGTGGTAGGTTTGTTGAGGCCTAGCATACTGCTGCGGTGGGTACTGGTTTTGGTACCTGCCCTGTTGAGGGTATGGTTGTGGGTACGTCTGCCTAACTGCTTGCTTATTGTAGGGGCAATCTTGCGCAGTGTGATTGGTGTACCTCCGTTCTATGGTGCAGTATTGACTACTGGGATTCACTTGGGGTTGAGCCATGATGGGACATACGTTTGCCATATGGTCACCTCCGCAAGAGTAACATCTTTTCACAGGGGCAAATCTTGGAATCTGCTTGCTAGAGACACCTAATTTCAGAGCTACCTTTTCTGCTAGATCCTCAATTGATGTGGATTGTGAGGAAATGAGGCTACTAGAACTATCTGAATCTTTATAGATTTTTGAGAGCTCTAATTCCTCCCCTAGGTTATCCTCAATGTCGATGCACATGCGTACACACTCTTCTATGGTCCTAGGGTCTTTCAAGTACACATATGACCTCAGTTTGGTACTTAACAATCCATCCAAGAATAAAGCCACTTGTTTGGCTGGTGTGGGTAACTCAGGCATAGGGCATCTCTCCAGATATTGCCTAAATCTTCTTCCTGCAAGTCTCACGGTCTCTTGAGGGGTCTGCTTGAAGCTATGTATCAATGAGGAAGTATTATGCCTTATCCCACTCTTAGAGAATTCCGTGATGAAAGCCTCCAAGAGTTGGTCTATGCTCCTAAACTGTCTCTTATTCAATGGTTGAAACCATGTAAGGGCTGTGTTCCTAAGGGTTAGACCAAAGGCATTATACTGCGTGAATAGGTCCTCAACTTGTTCAGCTCTCAAGACTTGCCTAAACTCAGCCACATGATCATATGGGTCTCCTGTGCCATCGAAGTAGTTCTTCATGGGCTTAACTAGCTGGGTAGGTCTCAAAGTCCTCGTGTGCTCTCTAGGTCTTGGTAGAGGGAATTCATCCACATTCCTTTGGTTCCTTGGAGCTCTAAGTACCTCAGGTTCCCCTCTATTTGTTTCCGTTCTCATTCTTTCTCTGCCCCCTAGGTTGGCAAAGCTTACCTCAGGTCTAACTCTACTTCTGTCTCTCTGAGCTCCATGAGCTTGGGATGTTCCACCTCCTGGGTGACCAAAGGAAACATTAGACCTAGGTTGGGGGAAAATAAATTCACCTTTCCATGTGTAAGCATGCCTATCATGTTCTGTAACCACAAAGATCCATTCTGATGCATTGTCTAGGTAAGTCACTTTGCTTGGGCTATCCTGGTCCTTGAACTCATATATCATGATTGTTCCTACCTCATTTGGCTGATCAGATTTATACCTCCAAAAGGCTTCATCAGTCTCTTGGTTCAGGAGCAGATCTATACTCCTATTGTCATGGGGAACCCACTCGGGATTAAGGATTCTAGTAAGAACAGATTTTCCTCGAGGGGTCCTCGTTCCCTTGCTCTAGGTCACCTATGTCCGTCTCAGGGATCACATTCCCGAATTCATCTGTCATGTCTGGGTGACTAGTGACTACATATATGGTTCCTTCTTTGTCCAAGTATGCTCCGTTTTCAAACTTGACTGCTGGGTGTTCCAGTCCAATGGATTGATCTGGGTTTTTTATCTGTACCACAAACCTTCCTAGGCCGTCCTCATAGATGCTAGCACCTAATCGGTTGGTCCTAAGGTATTCTAGCTGTGTCTTGTAGGGGCCTTCCACCCTATACAAATATGGCACACCTGAACTCCCCGTAGGTCTCTCCATACCTTGAGACATCTCTGATTCACTAGTCTCAGAGCTAGGGTAATGTGAAAAGTGGCTCAGCTACTGGGCCCAAGACCTAGCAGTGTGATTGACACTAGCCTCTGAAGACCTAAGACTTTGTCTATCTCTCCCTAGATGTCGTCCTGATCTAAGGTTCATATGCCCTTTGTACATGGCTGATTTCTTTGGTACCAGTCACTTGTTCCTTTTAAGTTCCTTTGGATGTGTTTCCTTGTTTTTAATTAAGCGTCGTCAGGAGCAATTTAGTGTGTCGTGCTTGATGTTCTGCGTCCGCTTAGTTTAAGTTCTTTTCCTTTAAGTTATCCCTTGACTACAATTTAGACTATTCTTGGACTTGAGAAGTTAAAGACTCTTAGAACTTGAGTATTCCTATCGTACCTCTATTCAAACAAGGCAACTACTCGCACTTAGCCTATGCTAAGAATGGACTGAGGGGGTTAAGAGATGTTCCAACCTCAAGACACTCCTCCTTGCTATGCTTCTCTACCCAGGAAGCAAGTTCCCAAGCCTGCACACAATGGCACTCGCTTTGATTTCTCCAAGAGCTCTCGATAATCCTGTAAAAAGTTCCCAAGTTTAGCTCCAACTTGATCCTTCAATTGACAGACAATTTATCACAGACACTTTTAATGACCCTTTTTTCCCCCTTTGCTATTGTCAAAAATTTTTTCCTCTAGAGCTCTCTTGGTGTACCTACCCCTCAGTAGGTCAACTTCAAAATACCCTATCTGAAAATCAATGCATTATTCTTATAAAAAACAGTTGAGGGCGTGTAGTAAATGCCACGAGCTTTCTGACAAGCCCTAGAGCTCAAAAAACGGATTTCAAATGAAAAAGTTATGACTGTTCAGGGTTTAGGGGGTTAAAACAGACAAATAGGCCCTTTCAAGGTTCTAGGGCATTTTTTCCAAGGCCTATTAAGTGTATGAGTGAGTGGGTATGTAAATATGCCCAAAATTTAGCCTAAATTTCCAAAAAATTACCCCTTTATTTTTTTGCCGAGAATGTCTGTCTGTCGTGATAGAGGGTGTCTGTCGCGATAGACACTAGCTGTCGCGTGGGGCTGTCTGTCGCGATAGACAGGTGTCTGTCGCGATAGACGGGGTCTATCGTGGGTCTCTGTCTGTTGCGATAGACGGTGTCTGTCGCAATAGACTCAGTTTATCGTGGAATTTGGTCTGTCGCGATAGACGGGTGTTTGTCGCGATAGACGGGGTCTATCGTCTGTCGTGGTTTTGGTCTATCGCGATAGACGGTGTCTGTCGTGATAGACTGAGTTTATCGTAGAATTTGGTCTGTCGCAATAGACTGGTGTCTGGCGTGATAGACGGGGTCTATCGTGGGTCTCTGTCTGTCGCGATAGACGGTGTTTGTTGCGATAGACTGAGTTTATCGTGGAATTTGGTCTGTCGCGATAGATGGGTGTCTGTCGCGATAGACGGGGTCTATCGTTTGTCGTGGTTTTGGTCTGTCGCAATAGACAGTGTCTGTCGCGATAGACTGAGTTTATCGTAGAATTTGGTCTGTTGCAATAGACGGGGTCTATCGTCTGTCGTGGTTTTGGTCTGTCGCGATAGACGGTGTTTGTCGCGATAGACTGAGTTTATCGTGGAATTTGGTCTGTCGCGATAGACCGTGTCTATCGCGATAGATAGTGTCTATTGTCTGTCGTGGTTTTGGTCTGTCACGATAGACGGTGTCTGTCGCGATAGACTGAGTTTATCGTGGAATTTGGTCTGTCGCGATAGACCGTGTCTGTCGCGATAGACAATGTCTGTCGCAATAGACAGTGTCTGTCGCGATAGATTGAAAAAATGCAAATTTTTTAGAAACTTCTAGTGATTTGGAGTGCTCTAATGGTGTAGGTTACCGTGCCAAACATGCATTCAAAAAATATCAAGTTTTCCTGTCTGTCACGATAGACAGAGGTAGTCGTCCCGGGACCTGTGCAGAGTCTGTCGTACCTGCGTAAGCTGCTGGAGATGGTGGTACGGCTAGTTCCTGCAACAAAGGCTCAAAAAACACACAAAAACAGATCGCATGCAAGCTCTCTCCCGCTCTCTCTCACAAATGAAATGAGGGAAATGAGGTGGGGAGTGGGATATGACCAAAAAACTGAAATTTTTGTGGAGATGGAGATGGAGGTGGGAGATGGTGGGGATGATGATGGTGATGATGGTGATGCAAAAATAAGAAAAAAATGAAGAAAAATAAGGAAAAGAAAGGATATTACCTATAACTCCAATGTCTCAACTCGACATCTTACCATCACACGCTCGTCCTCGAAGCTCTCTCCCAGGCAACGGCGCCAAATTTGGTGTCACTCTAGCACAATGGTGAGTACCAACATGAGGAGATCCACCTCATAATTGTCAATCCGTGGAGACGTGAGGACTAGTATGAAGACTATGAGCAAGTGAAGGCACAAGTGCGTGAGTGAGAAGCACACAAACATGCACACACATACACACACACACGCGCACACAAGGCAAGAACAAGGAGAGGAACAATGGAGTTCTTTGCATTAGTCAAAAAGTCTCTTACATAAGCTCAATTCACCAAACAATCTCCTTCAAAATGAGCTCTCTAGCTCTTTTTATAGTTTTCTTACTAGCTTTGGCCTTGTCCAGACCTAGTGTCCGGCCTAGTTAAAAATTAGGTTCTAGAGCCTATTTGAGGGCTCAAACGAAGTCTAAAAATTATGAAAATTGGTATGTAGCTAATTCTAACACTCCTCAAGCTCGAGGACTCCTCGGCTTGAACAAAATGGAGTCTATTCTACTAGAAATGGAATTTACAATGTGTGTGTAGTGATGACAATCACTTGAAAAAAATGATTAGGCCTTGTTGCCGTAGTATGCATGACTGCTCCGTTGTGCTTGCATGCTCTTCAAAAGACATGTATGCCAACAACAAGTCTCTAGATCAGTTTTTTATTAGTTTGGGTGAGATATTCAAATTAGCAAAGTGTGGTAATAGATATTTCTCTTTGTGTGTAGGCTCTATTGGAGCTAGTTTTCTATGAGTTGTAAGGTACAGTCTACTTCTTTATTTATCCATTTGCTATGATTTTGGTGTCCTTGGATATCCCTTATATTTTTCTAAGATTTTTCCAAGTTTG
Organism: Ceratopteris richardii; assembly: GCA_020310875.1. NCBI lineage: Eukaryota > Viridiplantae > Streptophyta > Polypodiopsida > Polypodiales > Pteridaceae > Ceratopteris > Ceratopteris richardii. The sequence goes on from CM035430.1 coordinate 156,266,616, forward strand.
AAATTCATTCTTTGCTTCTCTTGGGGAAAAGCTTGCTAGCGTGAAGTATGGTCTCTATTTGAATAGATACTATGTGCACTTAGCTAGCTCATCTTGTAGAAATTTTAGGCATCTATTTGGAGTGAAATCTATTTTGTTGGAAAGCTTCTTGTGTTTGCTACACTCCTACAAAAGCTCATTGGAGTTCTCTACATATGCTTTGAGAAAGAGGAATTTCTGTGTGCAAAATTGAAAAGAAGTGTACCTATGGAGATCACTCATGCTTTGTCATTGCATAGGGGTTGAGATACTCCCCCAACACATTTTAATGGCAATTAGAATGCATTGGCACTTGCAATGCAGAGTATTTTGTTCCATGATCACACAAAACACATTTAGATTCGTTATCATTATGTCAGGGAGAGACTCTTTTTTTGGAGAGATCACTTTGGCTTATGTGCCCACAAAGGATAATGTCACAAACCTTTTAACAAAGGCTCTTATTAGGGGAGAAGTTTGAAGTTTTTGAAAAGATTTGGGGCTTGTTTCTCTTTGTGGATTGATTTTCATTTCGCATAAATTGGAACTTCCTTATACAATAATACTAGATCCTTGTTCATCACATCACTCCAAAGGGGGATTTGTTGATATATTTTGGTAGCGATGTGTGTGCAAGCACACTTAGATCATCGAGGCACATTTTTTCCCTCTTTAGCAATTTTCTTTGCCTAGCTTGTATATATGCCTATAAACCTTAATGGGTCACTTATCTTGGTACATTTACTTGGTAATAAAATTAGTGTTGTGTTGTTCTCCAAGCTTTTTCTTCTTCCTTGTGTTGTTCGCATGCTTCTGCAATACTCAAACTCCAACGAATCTAGGATTTTCACATCTTGTAAATGCATTTATTACGAACTAGATGGAAAGATAAGGGGAATATCATATCCCAAAGTATGGGATTATTCAAAGTTACATAACCATCAAGACAAAGAAAGGTGCTTCTTGATAACATATGCCCAACAATTATAAGTATCAATGTTTCTAAAGATCCATTTAACCACAAATCTAGTAGCCATTCTAATAGGGCAAAAGACACCAAGCCCTCCTTCATTTTTAGGAAGGAAACAAGTAAATCAATCCATCTTATTAATCTTGAAGGTTTGTGGCCACCACCAGAGAGAAATCTCTTGTTTATAGTACTCACCTACAAAATTTGCTTCTTAGTAGGCTTCCAAGGAGAAATAAAATAAATAATAATTGGCATAATATAGTGATTTAGTACATCAATCCTATTGGGATAGATTAGGTTAAAAGGAATTAAATTTAAAAATGATTTTCCTAAACTTGTAAAGCACCCAATCCCATCTTTAATTGAAGGACAGATTGAAGCCCCTATGGAACTATGGATACTATGAAGACAAAAGACGTACCTTCTATTAGGATATCAGACCCAATCTCTTTGATACAATCAAGAACCTTGTTAATTGAGTATTTGAATCCTATATTTTTATGGTTAACTTATGAACCACTTTCCCATTCAGTGAATGTTACGAAATTCAAGTAAGTTAAAAGAAAATGTCTCATTAGCATTAATAAACACATTTGCTCTCATAAAAAAGACATTCAAAGACAAAGGGGGGATTTCAAAATAGCAACATTAAAACCCATAATATTACCATTATTTAAACAATCTCTAACAAGCCAATCAAGAGAATCACCTATTATACAAAACAAAAAACAAGGAATCCCTATCTAAAGGACCTTTGAAGGAGGATAGGAAGTTGGAAAGGCCATTGTTAACACAAACCCTAGCAAGGAGTTACCAAAAATCAAATGAAAAAAACCAATGAATCCTCTACCATCCCTAATATGATGAAGAGATTGAAGGATGAAATCCCACTCAACCCATCATAGCCTTTGTCAAAATTGACTATAAAGAAATTGAAGTGTTTGGACTTCTCCTTAGTACTTTATATACCCTATCAAATGTGATGATGCCATCAAGTATATATCTATCTTGGATGAAGTTTTTTTGCTCTTATAAGATGACATTTCTCATTATTGGACTAGATCTTCTAGCCAGGGTAGAGGAAAAAAGTATCTAGATTGTATTCATACATGTGATAGGACTCAAATTATTTAAGTTCTCCTTGAATCCATATTTTGTGCATCAACTTAATGCCCATTGTATTGATGTGGGTTGTACTTTTTCTAAGAGCAACTTCCTATATCAAGAGAATAAAGGGAGAATAAATGGAGCCCAAAAATCCTTCGACTCCAAAAGAAAAAAAGATCATCATAGATATCATCAGCCCTAAGTGGCTTACCAAGTTCTTTCAAGAGAAAGGAAAAGATTTTAGCCATATCATAAGTTATAATTCTGTTCCATTTAAGAGGAAAAAGGCCTAGTACAATAGATACACTCCCCCCTCTTGGAAGTTTCAAAGACAATATCAGTAAAAAAGTTAAAAGCCACGTGCAACTTCTCCTCATGGTTGATATCATATATTTCATATTGATCATTAAACATTGAAATTCAGATTGAAGAAATGATCACCTTGATTCTCTATTTCCAGTCACACTAGCTTATTTCTATGAATGCATCTCCATTTTTTATACACTATTTGTAATTGGGATCATTCACCTTCATTCTTGAACTCATTCTTCTTTTAGGTGATTTATCCCACATTGAAAGTATCTAGGGGAAGCCTCTCTTTAAATATATAAAGAGAGTCACTCCTATCATTTTGTACTTGGTTGGAAGCTTGAGAGCTCACTCTAATCCATATGTGTTTTTTTCCATTTCATGGTCTCCTCACTTTTTTTATTCACTCAATATTTTCATTGTGAGTAAATTTTTTGAGTTTTACTTTCACACTTCTACTCTCTACATGGTATCATAGGTCTAGTTTGTTCATGGTTTAGAGATGATGGTACTCTTGGAGATAGAGGTGGTGCTTGTGGAAACACTCTTTAGGTGGTGGTGCTTCTTCATAAAAAAAGAGGAGTTTGTGGTCATCATTGTGGTGCTTGTGAAGCATTTTTAATGATATTTGCCCATTTTTTTACCCTCTTGCCTTCTTTTCACCTCTCTTTCTCGACCCTCGCAAGTTTTTCCCTTAGCATCCTTGGTTGTATTAGGTGACACTTAGATGTTTTGATGGTGAACCTCGCTTCTTTATAATGCTCATAAACACTCTTATGGTGGCTATACATCTATTTTATTACTAGTTGAGGCATCTTGATTTTTTCGCTTACCCTTTTTGGTAGTTTGTTTCTTGTGTTCACATCTAGGGCGTTGTGCTCTAACATTTGAGCTAAAAATTTACTCAAATACCCAATTTTACAAATTCTAACTTCTATTGAAATCAAAAAATGAAACTTACATTTTCTTGCTCCTTTTTGTGAACTTTATAATGGATCTATCTACGCCTTGCCTTGTGTGTTGGAACATCAAGCTTTCATTATGATTGAGGTGGACATAGTCTTCATCAAATCCATCATTTGAATGATGCTACATATACTCCTTATAGAGTTTTATTTACATTCATTTATTGTATTGAGAGTTTGATCATAGGATCACCTTCTTATGTAACTTCCAAAGTATTTATCTTTGTAAAAGGAAAGATTAAAAGGCCTAAAAGCCACGAGTTAAAAGTGGTTGGGATTGATTCTCAATCAATCAATCAAAACGTAGATATGACTTCCACTTTCTCTTTTCCTAGATTGTAGGAAAAGATTCCAATCAATCTAAACTACCAAATTTGCTTAGTTTTGAATTCAAATTCATGAAGAAAAGGCATGGTCATATCCTCAAGAGTCTATATAAAGACTCCAAAATATTTGTACATTAAGTAGATTGATGATTTGAAGAAATACATATATTCTTTGATCATTGCTTGGTGCCATTTCTGTTCTCTACTCCTTCTTCCTGAGACTCAGTCAACTTGCTGAGATTGCTGCTCTCTCTACAGAGGTTTAAATCCAATGTTTAAGCACTCATTTGAAAGGTATAATTGTCTAGTTTATGTGTAAAAATTTTTCATGTAATTTGGTTCATTAGTTTTTATAGCAATTTGAGTTTTTCAATCTCGGGATCATTCTCTACACATCCCTGAAAAATCAGGATGACACCAATTCAGTGTTAAGGTGATTGCTACTTCATTGGTTGTTATAAATTAGGGATTTTATACATTATAGAAAGCCAACCCTATGTATGACACTCCTTTAAGAGGAAGGTTTTGAATTGTAATTGTGCTGGCTGCTCTTAGTGTTTGAAGTCACAACTTTCATCCATTTTTAGAAGGTTTTTTGTGAGTTAGTCAAGGTGCAAAGTTATTTGTTTTGCATCAACTTGTTGTTTTTGATGTTCCAAAGTACTTATTGGGTTTTATTGGACTAACCACAAGCCTACAAGGTATAATTTAGATATCCAAAGAGCTAGGGATGGTCCCATACTGGTTTGCTAGACCAATTACACCACTTGACAACTCAACTTTCCAAGCCTCTCCAAGCTACTCCAACTTCTTTTGGTGGTATCAAAGAAACTTCAACATGGGAGATGGATTTCCATCAATGATTGAGAAGCTTGATAGACACAATTATGCTGCTTGGCAAATCAAAATGGAGGCTTATTTGCAAGGAAGAAATCTATATGGGATTGTATCAGGTGATGAAGCAATGCCTATTCCAAGTTCCAAAGGAGGACCTACTCAACAAGAAATAGATAGGCTCACACTTTAGTGTGCAAGGGATGCTCAAGAAAGGTCATACATACTCAAATCTATCTTTGATTTTCCATTACCACATATTGGAGGATGCAAGACATCTCAAGAGACTTGGGATGCCCTAGAGGCTTTCTTTTTTTGCTAGTACAAAAGCAAGGAAGAACCATCTTTGGAATGAGTTCAACTAGATGAAGAAGACTCCAAAACAAAACATCATTGAGTTTGTCACAAAGGTCAAGGAGGTTGCTGATCAATTGGCATCCATTGGAGAGGTGATTGAAGAAGAGGCCAACATGAGGCAAATTCTCAATGGGATTAGAGGTGACAAGCAATGTCAATCTTTCACCACAACGTATGATCTCATCATGGATGTGCAAACTCCAGACTTCAACATCTTTCTTGGAAAACTCTTCAATCAAGAGGCCAACAATAGCATAAACGAAGGTAAATCCTATCATGGTAATTCAACTAGTGCTCTATATGCAGAGAAGAAGGACAAGAATCTGAAAGGCAAGAAGAAGGAAGAAGATGAAGAGGAGACTTGCCAAGTCAACTTTGCAAGCAAGAGAAAGTGGAAAGGGAAGAAGAAAGGACCAAAGCATGACAAGAATAAAGGCCAAAATGCTTAGCCTTGTGCTATTTTTTATAAGACCAACCATGCCACTCAAAATTTCTGGTTCAATGGGAAGATCCAAAAAGGAAGTGGAAGAGGTGGATATGGGAGCAATGGAGGCAGAGGTGGATAGAACTTCAACAATAACAATAGAGGCCATAACAAAAGGGACTACAAAAATTATTCTCAAGATAAAAAACTTTGAGAATCATTACTCTTGATGAATATAAGCTACAAGGAAGGTAAAGAAGATGATCATTTATTCTACATAGATTCAGGATGCTCAAATCATGTTGCAGGCAACATAGCTCTCCTATCTGATTTGGAAAGTCCAAAGCATAGACATGAAATTCAAATAGGGGATGAAAAAAGCATAGTGTGGAGAAGATTGGTAATTTCAAAGCTTCCAATGGCAAGACAAATATTATGAGCAAGGTACTCTATGTTCCCACTATTACAAAAAACCTAATAAGTGTAGGCCAAATAGTTGAGAACGGCTTGCAAGTTAGGTTCACCCAACATGGAGCTTTTGTGGAAGATCCATGTCAAGGCTTTAAGAAGATAGCAAGAGGTGAGAAGCATGGTAGGCTCTTTACTTTCGAAGTAGGAGAAACCAAAAACATAGCTCTTTTCAACTTTGTGTCTCAAACCCTAAGTGAGCTTGAAGTGTGGAATAAGAGGTTAGCTCATTGTGAATGAAAGAATCTTGAAGGATATATGCAGGGATCAAAGTGTTCCTGGATTGCCAAACATATCAAAGCAACACATGATCAACAGATGTGATGCATGTCAAGTTGGGAAGGCACAAAGACAACCATTCAACCACAAAGGCTACATCCACAACAACGTATTGAACATAGTACATATAGATGTATGGGGACCAAGTCAAGAATCTTCATTCAAAGGGTCAAAGTATTATGTCTCATTTATTCATGATCATAGTTGATGGACTATTTTGTACTCTACCAAGAGTAAGAATGAAGTGTTTGATTGCTTCAAAATGTATCTAGCACATGTGGAGAATCATACAGGTAGATCACTTAAGAAGCTCAGATATGATGGAGGGGGAGAATACTTCTCCAAAGAGTTTGATGACTTCTTGCAGGATAAAGGTATCAAAAGGGAAGTGACTACCAGTTACTCTCCTCAGCTGAATGCAATTGTAGAGAGAAGAAACAAGACATTGGTTGTATCAGCCATAACAATGCTTGAAGAGAAGATGTTGCTACATTGTCTATGGGTAGAGGCTATTTGAAATGATGTGTACCTATTCACTAGAATACCATCCAAATCACTCCAAGGTATGACTCTTATGAAGCATGGTATGGAAGAAAACCTAGTCTTGGACATTGCAAGGTGTTTGGTTGTTTAATAATGTTCATGTACCATCACAAATAAGAGGTAAGCTAGATGAAAGGGCAACAAATGTAGTGTTTATTGGGTATGATTCAACTCAGATGGGTTACAAGTTCTATAATCATTCAACCAAGCAATTTACTACAAGTAGGTATGTGTGTTTGAAGAACACATGTCCTGGTATGATGAAGACAAACAAAAGGTAACTCTACCATATGATCTTGATTCTGATTCTCATCAATTTGGAAGCATGCATGATACACAAGTCCAAGATCCAAGAAGTGATACAGATGATGACTAACATGAAAAGGAAAACGTTTACAAGCTATGGAAGTCAAGAGGAAAACCAAAGATGCAAGAGTGTGGAGAATGCCCCAAGCAAGCACCTAGAAGGACAACAAGGGAGAAAGGACAACTAGAAAGGTATGGGTATGATTCCACATTTGTTACAATGCATTCAATATACTTGGCAAAGGACTCAATTTTAGAGGAAACCTCAACGTATGAAGAGGCAAAGGGAAACCCTAATTGGGAAAAGGCCATGAAAGAAGAAATAGATGCATTGAAGGAGATGGACACTTGGGATTTGGCTTCAATGTCACACAATCAAATGGTAATTGGCTGTAGATGGGTATATAAAGTTAAAGGAAATTTAGATGGATCATTTTGGAGGTACAAGGCAAGATTCATTGCAAAAGTATGCTCACAAACCCATGGTATAGACTATGAGGAAACATTCTCACCCATTGCAAAGATGACTACAATTAGAACATCGATAAGTGTAGCTGCTGTAAGAAATTGGAGACTCCTCTAGCTTGATGTAAGAAATGCATTCTTAAATGGTTGGATAAGTGAAGAGGTATACATGTCACAACCACGAGGTTCTGAAAACCCCAATCATACATCTTATGTTTGCAGACTTAAGAAAGCATTGTATGGATTAAAACAAGCTCCTAGAGCTTGGAACTACAGGTTGGTTACATACCTTCAAGATCAAGGGTTCAAACCTAGCAACTCAGATCCTTCTTTATTTATCAAAAGGGATCACAATGAGGTTATCTATGTGTGTATATGTAGATGATATTATTGTGATAGGTGATGATCTAAATGGCATTCAAAGAATCAAGGGACACATGCAAGAGGAGTTCAAAATCAATGACTTAGGTGAGGTCACATATTTCCTAGGTATGCAAGGGATTTATATAGATGAAGGGATTTATCTAACTTAGAGAAGATACATTGAAGAGCTACTTCTCAAGTTTAGAATGGAGAACACAAAGCTTGCAAAAAAACCTTTGGAATTGAACCATAAACGAAGTGTTTATGAAGGTGAGTAGATTGATGATCGTAAAGAGTATCAAAGCTTAGTTGGTAGCTTGATATATGCTACTCACACAAGACCAAACATATCATATAGTGTGGGAGTGCTTAGTTAGTTCATGCACTCACCTAGAAGGCTACACATGGATGGTGCAAAGAGTATACTCAAGTACCTCAAAGAGACACTTAATGAAGGTATCTATTACCGCTCTTCAGATTTAGATATCAAAATCTATTCAGATGCAGATTGGGCAGGAGCAAAGGATGATAGAAAAAGTACCTCTGGATACTTAACATTTGTAGGTTCAAAATTGGTGTCATGGAGTTCCAAGAAGCAACCAACAATTTCTTTATATTCAAGTGAAGCAGAATATAGAGGTCTAACTATTGCAACTCAAGAAGCAATATGGCTCAAGGGGTTGTACTCAGATTTGGGACTTGTAAGTTCCAAACCTCACTTGGAGATGATGCAAGTTCCATGCATTTGGCTGCAAATCCAATTTTTCATGCAAGGACAAAGCACATAGAAATTTATAACCACTTTGTAAGCGAGAAGCTTATGGCAAAGGAAATTGAAATTTCATTTGTTCCTACTGAGAAGCAAACAACAGACATGATGACAAAGGCACTTGATGGGATAAAGCATTGTAGATTCAAAGCTATGGTAGCTATTCAACCTATCAGAGAATGAAGACTCAAGGATACTTTAGCTTGAGGGGGAGCTATTGGAGCATCAAGCTTTCATTATGCTTGAGGTGGACATAATCTTCATCAAATCCATCATTTGAATGATGCCACATATAATCCTTGTAGAGTTTTATTTACATTCATTTATTGTATTGAGAGTTTGATCATAGGATCACCTTCTCATGTAATTGAAGAAGTATTTCTATTTCTAAAAGGAAAGATTAAAAGAGCTAAAAGCCACGAGTTAGAAGTGGTTGGGATTGATTCTCAATCAATCAATTAAAAAGTAGATATGACTTCAACTTTCTCTTTTCCTAGATTGTAGGAAAATATTCCAATCAATTTAAAATACCAAACCTACCTAATTTGGAATTCAAATTCATGAAGAAAAGGTGTGTTCATATCCTCAAGAGTTTATACAAAGACTCCAAAACATTTTTACATTAAGTAGATTGTTGATTTGAAGCAATACATATACTCTTTGATCATTGCTTGGTGCCATTTCTTTTCTTTGCTCCTTCTTCCTCATACTTAGTCAACTTGCAGAGATTGATCCTCTCTCTAAAAAGCCTTAAATCTAGTGTTTAGGCACTCATTTGAAAGGTATAACTGCATGGTTTTTGTGTACAAATTTTCAAGTCATTTTGTTCATTAATTATAGAGAAATTTGAGTTTTTCAGTCTCAGGGTCATTCTCTGCACATCTCTAAAAAATTGAGATGACACCAGTTTAGTGTTAAGGTGATTTCTTCTTCATTGGTTGTTATAAAGTAGGGATTTTATGCATTATAGCAAGCCAACCCTATGCATGACACACCCTTAAGAGGAATGTTTCCATTCATAATTGTGCTGGATGCTCTTAGTGTTTGAAGTCACAACTTCTATCCATTTTTAGAAGGCTTTTTGTGAGCTAGTCAAGGTGCAAGTTATTTGTTTTGCATCAACTTGTTCTTGTTGATGTTCCAAAGTACCTGTTGGGTTTTATTGCACTAACCACAAGCTTAAAAGGTCTACATTACATATCCAAAGATCTAGGGTTGGTCCTATTTTGGTTTGATGGACCAACTTCAACACTTGACTACTCAACTTTTGAAGCCTCTCGAAGCTTCTCCAACTTCTTTCATTCTGCAGTGGTCATCCATCAATTTGTTTTGTCAGAATCATGTGATATTCAAAAAATCCATCAATTTGTTTTGTCAAAAACATGTGGTATGCAACAAATGACTACTCTACCATAAAGGACTACCAAGGAAGTCAAAAATTTTCAACTCCCTATTCCTTGATCTTCTTGAAGCCAAATTCTCAAAGTTTCTTTCTTATAACTTTTAGGATTAAGTGGTGCTTAAAATTTCAAAAACATTTTGCAATATCTAATTTCTCTATTAAAATCTTTCTTGAGATTTTTATTTTCAAAACTTTATAACATGCCTAATTGCTTGAGGCTTGCCTTATTGGGGTTTTAGATCTAAATCAACTTAGAAGTCACATTAAAATCACTAAAACTGTCCCCTTGCAAGCTTTGACTACTCTAAAAATATGCACTTTTATGAATCCCCGAGATTGCATCTTTTGTGTTCTATGCTCCTTGCCCCTTGTGTAGTATCCTTCCACGTTCTCTCACCTTTTCCTAATCTTTTGGAGAGAAAAACAAGAAAATAACAATCTTTACCTCTCTCTGCAATGAGCATATGCTATGCTAGTCTTCTTTTGAATGTCTTCTAGAGAGCTCAAAGAATGAAAATTTGAGCTCTATTCCTCGTCTTTAATGCTCTATAGTGTTGGAGCAGAGCAATCATCAATAGGTGATTACATGAAGTCCAAAAGTGAAAAGATATGTGGAAGGATGAAGATTACTTTCAAAGGAAAAGAATAGAATCAGAAATGTTTTCTTTTGTATATTACTTTTGTAAATAGTTCAATGTATTTTGAAAAAGATGACGAGTTAGACTCGTATATATATCTACAGATATGTATTCGTAGAGGGAGAGTGATATAGATCAGATAGAGAGGACATTAGGTGAATAGGTGATGAACATTGTATGTATCATCAACCATATGCATGAAAAGTAATGAAGAAGAAAATATTGTAGATTTCTGCGCGTCGATCTTCTCTCCCATTCTCCTTCTGTGCTTAATCTTTTGAAGAATCCTTTTGTACGTATCTAAGTCCATAGCTAATCTATCTATGGCTAGAATTTGAGAGGTTAATTGCAATCAGGTTGAGAGAATTTTGATTAGGAACATTCATATGTAAGAATGTTCTAAGAGTCGAAAAATCTGGCGCACATTTCATCTTCAAAGAAATGGTCAGTGCTCAGTCCACAGTGTAAAGTTTTACACAAGTGAGGGCTCAAAATCTAAGTTGGAAGGTAAGCCATCTATGGCTAGAAGATCTTGATCAAACGGGTTCAGAGTTGGGAGAACCAGTGCTAAGAAGTTGCAGGTGACAAAGTCGCCATTGCAAGGAAGCAGTTTCAGACATAGGTAAAGTGTTTCACACATTTCTCACAGTATACTCAATCATTTTGAGAGATTTAACTTGGTAAAGTTGCGCAACCTTAAGGCAAAGTGTTGTGCAAAGTTTTATCAAAAACTTTACAGGATTGATTAGTCAATGAGTGACTAATCTGCAGCACACTTTTCTGAAGAAATTGAATTTTTCAGAATAATCAATTTTCTGATAATTTGGTGAAGATTCTCTAAATTAGGTGGAGTCTAAAGTTGATCTTGATATAGAGGTGATCTAAATTCAAGGTTAACTTGTTCTTTTGGAGATTAACACTCTCCATCAGTGGTATCAGAGCAGGTTGTGTCAAAATTGAAGTGAAGAAGACTCCGACTATTGCAGAAATACAAAACTTTACATTTCGAAGGTGCAAAAGGTCAAAGTGTGAAGAAAGATTAAAGGAAGACATACAAAGAGCATCAAAAGGATCAGAAGGAGCAACATTCGAAGTAAAGGTACATTCATTATCTGTAAAGGTTAAAGATTTGAAGCTACAGGTGAAGTAAAGATGGGAGATAGTCTCCAAATTGAGAAGCTGGATAGAGAGAACTATCCTGCATGGTCTATGAGGATGGAAGCTCATCTTATGAGCAAAGATTTGATAGGATATATCACAGGAGATGAAGAAAAGCCAGAATTCAGAGATCCTAGTGTTCCAACTAGGGAGGAGCTTGCAGATTTGAAGAATTGGATGAAGAAGGATGCTCAAGCAAGAAGCATCATCTACATGGCAGTCAATGACTATTTGCTTCCTCACATTAGAGGACTTGAAAGTGCATGTGACATTTGGAATGCTTTGGAAGAACATTTCCAAAATACAACCAAATCAAGGAAGGCTTCACTATGGGCAGAGTTTACTACCTTCAAGAAGAAGGCCTCACAATCAATTTCTGATTATGTGACAAAGATGAAGGACATTGCAGATTCTTTAGGTGCAGTGGATGAAGATATTGAAGAAGACAAATTGGTAAGACAAATACTCACAGGGCTAAGAGGAGATGAGAAGTGGAAGCCTTTCATTTTATCTACAGAACTTTCATTAGATCACTTTACTCCTGACTTGAATCAATTGTTAGGTCATATGCTAACTTTTGAGAATGATGTCAAAGGAGATGTTGATAAGAGTGCAGGTCATGCAATGTATTCTAAAGACAAGAAGAAAGCCAACAAAGGAAAGCAACAATCAGGTGAAGAAGAAGGTACTTCAAATCAAGCAAACTTCATAAGAGGAAGAGGAAATGGCAGAAGTAGAGGAAGAGGCAGAAACAACAAAGAGAATGCAAGAGCTTGTTGGATATGTGGTAAGACCAATCATCTATCTCATGATTGTTGGCATAATAATCAAAATAATGGTAATTATCAGAACTTTAATCAAAGAGCAAGAGGTGGTAGATTTCAGAGAGGAAACTTCAGAGGTAGAGGTGGTAGGAATTCTTTTGGAAGAGGTGGAGGAAGAAGCTTCCAAAGTCAATCCTATAATAACACCTACTACAACTATGCATCAGATCAAAAGGAGGACTCGACTCTCATTATGAATACATGTGAAACTTCACATGAGGACATGAGAGTGTTTTATATTGATTCAGGATGTAGTAATCATTTGAGTGGAAATATTGCTTTGATGACTGACCTAGATCATAATGCAATTAATCATACAGTTCAGACAGGTGATAATACAAAGCATAAGGTAAAGTCAATTGGTTCAGTCAAAGCTAAGGATGGGAGCACTCTTCTGAGTAAGGTACTTTATGTTCCCACAATTCCAAAGAATTTGATCAGTGTAGGTCAAATTGTGGAAAAAGGATATGAGGTAAGGTTCACCAATGATGGAGTTTATGTGGAAGACCCTAGTCAAGGGTATAAACAAGTTATTGCAGGAAAGAAAGAAGGAAGGCTTTTCACATTGAAGGTACAAGGAAATGTTGGACATGCTATGTTCACATATGGAGAGCAGAAGGTGTCAGAATTGGATCTTTGGCACAAAAGACTTGGACACTTTAATGAAAGAGGTATCAAAGAAATGATTAACAATGATTCAGTGCTTGGAATGCCTAACATTGCAGGTCAACACATGACATACAGATGTGAGGCATGTCAATTAGGTAAGGCTCATAAGCAATCCTACTCCAAGCATAGGTTTATGTATTCAGAAAGACTTGAATTGGTGCATACAGATGTGTGGGGTCCTTCAAAGGACTTTAGTATAAATGGTTCAAGATATTATGTCATATATGTTGATGATGCTACCAGGTGGATCACAATTTATGTGATTAAAGAAAAGTCAGAAGTGTTTAATACATTTAAACACTATCATGCATATGCAGAAAGGATTACAGGTCAAAGATTGAAGAGACTAAGGTCAGATGGAGGGGGAGAGTATTTTTCAAATGAGTTCAATGACTATTTGTGGAATGCAGGTATAAAGAGAGAAGTTACTTGCAGGTACTCTCCTCAACAAAATGGGGTAGCAGAAAGAAGAAATAGGACTCTTGGTGAATTTGCAAGGTCCATGATGAAAGAGAAGAATTGCCCAAATTATTTGTGGGCTGAGGCTGTTAATACAGCTACATATTTGGTTAATAGATTGCCTTGTAAAGCTTTGCAGGGTATGACACCATATGAAGCTTGGTGGGGTAAGAAACCTACCTTGGATCATTGCAGAATATTTGGATGCTTGGCATATGCATATGTGCCATCTCAATTGAGACATAAGTTGGAGCCTAAGGCAGAAAAATATGTATTCATTGGTTATGATGATAGGCAAATGGGATACAGGTTGTGGAGTCCATCCACAAAGCAATTTATTGTATCCAAGGATGTTACATTTGATGAGCAAGGTACTTGGTATGCAGGTAAATATAATGTACATGCAGATGATGAAGAAGTAGTGGATCAAAGAAAAGGTAAAGCAAAGATTCAATTACTTGATGAAAGTGAGAGCAATGAAGTGCAGATTGAAGTTGAAGAGAGGCCAAGGTTTGATCCAGAATGTGATGAACCAGAGACCTCAAGAAGTGCAGAAGTTAGGAGATCATCTAGGCACAAATGGCAACCTACAAGGTATAGCTATGACACTTCATTCTTAACTACTAAAGATTATGCTTATTTGGTAAAAGCAGATGAAGACCCTTCTACATATGAAGAGGCCAAAGGGAAGAAGAATTGGGAAGATGCTATGCAAGAAGAGTATGATGCATTGATAGAGAATCAAACATGGGATTTGGTTCCTAAACCTAATAGTCAGAAGATCATTGGATGTAAGTGGGTTTACAAAACAAAAAGATTTGCAGATGGAAGTGTGTCTAGGTATAAAGCTAGACTTGTTGTGAAAGGGTATGCACAGACATATGGAGTGGACTATGATGAGACCTATAGTCCTGTGGCAAAGATGACAACCATCAGGACACTCATAGCAATTGCTGCTTGTAAAGGTTGGAAGTTGTCTCAATTAGATGTAAAAAATGCTTTCTTGAATGGTTACATTTCAGATGAAGTCTACATGGAGCAACCAGATGGGTTCAAAGATCAAGTGAGTCCAAATTATGTATGTAAGCTCAAGAGAGCTTTGTATGGGTTGAAGCAAGCCCCAAGGGCTTGGAATTATAGGCTTGTAAAATTCTTGAATGATCTTGGATTTCAAGCATCAAAGGCAGATAGTAGCTTGCTAGTCAAAGCAAGTGAAGATGGGTTCATTTATGTTTGTATTTATGTTGATGACATAATACTTACAGGAACAGATGATAAGGGAATACAAATGATCAAGAAGCAGATGGAGAAAGAGTTCAAAATCAGTGATTTGGGGAACCTATCATTCTTCTTGGGAATGGAGATTTCTTATACTCAACATGGAGTATATGTGACCCAAGAAAGGTATCTTAAAAATTTGCTAACCAAATTTAAAATGGAAGATTGGAGGGTTGCACCTACACCTTTGGAAGTGAACCATAAATTGTCTAGGTTTGGAGGAGAAGAGTTCAGAGATATGAAACTTTATCAAAGTTTGGTTGGTAGCTTGATTTATGCTACATTGACAAGGCCTGATTTGTCATATGCAGTTGGTGTGCTTTCACAATTTATGCATTGTCCTAGAAAGGAACATTGGATTGCAGGACAAAGAGTACTTAGGTACATCAAGGGTACACTCAGAGAAGGGTTGTACTATGGGTTTACTTCAGATACAAGAATCAAGATATATAGTGATGCAGATTGGGCAGGTAATGTGGATGATAGAAGATCAACACATGGATACTTGTGCTATGTAGGAGACAAATTGATTTCATGGTGTTCCAAGAAGCAACATACAGTTGCTTTGTCATCTACAGAAGCAGAATATAAAGGTATGGTGGAAGCTGCAAAAGAGGTAATATGGCTTAAGACACTTTTGAAAGTTTTTGATGTGATTCAGAGTACTCCTATTATTTGTGGAGACAATATGAGTTCATTATACTTGGCAGCTAATCCTGTATTTCATGCTAGAACTAAGCATATTGAAATACAGTATCATTTCCTGAGAGAGAAGGTCATTGAGAAAGAGGTTGAAGTCATACACACTCCTACAAAAGATCAACTTGCAGATATGATGACTAAAAGTTTGGATGGACCTAAATTGCAGAGGTTTAAAGATATGGCAGGAATAAAGAAGATACAGGTAATCACAATTGAAGATTGAGGGGGAGCTGTTGGAGGAGAGCAATCATCAATAGGTGATTACATGAAGTCCAAAAGTGAAAAGATATGTGGAAGGATGAAGATTACTTTCAAAGGAAAAGAATAGAATCAGAAATGTTTTCTTTTGTATATTACTTTTGTAAATAGTTCAATGTATTTTGAAAAAGATGACGAGTTAGACTCGTATATATATCTACAGATATGTATTCGTAGAGGGAGAGTGATATAGATCAGATAGAGAGGACATTAGGTGAATAGGTGATGAACATTGTATGTATCATCAACCATATGCATGAAAAGTAATGAAGAAGAAAATATTGTAGATTTCTGCGCGTCGATCTTCTCTCCCATTCTCCTTCTGTGCTTAATCTTTTGAAGAATCCTTTTGTACGTATCTAAGTCCATAGCTAATCTATCTATGGCTAGAATTTGAGAGGTTAATTGCAATCAGGTTGAGAGAATTTTGATTAGGAACATTCATATGTAAGAATGTTCTAAGAGTCGAAAAATCTGGCGCACATTTCATCTTCAAAGAAATGGTCAGTGCTCAGTCCACAGTGTAAAGTTTTACACAAGTGAGGGCTCAAAATCTAAGTTGGAAGGTAAGCCATCTATGGCTAGAAGATCTTGATCAAACGGGTTCAGAGTTGGGAGAACCAGTGCTAAGAAGTTGCAGGTGTCAAAGTCGCCATTGCAAGGAAGCAGTTTCAGACATAGGTAAAGTGTTTCACACATTTCTCACAGTATACTCAATCATTTTGAGAGATTTAACTTGGTAAAGTTGCGCAACCTTAAGGCGAAGTGTTGTGCAAAGTTTTATCAAAAACTTTACAGGATTGATTAGTCAATGAGTGACTAATCTGCAGCACACTTTTCTGAAGAAACTGAATTTTTCAGAATAATCAATTTTCTGATAATTTGGTGAAGATTCTCTAAATTAGGTGGAGTCTAAAGTTGATCTTGATATAGAGGTGATCTAAATTCAAGGTTAACTTGTTCTTTTGGAGATTAACACTCTCCATCATATAGCTCATATACACGTACCATAGCCCGCCACAGGGGTAGAGAAGAGCAACATGAAGAGAAAATAAAGAAGAAGAAGTTGGAAATGATAATGAAGAAGAAGAAGAAAATATTTTTATTTTAAAGGCTTCAAAACCCTAACCCTAAAGTTCATAAAAAACCTATTTCTACCTCTCTAATTATCTAAATAACTAGCTAAAAGTAAAATGATGATGAGAGTGCAACCAAATAATGAGTGTAAAGCAATAGAAACATGTAGTTCGTGCAAAAATTTACCATCATTGCCAAACATACATCAAAATCATCCAGGATAGTAGTGCCAAAAGTGTTTGTCATAGGTCTGCATGCACAAATGATGTACTAAAATCAAGTAGGACTATCCACACGTGATAGTGAAAACTCCTCTTGCATGTGTCTCTTGATCCTTTGAATGCCACATTCAGATCATCGCATGTCACAATAATATCATCTACATATACACATAGATATATAACCTCATTGTGATCCCTTTTGATGAATAGAGAAGGATCTGAGCTGCTAGCTTTAAACCCTTGATCTTGAAGGTATGTAACCAACCTTTAATTCCAATATCTAGGAGCTTGTTTCAATCCATACAATGCTTTCTTAAGTCTGCAACCATAAGATGGATGATTAGGGTTTTCAAAACCTGGTGGTTGTGATATGTATACCTCTGCACTTATCGAACCATTTAAGAATGCATTTTTCACATCAAGTTGGAGGAGTCTCCAATTCCTTGCAGCAACTACACTTATCAATTTCTCATTGTAGTCCTGTTTGCAACTGGTGAGAATGTTTCCTCATAGTCTATACCATGAGTTTGTGAGCATCCTTTGGCAACTAGTCTTGCCTTGTACCTGCAAACTGATCCATCTAAATTTCTTTTAACTTTATACACCCATCTCCAACCAATTACCTTTTGATTCGACGACATTGGAACCAAGTCCCAAGTGTCCATCTCCTTCAATGCATCTATTTCTTCTTTTATGGCCTTTTCCCAATTAGGGTTTCCCTTTGCCTCTTCATAGGTTGATGTTTCTTCTGAAATTGAATCTTTTGCTAGGTAGATTGAATGCTTTGTAACAAATGTGGAATCATATCCATACCTTTCTGGTTGTTTCTGCTCTCTTGCTGATCTTCTAGGTGCTTGTTTGGAGCATTCTCCAACCTCTTGCATCTTTGCTTTGCCTCTTGACTTCCATAGCATGTAATCCTTTTCCCTTTCATCTTGGTCATCGTCTATATCACTTCTTGGATCCTCGACCTATGTACCATGCTTGCTTCCTAATTGATGAGAATCAGAACCAAGATCATATGGTAGAGTTACCTTTTGTTTGTCTTCATCATACCAAGACCTATGTTCTTCAAACACAACATCTCTACTTGTAGTGAATTGCTTGGTTGAAGGATTATAGAACCTATAATCCATCTGAGTTGAATCATATCCAATAAACACTACCTTTGTTTCCCTTTCATCTAGCTTACCTCTTATTTGTGATGGTACATGAACATAAGCTAAACAACCAAAAACCTTGCAATGTCTAAGACTAGGTTTTCTTCCATGCCATGCTTCATAAGGAGTCATACCTTGAAGTGATTTGGATGGTAGTCTATTGGCAAGGTACACAACAGTTGAAATAGCCTCTGCCCATAGATAATGTGGCAACTTCTTCTCTTCAAGCATTGTTCTGGCTGATCCAACCAATGTCTTGTTTCTCCTGTCGGCGATTCCATTTAGTTGAGGAGAGTACCTAGTATTCACTTCCCTTTTGATACCTTTATCCTGCAAGAACTCATCAAACTTTTTGGAGAAGTATTCTCCCCGTCCATCAGATATGAGCTTCTTTAGTGATCTACCTGTATGATTCTCCACATGTGCTATATACTTTTCAAAGCAATCAAACACTTCATTCTTACTCTTGATAAAGTATAGAATAGTCCATCTACTATGGTCGTCAATAAATGAGACATAATACCTTGATCCTGCCAATGAAGGTTCTTGACATGGTCCCCATACATCTGTATGTACTAAGTCCAATAAGTTGTTGTGGATGTAGCCTTTGTGGCTGAATGGTTGTCTTTGTGCCTTCCCAATATGACATGCATCACATTTGTTGATCGTGTGTTGCTTTGATATGTTCGGCAGTCCTAGAACACTTTGATCCCTGTAATTATCCTTCAAGGTTCTTTCATTCACATGAACAAGTCTCTTATGCCACACTTCAATCTCACTTAGGGTTTGAGACCCAAAGTTGAATAGAGCTATGTTCTTGGTTTCTCCTACTTCAAAAGTAAAGATCCTACCATGCTTGTCACCTCTGGCTATCTTCTTGAAGCCTTGACATGGATCTTTAAAGCTCCATGCTGGGTGAACCTAACTTGCAAGCCTTTTTCAACTATTTGGCCTACACTTATTAGGTTTTTAGTGATAGTGGGTCCATAGAGAACCTTACTTAGAATGTTTGTCCTGCCATTGGAAGCTTTGACATTACTAATCTTCTCCACATTGTGCTTTTTGTCATCCCCTATTTGTATACTTCATGTCTATGCTTTGGACTTTCCAAATCAGATAGAAGAGGAATGTTGCCTGCAACATGATTTGAACATCCTAAATCTATATAGAACAAATGATCATCTTCTTTACCTTCTTTGTGGATTAGATTCATAAGAAGCAATGATTCTTCATGTGGTTGATCTTCTGAATAATTGTTGAAGTCCCTTCTATTATAGCCTCTATTGTTATTGTTGAGGTTGTGTCCACCTCTGCCTCTATTGCTGCCATATCCACCT
This sequence comes from Ceratopteris richardii, assembly GCA_020310875.1. NCBI lineage: Eukaryota > Viridiplantae > Streptophyta > Polypodiopsida > Polypodiales > Pteridaceae > Ceratopteris > Ceratopteris richardii. The sequence goes on from CM035430.1 coordinate 156,286,302, forward strand.
CCTCCACTTCCTTTCTGGGTCTTCCCATTGAACCAACAATTCTGAGTGGTGTGGTTGGTCTTATCACATATGGCACAATGTTGAACATTATGAACTTTCGCTTTGTCTTGCTTTGGTACTTTCTTCTTCCCTTTCCACTCGCTCTTGCTTGCAAAGTTGGCTTGGGAAGTATCTTCTTCATCTTCTATGTCTCACATCCACCTGATAGATATGTTCCAGGTTTAGATTTTGTTATGCTAATAGATGTCGATGAGCCTTCTTGCTACAGAGAGGCTATGGAGACAGAGGATCATGTCAAGTGGGAGCGTGCCATGAAGAGTGAGTTGGATTCTATTCACAAGAATGGTACTTGGGATTTAGTAACTTTGCCAAAGGGCAGGAAAGCTTTACCATGTAAATGGGTATATAAGCTGAAATTCACATCAGATAGTTCTTCTCCAAAGTATAAAGCATGACTCATTGCAAAGGGTTTTAAGCAACAACATCGTGTTGATTTCAAGGAAATCTTCTCTCTAGTGGTCAACATGACTACCCTGTGCATGTTGCTTGGATTCGTTGCAATGGAGGACTTAGAGCTAGTCCAAATGGATGTGAAAACTGCTTTCTTGCATGGAGATCTTACAGATGAGATCTATATGGAACAACCAGAGGGTTATGTAGTTCCTGGCAAAGAAAGTCTAGTTCGTAAGCTTAAGAAGAGCTTGTATGGACTCAAACAGTACCCTAGACAATGGTACCAAAAGTTTGATGGTTTTTATGAAATCTCAAGGCTATTCTTGAAGTAATGAGGATCATTGTCTCTACACAAAGAGGTGCTCAGATGGTAGCTTGATATGTTTGATACTTTATGTTGATGATATGTTGATTGCTAGTCCTCTTATGATTTGTCAGTTCTCAAAAAGAAATTGAGTCAGACATTTGATATGAAGGATTTGGGGGATGCCAAACATATTATTGGCATGCGCATTACTCGTGATAGGAGTAAAAGATGCATATACTTGTCTCAAAGTGAGTACATATCCAAAGTACTTCACCGGTTCAATATGTAGGATGGAAAGGCATTGAGTACACCTTTACCCACATATGTGAAATTGAGCAAGCATTGCCCCAAATCAGATGAGGAAAAGGAATTCATGACCAAAATTCCCTATCAGTCTACTGTTGGCAGTCTCATGTACGCTATGGTAGCTACGAGACCAGACATTGCATTTGCAGTGGGAGTTGTGAGTAGATATATGTCTAATCCCGGCAAGAAACATTGGGAAGCGGTCAAGATGATTTTGAGATATCTGAGTGGCACTAAGGAAAAGTGTATGTGCTTAGGAAGATGGAAAGCATCCATTATTGGTTACACAGATTGTGATTATGCTGGTTGTGTAGACAATTGTAAGTGTACATCAGGGTACATTTTTCATTTTTCTAGAGGTGCTATCTCTTGGAGATCTTATCTTCAAGAATGTACAATTGTTTCCACCACAGAAGCAGAGTATGTTGCAGCAAGTGAGGCATGTAAGGAAGCATCGTGGCTTTCTCATCTTGCTTGTGATATGGGTTTACCTCAAAATGTACCTCGCTTGCTCAGTGATAGTCAAAGTGTCATTGGTTTGGCTAAGAATCCAGTCTATCATGCATAGACCAAGCACATTGGGGTGAGGTATCACTTCATTAGAGATTGCTTAGCCACTAAGCGCATTATTCTTGAGAAGGTTCACAGTCGAGATAATGTTGCAGATGCTTTGACTAAAGCTCTACCATAGGATAACTTTTGACACTGTTGTCACTTGATAGGGGTTACTTGATTCTTGATCTTACACAGTCACTTTTATACTGTGTAACATGCCCATCAGGTGGGAGGTATCGTTTGTGTACTTACACTCAGGTATTCTTTATCATTCTTTATTTTTCTCCCATATTTACTTTGGCCATATTGGCCTTTAGTGGGAGATTGTTACCGTTAGTGTCCATGTGAAAGGTCAAATGGCCACCGGACACTTCCTTATATATGTTCTTTAATAAAACATATAGTGGTCTGGTCAGTCACAGACTATAAGTTCGACCGCATTTGTAAGACCTAAGAAGTCTGTCTTCATGCTCCCTATGTATTGTGTTTTTTGTGTATTTTGTAGCATCTGTGTGAAGTACTGTGTGCGGCCTTAGGATCTCGGTTTTCTACTCCGAGCATATCGTCGTGGAGCTCTCGAGAAGGAGAGTGCACTGTGGTGCATCCGCATCAAAATCCTTTAGTCTCTAGGGATCCTTTCCAAACCCACATCTTGCTCCTATTTCTTCAGCTCTATCTTCTTTTCTTCTATTTCTTTTTCATCATCTTCTTCTTTTCCTTCTGATGAGTGTTCTTACTCATGATAAGATCTTCAAGCTCCTGATGCTCTTCATGATCTTCATGGTCTTCTTGGTGACTTCCTTGAACTTCTTGATCCTTTGGTTGATGCTCTTCCTCCCGTTGTCCTTCTAGATTTGATACTTCCTTCATTTCTATATCATGTGTTTCTTCATCATGCTACTGAAAACCATCTAGAATACTTTGCATTTATTCTATTATACTCTCTTATTTTTCTTCTTCTTTCTCAATTACCTTTACTTCTAATTTCTTTGATTTCACCATCTTGATTGAATACTCTAGTTCTTCTTTTTCTTCTTCTTTGTCTTCACTCTAGTTTGTTGCTAAAACAATGCCTTCTGCTTATTTAGTTTTTATGGTGTTTTCCAAATACAAAATTTCTTTTTAAGACTCCATGATATTTGCTAGACCTTCTACCACCTTAACTTGAGCTCCCATCGGCTTACTAGGAGTGTTGGGTTTTGTTAGATTCAAATTTCTTAGAAGAAATCCTTCTATATCTCTATCTGTTTTTGTGTTAGAGTTACCTTTGGGTACCATTACTTGAACTGCATCAACCATTTATGGATCAAGGTAGATCCACCAGCTATTTTTCCTTCCTCTAAATCTTCTTCAACTCGTGTCCTTATCTTGGATCCCTTAAGCTTTTTGTTCATCTTGGGTTCTTCTCTTCTCTTTTTCACCACTGCCACCACTGTTGTCCTCTTTTGAAGAGGTCCCTAGAGCTCTTTGAATTAAGATAGTAGAGCTGCTTCTTTAGTGATGAAGACTACCTCTAAATCCGCATTCATCATCTGTTCATGGAGGTCTTCATAATGTTCCATTTCTTCTTGACTCCAATCAATGTTTTATTAGAATAATCTTCAAGCATCTTTTGATATTGTGCTTCATATACAACTCATTTGTCATTATCTTGCATTAAATATGAATATATTTTTTCTATGCTAGTATGTGGAGGATGGGGGCCTTTGTAAGCCTGAACTTTCTTTTGCTCTTATTTTATCTCCTCCTCAGTGGCTTCTTCCACTTCTAGCTCTAGCTTCCTGGGATCCACTTTCCTCTTTTTGCTTGGTTGTGGTACCTCCATAACTATTTCTTTCCTCTTTTTGCCAACCTCTTTTGTAGATATTTTCTTTAAAGGACTCTTAAATCATGTTAATGCTTCTCTGAATATTTGTGCCTCTAGAGACAAAAGAAGTTTTCCTCAATTCTAAGAACATGATAGATGATGTTTTTCAACAACTAGGCTCCATTCATGAATTTCTTGGTTGCTTCCTTCAACATTTCATGGATGTAGGGAGGCATATCCACTACTCCAAAGGGTTTTTTCTTATCCTTATTGTTCATCATCACTAGGGTTATTAGTTTATGTGGCATGGTATGCCTTAGGAACCTGGGAAAACATAAAAACTAGAGGAACATCTTGATGGCAAGCTCCTCATTAGGTTTTTCCTTAAAATTTGAACATTTTGTGTAACTTGTATATGTTGTTGCATTCTTCTGCACAAAGCTGACATCTATTATTGTACCCATGGGATAAAAATTGAGTGCGGCCTTAATATGCTCTACTCAAATTGTGATGTCTACCATTTCATTCTCCCTGTTCTTTACTTTGCAAAAAAAATAAGATTTTCTACTTCTCTTTAATTCTTGTAAAGAAGACATCACATGTTCACATCTTTCAAAGTCTATGAAGAACATATATTCTTCCAACAACTTGTGTAGCCCCACTACTTTCCATCTCTTGTAGATGACTGCAAATCTCTAAATATTATAAAACTCTTGACTCAACATCATGAACTTGTCCTTCCCTTTCTTTACTGTGAAGACATGTTTGCCCAAAATTTTGATGAGATCCTTTGATTCCTTCTCCACTTGATCTTGCTTAAAACTTCTTCTTGCTCAGATTCCTATTCCACCTTTTCTTCTGTTGCTTCACTATCAAGGAACCAATGTCCCTTTGAAAGAGACACTATATCCACTTCCAATTTGGTAATTCAAAGTCCCTTAGTCATTTTCCTATAAGAAGAAAAACACCAAAACTCCACACCAATTAATAAAGACTCCACATAACATAATTCATTGCATCACCAAAAAAAGATAATAAAAAATTTTACACCACTCATCACATGCTCTCATCACTTTACTCTTCAGTAACTCTCTTTGTGCTCATCACACTTAAGCAAGGCCTCTTTTTCTTTATTTTCTAAGTGCAATTGGAAAGGTTTTTTGGGAAAACAATGACACAAAAATAAAAACTAAATAAATAAAAAGTAAATAAAATACAATAAAAAGTAAGTTGCACACTCCTATTCCTTGCTCTGTGCTCAAAAGAAAAAATAAGACATTTATATTCATATATATATATATATATATATATATATATATATATATATATATATATATATATATATATATATATATATATATATATATATATATATATATATATATATTCTTTATATATATATATATATATATATATATATATATATATATATATATATATATATATATATATATATATATATATATATATATATATATATATATATATATATATATTATATATATATATATATATGTGTGTGTGTGTGTGTGTGAGTATTCTAAATTGTTTACATCTTTCTTTTAATTCATTGGAAGAGGACTTTCTTCCCCTCCTAGCTCTTTTACTCATGTGAAAAGAGCTTTTTCCAATTCTTGGGTAGTTCGAAATCTCATGCCTAAAGAATGCATGAGTTTGTAATGTAACCCTATATATGCACATTTTGATTATGCAATGATCGTTATGGTGCAAAAGGAGGATCTTAAGTGAATCACTTAAGTGGTTTTCTAATGTTGAGGCTTCGTGTTGATTTTTAATGTTTTTTTTTTTTGTTTTCATTTGATTTTGTATATGTTCTATTGATTTTCCCCCCCCAATACCACCTTTGTTTGTTTCCTTGATTTTCTAATTGTTTTTTTGTTCTCCCTCCTTGTACTTCTGATGAAGTTTCTTGAGTCTCCTTTGTCCTTGTTGTTTTGGTCTCCATATTTGCTTCATTCTGCCCTATTGATAGGATGGATTCTGATAATCTCGTTTCACTTTAGGTGTCCATTTTTCTTGAATGTTTTTTTTAGTTTACTGAGTTTTTGTGTTATTTGACTTTGCTCTCTATTTGCCTTGTATTCTCAAGATTTATTTGAATGATCTTGTAATTGTTCCTCCTTCATAGAATGTTCCAACCATTGTGAATTTTCTTCTACTAGAAATCTAAATGTTTCCATATCCAGCTTGTATATATCTCCTTTTGATTCTTGCACATCATCTTTTACAAACAAGATTCTAATTTTTTTATGTCTCATTTTTATATTAACCATTTGTTTATCAAAATCAATAGACACTGTGTTGTTTAATCCAATCTTGACCTAAGATTAAACTTTCAAGCATCAATTTATCAGGCCATTCTTCACACTCAACTATAGATTCTTCTTGTCCTATTTTGATAACAATTTTCAATATTGATAATGATGGAAGTATTTGTCCATTTATTGTTTTAGTTAAAGATTGTTCTCTTGTTTCCTCTCTCGAAGATGATTTAGAGTTTTGGAACTTATCAGGTTTACTTGAGATCCTCTATCCAACAAAACCCTAATTTGAGATCCATTGTATTTCATTGCAGTTATTGGTAGATCATTTCTATTTTCCTTATGTCATTTTTCAGAAAGCATTAGATTACTTATCTCTTTGTTTCTCCTAATTCTCTCCTTAGCTTCTTGCTAAGCTTCTTGTCTTATCTGTCTCTCTTCTTTCCTTCTTTGTGATTGTTGCAATTTTCTCCATACTTGGGTTATTAAAGGTTCTAGGTATCTCTTTATACTGCATCCACTCACATAGTTTGGCATTAATTCTCCATCTATATTTTCCAATTGCAGAGCTCCAATAGGGCTGATCATATGAAGAATGTATGGACCATGTCCCCTTTTCTCTAATTTTTCTATTATGTTCCTTAAGTGTGTATGCTAGGAATAGGTCTCATTCTTGTAAATCATAAGAGATTGTTGTCTAGAAGCTCCAAATTATTCTAAATCAAAAATTCTATCAGATAACTCATGTCTTCTCCATTGCAATTTATTTCCTATCCTTAAAATAGGTATACGAAATTCCATTGGTAGGATTGCATTTAGTTCATAGACTAAATTGAATGGAATATTTCAAATTGAAGTTTTATATGCTATTGTATATGCATGAATCTCAATTTGTTCTTTTAGTTTTCATTATTTTAGAAAGTACACTCCATAACACTTTATTGGTACTTTTTTCCGGACCATTGGCTTGAGGATGATAATATGCAGATTTCCTATGTATCATCATGTATTGTTATGTCAATGTTTCAATTACTTGATTTAGGAAATGAGTACCTCTATTAATTGCCAATTCAATTGGTTTTCCATATAAAATGCTCATACAAGAACTTGAATGCTATTTGAGCATCACTTTTTACAATGGCTTTTGCTTCAACCCATTTTGTCAAATAGTCTATTACCATTCTTATGTATTTTTCATGAGAACTTTTAGTTGGTGTGTATATAGGTCCTATGAAATCTGATCCCCATTTGCTAAATGTTTTAGCAAATATCAAAGGCTTAAGATGCATTTCATCTTTCCTAACAGGTGGTTTTGTTCCTTGGCAAATATCACATATTTGTGCATATAGTTTTGCATCTTGGAATAAAGTAGGCCACCAAAATCTTGAATATAGGAATAATGTGGCAATTCTCTCACATGATCTCTTGCTACACTTGATTGAGCCAATTCCAACATTTCTAAGTATTTTTCCTCTCGAAGACAAATTCTTAGATATCCATCCATTCCTTTCTTCTATAATTGATCATTCGTGAGTAAAAATTCCTTACTCATATCTTGCATGTTTCTAGTGCCTGGATTCAACTTCATGAAGATCTCGTTTTAATTGTTTCACAGTATGAGCACTTCATTTAAGATTTCCTTGAAACCAAAACAAAGTTATTAAATCATTTTTCTACCCTATCTAAAATTTTTCACATTGAGATACATATGTCTCCACAACTTTCCCTTTAGTTGGCCAATGAACTCTCATTCTTGCCAAATTATTTAGAGTAATAATCCTTGAAGCATGAAAACATGGGTTCCAAAGATGTGATCTCTCTAAGTAATGGTTTTGTTCTTCTTGAGGAAAATAATATTTCAGCATTCCTATGTTATTTAAATGATAAAAATGTCATGATAGCAAGATGAAGTTTCTACTTTGCAAAATCAAATGTGTTGGAGTCAAATTATTGTTCCTTGGACTGATTGATAATATTGGTATCAAAGAATTTTCCCATCTTGGTATAATATCTACCTTGAATAGATTTGCATCAGGTAGCTCGTCATCTATGAGATATGATTTTTCTCCAATCTAGATTTTGGATAAATGATCAGCTCTCAAATGTGTTTTTCCTTGTCTCATTACAACTTCAAAATCAAATTCCATAAGGAGTAAGAACCATCTTACTATCCTTCCAATCTGACAAGGTTTATTTACCAGGTACAATAAAGCTTGATGATCCACAAAAAAAGTTAAACTTGTCAGCCAAAACATAATGTCTAGATTCCTTCACTTCAAACACCATTCCCAATCCTTCTCTTTCAATTGTGGTAGAGTTTTCCTGAGCCCGATTCAATAGTCTACTTGCATAGGCAATGGGAAAATCTAATTTGCTTCCTTCTATAGGTTGTGCCAAAACACATGCTAAGGCAAAATTTGAAGCATCCACATGTACATGGAATATTATATCTCATTGAGGTGTTTTCAATATGGGTGATGTGACTAGGCAAGTTTTTACGGTTTCAAAAGCTTTATCACATTCATCAATCCACCCAAACTTAGTGATTAGTGCATATAGAGGTTTGACAATATCTGCAAACTTGTATACATATTTTCTCTGATATCCACAATGTCCCATAAATGTTTGCAATTCCTTCACATTCTTTGGCTTAGGCTAGTTGATTATGGCTCTAATCTTGTCCTCATCAGTAGATATTCCATTTTTGGGGACTATGTGTCCTAACATTCTTCATTGACTTACAAAAAAGACACATGTTTTAGGGTTTAGAAACACTTTATAAGTTCTATATATTTTGAATATGTTTCCCTAATCACATAGATTATCTTCCCCTAGGTTTGAAAAAGTACATAAATTGTCTACATATATTTCCATTATGTTCCTTAAAAAATCCTTGAACACATGACACATTCACCTTTGAAATGTGGTTGGTGCATTTCTTAGACCAAAAGGCATAACTCTAAATGCATATGCACCCCATTCTATTGCAAAGGCACTCTTATGTTGATCTTCAAATGCAATAGAAACCTGGTTATATCCTAAGAAACCATCCAAAAAACTTTAGAATTCTTTTCCTGCAACTCTCTTCAACAGATGATATGTTATTGGCAATGGATTATTGTCTCTAGTAGTTATTGCATTGACCCTTTTGAGATTGATGCAAACCCTAAGTTTTCCATTCTTTTTTGGAACCACAACCATTTGTGATATCCATTCTACATATTCAATTTCATAAATAAAATTGGCTACCAATAATTTGTCTATTTCTTCCTTCATCTTGTTGATATATTTAGGTAGTGATGTGTGTGAACACTCTAGGACCGTCGGAGAACTTTTTTCCCTCTTTACGAGGTTCTTTTTCCACGGCTTGTATATATGACTACAACCCTAACAAGTTACTTATCTTTGTAACATTCTAGTGGTAATACATTCAGTATTGTGTGTTGCACTCGAAGCTTGTCCTTCTTCCTTGTGTTTTTTGCGAGCTTCTGCAGATGTCTAATTCCAACAATTGGTATTAGAGTAGGTTGCCACTTCATCTAGGGCATCGTCAGCACCCCTCCGATCATAGTCTTAGAGTGACACAAAATTTGGTGAGCTTGTTTCAGCCTCCGAACGCACTATCACAACGCTTGTGGAGGCTATTTTGTCTTTTTGTGCCAAAGATATATAGAAGTTTTGGTTTGTCAGTATAAGCATCTCAATGTCTACTATAGGTTTAGCAGAACTTCTCAGAGTAATTCTATTCAACTTTTTCAGATAGATTCATTTTTATGCATCAGGGTATTTTAGTCAATGGCCATGGTTGAAAGCAATGATGTATTTCATATGTTGGTTGTTGAGGATAAGTTGGATGGTACGAATTACCCATTGTGGGCTTATATGATGCATCATGTATTAGTCACAAAAGGACTATGGAATATTGTGCAAGGTATTGAAAAATGTCCTATTATAAGTACTGAAGCTGATGCAGACGGTGTCAAAGATGATGATATTCTCCATGTTCCTGTTCATGCTGTAGTTTCTACTGCACCTACTCCAGAGCAAACTCATTGGGATGGATGAGATGCTCAGGTACATGCATTGATAGCCTTGTCTTTCAAACATGGCATTACTCCTCACATTTGCTCTTGCACAATAGCGAAGAATGCTTGGGATACACTTACTATTGGAGCAAGTCTATGACAAGCCTAAGTATTGGCTTGAGTCTCACAAAGTCTTAGAAGAAGCTTCAAAATGAAGACTATTTAAAGTTCACTTGTGAACTACCTCTTGTAACTTTTGAAGAGTTTACTTAATGTAAAAGTGAAAGAATCTTAAGTGGTTGAGTACACTTGATAAAGAATGGAAAGAGGAGCCACAAATTCGTGATTTGTGGTAGGTAGAGAATCAAATCAATCATTGATTGATTTGAGAGTGATTGAGGGAAGTTAGCCTCCCAAACTCAACTATAAATAGATGGCAGTTTTAGTCATGGTTAGAGAGACCTATGTGAAGACCTCCAAGAGCTGAGCTTTATGCCATATCAAGGTGTGATTACAAGGCACACATATGTATCAGTAAGTCATTGTATTGTACAAGCAATATACTTTCATTTTCATGATCATTTGGGTTCATATTTCCATGTTCTTGTGAAGTGTACTACTCACTGCCATTACTCTCAGTTTTCTCAGTCAGATTGCAGAGATGTTTTCTCTGAGCTTGGTGCATCATTTTCAGTGATTTAACTTGGTAAAGCTAGCTCTATAAGTCTACTATGTGCTTACAAATTTTCATGTCATTTGAATGTTGCAATATTCAGTTATGTTCATTTGAAGTCAACAGGGTCTGTTCATCTTCACTTCTCTGTCAGGTACCCGACTTTTTTACTCATCTTGTCAGAGCCATTTCTCAGTGGTTACTTATCCAAATTCAATGATTTAAAGCTTTTTGGATTCAAATTACTGTCTAGTATAACCATACAAAATTTCATAATCATTGGATTCCTACATTTTGAGTTATGTTTAAGTTTCTGCTCACTAGTCTCAAACTATAGCAGCCCGTGAAAATCGGGATGATGTCATCACTTGTTAAAACTCTTTCTCAGTGTGTGGTTCATTATTTTTGATGAGATTACTCTTGAAAGTGATCTCTTTAAGTTATCTAGACTTCCCCAAGAGGAATTAAGTTAATTGCTGCTGTGCTCAGAGAATTATGCAAAACACTGGAGAGGTGTATGTACCAAGAATAGCAAGTTCTTCACCTCTAAGCTAACTCCAACTTATCTGTTTTGATCTATCTTTTTGAGAGTGATCTTCCAAGGTACATAGGGTGTCTAATACATCCATTGGCAAGCTAAAAGGGCCCACCATATACTCCTGGAGTTCATTTGGCTGGTGTAGATCAAGGATTTTGCAACACCTCTTCATCTTCAAGCACATACCTATCCATCTCTTCACAGTGGTATCAGAGCAAGGTTGGACAACATGGCAGATGGATTTCCTTCATCAATTGACAAATTGGACAGAGGTAACTACTCAGCTTGGTCATTAAGAATGGAAGCTTATCTCCAAGGTAGAAGTTTATATGGTTATGTGGCTGGAGATGAAGTTATGCCAAGTTTCAGGAACAAAAGTCAACCAACACAAGAAGAGCAAGAAAGATTGAGCACATGGTGCTCCAAGGATGCACTTGCAAGGTCTTATCTCATCAACTCTATCTCAGATTTTTTGTTGCCTCACATTAGAAGTTGTAAGACATCTCAGGAAGTGTGGGATGCACTTGAAGCTTTCTTTTCTTCAAGTACTAAAGCTAGGAAGCATCAACTATGGCTTGATTTCACAACTCTCAAGAAGGCTCCCAAACAAAATGTGACTTATTTTGTCACAAAGCTCAAGGACATAGCAGATCAGTTGGGAAGCATTGGAGAGGTAATAGATGAAGAGCAAATTGTAAGGTAGGTCATCAATGGCTTGAAGGCAGATGACAAGTGGGAAGCATTCACCACAACTATGGATTTGTACATGGACATGCATGTACCTGATTTCAATACACTCATTGGACAACTACTTACTCAAGAGGCAAAGCTTATAAAAAATGGAGAAAGCTCTAAAGGTAATCAATCTTCAGCTTTATACACTGATAAAAGCAAGTCCAAAGATAACAAAGGAAAGGCAAAGAAAGTGGATGATGAAGCAGGTACATATCAAGCTAACTATGTAGGTAGAGGAAGACATGGCAGAGGTAGAGGAAGAGGAGGTAGACAAGGCAGGGGGAGATCCCAAGACTCCAACTCATGTTCTATTTGTGGATTAACTAATCATACAACTGAAAATTGCTTTAGGAATTCCAGGAATCAAAGAGGCAGAGGATACAATAGAGGAAGTTATGGCTACTCAAGAGGAAGGTTCAACAATTATCATGGCAACTACAACAACTACAATCATTCAAACTATCAAGGAGGCTACAAAGGAAGGAGAGACTACAATAACTACACAGAAGACTCAAACAAAGAGGATTCATTATTGATCATGAACATGGCTATGCCAGAAGGTAAATCTGATGAGCATGTTTTCTACATAGATTCAGGTTGTTCAAATCATGTGGCAGGAAATGTGGCACTCCTATCAGATTTAGAAGATCCAAGGAATAAGCAGGAGATGACACAAGACATCCTGTGGAGAAAATAGGCAATGTCAAAGCACCTGATGGAAACATCAACCTACTCAGTAAGGTACTCTATGTCCCTACCATTACAAAGAATTTGATAAGTGTTGGGCAGATAGTAGAGAAAGGGTTGCAAGTCAGGTTCACAAAAGCAGGAGCATTTGTTGAAGATCCAAGTCAAGGATTCAGAAAAATTGCAAAAGGTGAAAAGACAGGTAGATTGTTCACATTTGAATTACAGGACACTAGAAACATTGCTCTCTTTAATTATGGTAGTCAGACACTCACAGAATTGGAAGTATGGCACAAAAGGTTAGCACATATTGGTGAAAGGTCATTAAAGCAAATTTGCAGGGACCAAAGTGTACTTGGACTCCCTAATTTTTCAAAACAACATATGATTTATAAGTGTAGTGCATGTCAATTTGGAAAGTCTCACAGGTTACCATTCATGAAGAAAGGTTATATGCATGGAGATCTCTTGGAGTTGGTTCATACAGATGTATAGGGACCTAGCAAGGAAGCTTCAATATCTCGATCAAGGTATTATGTCTCCTTTATTGATGATTGCAGCAGATGGACTATCCTATTCTTTATAAAACACAAAGATGAAGTTTTTTTCATGTTTCAAAAGATATTTGGCTCTTGTGGAGAATCAAACAGGTAAATCACTAAAAAAGGCTAAGGTCAGATTGAGGGGGAGAATACTTCTCCCATGATTTTGATTCTTTTCTTCAAGAAAGAGGAATCAAAAGAGAGGTAACTACAAGGTACACTCCTGAGCAAAATGGAGTGGCAGAAAGGAGGAATAGGACAATTGTTGAAGCTGCAAGGTCTATGTTAAATGAAAAGCATTTACCTAATTACTTATGGGCTGAGGCTGTATCTACAGCCACTTACTTGATTAATAGGTTGCCTTCAAAATCCCTTGATGGGATGACTCCATATGAGGCTTGGAATGGAAGAAGACCAAGCTTAGATCATTGTAAAATTTTTGGATGTATTGCTTTTGCTCATGTTCCTTCACAGGTTAGAGGCAAGATGGATCCAAAAGCAGAAAGGTGTGTATTTATTGGATATGACAACAATAAAAAGGGCTACAGGTTATACAAACCCCTACCAACAAAGGATTCTTGGTAAGCAGAGATGTAATTTTTGATGAGAACAATTCATGGTATGAAGATTCATGCAGGAAGATCAATTTACCATATGATCTTGAAGAAGATTTTCCAAAGCTTGGTAGAGAACAACCAAAGATTGAAGAACAAGACACCTCGGAGGATGATGAAGAATCTCAGATGGAAAATATCAAAGCATGGAAGTCTAAAGGTAAAGCAAAATTGCAGGAACTTGGACATGAGGCAGAATCATCACATCATGGCCTAAGAAGATCTATGAGGGAAAAGAAAAAACCAGAAAGGTATGGGTTTGACACCTCATTAGTAACTAAACATTCTATCTACATAGCACAGGACATAAACCAAGAGGAGCCATCATCCTTTGAAGAGGCCAAAGCCAAATCAGAATGGAAGCATGCAATGAAGGAAGAGATTGAAGCACTTGAGGAAAACAACACTTGGGATTTGGTGCCCAAGACTTCATCCATGAAGGTAATAGGCTCGAGATGGGTCTATAAACTCAAGAAGAATTCTGATGGTTCAATTAACAGGTATAAGGCAAGGCTTGTAGCAAAAGGCTTTGCACAAACTCAGGGAATTGATTATGAGGAGACTTTCTCTCCTGTGGCAAAGATGCCTACTATTAGGGTTTTGCTTAGTATTGCTTCTTCCAAGAATTGGAAGATACTTCAACTAGATGTAAAGAATGCATTCTTGAATGGTTGGATAACAGAAGAGGTATATATGGCACAACCACCTGGTTTTGAGAATCAAGTTTATCCTGATTATGTGTGTAAACTTAACAAAGCATTGTATGGTCTCAAGCAAGCTCCAAGAGCTTGGAATTTCAGGCTTGTTTCATTCTTGCAGGACAAAGGCTTTCAACCAAGCAAGGCAGATCCTTCACTCTTTATTAAAAAGAGTAACTCTGAGGTCATCTACCTATGTGTATATGTAGATGATATTATTTTGACAGGAAATGATGCAGATGGTATGAAGAAGATCAAAGATCAGATGAGAGAAGAGTTCAAGATAAGTGATTTGGGTTCATTTACCTACTTCCTAGGTTTGGAAGTTGTCTACAAAGATCATGGTTTGTTTCTCACTCAAAGAAAGTACATTAAGGACATGTTGGCAAAATTCAAGATGCAAGATTGTAAGATTGCAAGTACTCCAATGGAGGTCAATCACAAATTGAGCTCACATGAAGGTGAACTCATAGAGGACATCACATCATATCAAAGTCTAGTGGGTAGTCTCAACTATGCCACATTGACAAGAGTAGATATATGTTACAGTGTGAGTGTGCTAAGTCAATTTATGCACACACCAAGGAAACCACATATGGATGCTGCCAAAAGGATTCTCAAGTATCTCAAAGGAACCATAAATGAAGGACTTTATTATCCTTATGTATCTGATTTAGGTTTGAAGCTATTTTCTGATGCAGATTGGGCTGGCTCCAAGGAAGATAGAAGGAGCACTTCAGGTTATCTTACCTTTGCAGGTTCAAAGCTTATTTCATGGTCATCCAAGAAGCAACCCACAGTTGCTCTCTATTCTACCGAAGCTGAATACAGAGGTCTTGCCATAGCTACTCGGGAAGCTATGTGGATGAAGACATTGTTCAAAGATCTTGGATTGGAGTTTAGAACTCCAACTATTTTTTGTGACAATATGAGTTCTATTCATGTGGCTGCTAATCCTATTTTTCATGCAAGGACTAAACATATTGAAGTTCATTATCACTATGTACGCGAGAAGGTTCTAAGCAAAGAGATTCAAATATCATATGTGTCCACTCATCAACAATGTGCAGATATTCTAACCAAAGCATTGGATGGTACAAAGCTTTGCAAATTCAAGGCTATGATTGGTTTGCAGGTAATCTTGGAAGATTGAAGACCTCAAGCATACTTGGCTTGAGGGGGAGCTGTTGGAGCAAGTCTATGACAAGCCTAAGTATTGGCTTGAGTCTCACAAAGTCTTAGAAGAAGCTTCAAAATGAAGACTATTTAAAGTTCACTTGTGAACTACCTCTTGTAACTTTTGAAGAGTTTACTTAATGTAAAAGTGAAAGAATCTTAAGTGGTTGAGTCCACTTGATCAAGAATGGAAAGAGGAGCCACAAATCCGTGATTTGTGGTAGGTAGAGAATCAAATCAATCATTGATTGATTGGAGAGTGATTGAGGGAAGTTAGCCTCCCAAACTCAACTATAAATAAATGGCAGTTTTAGTTGTGGTTAGAGAGACCTATGTGAAGACCTCCAAGAGCTGAGCTTTATGCCATATCAAGGTGTGATTAGAAGGCACACATATGTATCAGTAAGTCATTGTATTGTACAAGCAATGTACTTTCATTTTCATGATCATTTGGGTTCATATTTCCATGTTCTTGTGAAGTGTACTACTCACTCCCATTACTCTCAGTTTTCTCAGTCAGATTGCAGAGATGTTTTCTCTGAGCTTGGTGCATCATTTTCAGCGATTTAACTTGGTAAAGTTATCTCTATAAGTCTATTATGTGCTCACAAATTTTCATGTCATTTGGATGTTGCAATCTTCAGTTATGTTCATTTGAAGTCAACAGGGTCTGTTCATCTTCACTTCTCTGTCAGGTACCCGACTTTTTTACTCATCTTGTCAGAGCCATTTCTCAGTGGTTACTTATCCAAATTCAATGATTTATAGCTTGTTGGATTCAAATTACTGTCTAGTATAACCATACAAATTTTCATAATCAGTGGATGCCTACATTTTGAGTTATGTTTATTTTTCTGCTCACTAGTCTCAAACTGTAGCAGCCCGTGAAAATCGGGATGATGTCATCACTTGTTAAAACTCATTCTCAGTGTGTGGTTCATTATTGTTGATGAGATTACTCTTGAAAGTTATCTCTTTAAGTTATCTAGACTTCCCCAAGAGGAATTAAGTTAATTGCGGTTGTGCTCAGAGAATTATGCAAAACACTGGAGAGGTGTATGTACCAGGAATAGCAAGTTCTTCACCTCTAAGCTAACTCCAACTTATCTGTTTTGATCTATCTTTTTGAGAGTGATCTTCCAAGGTACATAGGGTGTCTAATACATCCATCGGCAAGCTAAAAGGGCCCACCATATACTCCTGGAGTTCATTTGGCTGGTGTAGATTAAGGATTTTGCAACACCTCTTCATCTTCAAGCACATACCTATCCATCTCTTCACACTTACCACATTATACCAAACTAGGAATGAGGCTCATGTTGCTTACCTCCGAAAATAGTTGTAGAGTGAGCATATGAATGAAGGTGATTCTATGGACAATGTTTTGACAAAGATCAAAGACTTGAAGGAACAACTGATTTCTACTGATGAAGTTATACTAGATAGATCATTTGTGTAGACCATTTTAAAATGGTCTTCCTGATTCATATCAGAGTTTTGCTTCTACTCTTCAGTTGATGATGAAAGGCAATCAAAATGCCTTGACATTTGAGGATTTAGTCTCTATTCTATTGTTGGAAGATTATTCTAGGTAGAACAGGTCCATTATGTGTGTTGCAGATCAAGCTTTCCTAGCTAGTCAAAATGGAGCTCATCTATTAGTACGCAGAAATCTGCAAATGCTGCACATTTGAAGAAGGAAGACAAAGGTGAGAAGAAATCAAAAAATCTTTTGTAAGTAATATAAAGGAAATGATCATATCATAAAGAGTTTTCCAAAAGTGGTTGCAAAAGAGGAAAAGAAAAAAGAGGCTGGAATGGTTGTTGTAGAGGCCTCTACATCGAAAACAGAGTCTACTAATCTTGTGCAAAATGAAGAATGGGTGTTTAGTATTATTTGCAATTTTGACCCATCTTCTCATGAGGAGTGTATGCCTGCAGTAGACTCAGATGTTTGGTACTTTGATAGTGGGACAACCAAACATACGACCTCGCAACATAGTTTCTTCACTTCACTTGAGCTTGCTCCCATAGGAAATATTGTCACATGCACCAACAACTCCTCTTATCCTATCATGGGAGTTGGTAAGATCGTTCTGACTACTGTTGATGGTAGTTCTTTTACATTATCAGATGTTTTATTTGTGCCAGGTATCAAGAAAAATCTGCTATCAATTTTTGCATTAGCCAAGATTGGCTTAGTTGTGAAATATGTTGATGACAGATATACACTTCATGATCTCTTAAATGGCAACATGATTATTGCTTCTAGCATTTTATGTCATATAAGCTCATAGACTATGAAAAATTTGTGAGTGATTCGGCATGTGTCGTACATGATTCTCAACCTATGTTAGATGCAAAGCTTTGGCATGCACGCTTTGGTCATCTAAATTTTGCTAGTTTGCTATGCCTATAGAAATCTGAAATGGTGTCCTCTTTGCCCAAACTTGAGGCACCCAAAAAATATGCCTGTGAAGGCTGTACTTGGGGCAAAATGCAATGTTTCTCCTTCCCAAAAGATGGTTCAATTCAAGCTACTTAGAAATTGCAACTTATTCATAGTGATATTTGTGGTCCTATGCAGACACCTTCTTTCGAGAACTATCTTTACTTCATGACTTTCATTGATGATTTTTCCAGGCATGCATGGTTATATCCACTCAAAACAAATTCCAAAGTTTTTATGTGCTTCAATAGTTTTTGGTTTTGGCTGAAAATCTATCAGCATGTAAAATGGGCACCCTCCATTCTGATCGAGGGGGGGGGGGGGGAGGGATATATGTCTTCTGACTTTAATGCATTTCTAGCTAAACATGGGATAAAACATCAATGTATAGTGCTATATACACCTCAACAAGATGGAGTTGTTGAACGGAAGAATAGGTCATTGTAGCTCAGTGATGAGTAGCACCTCCTTTAATGTCAATCCGAGAAGACGTGAGGATGGTATGAAGACCTCGAACAAGTGATGGCACAAGTGTGTGAGTGAGAAGCACACCAACATGCACACACATACACACACACACACGCACACAAGGCAAGACAAAGAGAGATAGACAATGGAGTTCTTTAGATTACTCAAAAGTGCTCTTACAAGTTCAATTCTACAACAATCTACCCTAAAAAATGAGCTCTCTAGCTCTTTTTATAATTTTTGACTAGCTTCGGCCCTGTCCAGACCTAGTGTCTAGCCTAGTTAAAAATTAGGTTCTAGGGCCTATTTGGGGGCTCAAATGAGCTCAGAAAATTATGAAAATTGATGGTAGGTACTTCTAATGCTCCTCAAGCTCAAGGACTCCTTGGCTTGCACAAAATGGAGTTACAAAAAGGTGGAATGGTATTTACAATGGTGTGGAGTGACTAAAATCACTATTTGGAAAATATTAATTCAGGAAAAAACGATGGCCTATTTGCCAAATCTTCTTTGACTGCTTTGTCTGCTTGGCCCCTCTCGTTGGCTCCCTTGTCTTGTAAGTCCTTGACCGCCCTGACCACTGCCAACACTCCCCCCCCTCTCGCGTCTGTCGTCTCTGATAGACTCTTGTTGTGTGGACCGTTGGATGTAGCACTCCACGACATCTGTGGCTAAGTGATGTTATGCTATTCTTAGCCCTTTGGCCAAATCAGTGAGTAGGGCATCCCAGTCTACTGGCCCGGGTACCTCCGGATGTGGCATGCAAAGCTGTTCTGAGTGTAGAGCATGTTCAACCGCAAACAACTGTAATATGTGAGATGGTTTGGGTATGAATATCTCGGAATGATATTCCTAGAACCCTATGATAAACATTTCCTCAAATGTTTGCTTGAAGCAGGCTGGTAGATACTTGATACGAGCATGCCACACATAGACAATGTTGATGGGTGGTGTTGTGCTCATATCGTAGGAAATATTCTGGTTGCCTTCATTGAATCCGAGAGCCGAAAGGTGGGGTTCTTTGATATTTCTAAAGTTTCTGAATGTGATCAGCATTAACTCAAATATTTTGAGGCACATCTGTGCCATGATATCTGGTACATTTTTGAATCTGACTGCCCAGTGTCAGATGGTTGAAATCATGTAGCCGACCGTGGGTTGGCCACAAGGGGGTGCTAAGTACACATAGTTTAGCCACTTTTCACATCTTTTAACTGTCAAAACTGTTTTGGTGTACTCTAGCCAAGACCTTCGTCGAAAGGCAGGGCAGTAGCATGGGTTATACTTGATGTATAAACGCATGTTATTCCAAGTGTGTACCATCTCAGGGTATGTTTCAAGTAGACGTATCCTCCAGGTAGGTTGAAATATATTTCCATGCGTGGCGCTTGCAGGAATGTCATCTGGTGCAAACTGTGTTGCCGAGGTTGGTTCTTTTGTTGTGCGCTGCTTTATTTCAGCATTATAATCTGCCATTAATACACAGAATGGAACATACAAATCATTGGACGTGCCAATCCACCAATGATGGTAGAGGTTTCTGAAGTAATCCGATTTAATGATGACTTCTTCCAATCAAGACATAGACTGTATCTGTATTGCCACTCTCTCATCATGGGTTGCACCAATCTTCTCTAACTTTTGCATCCATTCAGGAGCTTCGATCTCAATTGTGTCCATTCCTTCCTCTGTTTGCTTACCCCCTAGTGCAGGCATGGGTACATATGGGTCTTCAAAAATCTCCTCAACTTCAATTGCAACTAAGTCCTCAGGTTCCGGCTCCACAAGGGGAGAGGGTTGACACTCATATTGAAGAACTTTATTCTGTAGTTATGCCAGTTGTGCTCTGAGTTTTGTGACTTCTTCCGATGTGTCTACTGCGGCTGTGACTTATTTTGGTGACTCTTGCTGAGCTGCCAGTTGCTTTAGTAGGTCATCCCTCTCTTTTTCTAAGGTTGCATGGGCTTCCAAGAGATCGGCGTGTGTTTCCAATACGATTTGCATATTTTCAGATGGGATGGCCTTGAAATTCTCTAGGTCGATTTCCTGCGGTGAACCCTCCATTGCTACTTTCAGGTTTTCTTCATTCTGTTTCTGTAGTCGTTTATTTTCTTCGAGTGCTGCGGACATGTGCTTTCATAGTGAGGCGAGGTTACGTCAAAGCTTGAGATTGTCCGTTATCTGGGCGTGTAACATATCATCGAGTTGTTGTTTTTCTTCGGTATTTGGCGGGGGTGGATTGGCTACTAACTGATCGTGTTGTGCCTACAAGGTAGTAAACTGCTGTTGTAATAGCCTCTTCTCCTTCTCTAAATTAATGAATCTTTCTTGTAATGTTTCGTGGGTTCGGAACAGATTCGTATGCTGAGCGTCAAGATGCTGGTAATGCTGTTGTAATTGAGACATACACTGGTACAAAGTATTAAATACATTATTAACAAGAGTGGATGTTGGGAAGGTGTTGAATGCAGGAGGGTAGGGAAAAGGGAAAGGGAGTGTGTATGCTGTGCTCGAGAAGGGTGAAGTGGGTGGTGGGGGAATGGGAGATTGTGAAAATATGGGGGGAGGGAGAGGTGGGGAAGTGGGTGATATGTCCATGAAGTCATATGTGGATGCAGTCGTGGGAGTGATTGTGTACATGGGAATTGTCGGTGTGGTGATGGTGGTGAAGTGTGATAGGGGGAATGGGGTTTTCAGTGGCTACAGTTAGAATTAGAGTGTCAGTGGTAGCCTTTACACTAGTGATGTCAGGTTGTGTGGATTGTGAGGGTTGACTCACAGTCTGTGCTTCGGTATGGGAAGTGAAATTTGAAGCTGTGACAATGGTGGTGATAATGGTAGTATGAGGTGAAGGTGGTGGAGTTGGAGGGGAGGGTGGTAAAGGGGGTGAAGGGGGTGCACTTGAGGTATGGGCTTCATCAGTGTGATGCATAGTATGAGCTGTGCCCGTGGTTGTGGATGTGGTGCCCTGTGGTTCTGATACCAAGACATTCATTTATTTCCCTGGTCTAGGGGGGCGTCTGTCGTATCTTCGCTCCGATCTTCGCGAGTGTGCGAGAGTAGTATGCACTGTCTCAGGTACCCCCAATGCATCAGCAATCATGTCAAGGGTTGCCCTGTATTGTTCATCCACACCTTCGTTCTCTAGGATCTGGTTCATGAGGGCCTTTCCTACTGCCAAAGATAGTTTGTGTTGTTCTTGAACCCGGTTGATGGTATCATACAGTCTTTTCAATTGCTTCGTATAAGCCAGGGCACCTTCAAGTTCCGGTACCAGTTCTTGCTCATATTCATGCTCTTCTTTGTCGGACAGTCCTTCTTGTTCATCCTCTTGCTCCTCTTCTGCAGTCTCCTCTTCATCTTCCTCTACTTCGACAACTTCTGGTTGGGTTGGATGGGGTTGGTCCGTGCCTGTCTGTTGTCTGCTTGCTTGCTCTACCTCAACTTCCAAATTAGTAGCATTAATTATTCTTGCTACCTCCTCATCCGTTAGATCCTCTAGCGTGAAGCCATGAGGGAACTCCAAATCAGTGGGTATCGGTGGGAACACTAGATTCGGTCCTTCCGTGCTATGCCTTGGTAATCTGATAGTGAAAGGTTGCACCCTCCTTGGAAGTCGTGGATTTGTGTCCGGTGTCAGTGTAGCACCTCGGGCCTGTGCACAGGGCATCTGAACTGCTCCCCTCATTTTCTTGGATGGAGGCCCCGCGGCTGATAGTCTTCGTTGAAATTCTTGCACCCTGGTCCAAACAAGTGCCCTTTGAATTGGCACATCATATGCCAAGCATCGGCAAACAATCCTTGTGAGAGCACAACATCCATAAAGTACTGACTTTTTCTTCTTGTACCATCGTTGATGTGCCAAGTGTATTTGGTCAATGATCCAATGAGGCATGTTGATTGTCAGATTGAAAGCGTCTGCTAAGTATAAACTGAACCAAATCTTCTTGGGTGGCATCGTGAATCTTTCTTGAGCAGGGAGCGCAAAGTGTTGCATGCACATTCGGAGGTGAATGGCAATAGTTGGTGTCATTGCCACCATATCCTTCAATTTAGTCAAGTTCATGTTCTTCACGTTGTCTGGGATCATTGACTCTTTCTCTGTGGGGATGTGCATACCCTTCATATCTAGAGCTTCCCTTACCAAATTGTTCGTCAATTTGAAGTGCTTCAGTTCATTACCTCTTGTTAGAGACGGTAGTACGAAGGTGTTGTAGCCCTTTTTCTCTTTACTAGGAGTGAGGGTGTTAATCAAGTATGAACATCGTAGAAAGTATGGCTTGGGTAACTGCGCTTTGAAGTAATCATATAGGCCAGCCTTCTTCCATATTGGTTTCAACCCTTCATTGTTTTGAAGCCTATCAAACTCTCTGGTAAAGAAATGATACCGACCCCAGCGTCCGTTGAACTCTATTTCTGCCTCCCACAAATAAGTGCCCTCTCCAAGAGGTCCTACCACGTCACTGAACCAATGCGAGCTTTTGCTTACTGGTGATGTGTGTCCTTGGGGAGGATTCTGAATAGGTATGGCATGTAATGCTCTCAATGCCAATGTTCTTTCCTTCAACTCCTCCTCAATCGGGAGACTTTCAATGTCTACAATCTGAGGGTTGGTGCCTGCTTGGGAGCTAGTTCCTGTAGTGTCGGCCATATTGAAGGGACTGGTCACCGGTTCTGTGAGAATATACAAATGAATGTTATTGCAAATGGACACAAAGTGGTCATGTGTCCTCGTTAGAACATTAACATGATGAACTGAGAGTTAGTTAGTTAGTTAGTTCGTGCTCGTGTGGTTGTGAGTGTCAAGTGTGGTTAGTAGATGCAGGGTTCCTATGTGTTAATTGGGATGGTGCGGTGCAATGTGGACACAGTTAGTAAGCAGAGGTGGCTTTACAATGGGATCAGGTGGTTTATTACAAAGTTTGGGCTTCCAAACACAGTGGGTGGCTTTCATTGTTGATTTTGTGTAGACTCTGGTGGGCTTCATAAGAATTTCTGCTTGTAAATGAGGCTTTTTAGGGACCCATTTTCAAGTGATTCTACTCATGCTCTGGGACAAATATGTGTTTGGGTGTGTCGAATATGGGTGGGACTCAACTGTTCCTGTGAGTGAACCAAGTTGTGTATGGTGTGGTCTGTGTGTGGCTATTTGAGCCCTCAAGCAAGCCTTAGGCACCCAAATTTTCCTTGATTGTGGGTCAACCTTCATCGACTTCTTGGGTACCCAGATATACTTTGCTTTCGTAGAAGAAATTTGGAAAGACTTCCTATTAGTGTCTTGTCGTTGATCACTAATAGGAAGTTGAGTCAATGGTTGTGGCTTGACCGCAATAGGATGCTCGCCCTTCCGCACCCACACTCTTCTTGGTGGCTGAGACACCGTGCTTCGTACTTTTTTCTGGCTTCGAGCATGTGTCCTTTGCTTCTTCTGCATTTGATCCTCCTTTGGTTGTTGTATCACTATGGCCTTTGGAAAAGAAGGGAGTTCCATCGTATCCCTGACTTCTTTGTTGAGACAATCATCCCTCTGCATCACATAGTTTTGGACAAGAACAACATCATCATTTTCATGTGTGCTTGTGGAAGGACCAGGAGTTTGTGCCTCTCCTAGTTCCTTGAGTGCTTCATTTTCTAACTCAAGTGTAAGGCGGTTTCGATTTACCCAGACCTGAAGAAGTCCACTTCTTAGGTTTAGGTTGACTGCATGATCATAGATCCAGTCTTGACCCAAGACAAGAGGCTCAGTGAGATCCTCGTCTTGACACACTAGCACTTTAACTGTCGTTAGCACATCTTGAAGGTAGAGGGGAAGTTCCACCTCACCCATGCAAGGGGTTTCCACACCTCCAAATCCTATGAGATAGGCTTCTATAGGATTGACACTTAAGTTCAACGTTGATCAATTATTCTATGAGAGCTAATACCTGAAACTTCACACATTGCCATATGATACCCTTGATCTGCATACGCCTCTGTCCTAGGCTGATCTCTACCTTGTCTTCTCAACTTCATCCTTCGGATGCGTTCCAAGGCTTCTGCCTGTGCTTCTTCTCGAATTCGTTTTTCCTCTTCTTTACGTTTCTTGGCAGTGTTGAGTCGATTGAGCATTTCCTCAGTGAGGGGTTCTTGATATAGTTTGACTCTGCATCCACTTATGTAGCTTGGGAGAACATCACCTTCGAGTGTAGCTAATTGGACTGCTCCACTAGTGAGATCCTATTAATGATCATAGGTCCATGGCCACGCTTCTCTAGCTTTTTCGCATGTTGTTTCAGGGTATACACCAAAACTAAGTCTCCGGCCTTCAAGCCTTTATCCTTAACATGGGCATCAAAGTACGCCTTTTGTCGTTTCTTATCTGGATATATCCCTGCGGTAGCCCTCAGTCTTGTTTCTCCTAATCGATCAAGGTCAAGGATTCTAGAGGAGAGCTCATGGCCTGTCCAATCATGCTCTTGTGCTACTTTCAATGTAGGTATCAAGAAGTCCATTGGTAGCATTGCATTGTGGCCAAATACCATCTGAAAGGGAGTGGCTTGGAGTACCGTTTTATAGGCAAATCTGTATGCCCAAACAACATGGTGTAGCTATTTGTCCCACTCAGAGCGTTTATTATTCACTAATTTGGTGAGCACATTGCATAGAATCTTATTTGTGCTTTCAGCTTGCCCGTTAGCTTGTGGGTGATAGGGGGCAGACTTCTTGTGTATAACCAAGAATTCTTGGAGTAGATTTTCAATAACTTCATTCAATAAGTGAGTCCCTCTATCACTTACTAGCTCTATAGGTAGCCCGTATCTAGTGAACACATTCTCAAATAAGAACTTAGCGGTCGTCTCAGCATCATTCTTTGTCGTAGCCTTTACCTCTACCCACTTGGTTAGATAGTCAGTAGCCACGATGATATATGCAGTATGTGAACTCTTGGCTAGGGGGGTTAATAGGGCCTACAAAACCTATTCCCCACTTAGAGAATGCATGTCCACCCATCATAGGTTTCAGAGGCATCTCATCTTTGCATATAGGATACTGAGTCCGCTGGCAAACATCACATCTCTTCACGTAGGTATGTGCATCCATGTGAAGTGTTGGCCACCAAAGACCTGCAAATAGTATAGCCTTGATCATCCGATCTGGTCCAAAATGTCCTCCTGCTACACCCTGGTGAGCAGTTTCCAATATCTTGAGGTATTCGCTCTCATGGACACATAATCTGAGGTAACCATCTTTACCACGCTTGTATAGATTGTCACCAATGAGTGAGTAATCTAGGGCTTCTTGTTCTAAACTTCTTTTCCTTGCCAAAGTCATGTATTGTGGGAATGTTTTCGTCCTCAGGAAGGCTATAGTGGTTCACTCCAATCTGGCACTATGGACACTTGATAAAGAGTGGCATGTTCCACAGGTGGTTTAGTGTAGCAGATTGGGCATTCCTTGCACAACTTATGGACATCAGCCTCCATAGTCGGCCCATGCACTCCGAGTCTCCTTAGTGTCTGTAGGGTTCGTTGCCTTGAGTAATGTTGCTTTAATGCACCTACATGTGCTAATCGCAACCATTTTGCGTACTCATCCTCTTCCACACAACAGGCTAATATCCCTTGATCTGTATGCTTGTACATACTTCCTGCCATGATGTGGTACTTTTGGGCTTTTACTACCTCTCTATCTTGAGTGTTTATGACTCGGTGGTTAGGCCCGTATGTCAATACTGGCACTAATGGCTTAGCCCACTGAGGTACAACTTCCAAATTAAATAAGTAAGCATCAAGAAGGTCATCTGATACTCCTTGTGGGGCCTCTCCTGATGTGAGCCTAGAGAGATGATCTGCTCTCATATGAGTTTTTCCTTTCCTTACCACAACCTCAAAGTCGTATTCCATTAGCAAGAGAAACCATCTTACTAATCTACCTGTATTGCATGGCTTGTTTACCAAGTACAACAATGCCTGATGATCAGTGAAAAATTTAAACTTATTTGCAAGCAAATAATGTCTAAAATTTTTAACTCCATACACCATTCCTAATCCTTCTCTCTCAGTAGTGGTATAATTACGTTCAGTTGCATTTAGTTGTCTACTAGCATAGGCAATTGGAAGATCCATATTACCTTCACCAGTAGGTTGTGCTAGCACACATCCAATAGCATAATTGGATCCACATGGACATGAAAGGGCTTATTCCAATCTGGAGTCATCAAGATTGGTGCTGAACACAATCGTTGTTTAAGCTCATTGAAGGAGTTCTCACATTCATCTGTCCACTCAAAATTAGTCAAAAGTCCGTACAAAGGCTTTGCAATGATGGCATACATGTGTATGAAGCATCGATAATAACCACAATGCCCCATGAAGGCTTGTACTTCCTTGACATTCTTTGGCTTCGGTAGTTCTGCGATGGCTCTCACTTTCTCTTCATCAGTGGATATGCCATTCTTTGACACTATGTGTCCTAGAATCTTGCCTTGCCTGACCATGAAAACACACTTTTTTGGGTTCAGGCATACTTGATATTCTCTACATTTGTCAAAGATTTGCCTGAGTTCAGGTATATGTGTTTGTCTAATGTTGGAATGAGCACAGAGATCATCAACATAGACTTCCAAATTCTTCCTCAAGAACTCTTTAAATACATGGCACATTAGTCTTTGAAAGGTTGCAGGAGCATTGGTAAGCCCAAATGTCATTACCTGAAAAGCAAATATGCCCCACTCTGTGGCAAAAGCCGTCTTATGCTGGTCTTCGGGCGCAATGGCTACCTGATTGTAGCTAGAAAATCCATCAAGGAAGCTGTACACTTCCTTGCTTGCTACTCTTTCTAGAAGATGCTTAGTGATAGGAAGCGGATAATTATCTCGAATAGTGGCTGCATTAACCTTCTTCAAATTAATGCACACATGTAGCTTTCCATTCTTTTTGGGCACTACTACAATAGGGGATACCCACTCAGTGTGCTCAATTTCATAGATGAATCCAGCTTCAACCAAGCGATCTATCTCCTCCTTGATCTTAGGAGCGTAGTTATCGTTATAAGTGTATGGCTTCTACTTGGATGGTTTGGCATCTGAGGTCATGGGGATTGTGTGTGAGCATATGTCAGGGTCTACACCTTTTAAATCCTTATAACTCCACACGAATATATCTCTGTATTCCCTTAGCAAAGCTATCAACTCTTGCTCTTCTTCTTTCGTCAGGTCATGTCCTATGTAAGTGCATCTTTCTTCTCCTTCCTCTATGGCTACAACAATTTTCTTGGTGGTTTCCTTGTTATCATAGGCCTCTCCTGATTGTGCCTCACGTTTAGGCATTCTTATCACGACTCTCCTATCATCTAGCTCATACTTTTTAAAGTTTTTAGGGACCTCAAACAAGCATTCGTCCTCTTCTGGTACGACTTCTTTCTTCTTCCTCTTCTTGCCTTCACTCTTGGCGGCCACTTACGTGGTTAACCTCACATCATTGGTAATCTCTTCGTGTCTCTGAGGGTGATCTTCTACCTCATGGAAGTATTCTTCATCTGATGCAAAAGGTGGGTCCATAATGATTGACTCTAGATCGGAGTCACTTGCATCCTCGAATGCATCAGTGCTAGGTTCACATATCTATGGGTTTCCTTTGCACCTACCTCTTTGGCTTTTTCTCTCTTCTCCTCTTCTACTGCCACTTTGCACATCCATAAGTGGGTGTCTTCGTGCATCCATGAGGATCCTGATCCTATGGAATGCACAGACTTAGTATCATCTTTGGCTCTATGGATGGGATTCCATTGGATGGGAGGGACATCTCGTGAGAGTAATCCTTGAGATTAACTTTGGTCGTAACACCTAAGTGTTGCAAGTACAAGGAATTGGTTCCCTAATCGTGTACCACTTGCAACTCCCGCATAAATGTTCTTCCCAAAATCATCTCATAGGCTGCATTTTTGCTAAAGTCACATATAGCAAAAGTATGCTCAAACTCAACACCATAGGTAGTGAGAGTTATTCCCTCTAGCAGTCCTAAAGGTCTTTCAGTGTGACCATCGGCCATCTGCAATTTCATTCTCGTCGGCCTGACTGCTGGCTTGCCCCAGCGTTTCCATAGGGAAGTGGTAGCAATTGCAACTCCTCCACCTGAGTCCAAAATTTCTTTGGTGGTGTACCCCTGATGGGTAATGGGAAGATAGGTGTTTCCTTCTTCTCCTTCGCTCATGTCTCCTATCTTGTCTAGAGGAATTTCTGGCACTATTCTGTGAGAATCTACCTGGGAATGCGGTTTAGCTATCTCTAGTACTTGATTGGCTACATGCTTCCATAGTTCTGGCCTAACTTTGAGTAACTCTTCTAAAGTGAGATTGCATTGCACTTTAGTATTCTTTACTACCTCCGTATTCCTAGGTATGAATGAGTCTTCGTTTTGTACCATGACTGTGGGTGCTCTCATACAAGTAGACTTTGCTTCCCATGGGCCTGTGAAATGGGGTAGCTCTTGTAAGGAATTAGACTCAAAGTCTAATCTCTCGTGAGATTGGGTACTCTCTTGCTCCTCATAAATGGAAGGAATATCTTGAGGGAATTGATCATGTGCATCATCCACCCGTTCGATGGGAGGAGGAACTTCACTTTCTTTAGCCCATTTCTCTTCTTGAATCTCTCGCAGGAACTCTGGTGAATACCTATTCATAGAAGAAGATGTGTCTAGTTCACTAGAATTAGGCACATAAGCTTCCTGGGGGGGGAATGCTTATTCTTTCGCTTGCCTTGTCCTTACTTCGAGAGGCGGGTTTCTTTTCTGATTGTGCTATAAGCCTCTCCAATTTTTCTAGCAGTCCATCAAAGTGCAACTACGTCTTAGCTGAACTAGAGATGTTAAAGAGGCGACTGGCTTCAAACATTGTTTGAGCCAATTCCACCATCTTGGCGCAAATTTTAGTTCGTTCAAGCTCTAGTTCTGCTCTAGGGTAACACTTTTCATGATCCGTTATGGTTCGCCCTTCTTGGATTCTGGCCTGATATGCCTTAAGCATCATGTTAAGATCCTCGGGAGTGGGATTTGCTAGGACTGATCCTACTCTAGGGGGTGGTGGGATTGTGTGAGGTGGGTTGGAAGGTGATGGGAATGGTGGTGGTGGGGTAGTATGAGAGGGAGTTTGAGATGTGAGTTCAGTTATCTTGGCTCTCGTTTCTCTTAAGCTTTCCTCAAGTTTGCTCATTTTCTTTGCCCATTGTCTTTTCATTCTCTCGCGGCTATCTTTTCAGGCTCTCGTCCGTTTCTTGGTTAAGCTCTCAGTTTCACTAACTTCGGCACTCTTTTCTTGGCATAAACCTTGTGTTTGCTGCAATGTCTGAGCTCTCGTGACCACTTGCACTAGTGAAGTGGAAGTCACGCTCCCTGAAGAGTCTACGACTAACCCAATAACATTAATAGGAGTGATTTTTGGAATGTTGTTGGGATTCTTTGGGCAATCTCATATGAGATGCTCCTTTCCGCAATCTTGACAAAAGCCTTGGATTGTTATTGACTAGGGTTGTGTGGGTGCAGGCATGGGGCAATCACAAATGAGGTGATCTCCCTGACATCTGTAGCATGGTCCTCTAGGGAATGGGGTTCTTACTTGCTTAGGTTGAGATCTAGAGTTGGGGTTTGCGTACACGACATTTGCATAATCTGGCTCCCAACTAGGTTCACTCGGTTCTTCACTATAGTAGGACTCACCATGTTCAGGAGACTGCATGTAGTAAGCCTCGGGGCTATCAATATGTGTAGAATCAAAGCTATGGTCACTGGGGTCATTTTCTGATAGTAATGGAGTTACTGGGACTATAGCTCTATTCAAATTCTCTTCTGCAGTTGCATACTTTATGGGAATCATATTGGCTAGAGTAGGAGGTTGTTGGGCTAGCACTGGTTGAGGTCTCTGCTGGGCCTGATATTGTGGTTGGTAGGTTTGTTGAGGCCTAGCATACTGTTGTGGTGGATACTGGTTTTGGTATCTTCCCTGTTGTGGATAGAGCTGAGGGTAGGTTTGCCTAACTGCTTGCTTATTGTATGGGCAATCTTGCGCAGTATGATTAGTGTATCTCGGTTCTATGGTGCAGTACTGACTACTAGGGTCCACTTGGGGTTGAGCCATAATGGGACATACGTTCCCCATATGGTCACCTCCACAAGTATAGCATCTTTTTACTGGGGCAAACCTTGGTATTTTTTTGCTCGATACTCCTAATTTCTGAGCTACTTTCTCGGCGAGTTCCTCAATAGATGTGGATTGCGTGGAAGAGAGGCTAGTAGAACTATCTGAATCTTTGTAGATTTTTGAAAGCTCCAATTCCTCCCCTAGGTTATCCTCAATGTCTATGCACATGCGTACACATTCTTCTATGGTCCTAGGGTCCTTTAAGTACACATATGATCTCAATTTGGTACTTAGCAATCCATGTAGGAATAAAGCCACTTGTTTGGCCGGTGTGGGTAACTCAGGAATAGGGCATCTCTCTAAGTACTGCCTAAACCTTCTTCCTGCAAGTCTAACTGTCTCTTGAGGGGTTTTCTTGAAGCTATGAATCAGTGAGGAAGTATTATGCCTTATGCCACTCTTAGAGAATTCAATGATGAAAGCCTCGAGAAGTTGGTCTATGCTTCTGAACTGCCTCTCATTTAGAGGTTGAAACCATGTAAGGGCTGTGTTCCTAAGAGTGAGACTGAAAGCATTGAACTGCGTGAATAGGTCCTCAACTTGTTCAGCTCTCAAGACTTGTCTAAATTCGGCCACATGATTGTATGGATCTCCAGTGCCATCGAAGTAATTCTTCATGGACTTAACTAGCTGTGTAGGTCTCAAAGTCCTCATGTGCTCTCTAGGTCTTGGCAGAGGGAATTCATCTACATTTATTGGATTTCTTGGAGCTCTAAGTCTCTCAGGTTCCACTCTATCCATTTCTGTTCTCGTTCTTTCTCTTCCCAATGGGTTGGCAAAGCTTACTTCTAGTCTATCTCTACTTCTGTCCCTTTGAGCTCCATGAGCTTGGGATGTTCCATCTCTGTGATGGCCATAAGAGACGGTAGATCTTGGTTGGGGGAAAACAAATTCACCCTTCCAAGTGTAGGCATGCCTGCCATGCTCCGTGACTACAAAGATTCTCTCTGAAGTATTGTCTAAATAGGTCACCTTGCCTGGGCTATCAGGATCTTTGAACTCATAGATCGTGATTGTTCCTACCTCATTCGGCTGTTCAGGCTTATACCTCCAAAAGGCTTCGTCAGTCTCTCGATTTAGAAGCAGATCTATGCTCTTATTGTCCTGGGGAATCCACTCTGGCATGATAATCCTAGTAAGAACTGATTTTCCTCGAGGGGTTTTAGGCTCTCCACCTATGTTTCCTTGCTCTAGATCTCCTATGTCCGTTTCTGGGATCACATTACCAAATTCGTCTGTCCTATCTGGGTGACTGGTGACTACGTATATGGTTCCTTCTTTGTCCCGGTATGCTCAATTTTCAAACTTGAGTACTGGATGTTCAATTCCAATAGGTCAGTCAGGGTTTTTAATTTGGACTACAGATCTTTCTAGGTCGTCCTCATAGATGTAAGCACCAAATCGGTTGGTCCTAAGGTATTCGAGTTCCATCTTGTAAAGACCTTCAACCCTTTGTAAGTATGGCACACCTGAACTTCCTGTGGGTCTCTCCATGCCTTGAGACGTCTCTGATTCACTAGTCTCAGAGCTAGAGTAGTGTGAAAAATGGCTCAACTGCTGGGCCCAGGACCTAGGAGTATGATTGACACTAGGCTCTGAAGACCTAAGACTTTGTATATCTCTTCCTAGGTGTCGCCTTGATCTAAGGTTCATATGCCTAATTGAGTAGTCCCAAATTTCCCCAGTGCAACCTCGTTGCTGAATTCTTTTGTATCAGTCACTTGGTTCTTTTTTTTATGTTGATTATCATGTTTAAGTTCTTGTGTGATATCACATCGCTAGGAATATTTGAGTGATTCTCCGCACTTAAAGTTGTTCATACCACATTAAGTTCTTTTCTTTTAAGTTATCAATCGCCAAGAGACTATCTTTATGCTTGAACTTGAGTATTTAATAGTCTTCAACTTGATAGATTCCTATTGTCGCCCTACCTTACTTCAAGCAATCCTCGCACTTAGCCTAAGCTAGGAATTGACAAAGGAAGTTGAGAATATTCCAACCTCACTTGCTGCTCCCTTGCCCTTTGGTGCTCAAGAACCCTGGTTCTCAAGCTTGCAAAATGCTCTTGCTTTGGATGCCCTCAAGCACTCTCAATGGACCTGCAAAAGTCCTCAGGTTAGCTCAAGACTTAAATTCAAATGACAGAACAATTCACTTCCAAGCATGTACTTCAGATATCAATTTGCACTGTGTCTTTATGGAAAACAGTTCTAGAGATCCCTTAGTTTTCTTCCCCCTGGGTAGGGTCACTTCAAAATAGTATATCTAGAGATCCCTTAGTTTTCTTCCCCACGAGCTTTCCAACAAAACAAAAATCACAGCAAAAGGATTTCGTATGAGAAAATTATGACTGTTCAGGGTTCTAGGGTTAAAACAGGGTTCAAACAGGCTGACAGTTCCCATGATTTTTCTCAAAAATACAAGTGTAGGGGCCTCACAAAGTGCTAATTGTTTGACAAGTATGCCCAAAGTTACCCCAAAACTTGGAGCACTAATACCCTAAAATTTTAGCCAAAAAAGCATGTTAATCACGATCGACAGGTTCATCAATCGCGATTGACAGAGGTGTCCGTCGAGGCCTGTCGGTCGCGATCGACACGTCAATCGTGATTGACAGTGTCAATCGCGATCGACAAAGTCGGTCGTGGGTCCTGTCAATCACGATTGATGGTGTCAATCACGATCGACACTTTTTTCGCAATTTTCGTCATAATTTCAGTCAATCGGGGATGTGTCCATTGCGATGGACACGTGGCAACGCGAGTCTTTGAGTCAATCATGAAATTTCAATCGGTCGCGATCGACAGTGTCGATCGCGATTGATTGAATCCTACATGGCAGTCCGTCGTGGTCTGTCGATCGCGATCGACAGGGTCTGTCGGTCGCGATTGACAGGTTCTATCGCTCACGATTGATAGAGGTTGTCGATCGTGGTTGTCAGTCGCGATCGGTAGTGTCGGTCGTGACTGACAGAGAAAAACGGAATTTTTTTACTGTGATTTATGATTTAGAATGTGCTCATCTTGTGTGTCATTGTGGTGTACTTTGTTTTACCAAAAGCTCAATTTTTCTATCGATCGCGATCGACAGAGGTCTGCGACACAGAGACAGTTCCGAGCTTTTCCGTACTTGCGCAGCGTGCTGGAGACGATGATACAGCTACAACCTGCAAGATCACTCAAAAAACATGCAAAAACAGTGCACACAATCCGCTCTCTCGCTCTCTCTCACAAGTGGAATGAGGGAAATAGAGGGGAGAAGGTGATATGATCAAAAATTGAAATTTTTCGCGATGATGATGATGGAGATGGGAGATGGTGAGGATGATGATGGTAATGATGATGATGAAGTAAGAAAGAGAAAAGTAAGAAAAAGTAAAGAAATTACCTACTACGCCAACGTCACAACTCTACGTCTTACCATCACACGCTCGTCCTCAAAGCTCGATCCCCGACAACGGCGCAAAAATTTGGTGTAGCTCAATGATGAGTAGCACCTCCTTTAATGTCAATCCGGGAAGACGTGAGGATGGTATGAAGACCTCGAACAAGTGATGGCACAAGTGTGTGAGTGAGAAGCACACCAACATGCACACACATACACACACACACGCACACAAGGCAAGACAAAGAGAGATAGACAATGGAGTTCTTTAGATTACTCAAAAGTGCTCTTACAAGTTCAATTCTACAACAATCTACCCTCAAAAATGAGCTCTCTAGCTCTTTTTATAGTTTTTGACTAGCTTTGGCCCTGTCTAGACCTAGTGTCCGACCTAGTTAAAAATTAGGTTCTAGGGCCTATTCTGGGGCTCAAATGAGCTCAGAAAATTATGAAAATTTATAGGTAGGTACTTCTAATGCTCCTCAAGCTCAAGGACTCCTTGGCTTGCACAAAATGGAGTTACAAAAAGGTGGAATGGTATTTACAATGGTGTGGAGTGACTAAAATCACTATTTGGAAAATATTAATTTAGGAAAAAACGATGGCCTATTTGCCAGATCTTCTTTGACTGCTTTGTTTGCTTGCCCTTCTCGTTGGCTCCCTTTTCTTGTAAGTCCTTGACCGCCCTGACCACTATCAACAGTCACTCATGGAGATGGCGAGGTGTATGGTCAAGAGTTAGGCTTTACCACATAGTTTCTGGCTTAAGGTTGTTATGTGTGAAACATATGTACTTAGTAGGTCTCCCACTAAAGCATTGTAGTCTATCACTCCATATGAGGCTTGGCATGGTCCTAAGTCGTCTATTGCTCATCTGTGTGTTTTTGGTTGTCTAGCGTATGCATTAGTGTCTGAACAACATTGCACAAAATTGGATGATAAAGTAGTAAAATGTATTTTTGTAGGGTGCAGTTCTGAAAGCAAAGGCTATTGTGCATATCATCCATAGACTAAACACATTTTGGTTAGCCATGATGTTGTTTTTGTGGAAGATGCTATTCAGCCTTTACTTTCATGTATGAAAGAGACATTTGTTATCTCCAAAGACATGTATGATACTTTGCTGCCTCTTTTTAGAGGTGAAAAGTCTAGTGTTGGTCCTAATGAGGCAACTTCTCAGCCTTTACAGGTCTCATTTGATGATGTGGATCATTCCATTTCTGATGCAGATTTGCATGATGCACTTGTTGATGAGAGAGGTGATATTGAGGAGGCAAAAACTATGCCAAAATGGCTCGTGCAAACTTTGTGTGATAGAAAATTAGATGCACCTCTATCATACCATACTCGTTCAAGATCTTATAGTGTCTCTTTTGCACCAGATTTCTATGCTATGGCTGCCTCTAGTCTCTCTGATGAGATTGAGCCTCTTTTGTTTGATGAAGTACAAAATTCTGAACATTGGATGGCTGCAATGC
Source organism: Ceratopteris richardii (assembly GCA_020310875.1). Taxonomy (NCBI): domain Eukaryota; kingdom Viridiplantae; phylum Streptophyta; class Polypodiopsida; order Polypodiales; family Pteridaceae; genus Ceratopteris; species Ceratopteris richardii. The sequence continues at coordinate 156,321,653 of CM035430.1, forward strand.
AATCTGAATATGATGCTATCATGAAAAATGGTACATGGCCTTTATGTTACTTGCCTCCTAGCAAGAAGGCCATTGGCACTTAGTGGGTATACAAGCTAAAGCATAAACTTGATGGAACAATTGACACGTATAAGGCTAGGCTTGTTGCAAAGGGTTATGTGTATGAAAGAGGCATTAATTTTGATGAGACCTTTGCACCTACATGTTGAATGACTACTCTTCGTAGCATCCGTGCACTTGTAGCTCATCATGGTTGGAATTTACATCAGTTGGACATTAATACTGCATTTAAGAATGGTGACTTCCATGAAGAAGTGTATGTTTTTTAGCCCCGTGGATTTGTGCAAAAAGAGCATGAAAACGAGGTTTGTAGCTTAAAGAAGGCATTATATGGTTTAAAGCAAGCACCATGTGCTTGATATGAAAAGGTGCATGCCTATCTGATTGTAGATGGTTTTGAGAACAATCCAATTGAAAAGAACCTTATATATAAGTGTGCTAATGATGTGGTTTTGATCATCCAATGGTGGTCGTTTCACTCAATTTTGACACTCCTACCTCAAGTTATGAGCAAAATATTGAGTCGCGGGAAAACCTTCCTACACTTCAACACTTCCTACACTTCGCACACACCTTAACAACAGCAAACAAACACTTTCATTGATAGAAAACACTTCCTAACACTCTTTTCCAGCAATACACATGCACACAAGCTCACAAAGAAGAAGATACAGAGAGGAGAAGACACAAATTCGAATTTCTGTGCTCTTGATTCTCACAATGGCAAAAAGTCTTTACAAAGAGTCACAAATTGACTTATATACTTGTGCCCTAAAAATAGTCCTTTCACACAAGAGACCGGCACTTTATTCACTAAAAGGCTAATTTCCTACTAGTTTACATGGGTAAGCTACTAATCTTCAGTGGGGATGCATCTAGAGGACTCCTCTAGTGCCTTTACAACGGAAAATATATTACAAGAATGGTTATAATACAAAAATAAGGTGTCAAAATCGGAAAAATTTTGGGGCCCTTCATTTTCTCTGCCTTGTGCTCTTCTTTGCTCTGCAACAGTCTCCCCCTCTTTGTCTCTGTCGTCCCTTGACAGGCTTTACTTCTGTCATCGCACGCATCCCTTGGTCAGTTCTACCTGTTCATCAGTCTTGCATTACGTTTTAGTGGTCCTCTGATTTGTCCTGGTTGCACACATCGGACCCTGCTGTTTTACTTAAGCCTGTTCACCTTCTTTTCCCTGCGCGCAACCCTTGGTCAGTTTTGCCTGTCGGTCAGACTGGCATTCCGTTTTAAAGGCCCTGTTCAATATTTGTCTTGACATCCTCTAGGCCTGATGCATTTGGTTTGCCTGTTAATTCGGGTTGCCACGCATGCCATCTGTAGACATATGAGGATGTAGCTCTTCAGCCTTGATCTGAACCTTCTGTTGATCAAGAGGTTGAAGCACCCTCGTGTGGCTGCGTGCTTTTCCTTGGTGTGTGTGCCCCTGCGGGGCTCTGTGCAGAGATGGGTGTTGCGCCCCTGCGGGGCTTCTTGCAGAGATATGTCTTCAAATATGATCTTTCTAGTGAAGCTTCTTTCGTTGTCTTCTTCTTTTCTTCTTCTTGCTTGATTCTCCCTCAAGACTGCCCCCCTCCTGGACTCTGTCGTCCCCGACAGGCTTTGACAAGCGACGGGCGTATGTTCTATATACTTTTTGCTCTGTGTCATTAAGCAAATTGGCTTCACGTATCATTAACTGTTTCCATTGTTCTGCCTTCACACCGTCATTTGGCGGCTGTCTATGGTCCGCGAAGAAGCTCAGTTCGTATGCCACTAATCTGGCATTCAGGTTAGATGACATCTTTAAAAATATTTCGAAATCTATTTCAAAAAATCCAGTGAAGAATGCTTCTTCAAATGTTTGCATATAAGTACTTGGCAAAAACATAATCCTGGAATAATATGCCATTATTGTAGGTCGGCTAGGCATAACAGACAGGTAAAAAATGAGTATGTCCATTCCTTGATTAATACCAATGAAATTCAAAAATGTATAGGCTGCGTGTTTGAAGACCTTCAATACTGTAAGTATCATACTGAGTATTTTATTTGTCATCTTTACAGTTACATCTGGTACTGTTGCATAATTTTGCAGCCAAAATTCAATGGTTTTTACCATGCACTCTTCCGTAGGTAGCGGACTTGGAAGCAGAGGATAATTTAGCCACTGTTTATTTATGGCACCAGTTTTTTGCATGTCCAAAATTTCTCTGGTTTCTCGTCGACGTGGTATAGGACAAAATGAAGGGTTTACCTGTAGGAAATATGGTGCTGCTTGCCAATGCACCCGTAGTGTAGGATGTTTTTCCAAAAACTTTCTCCTCCAAACAGGTTGCGCAGCTTCAAATTCTTCTTGAGTGTAAGCGAATGCATCATGTTTGAAGTTTAGCTGCTCATCTGGACTTTTCTTTGTAATCTTCTTTATATATTGTCTTGTTTTCTCTTTCAATAATCCGTACGGAATGTTGAAAGGCTTCATTATCTTGTCTAAGTCTTTACCTTTAATCTTTGCTTCTTTCATGACTTTGATGACTTCGTTTTCAAAACTTTCTGTCAACCGGGACACCACTAGTGCCCGTTCCTTCTGACTTATTTCTGCAGTATATGGCATTGGATGATCATCATGTATGTCCGCCATCTGCTCGTGTATTGGAGAATTATAAATCGGGGGAGATAGAGGCCGTACCTCTACCTCGTCAGTAGGATTTTCTTTTGTTGGCTCTACTGGTGTCCCGATCGGTGCTTTCTCTTTCACTTGGGTCTCTAATTGTGTTAAGCGTTCATTCTTCTCTTTTATTTCTTGCATCGCTGCTCTGAGTGCTTCGTTTGCTGCAAGCAATTCATTGCCAATTTCTACTACATGGTCCATGTTTTCGCTGTAACTTCGTACCAGTTTGGCGTTCACATTTTGTAATTGCGTTTTTCCAGTTCATTTGTTTCATTGGTGTACTTTCTTTGCCACTCTTCTGCTCGGGCTTGCTCTTGCTTTAGCAAATCTGCATATTTTGCAACCTGATCTCTTAATTCTTGCTGTGCGGTTTCTGATGTCTCCTGCTTTTCAATGGGCTGATCATAAAGTAATGACTTCATCAGTTCTTTATTTCTGTTTCGTAAAGTATCATTCTCCTCCATGTACACTTTTAGTTGTGTTTGAAGCAGATTGCTTCTAGCTTTTATTCTCTCCTTGTCTGCTTCACTGGCTTCATGTATCTTTGTAGATCTATTAATTGTGCCTGGAGTTGGTGATGCTGGTTCATCAATGTATCACATTGTGTTTTTACATTGAGTAACTCTGTTTCCTTATTTGCCATTTCTTTCAGGGTCTGGATGAGTTGTGATGACAATTTTTCACTCATGATTTGGAATTGACTCTTTTCCCTCATGGCCTTATCATAATCTGCATCTATATCCATCATCTCTTGTTGTGTATCCATGGCCGTTTGGATCATTTGTTTTACAACCGGCTTTAACTGAGTAACATCCACATTTAACCAGGTTTTAGGAATATTCGGTTCTGCTCCTGTTGTCACATCTTTTCCTTGTGCTATGTGTAATGTAGTGTCATGGGGCTGCCTAATGTGGAGTTGTATGCTTGGCTCAGCCTCCATGTGGTTGATTTTGCCTTGAGGTGTATCATCTGGAACCTCGATTGCAATTGGCTCTTTGTTTTGTAATATGTCTGAGTCCGCGTTCACTGGAGTTTGTATCTCCTCTTTGATAGGTGGCCTCGGGGCTTCATTATTCACGGGGACTTCTTTCACACTTATCTTTGATTGGTCATTTAGTTGAATCATGTGCACCTTATCCCCATGTTGTTCGATATTCTTCGCTTGCGACTGTTGGTTGTCAGGTGTGACTTCAACTTGATTAATTTTCGTCCATTCTTCCTCGTGAGTTTCTGTTCTTATATCAGTATCCAATGTATCTTTCTCGGGACTAGATTCTTCGTTGGAGCTTGAATCATCTAAGCCCAGTGCTTTGTATCTGGCAGCTTGTTCTGGGGTCTTTTCTTTACTCCATTGTTGCTTTTCTTGACTTGCTTGTCTGTAGTGATGACCTTGAACATTCAGATTCACTTGCCCTTGCATGTACTGATGTGTCTCTTCCAGGGCAGCGGAGAGATCTCTCTTGGTGATTGGCATTTGGACTACAGGAATGTTTGGTAAATTATGTGTCCTTTTTGACTGAGGTGTAGCTTGGGCTTCTTCCTCTCTTAGGCGCTTTGTACCCCTCATGGGTTTTTGTGAACTAGTTCCTGCTTCTTCCACGGCAATAGCTGCTTTCTTTTTTCTGGGAACCATGGCGGATTTGGCATATTGGGCTAACCCCTCTGAGGTTGGCAACTCACGGAGACAATTTTTCATATCAAGGGCCTCATAGATAAGTAAGGTTAACGCAGAACTACCATTTAGAAACTTCTTCTGACCCCATTTCTTCTTGGCTTCAAATAATCTGTCTTGGACATAAGGATTCAGATTCACTTTATTGTCAATTTGCCTCATAGCATGTGACAGTAGTTGTACAACAATCTTTTGCGGTGCGGTGTATCTATGCATACTTGGGAAAAAAAGTGTTGGTGCACTAGGCGAACAACATCTTCAATATCGGTTCTGTTAATGTCCAAAAAGGATCTCTTTTTTGGATCATGACATTCCTCTTTGACATTGGTGATTCCTTCTTGATTCCATCCGAAAGCTTTGTTGATTAACTCATGAGTGAATTGTATGGTTTTCCAAGTACCAACTTTATCCAATACTCGGGCTTCAGGAACCGATGCCTTATTCGATGCAGGCTAAAGGGTGTTCATCACTTGCGTGCATCTCTGGAAATCTGGTAGATAAATTGGCAATTTGAGAAATGCCTCTATTCCTGCCTGTGTCCACACATCCGTGATTCGAGGTAGTCCTTGTTCGAGAGTCTTGAAGTCTTGTGACATAATGGGGAAGTAATGATCTCTATCCATGATTTTGATGGTTGCCATGAAAATAAGTTCCGATACTGGTTGGTCATCAAGAAACCAATGGCCTCTTGCTTTTTTTATTGATTCCAATGGAAGAAGTTGCACCTCTTCCTCTTGCGTAGCTTCAGAATTGGGAGATGCCATCTGCACTCAATTGATGGCAGTAATTAGTCACCGAATAATATTTAGAATCATCCTTCATCTATCCTTTATTAGATTGGCAATTCTCCACGTGAATGGTGTCGTCCCTTTCCCGTGGGTGTGAGAAAGGTAATACCTGGATTTTTCCATATTTTAGGTATTTTTATATTTTCTTCTGAAAAGAAAAACAGAAAGGTTAGTTCATAGCCGAAGCGGTTATTATTATTATTATTATTATTTTTTTTTTTGAGGTATTTTCTTAATGTAGGTACAAGTGCTCTCCTATTCCCCGAGAGGAGAATGTGCTTACTATCCTGAAATAGAAGAATACTGTGCCGAATGCTTGGCCTTGTAATGTGGCCCTATCATGCATACTTTGGGTCCTGATAACTCCAAATGTGTGCAACTTGAAGTAGTTGGATGATGCATGCAGTTTGTCTTGTCTTTCAGCAACCAAATCTGCTTTACTCTATTGGGACGTATTGTATCCCAAACATTCTGATGAATGCGGTGCTTCTCATGTTTTACGTCTGCTCTATCTGCTTTTTGAATCTCGGATTGGCTTGTGTTGCAACTGCATACTCCTTCTCTTTCCTGTAGCTATTCTTCTTTGGTTGTTTTGCCCTTAGACCATATTGGTTCTCCTTGTGCAGTGGTTCATCGTTTCGGTTTAGCATCTTTGGAGCACATGATTTTGGAATCCATATTTGCACTCGATCCAGTTGGGCGGCTACTACTTTCTTTGGAATCCATATCCTAGCAATTTGTCGTTGACTTTGGTGTTCAAAATGATTTGTCTTCTTGTTTGATTGGTCGTTCTGATGTCGAAGATGTTTCTGTTGTTGAAGATATGCATCGGTTTGATCCTTCCTTATCCAAGCTTGTTTAGTGTACGGAATAGGGTATAGTCTAATAGGTGTAGACTTGGGATGATCCTTGGAATTAGTCTCTCTTGCGCTTGGTTCTCCATTAGGGCTGTTTTCAGGTGAACTGACACTCTGGTGACTTGCTAAACTAGAAGATGGAAGGCAAGCAGAATTCTGTGTCTCCTCACAGGAAGTACTAGAGGAAGGCGTTTCCACAGTGCTGGTGAACATACATTCATCATCATGTTTATGAGAGTGAGCTCACGGATCTATTTCTTCAGTTTTGATTGGTCGTTCGCCTAGCATACTAAATACCTCTCGATGTCCTATCTTTGCTGAGATGTATCATAAGGCCAATTGAATGGTCACTTTATATTCGTATATCCAATCTTGACCTAACACTACGTCTTCGAGTAAGTCGTGATCATGACATACTAAGAGTTTTTGTTCCATTGTGTTGTTTCCTAAGTGTAGAGGTAAGGTAATCTCTCCTATACACTTGGTGATCCTTCCTCCTATTCCTATCAGTTGTGCCTTTGATGGATGTAATTCCTCCTTGAGTGTCTGTGTTAATGAATACTTGATACAGCTTGTAGCGGCTCCTGTGTCAATGAGAGCATCCACTAAGTGGTACTCCATTTTTCCGGCTCCCAAATTCAAATATGGTTGTGTCCTTTGTTGACCTAGGTTTTCAGTGGCTCTAAAATTAGCCATTGGGATGAGTTCTTCTCCTAGTCGATATCTCTCATCTCTCTCTCTCATCCACTCTTTCCGTTTCTTGATTCGTTCTAGTGCTTCCTGTCTTTCTTCTTCTCGTATCCTTTCCTCCTCGATGCATCTATTCTTGCCCTTGATTAATCGTGACATTGTTTCTTCAGTCAATGGTTCTAGATATTTTTTCACTCGACACCCACTGATATAGTTTGGTAATACTTCTCCATCTAGGGTTGCTAAGCTGATGGCTCCACTAGTAGATATTTGATTGATGATTAATGGGCCATATCCTCTCTTTTGTAACTTCTTAACGTGTTGTTTCAGAGTATATACCAAAACTAAATCTCCTTCCTTCAAATTTTTGTCTTTAATATGAGCATGAAAATATGCCTTCTGTCGCCTTTTAGCCGCATAAATCCCTGCTACTGCTTGTAACCTAGTTTCATGTAGCTTCTCTATTTGATCCAATTGAGCTGAGAGTTCATGTCCCGTCCACTCATAAGTTGTTGCTACTCTGAGAGTGGGTATTAAGAAATCAATTGGCAAAATAGCATTTTGTCCATACACTAAGTTAAACGGAGTAGTGCCTATGGCGGTTTTGTAGGCTACTCAAAATGCCCATAAAGCATGATGTAATTGCTTATCCCAGTCAGATCTTCCAGTGTTAACAATTTTTGTGAGAACAGTACACAAGATTTTATTTGAACTTTCGACTTGTCCATTGGCTTGTGGGTGATAAGGTGCTGATTTCTTATGAATTACCAAGAATTCATTCAGTAAGGCTTCTATAACTTCATTCACAAAGTGCGTACCTCTATCACTCACAATTTCTATCAGTAGTCCAAATCTAATGAAAACGTTCTCGAAGAGAAACTTGGCCGTAGTTCTTGCGTCATTTTTCTTGGTTGCTTTGGCTTCAACCCATTTGGTCAGATAGTCTGTGGCTACAATTATATATTCGGCATGGGATCCTTTAGCTGGGGGGCTAATAGGTCCTATGAAGTCTATTCCCCATTTAGTAAAAGCTCTGGCACTCATCATGGGTCTCAGTGGCATCTCATCTCTTCTAATTGGATATTTCGTTCGTTGACAAGTATCACATCGTTGCACATATGTTACGGCATCTTGATGTAGAGTTGGCCACCACATTCCAGCAAAGAGAATCATTTTTGCTATCTTATCTGCAGAGAAATGTCCTCTTGCAGCTCCTGTATGTGCCATCTCTAAAACAGCAAGATACTCGTCTTCATGAATGCACATTCGCAAGTGATTATCTCTTCCTCTTTTGAAGAGTTGTTTTCCAATAAGAGCATAGTCCTTACTTTGTTCTACAAGTGCTCGTTTTCTTGCTAGAGTGGCTCCTTCTGGGTACTCTTGGGTCTTTAAGAACTTCACCAGAGGCATGCTCCATCTTGGTGCTATAGTGGAGTAGCATAGAGTGGAGTACTCTTCTGGATTCCGTTCTTGACAGGTTGGGCAGGTTGATACATAGTTATGCGCATCCCTCTGCATAGTTGGCCAATATATGCCCAATCTCCTTAGTGTTTGCCATGTTCCGTTTGCATTTAGATGAGTTTTCCATTGATTTACATGTGCTTTCTGAAGCCACATTTCTTGTTCCTCTTCTTCTACGGATCTCATGAGTAATCCATTTGAATCTTGGTGATACAAACTTCCAGCAATGATATGAAGGTTTTTAGTCTTCCATAGGTCTTGGGTTCGGTTTGGTGTGATTCCATTTTTTGGTCCATGCGTAAGTATAGGGACCAATTTTTCTGCCCACTGTGGACATACTTCAAGATTAAAAAGGTACGTATCTGGCAGATCATCTGGTACTCCTATGGGTGGTTCTCCATGTGTCATTCTTGATAGGTGATCCGCTCTTATGTGGGTATTTCCTTTCTTGACTACTACTTCAAAATCAAATTCCATCAACAATAGAAACCATCATACTAGTCGTCATGTATTACAAGGCTTATTGACTAAGTACAGTAGGGCTTGATGATCAATGAAGAATTTGAATTTGTTTGCCAATAAGTAGTGTCAAAACTTCTTTACTGCGTACACCATCCCTAGGCCTTCTCTCTCGATTGTGGTATAATTACACTCTGCTTGATTTAATTGTCTACTGGCATAGGCTATAGGGTGGTCTAGCTTTCCTGTATCTGCAGGTTGAGCTAAGATGCAACCAATGGCAAACTTGGATGCATCTACATGAATGTGAAATGGCTTATTCCAATTGGGTACTCGAAGGATTGGCGCTGAACTCAATCGACTCTTTAATTCGTTAAAGGCTTTCTCACATTCTTCAGTCCAATTAAATAGCGTCAATAATGCATAAAGAGGTCTAGCAATTATGGCATAAATATGTATGAATCTCCGTTAGTAGCCACAATGTCCCATAAATGCTTGGACTTCTTTAGCAGTCTTTGGTCTCGATAAATCCAGAATTACTTTGATTTTGTCTTCATCTGTTGAGATTCAATTTTTGGAGACAATATGTCCCAAAAGTTTTCCTTGGCGAACCATGAAGACACATTTTTTTGGGTTGAGGCATACTCAATATTGTCGACATTTGGCAAAGATCTTTTCTAGTTCAGGGATGTGCTCTGATCGTACAGCTGAATAAGTACATAAATCGTCCACATATACCTCCATACTCTTTCTCAGGAACTCTTTGAATACATGGCACATCAATCTCTCGAAGGTGGCTGGGGCATTAGTTAGACCAAAAGGCATGACTCTAAAGGCATATACTCCCCATTCAGTTGCAAAAGCTGTTTTGTGTTGGTCCTCAGGAGCAATGGCTACGTGATTATACCCTAAAAAACCCTCCAAAAAACTATACACTTCCTTCCCTGCCACTCTTTCCAACAGATGATCAATAATAGGTAATGGGTAACTATCCCTTATGGTAGTGGCATTTACTTTTTTCAGATTTATGCATACTCTTAACTTCCCATTCTTTTTCGGTACAACCACCAAAGGTGACACCCATTCCGTGTGCTCAATCTCATATATGAATCCATCATCTAACAACTTATCTATCTATTCCTTTATCTTTGCTGTGTACACATCATTGTATGTATACGGTCTTTGTTTAGAAGGTTTGGCTTCGGATGTCATGGGGATTCTATGAGCACATATAGATGGATCTACTCCTTTCAAGTCCTTATAGGTCCAAGCAAAGACATCCCGATATTCCCTTATGAGGCGTATTAACTCTTGTTCTTCCTCCACTGAGACATCCTGTCCTATGAAAGTACATCGCTCCTCTCCTTCTTCTAACGTTACTACTATCTTCTTAGTTTGCTCTTTGTTGTCGTATGTTATTCCCGGCTGTGCTTCTCGTTTTGGCATTTGAATAGCAATTCTTCTCTCTTCTACTTCATATTTTTTGAAGTGTGCGGGCACTTCAAATTGGTCTTGAGGCTTGTTTTCTTCATCAATTTTTGCTTTTTCTAATCCCAGCTCCTCTTCCTGTGTTGGTTCTTGATTTATTTCATGAGCTATGACACTTATTTCTTGAGTTTCATTTTCTGTTTCCATGTGTTCTTGCTCCATTTCAATGCTCTCATAGTCTTCCTTCCATTCCTTTTCTATGAATTCTCCTTCTTCAGCCTCCTGAAGGACTACCACATATAGACTAACGTCATATCCTTCCTCATCAATACATTCATTCATAGTTATTACTTCTTTGTTCACACATACATCGAGGGTCGCTAAAATCTCCATCCAACCGTGAGGTTCAAACTCTTCATCCAAAAAGACTTGAGGCATGTAAGCTGGATCTTGTACAGACCTAGCTACTCCTTGCCTTTGCTGCCATCCCTTTCTCCTATCCTCTTCCTTTTTTGCAGTTTGGCATATCCATAGATGAGCGTCCTCGTTCATCCATGATTGATCACTTGAACCTATACTATGAACCGACTGATTATCTTCCTCCTTATGAATCTGATTCCATTGTAAGGGGGGAACATCTTGATATGTGTATGTGTGGAGATTTATTCTTGTGGTGGTTCCTTCATGCTGTAGGTATACAACATCTTTTCCCCAATCTTGCACTACCTTTAGTTGTCTCATGAAAGGTCTTCCAAGTATCATTTCATAATTGCTAGGCCTTTCAAATTGACATATTGCTAAGGTATGTTCGAATTCAACTCCGCATGTGGTAAAAACTACTCGTTCCAATAGTCCCAAGGGTCTTTCAGTGTGTCCATCTGCCATTTGTATCTTCATGCGTGTTGGCCTTAGAGCTAGTTTTCCCCATTTTTCCCAAATTTCCTTAGTTGCTATTCCTACTCCAGCTCCTGGATCTAAAATGGCTTTGGTGGTGTAACCCCTGTAGGTAATTGGAAGGCAAGTGTTTCCTTCATCTCCCTCACTAAAATCTCCTACCTTATCGGCTGGGATTTTTATTGTGTTTACTTCATCAGATACCTCTTTTTCTTCCGTCTTGATCTCCAATTGACTGGTCAGTTTCTCCTTCAAATGTGGTTTGATCTTCAAAAGTTCTTCCAATGTTAGGATACAAGGGATTTTTACTTTTTTGAGATGTTGTATGATATTCGATGTTTGGACTAATGGGTTTGGTTCTTTTTTCCTTATTGAGGGAATGCAATATAGTTCCGAATTATGTTCGTACTCTCCTGTATAATTTGGCAAAGCCTTTACATCTTCATTCTCTTTGTCACTTGGATCCATTGGTAATATTCCTTCTGAATTCAATTCAGGTATTGAATCCTCTACTCCCTCTTCCGCTTCTATCTCTTCAAAGGGCGGTTCAATTCCTTCCACTTTCTTCCATCTGTCTTCTTGGACTCTAGCCCACAAATCTTTAGGCCATTCCCCTTCTACTTCGGGAACAATGGAACCATCCCTTTTTTCCTCACAATAATTTCCATCATGTGTCTTACCTACTTTGGGTTTCTCATGATCTTTAGCAATGACACACTCTTTGAATTCTCTTTCGGAAATTCGAGTATTGGGTAATGGCGACGCAGGTTTTTCTAAGGTCTGTTGAGCAACTTCTATTAATTTTTTGCAGATCTCCAACCTCTCTTTCTCTAGGTCACCTCTAGGATATGCTCTTTCATGTTGTTCTATGGTAGCTCCTGCTCTTATTCGTGCCTTGTATGCCTGAATCCACATGGCTAATTCTTCAGGCATGGGATCTGCTAAAACTGATCCTACCTCTTCTTTTTTATACTTTCCATTTTTATTTTCTTCTTCAAATATCGGTTCCTCTTTTGGATTTTGTTCGCTCTTCTCATTTTCCTTCTTCTGCAGTAACTTCTTTTCTTTTATCCTATCTCTACGGTTCTTCCATCTTTGTGTCCGTTTACTTACAATACTTTTCTCAGGCTCTTCTGAGTCTTCAACTCTTTGAGGTGTAGGTGGGTTTGCCTCTTTGTAGCTTTGATTTTGTTCCTCTGCCTTTTCTGTGGTCTCTCTAGCTTTGGCTCTTGTTATCGCTTTCAATGGTATAGTGTATTCCTTGTCACTCCCTGACGATTCTATTACTTCTATCACATTGATTTGCACATTGGAGGTAACCTTGTTGGGATTCTTGAGGCAATCTCGGAAAAGATGTTCCTTACCACAATCACTATAGTAGCCTTCCCAGACTCGTTGTGGTGGTGGTGGGTTTGGCAATGTACATTCTCTGATATAATGATCACCTCCGCATCTATAACATGGTCCTCTAGGTACAGGCGGTATGTTCATAGGTCGGGGGGTATGGGTGCTCTAGGGGCTGTGTACATCATTGACACATAGTCCTGCTCATATCTGTAAGAACTATCTGGTACTTCCATGCCATAGGCATATGGTTCGTACAGTTGTCCATATTCTATGATAGAGCTTTCATAAGTGGAATATGCTCCTTGACTATGGTCGTAGGGTGGGTCATATGATTCACTACTAGTCAATGGTGCGGCTGGGACTATAGCTCTCTCTAAGTTTTCTTCAGGTTGAGCTACTTTCACCGGGACAACATTCTGAGGGTGGGGCGGTTGTTGTCCTAACACTGGTTGTGGTTGAGTGTATCCTTGATAAGCATACGATCGTGGTACTGGAGCTTGCTGCTGATATGTGGGATATCTAAAGGCTTCACCTCCTTGATCTCTCTGAGGGCATCCGTAAGGTGTCATGACAGGTTGCATGGGTCTTGATTGCCTATTGTAAGGACAATTTTCTATGTTGTGATTTGTATATTTTTGCTCAATACTGCAATACTGCAGAGGTCCCGGGACAGGTGGTCTATTGTACGCATAAGCAGGTGGTGGGACTACTCCCCTAGTACACAAATGAGAAGGATGATCTCCTCCACAATGCATACATCTCCTAAGCATGGGCACTCTCATTGGGTTGTTGGGGTAGTTCCTCTGTCCTTGGAGATTCAGCTTCTTTGCCACTAAGTCGGCTATTTCCTCTACATTGTTCTTAGGGTTTGATGTGCTGCTGGCTGAATCTTCACTTTTGACACTGCCTTGAGGTATTTTCAAATCCTCCGCAAGATTGTTTTCTAAATCAATACATTCCTTCATGCATTCTTGCAAAGTTTGAACTCTCTTTACATACACCAGCGATCTTAATGATCCGTTCAATAATCCTTCCAAAAATAATGACACCATTTTATTTTGGGTAGGTCTCTCTTCCACTGGGCATCTGTCCACATACTGCTTGAATCTTCTTGCTGCCAATCTCACTGATTCTGTAGGAGCTTGCTTAAAGCTATGGATCAATGATGATGAGTTGTTTTTAATTCCAGACTTAGTGAATTCCTCAATCATTTCTTGATAGACTTGTTCCATGTTTTGAAAATTATTAGGATCTAATGGTTGGAACCATGCTAACGCCGTGTCTGTCAAGGTTAGACCAAAAGACTCGTATTGGATCAAAAATCTTCTACTTGTTCGGCTCTGATTACTTGTTTGAATTCCGTTATATGATTGTAAGGTTCACTAGAGCCATCATAGTGATTTCTCATGCATTTGGCCACTTGAATTGGCCTCAATCTTCTTCCTATTTCAGGCGGTCTAGGCATCACTGGAAAAATTGGTCTCCCTATGGGTATACCAGGTCCTCTTGCTACAGGTGGTCTGACTAGGGCAGGAATTCCATGTCTTGGATCCACAGGTGGTTGAGGCCGGTAATTAGGGTTATTTGTAGGCATTGCAAACTACACATATGGTCTGACCGGGATTTGTGTTTGTTGGGTTTGTTGTGTTTGTCCTGACTGCTGATATGAGTCATTTTGAGATGTTCCAAGTGGGTTTTGTGAAGTAGTGGCTTGGTCCCTAGGGGGAAACACAGGAATATTCTGATATTTCAACTCGGCTCTTTCTGACTCTGTTAGGGGCCAATACCTTCTCTGATTCTTATCCAAATATGTGATGATGGAGGGGAAGTCAGGATCTTGTAACTCATATATGGTAACTGGATTGGGGGCTGCTTCCCATATTGATGAGTGGGCTCTAAGGAGATGTTCCATTCCATTGATCAAATACACATCCATTAAGGAGTCGTCTTGGGGAATCAGGTCTCCTCTCCAAACCCTAACAACAGTAGATCTCCCTCTAGGTGTGCTCACTCGCTCTTCATTTCCTTCTTCATTAGGGTTATGAGCATTGTTTTCTTCCCCAAGTTCATTAATGTTTTCAGGGTGTTCGGTAACCACATACTGGATGTCCCTTTTATCCAAATAAAATCCTCCGGTATACTTGACTGCTGGCCTAGGCACTATGTAAGCCTCTGAAGCTTTCTTCAGTCTAGCCACTGATCGGTTTAGACCATCTAAATACATAGGGATCTCATTCTCGTTGGTGTTCACATATTCTCTGCCTTGTGCTCTTCTTTGCTCTGCAACAAAAGAGGACACCATTTCAAATTTCCATAGGCATAGCAAACTAACAAAATTCAGATGACCAAAGTGTGCATGCCAAAGCTTTGCATCTGACATAGCCTGAGAATCATGTATTGCACATGCCGAATCATTTACAGATCTTTCATAGTCTATGAGCTTATACAACCCACGACATAAAATGCCAGAAGCAATAATCACATTGCCATTTGATAGGTCATGAACTGTACGCCTGTCATCAACAAATTTCACAGCCAAGCCAATCTTGGCTAATGCAAAAATTGATAATAGATTTTTCTTGATGCCTGGCACAAACAAAGCATGTGACAAAGTGAAAGAACTACCATCAGCAGTAGTCAAAATGATCTTACCAACTCCATAACAGGATAAGAGGAGTTGTTGGTGCATGTAACAGTATTCCCTGTAGGGGCAGGCTCGACTGAAGAGAAGAAACTGCACTGCGAGGCAATATGTTTGGTCGCCCCACTATCAAAATACCAAATATCTGAGTCTACTGCAGACATGCACTGCTCATGAGAAGATGGATCAAAACTGCAGACAGTAGTAAACGCCCATTCTTCTTCCTGCACAAGATTAGCAGACTCTGTTTTTGGTGTCGAGGCCTCTGCAACAACCATTCCAGCCTCTTTCTTCTTTGCCTCTTTAGCAGCCAGTTTTGGACAGTTCTTTATGATATGATCATTCCCTTTACAGTACTTGCAAAATAATTTTTGCTTTTCTGATTTCTTTTCATCTTTTTCTTCCCTCTTTGATTATGCAGCATTAGCAGATTTCTGCTTACTAGTTGAAGAGCTCCATTTTCCTTTGCCCTTCTAACTAGCCAGGAAAGCTTGATCTACAACATGCATAATGGACCTGTTCTACCTGGACTGATCCCCCTGTAACAAAACAGAGACTGACTCCTCAATAGACAAGGCATTTGGTGATTGTAAACATATGCATTGTAACATGCCTTATGAGGTAAGAAAACAAACTTTAAATTTCATTTACAATGCATTTAACAACAGCACAAGTGAGCTATCTGGTATAACGTCATCAGCAGAAATCAACTATTCCTTCAAGTCTTTGATCTTTGTTAGAAAACTGTCCATAGAATCACCTTCATTCATGTGCTCACTCTCCAATTGTTTTTGGAGGTAAGCAACACGAGCCTCATTCCTAGCTTGCTATAATGTGGTAAGTGTATCCCAAGCATCCTTGCTGTTCTGCAAGAGCGAATGTGAGGTATAATGACATGTTTGACAGACAAATCTATCAATGCATGTGCATGAGCATCTCTGCCATCCCAACGAATCTGCTCTGCAGTAGATGTAGCCAAAACTGCAGCACAAACATGAATATGCAAAATATCATCATCTTCGACACCTTCTACATCAGCTTCAGTACGTGCTATTGTAATAGTTGCAGGTGTGATAGGACGTTTTTCAACACCCTACACAATGTTCCATAGTCCTTTTGCAACCAATACATGTCACATCATATAAGCCCACAACGGGTAGTTGGTACCATCCAACTTATCCTCAACAGCCAACATACGAAATACATCACTGCTTTCGGCCATGGCCAGTGACTAAAATACCTTGATGCAAAAAATTGACTGTATCTCAAAAAGTTGAACGGAACTGCAGAGACGAATTCCACTAGACCTGTAGTAGACTTCGAGACGCTTATACTGGCGAACAGAAACTGCTATATACCTTTGGCAAAATATCCTACACAAGCACTGCGATAGTGCGTTTGGAGGCCGAAACAAGCTTAGATCGCGATTTCGGCACCACAGAGCGAAGCAATTTTGATCTTGAAAACATGCTGAGTATGATCACCAAAATTTGTGCGATTCTGAGACTGCAATCGGAGGAGTGTCAAGGGTGCCCTAGATGAAGCAACGACATGCTCTGATACCAATTGTTGGAGATAGATGTCTACGGAAGCACGAGAACAACACAAGGAAGAAGAAGAAGCTTGGAGCACAACACACAATACTGAATGTATTACTAGAGAATGTACAAAGATAAGTAGCCCCTTTAGAGCAATAGGTGTATATACAAGTGGGGGGGAAAAAACCTCCTAAAGAGGGAAAAAAGTGCCCTGGCGGTCCTAGAGTGTTCACACACATCATACCTAAATATATCAACACACCTGATGTAGTATCTAACTTCAAATTCTGATCTAATGGCATGGAAATCGGCTTACAATCATCCATACCATACTTTTGCAACATATTCAAGGCATATTGCCTTTGCAACATCCATATACCTGTTTCTGTATGTATAAACTCAATGCCCAAGAAATAGTGCAACACACTAAGATGTTTCATGTCATGGAACCACACTTTCAAGTTGAAATAGTAATTTGGAAGGTTATGGAGACTTAGAATATTGAAATGGACTTATGGTAACATGGAACACTCAAAGAACTACTGATCACAAAGACAAATCCATGAAAAATACTCAAAAAATCAACTTGAGATCACCATGAAAGCTTGATTATGAGATTGGAAGAAAGAAATAGCTCTCAAGTTTTGATTACTGCTCAAGAGTACCAATGATCAAGATCAAGATATCACTCTCCCTTAAAAATGAGTCATAATTGACTTAAATAACTTTTCAAGTTTCCCCTTTCATACTTGAAATAAATCTTCTAAACTTTTATTCTAAATTTCTACTCACTTGAGAGCTCTAAAAATTGTACAAAAATATATATAACTTACATACCATCATGAGGAAGAATCTTCCTCATTTTTACATCAAATGGAATAATTTGCACTACTAAATTACAAGATTTTACCTTTTCTACTTTTACAAAAAGTGTACCTTCAACACTTGCATTTATGGATGACGCACTTCATGGCTTGAAGGGTATAAGCACCTACTCTCTTGGAGATCCCCATCAACCTTTGGATGTCTAACATTGTGTCCATAATGTTGTAATGCTATGGGACACAAGCATGCTCAAGTTGGTGTTGTAAGGTCACTTTTGACATGCATTGGAGTCGGGGTGATCCCCTCCTGTCCACTTTCATCGCATGATCTCTTGATGCTTGATCTCCTCAGCTATTATGTGTGTTTTTCACTCTTCAACTACTTTCTTATCATTCCTATGGTGTTGAAAAATGTTGGAGCTCCTTCACATCAATTTTGAAGCACTCATCACGCTCCAATGGTATCTTTGAAGTTATCAAGAGGCTTCATGGTTTTGTGAATTCCCCTAGTGGGATGTTGTCCAAAACCATCATTGCATGTTGCGTCTAGGCCTTGATGGAGTTAATGCTTCCTTGGGGTGCATATTCAAAGATGGTGGAGCTCACATGGGCTCATAAACCTATGGTAATATGCTAATCACATGACTTGATTCTTTTCATTTTAGGTCTTCCATGCATTCTTGGACTGTTAAGGGCTTTGAATCTTGCTTTTGTGACTACCCATACTTTTGGGATTGTGTTTAAAACTAGAATCAAGATGTTTCCAATGGTTGGGGAATTCATTGACTCATGGGGGGTGTCACTCTAGCACAATGGTAAGCACCAACCTGAGGAGATCCACCTCATAATTGTCAATTTGCGGAGACATGAGGGTGGTATGACAACCATGAACAAGTGGAATACACAAGTGCATGAGTGAGAGGCACACTAAGATGCACGAACATACACACACGCACCCACCTATATACAGGGAAAGAATAAGAGAGAGAACAATGGAATCTATTTCTTACCTGATTTTCATACAATGTTACTTCAAACGTCGAAAAAACTCCAACCAAAGTGAGCTCTCTAGCTCTTTTTATATAGTTTTTAATTAGCTTTGGCCTTGTTCTTATCATGTCATGGGAGTTGGTAAGATCACTCTGACTACTACTGATGGTAGTTCTTTTACATTTTTGGATGCTTTATTTATGCTAGGGATCAAGAAAAATATGTTATCAATTTTAGCATTAGCCAAGATTGGCTTGGTTGTGCAATTTGTTGATGATACATGTATAGTTCATGATTTATCAAATGGTGATGTCATTATTGCTTCTGACATTTTATATGGTGGGTTGTATAAGCTCATAGACTATGAAAAATCTATGAATGATTTCAACATGTGCAGTGCATGATGTTCGTGCTATTTCAAATGTGAAACTTTTGCATGCACGCTTTGGTCATCTGAATTTTGCTAGTTTTCTATGCCTACAGAAATCTGAAATGGTGTCCTCTTTGCTCAAACTTGAGGAGCCTAGTAAACATGTCTGTGAAGGTTTTATTTTGGGCAAAATGCAGCATTCCTCCTTCCCAAAAGATGGTTTAGTTCAATATGTATGTGGTCCTATGCAAACACCTTCTTTTGGGAACTATCTTTACTTCGTGACTTTCATTGATGATTTTTCTAGGCATGCATGGGTATATCCATTGAAAGAAAAGTGTGGAGTGTTTATGTGCTTCAAATAGTTTCTAGTTTTTGCTGAAAACTTCTTAGCATCTAAAATGGGCAACTTGCATTCTGATCAAGGGGGGAGGGGGGATATATGTCTTCTGCTTTTCATGCATTTGTGGCTGAACATGGGATAAAACATCAGTGTACAATGCCATATACACCCCAACAGAATGGAGTTGCTGAATAGAAGAACAAGTCACTCACGGAGATGGTGAGGTGTATGGTCAAAAGTTAGGCTTTACCACATAGTTTCTAGATTGAGGCTGCTATGTCTCCAAGATATGTACTTAACAGGTGTCCCACTAAAGTATTGTAGTCTATAACACCATATGAGGCTTGGCATGGTAGCAAGCCATCTATTGCTCACATACATGTATTTTGTTGTCTGGCATTCGCATTAGTGTGTGAGCAACAATGCATGAAATTGGATGATAAAGTAGTGAAATGTATTTTTGTTGGGTACAGTTCTGAAAGTAAAGGCTATCATCTGTATCATCCATAGACTAAATGCATTTTGGTTAGCTGTGTTGTTGCTTTCATGGAAGATGCTATTCAACCATTATTTTCATGTACTAAGGAGACATCGGTTAGCTCCACAGATGTGTATGACACTTTGCTATCCCTTTCTATAGGTGGACAGTCTAGTGCTAGTCCAAATGAGGTGATTTCTCAGCCTTTGCATGTTTCATGTGATGATGTAGATCATTCTATTTCTGATGCATATTTACATGATGCACTTGTTGATGATAGAGTTGATATTGAGGAGGAAACAATTAGGCCACAATGGCTGGTGTAGACTTTGTCTGATATCAAATTAGATGCAGCTCTATCATAGAATACTCATTTGAGCTCTCATAGTGCTTCTTTTGCATCAGATTGCTATGTTATGGCTTCCTCTAGTCTTTATGATGAGAATGAGCCTGTTTCGTTTGATGACACACAAAATTCTAAAAATTGGATGGCTCCTATGCAATCAAAATATGATGTTATCATGAAAAATGGTACCTGATCTTTATGTGACTTGCCTCTTGGCAAGAATGCTATTGGCACTAAGTGGGTATACAAGCTGAAGCATAAGCATGATGGAACAGTTGACAGGTATAAGCTAGGCTTGTTGCAAAGGGTTATGCTCAGGAAAGAGGCCTTGATTTTTATGGGACCTTTGCTCCTACATGCTGAATGAATATTGCTCATAGCATTTGTGCACTTGCAGCTCATCATGGTTGGAATGTACATCAGTTGGACATTAAAGCTGCATTTCTGAATGGTCAATTGCATGAAGAATTGTATGTTTTCCAACCCCATGGCTTTGTGTATAAAGGGCATGAAAACCAAGTGTGCATATTGAGAAAGGCATTATATGGTTTGAAACAAGCACTATGTGCTTGATATGAAAAGATATATGCCTACTTGATCGCACATGGTTTTGACAACACTCCAATTGAGAGCACCTTATATGTTAAGCGTGCAAATGATGTGTTTTTTTATCATTGTTGTCTATGTTGATGACATGCTACTCACTGGTCCTATGGAGAAGCATATTGTTGAGTTTAAGGCTGATTTGCATGCCTCATTTGAGATGTGAGATTCGGGCACTTGCATCATTATTTGGGCATTCGGTTTATGCAAGTTGATGACATAATAGCTTTGTGTCAAACAAAATATATTGACACATTATTGCAGCGTTTTTGGCTTGAAGACTATAAACCTATTGCCACTCATATGGAGAATGGTTTAGGATTGAGTCTTCATGATCTTGGATATGCATTTGATGTTGTTCTCTATCAACAAGCTATTGGATGCTTGATTTAGTTATGCATTACTCAGCTAGATATTCAGTTTGTTGTCTCACAGATAAGCAGGTTTATGCACTGCTCAGATGTCAAGCATTAGCAAGCGGTTATATGCATCTTTCAGTACTTGAATGGTAACTGGCTATTTGGATTGTTTTATCCCAAGGCAGGATCACAACTGCCATATTTACATGCTTTTTCTGAGTGTGATTGAGCTAGTTGCTTTGATACTTGTTTGTCCACTAGTGGTTTTTGCTTCATGCTTGGTAGCTCATGCATATCTTGGTTGAGCAAGAAGTAGCCTACTATGGCCACTCTAGTGAGGCTCAGTATAGGGCAGCTTTCATAGTGAGTGTTGAGTGTGTGTGTGGCTCAGATGCCTTATGGCTAATTTGGGTGTTGGTCAGTCTTCTGCCACCACCATCTTCACTAACAGACAGAGTGCATTGAGAGTTGTGAGGAACTCTATGTTCCATGCTCACACTAAGCACATTGTGGTGCATTATCATTATGTCAGGAAGAGGTTCTTTGTTGGAGAGATGAGTTTGGCATATGTGCCCACACAGGAGAACATTGCATACCTTTTCACAAAGGCTCTGCATAGGGAGAAGTTTGAAGCTTTCCACAAAGCTCTGGGCTTACTTCCTTTTGTGGATTGATTCCACATAGCTTGGCACTTCCCTATACATGAGTGCTAGCTGCTCATTCATCGCATCACTCCTAGAGGGGATTTGTTGATATATTTAGCTAGTGATATATGTGAACATACTAGGTTCGTCGTGGTACTTTTTTCCCTCTTTAGGAGGTTTTTTTTCCTCAGCTTGTATATATGCCTATAACCCTAATGGGTAACATATCTTTGTACATTCACTTGCTAATACATTAAGTATTGTGTGTTGTGCTCCAAGAATTGTCTTCTTCCTTGTGATGTTCGTGTGCTTCTGTAGACCTCAAACTCCAACAAGACTCTTAGTAGACCTTCAGTATGGTGTGTTGTGCTCCAAGCTTTTTCTTCTTCCTTGTGATGTTGGGGTGCTTCTGCAGACCTTCTATGCAAGGAATAATTCCTTATGAGCTATCATGATTTTCCTTTTATCTACATTTTTTTTTGTCATACTACTTTGAGCAGTTGTCCTCAATGCCTATTACTTACTTCTCATGTTATCTTAACAATCCATCATGTTATTATGACTATTTTTTAGATGAAGTTCCTTTGCACAAACGAAATCTCCTCTATCAATTTGGAGCTTATCTTGGAGTCATTTTTCTCTATTTAGAAGGTTTTCACCATGATTGTAACTCTTGTGTGGGTTTAAGGACTACCCAACCTTGGGATTGTGTTAGGAGCCACATATGATATTCGCCAAAACAAAGATGTTTTTGATGCTCCTACACTACATTTACGCTCCTCTTCTCTTAGCTTTTTCCAGGACGACAAAGGTAGGAGGGGGAGATTGTTAGCAAGACCCTTGGAGTATGGACACTTGGAGGCTTGAAGACTTGGGCAAAGGTCTCCAATTTTTCACACTTTTGTATAAGTTACTTCATAGGAGCTCCTCTTTATTTCCTTTTATATGTTAGCTCACAAAAACCCTCCCATAGAATAAAGGCACTTCTTTTTAGGAAAAGCCTTTCTTTTTTATATTGTATAGATATTAGTTTTTCTCAAAGTAGCACATCCTCATTTTGAATCTTGGGGATTTCTTTTTTATTTGATTCATATCTTTATGATATCTTTAGATTTAAGCCCATGTGGTCTTCCTTTCCCCCTTCTCCTCTTCTACAAAAGGGGAGAAACTTCTTGTATTTGGGGTTCCTTGGCCAAGGCCTTGTGGACACCATGTTAATGGGTTGAAGGTTTTTTTGGTATTCATTTTATCCTTGTGTGCATGGTGTTGGTCATGGTATGTAAGTTTGGCATTCAAGGTTTTCTTGTGTGACCTTGCCCACCCTTGGTCTATGTGGTGTTGGTCTTGGTGACTTGGTCCATGGGCATGGGTGTGTTGCTTGTTGTTCTTGCAATTCCACATGGAAGATCCACTCACTTCCATGCGAGGAAATTTGGGTCGATTACTCCCCTATTCTCAACAGAGAGGTTCTACCTTTGAGAGATCATTTTGGCTTATGTGTTCATACAAGATAATGTTGCAAAACTTTTCACAAAGGTTGTGCATAAGGAGAAGTTTGAAGCTTTTCACAAAGCTTTGGGCTTACCTCCTTTTGTGGATTTATCTCTTTCCACTTAGTTTGGCACTTTGTTATACATGAGCACCAACTCCTTGTTCATTGCATCACTCCCAGGATTAATTTGTTGATATATTTCGGTAGTGATGTGTGTCAACACACTTGGTAATACATTCTGTATTGTGTCGTGCACCAAGATTTTTCTTCTTCATTTTGTTGTTCGTCTGCTTCCATATATCCAAAACTCCAACACATATAAGATATTAAAAAAAAAATCTAAAAGGTCTCTAAGAAGTTGCAATCTACTTGTTTAGAGGTTTCATAGTGCCGATAACTTCACTAAAAAGTACACCTCCTACATGGGACATCTGAGCATCAATGCCCAACACACATCTCATATGCCCATTAAACTATCTATCAAAGATGACACAAAGGAGGAAGGGAGGGTGTTGGAGAAAGCTCCAAAAAGTGGCTAAAAATTCAAAAGCCAAGAGTCAAAGCAATCAAAACTCACTCAAAGGATAAAGATTATGGTGAGAGAAGAGTACAAGCATAGAATTAAACAACGAAGGCTCTAACAGATTTTCCCAACTCAAAATCCTCATTAGAATAGAGAGTTCACTTGTGCAAACTGTTCTGAATGGGCGTCCTGATTCATATAAGAATTTTGCTTCTACTCTTCGTTTGACCATCAAAGGCAATCCAAATGCCTCAACATTTGAGGAGTTAATCTCGGTTCTATTGCAAGAAGATCAGTCTAGGCAGAACAGGTCCATTATGCATGTTGTAGATAAGGCTTTCACAACTAGTCAGAAGGGAAAAGGTAAATGCATCTCTTCTGCTAGTAAGCAAAAATCTACTAATTCTGCACAATCAAAGAAGGATGGAAAAGTTGAAAAAAAAAAACAGAAAGGCAAATTTATTTTGCAAATACGATAAAGGGAATGATCATGTCATAAAGAGTTGTCCGAAATTGGCTTCTAAAGAGCCAAGGAAAAAAGAGGTTGGAATGGTTATTGTAGAGGCCCCTACACCTAATATAGAGTCTCCTAATCTTGTGTAGAATGAAGAATGGGCATTTGCTACTGTTTGCAGTTTTGACCCATCTTCTCATGAATAGTGTATGTCTGTAATAGACTCAAATGTTTGGAACTTTGATAGTGGGGCAACCAAACATATCTCCTTGCAGCATAGTTTCTTCACTTCACTTGAGCCTAACCCTATAGGGAATATTGTCACATGTGCCAACAACTCCTCTTATCTTGTCGTGGGAGTTGGTAAGATCATTTTAAATACTATTGATGGTAGTTCTTTTACATTGGTAGATGCTTTATTTGTGCCAAGGATCAATAAAAATATGTTATCAGTTTCAGTTTTAGCCAAGATTTGCTTGGTTGTGAAATTTGTTGATGATAGATGTATAATTCATTATCTCTCAAACGGTCATGTCATTATTGATTCTGGCATTTTATATCATGGGTTGTATAAGCTCATAGACTATGAAAAAATTGTGAATGATTTAGTATGTGTAGTACATGATTCTCAGGCTATGTCAGATGCAAAGCTTTGGCATGCATGCTTTAGTCATATGAATTTTGAAAGTTTGCTAGGCCTCCAGAAATCTCAAATGGTGTCCTCTCTGCCCAAACCTGAGGCACCTAGTAAACATGTCTATGAATGTTGTATTTTGGGCAAAATGCAGTGTTTCCCAAAAGATGGTTCAATTCGAGCTACTCAAAAATTGCAGCTTATTCACAGTGATGTCTATGGTCCTATGGAGATACCCTCTTTTGGAAATTATCTTTAATTTGTGACTTTCATTCATGAATTTTCCATGCATGCATGGGTATATCCATTGAAAGCAAAGTACAATGTGTTTATGTGCTTAAAATAGTTTTTGGTTTTGGCTGGAAATCTGTGAGCATGTAAAATGGGCACTCTCCATTCTGATCGAGGGGGGGAATATATGTCGTCTGGTTTTAATGCATTTCTGGCTGAACATGGGATAAAACATTAGTGTATAATGCAGTATACACCTCAACAGAATGGAGTTGCTGAATAGAAGAATAGATCACGCGTGGAGATGGCGAGGTGTATGGTCAAGAGTCAGGCTTTACCACATAGTTTCTAGCTTGAGGTTTTTAAGTGTACAACATATGTACTTATTTGGTGTCCCACTAAAGCATTGCAGTCTATCACTCCATATGAGTCTTGGCATGGTCGCAAGCTATCTGTTGCTCACCTGCGTGTTTTTGGTTGTCACGCATGTGCATTGGTGCCTGAACAACAACGTAGGAAATTGGATGATAAAGTAGTGAAATGTATTTTTGTTGGGTATAGTTGTGAAAGAAAAGGCTATTGTCTATATCATCCACAAACTAAATGCATTTTGGTTAGCTATGATGTTGTTTTTGTGGAAGATGCTATTCATCCATTACTTTCATGTACTAAGGAGACATCAGTTAGCTCCAAAGACATGTATGAAACTTTGCTGCCTCTTTTTAGAGGTTGATAGTCTAGTGCTAGCCCTAATAAGGAAACTTCTTAGCCTTTTTAGGTTTCATGTGATGATGCAAATCATTCCATTTCTGATGCAGATTTGCATGATGCACTTGTTGATGAGAGAGTTGATATTGAAAGGGCAAAAAACTATGCCAAAATGGTTGGTGCAAACTTTGTGTGAGAGAAAATTAGATGCACCTCTATGATATCATACTCATTTAGGCTCTTATAGTGGTCTTTTTGCAACAGATTGCTATGCCTCTAGTCTCTCTGATGAGAATGAGTCCGTTTTGTTTGATGAAGCACAAAATTCAGAAAATTGGATGGCTACTATGCAATCTAAATATGATTCTATAATGAAGAATGGTACCTATTCTTTATGTGATTTGCCTCCCAGCAAGAAGGCCATTGGCACTAAGTGGGTATACAATCTGAACCGTTAGCTTGATGTAACAGTTGAGGGGTATAAGGTTAGGCTTGTTGCGAAGGGCCATGCTCAAGAAATAGGCATTGACTTTGATGAGACCTTTGCTCCTACTATTGTTCGTAGCATATGTGCACTTGCATCTCATCATGGTTGGAATGTACATCAGTTCGACATTAAAACTGCATTTTTGAATGGTGCCTTGCATGAAGAAGTGTATGTTTTTCAGCCCTGTGGCTTTGTGCAGAGTGGGCATGAAAACAAAGTGTTCATGTTGAAGAAGGCATTATATGGTTTAAAGCAAGCACCACATGCTTGGTATGAAAAGATACACGCCTATCTAATTACACATGGTTTTGAGAAGAGTCCAACTAAGAGCACCTTACATGTTAAACATGCAAATGATGTGCTTCTGATCATTGTTGTGTATGTTGATGACATGCTACTCACTGGTCCTATTGAGAAGCATATTGCTGATTTGCATGCCTCATTTGAGATGTCAGATTTGGGGTATTTGCACCATTATTAAGGCATTCATTTTATGCAAGTTGATGGCATAATAGCTTTGTGTCAAACAAAATACATTGACACATTATTGACGCATTTGGCCTCGACGACTGTAAACCTATTGCCATGGAGACAAGTTTACGATTGAGTCTTCATGATGCTGGAGTTGCATTTGATGTTGTTCTCTATCAGCAGGCTATTGGATGCTTGATTATTTATGAATTACTCGGCCTGATATCCACTTTTTTGTTTCATAGATGAGCAAGTTTATGCATTGCCCAAGTGTCAAGCATTGATAGGCGGTTAAGCACATCTTTCACTATTCAAGTGGTACCCAACTACTTGGATTTTTTATCCCAAAGGGGGATCACTGCCACTAGATTTATATGCTTTTTCTGACTCTGAATAGGCTGGTTGCTATGACACTCATGTGTCCACTAGTGGTTTTTGCTTCATGTTTGGTAGCTCACGCATATCTTGGTTGCGCAAGAAGCAACTTATTGTGTCCACTTCTAGTTGTGAGGCTAAGTATAGGGAAGCTTTCATAGCGACTGTTGAGCGTGTGTGGCTCATACACCTTGTGGCTGATTTGGGTGTTGGTTAGGCTTTTGGGACCACTGTCTTCATTGACATTCAAAGTGCATTGGGAGTTGCGAGGAACCCTGTGTTCCATGCTCACACTAAGCATATTGAGGTGCACTATCATTATGTCAGGGAGAGGTTCTCTGCTCGAGAGATCAGCTTGGCATATGTGCCCACGCAGGACAATATTGCAGACCTTTTCGTGAAGGCTCTACCTAGGAAGAAGTTTGAAGCTTTCTACAAAGCTTTGGACTTACTTCCTTTTGTGGATTGATTCCACATAGCTTGGCACTTCCTTATACACGAGTGCTAGCTCCTTCTTCACTGCATCACTCCCAAGGGGGATTTGTTGATATATTCAGGTAATGATGTGTGTGAACACACTAGGACCGCCGGGGTTGTGCTCCAAGCTTCTTCCTCTTCCTTGTGTTGTTCGTGTGCTACTACAGATCTCAAACTCCAATAGCAGTTGATTGGAGAACATCTGCTTTTGTTGTCATTGTGTAGTTCTTGTTGCCTGCAGTGAGGGTAGTCCATGTCAGCAATGAGGGAAGTTGTTTGGAGAGCATCTACTTTTGTTGTCAATCTGTGTAGTTCACATTGAAAGAAAATTGGAATTACTAGAGTTTCCCTCCAAGATCCTAGGTGATCTCGTGCTTGAGCTAATCACTCTCTTTTGCCTCGGAATGATCTCATTCACATTAAGAGTCAGATTATTTCTTGAAAAAAGGGTGATTTCTTCAAAATACTAAATCAACAATGGTCATATACAGTGAGAAATACGGGATAAATTTTCTTTTTGTTGATCTCCTAGTGAGTGTTTGTAATTACAAGTATTGCGATTTCCCATGATTGACATTATCTAAATTTTGAAGGCTAAGAAATTCCAGCATGTGTATATTGTAGCCTCTTGATGAATGTTGTCATCTATTATTTGTGGAGCTACCTTTGTGCACTGATATGTTCTAAAGCTATTTAGACAATGGAAGGGTGGATGGTGGCAGCATTATCCCTTGCAAATCAATGCAACACGCTAAAGGAGAGAGACCATTGTTTTAGCATGCATCTTAGAGAGATAAGAGGAGAGTGAAATATCTACATTTTTGTTGATTATGCATATTTACTGAAGAAATTTCTTTTCCACGTCTAAATGCGAGGAATGGGAACAATGTGTATATGCATGTAAACGAGAGAGAGTGAGAGAGGAGTGTGTATTTGGAAGTGCAAAATTCATTCTTCGTGAAACCAATTCTTAAGGTTCTTCATTAACATTCATGATATATATTCATGTGCAAATTCAGAAGTCAAAGGACTTGTGTGGCTGTACATCATCGAGTCTACTATCTCCAAGATTTGCAATATGTTCTTTCATCATGTAGGATGAATGGAGTCCTTTTTTTAATGATTATGCAGGATGATTTGAAATACCCAATCATGATCACTATGTAGATGTGTTTTTATGGCACAGAATCTCAAGCTTAAATTTTTTTCTAATGAATCAAGGAGATGGATGAAAATGGGTTCAATGGGAAAAGTGAGTTGATCATATGTTGAATGCCGAAGTTTGTGAAACTTGAATTGGTGCCGGACATTTTTGGTGGCTCATAAAGAGGAATTCAACTAGTCGAAAAACCACATTCAAGGTGGAGTTCGACAATGCAAAAATTTGCAATATGACAAATCCCAAGGAGGTGGAGAAAACGTTTTCCAATGTTGGCTGACCAAATCATACATGGAAGGAAATTTAGACTCTGTTGATCTTATGATTTGGAATTTACTGATTTTCTCCGGCTCTACATCTCTATCAATGAAAGAAAGTGAGCTCAACCCATTCACACGACATGGACTTGCCCACCACTTGAGAGAAAAGAACCTTGATAGTATTGATATTCACCAAAACACAATTTCACCACTATAGATGAAATGGTATAGTAACATCCTCAAATGCAAGGCCAAAAATTTAAATGAATGTGAATTGATTTTTTTTCTTTTTGAGAGTACAATGAATTGGAAAGACACACACACCCGACCTTGTAAGGTAGAGGCACCCATCTTGGGGAACTTTGAGGCATCCAGCCCTGGGGGGGACTTGAACCCTGACCGTCTGCCTAGGAATATAAGGCACATCCACTAAACCATGCCTGTTGGATGAGTACGAGGCCAAAACGTTACATGAATGTGAATTGATATATTATCTTCCTAAGACGAGTAGAAAATAACATTAGATAATTGTGCCATGAAAAAGCAAATGTATGAGACATGGGGGACCCACTTCTCTCTTATCTCAACACCCTCAAGTCTGAAGGTTATGGTAGTTTGAGGCTAATATAAGTATGGTTATAGGACCTTTAAAATTACTACAAAATTTCTTTGTTTCTTATTTTTTGTACTAATGATTGAAATTTTATAGTTCCAATCCAAATTATCACAAAAATTTGCGTAAATTTCTACAGTTCAAATGTAAGTTTTCATTTAAATTCGCCAAAAGTTTTATAACTCTAGGATCCACTTATAGAATTTATCCCATGTTTATATATATTTGAGTACTATAGGTGGTCTTATTTTTTTCGATGCTCACAAACCTAATTCTAAAAGAGATTATAATATGGACATATCTCTTCTAAAAACTATAAAAGTGATAGAGCTCTCATTTGTGGAGGTAAGCTTGTTCTCATTTGTGGAGGTAAGCTTGTTGAGCCTAGAAACTCATATGAGCTTCGTACCTTTTTCTCCAGCAATATAAGAGCTTCTTGGAGCACATTGCCTCTTCTCTACTAGCGAGTGTGTGTGCATGCATGCATCTATGTGTTTTCTTGTCTCTCTCTCTCTCTCTCTCTCATGTTCTAGGTGCATCCACTTCCATCTCGCACCATGTGATCTTCATACCACTAACTTATCGCTCCATGGATTAACAATTCAGTATGTGAGAAGTCTTGTTTGGTGCTAGTACGTTAGTTGTATGTGCGGGTCTAAGGTGGGAACAATACTTCACATATGTTGGGCCATCTTTTTGTTTTGTACTGAGTTTATTCTTGTACACAGTCTTTTTAAGAAGACGAAGAAGAAGGTAGTAGTTTTATTTTCTTTCCTTCATTCTAATGTGATGCATGTACCTAAGGGATTGGTTGCGTCCAAATGTGAACTCTAGAGATTTACTTGTTCTAGATTTGTCAAAATGACAAAATGTACATCTAAGATTCTGAACCAAGACTGTGGTATTCCTCATTCTGAGTTCCCATTATCAAATAAAGAAGAACATAACTTGTGGAAACAAAGGTCATAATACCTTTGCATACTGTATTACACACATGAAAATCAAGATCAGTGTGTTTTCTCTCTAAAAAGGTGGTTTTCATACACTTTATATGACAAATGGAAGTGTAACAAGGGGCATTGCTTCATCAGTAACATGTTACATCTGGTGGAAATTTGTCAATCCTAATTTGATTGATAGATTTCTGTTGGTTATTTCAGGAACTTTATAGTAAGGTTGTAGGAGTTGTTTCTTTGAGAGGCCAACAAACCCACATCATTCTGAATTGTGAAGGGGATAGATATCACTAAGATTGTGTCTTAGTGGAATGCATTGTACAGATTGTGGCATGATGACCATAGTGCAAAGGGCTACTTGAAATTCTTGAGTTGTTTAAATAGTAGCAGTCTCTTGACTATGCCAAGGAGCCATCAACAGGTAATAGCACAAAAGAAAAATCTTCTATTGTAGAAGGGACAATTTGTTGTTATTTAAGGACTATCAAATCAGAGATAGTAAAGACTTTTCATCGTCCAGATTATCTATAATGAATAAAGTACTTGATTTATCCCTTCACACCATTTGATAAAGCCTAATATTAGCATTTCATGTATTTTCTCATCCTTCTTATCTTATCTTTCTCACCTTTTTGACCAAGGACGTATTTGTAAAGTACTGTCCTAAACTATTCAGGATAATTTGAGTTTTGATGTGAACCAAGATGAACTCCGCACCTACAACCGAGATCAATACCAACTGCATCGCTTGGTAACAAACATATTAGAAAATGTATCCTTTGCTTCTCTTAAGAGTAAATAAAAATATATGCAACATTGGTTCCCTATTTGTACCTTGTGGAGGCTAGCCATTGTATCCAAATCTTGATCTGTTGATGTACCCAAAGTGACAAATTTATCCATATTTCTGGCATCCCCTTTAGTAGCGAATACATGTTCTTACAACTAATATGAGACACTTTAAGGCATGCTAAAGAAAATATCATAACTTAGGTTACTAGAAAAGGAACTCCTCTGTGTGTACGGAACATAGAAATGTCCCAAACTTTTGTAAACCAAGTGCAGCCGATTGATTGAATCCATATGTTCAACTGTAGGCGTATCTACTGGAACCCGTATTGTGTATCATGAATGTCATTAAGGCATGCATCCATCTCTCATGTTGATGTGTCGGATATACACACAGTTTGGCATTACCGTCGTTAGGACGTGTGTGCATCCATCCATCCATCCATGTTGACGTTCAAAATTTCATG
The DNA here is from genome assembly GCA_020310875.1 of Ceratopteris richardii. Taxonomy (NCBI): domain Eukaryota; kingdom Viridiplantae; phylum Streptophyta; class Polypodiopsida; order Polypodiales; family Pteridaceae; genus Ceratopteris; species Ceratopteris richardii. Next base: position 156,353,206 of record CM035430.1, read on the forward strand.
TCTTCCTCTAAAGGGACGCATGTAAAATACGATGGCATAGCGAACTCTTATCATCTCTGAACTAGGGAGAGGAGAGATAGATCATACACAAAATCATGTTGTTAAAATATATAGTATGGTATGACAGTTGCTGTACTTGAGAGGTAAGTTGTCTGCATATTCACAGAGAGAGAGAGAGAGAGAGAGAGAGACGCTATAACAGATTGCAGACAACCATTACATCTACACAGCTCTCCGCTACATTCAGCATGCTCAATACAATCTTCGCCTCTTTACTTCATGACTAGTCTCCGAAAATGCTGCAGAAACGAATAGCAATACAACTACATCTATCAAACTCACGTTACCTCCGGATAAGATAGCTCAATACATCGACATCATACATATCTTTGTTCAAACACTAATACTCGCTTACCCTCCATGACCGACCTGTCGAAACAAAAATATTTGACCTCTGGAACAGAACTACTACTTGGAGTGAAGACGAAACTAACCTCCGTAGGTTTCCTACTTAGGCTATGGCCATCCGGAGAATTCCTTCATTATACAAATGGTTCAGCTAAACCTCTGTGGCCTGCCCAAAAGGCACTCTACTACACTCCAGGCGTTAATCAAGCAGACCTTGACAACTGAAAAACACCGATTATGTCCATCCTTTCATAGCACTCTGCTTCACTTTTAGCACTATTGGGTTAACGTGAAAGAAGACAGCAATCCAAAATATGTAGATTGCAAAAACTTGAGCATAATGGTAGCTTTCCATGATCGCAAACGCTGTACAGATATGACACAGCCGATTTGATCGTTCGAATTGGTCAATTACTCTAATAACATAATTAATTTCAGAAAGCGAGATGAACCCTCAAGAACCATCATATGCTCAAAAATATCGCCTTTAAATTTTTGGAGAATAGTTACATCATGTGCCCAGCGCCAGAATAGTGCAAGCAGACAGCCATACCGTCTTGCTCGCGACCGCCTCACACTCAGAAACTTAGATTATACATTAAGTGTTTGCTATCCCGTTGGAAGGGACTTTAAACTTCAACATTGGCAAGGGTTGCAAGTGCAGTTGGCACCGCACTTGCATGTGTCTGCACTACTGCTCTCAGCACCACAAGGACAGGGATCCTCGCCGCACTGGCAGTTGGATCCACAAACGCAGGCGCTCCCAGCCACGGCTACCTCTCTCCTGCATCATCAGTTCCCGAAAAATCAGCAGAATTTCTTCTTCTAAGCGCCAAAAGGCGTACAGATAAACGCAGGAGCACATATGTGGTGCTTAAGCACGCACGGACACACAGAGGCACATAGATTAATTTGTATACTTACGGAGCATCTAGAAAAGTTTCGTCAATGATCTTCTTTCCGCACCTGCAAACGTTCATGAGTTTTCCGAAACGACATTAGCAGCAGGGTGTGTTCGTTAAATAACAGACCGTAAATAAGGATCACGAGCTAGCGGAGTGAGAATAAAGAGAGAGAGAGAGAGAGAGAGAGAGAGAGAGAGAGAGAGAGAGAGAGAGAGAGAGAGAGAGGCATACTTGCACCCGCTGCCACAGCCGCAGCTTGATCCACAGTTGCAACCACCACAAGAAGACATGTTGCCTGTTTGTGCAGGTGGGGATTACAAGTATGCTCAACTCAAACGGGTGATGCGGACTACAATCGCTCGTCTCACACAGGTAACTAAATCTTCACTTGTCGCTTCTTGTCCACGAATCATAACAATTGGTACCTGATATTTATAGGTAAACGATGACCTTTTTTTAGTAGTGAGCAGATTCTGTACATATTCATCACGTCTATAACATGGATACGTCTACCTTAACAGATCGGGTGTGGATTTTCAATTCATTGTACTTAAAATTATATATATATATATATATATATATATATATATATATATATATATATATATATATATCCTACCACAGAATAGCCATACCTCATACAACTATTATGCCATCCATCTATACATCAATGCCAAGGCAGATTTTTGGGTCGACGAGTGAGCAATAATGAATAAAAAATCGTGCAATCAAGATTTCACTATATCCTCCCCACCTCTCAATTATGCAAAAAGTCCAGCTTGAAATGGGTGAGCAATAAGGAAGACGTATGCTTTCCACATGGCAAAGGTGTGGCCATTGGGTTGTTCATCATGAGATCGCCATGACTTTGTACAACTTCACCGTTAATGAGTACATTCCTTGTGCAACAAACCATTCAACGTCCACAAAATATCAGTAGTTCTATGGCCCGTCACCTATCCTACTTCTCTCTCTCTCTCTCTCTCTCTCTCTCTCTCTCTCTCAGACAGACACACAAAGTGACACACGCCCATGGGATTCGCATTGATAGCCTCATCAAAAGGAGAATTTTCACACTTTTTTTATCCTTTTAAACCCAACCGTTGCTTTCTTTCTTTGAATTAGTGAGGTAAACATTACATCACACTCATAAGTGTAATAGTTCACATTGTAGAACACTATAGAATCTAGAACACTCTAGAAGACTCTACTCTTACTCCTACACATCATGAATTAATTTTTATGGCTTTTTTATGTGCTCATTAACAGAGAGATGCTCTTTTTTTTGGAGAAGAAGAGAACTCAATTATAAAGATGACCTTAAATATCTTTTTTTTTTCACCAAGGATGCTTAGGGTGATTTTTTTGAGGAGCAAAAAATTATTTACACGAACATTCATAACTCTTATTATAATTGTCATAAGCAAGAGCATCTCATTGAAATTGCATCTTCTTACAAGCTAAGAAAGAAAATCATCTCTTTGTCCCTCCCCCTCCTCATTCCACAATAATTCAATTATGTACTGTGAATGGTCTTAAGAAAAGTAGATATAGTCATATAAAGGGAAACAGATCTATCAACCCATTTGGGATAAATCCACGAGGATATGAACTTATTGAAACTCAAGTTAGCGTATATATTTAATTTTTTTTGACATGTATGAATTTCATTATTTAGTAGAAATAATTTTTGTAAGGCAAAACCATGTTTAAAATTAGAGGAAATCTGCAAAACCATGCCAAGGTAGTGGTCTTTGTTTGCAAGTCATTTGTATTTACAACCTCTCAGTACAACGAGTGCTTCTCCTAGTTAAGACATTAAAATTGAATGGTTTTTGTTGATCTACAAAGCTCACAACATATATTGTATATTTCTATGGATGTTCTAAGTCTCTATAAAATATAATGAAAAATACATGTATTTTCTCATACAAAATTTTTGTTAGGTATCTCAACATATATGAGGCCTTCTTGAGTGATTTAACTTCAAGATGATCTATTATCTTTAGTAAAATCATCACATACCGAAATGCATCACCAATTGAGATGGTGTTTGTAGCACTAATACCTATCGAGCTAAAGGAAACCCATACGATATTAGGAGTGTTTCTTGTAAATTACAAACATATTTTGACTTCCTATTTTTGAATTGCTTGTACTCATGCTATACTCCACCTTTTCTAGTGATTCTTGTTTCTAAAATATCTAGAGGAGCTTTATTTTCATTATATATATCTAGTTTTAATCATTCTTTCTTACTATTTTCTCTATTATTATTATTTTTTTATTTTATAGGTAAGTTTTATCTAATAAATTTGTTGAGATGTATTTCATCTTAAAAGAATATGGGAGATCGAATCATTTCTAGTTGTTCACTTTGATGTTTATAAGTTTGCAAATGTAGAGTTTGTTGATATATTTAGGTAGTGATGTGTGTGAACACACTAGGACCATCGGGGCACTTTTTTCTCTTTTTAGGAGGTTTTTTTTTCCCTGGCTTGTATATATGCCTATTGCCCTAAAGGGCTACTTATCTTTGTACATTATCTAGTAATACATTCAGTATTGTGTGTTGTGCTCCAAGCTTCTTCTTCTTCCTTGTGTTGTTCGGGTGCTTCTGCAGATGTCTAACTTCAACAATTGGTAACAGAGCAGGTCGTCACTTCATCTAGGACGTCATCGACACCCCTCTGATTACAGTCTCAGAATCGCACGAATTTTGGTGAGCATACTCAGTGTGTTTTCAAGATCAAAACAGCTTTGCTGTGTGGTGCCCAAATCGCAATGTGAGCTCGTTTCGGCCTCCGAACACACTATCACAACACTTGTGTAGGCTATTTCGTCTTTTTGTGCAAAAGGTATATACTAGTTTTGGTTCGCCAGTATAAGCGTCTCAAAATCTGCTACAGGTCTAGCAGAATTTGTCTGGGAAGTTCTGTTCAACTTTTTGAGATATAGTCAATTTTTTGCATCAAGGTATTTTAGTCACCAGCCATGGTTGAAAGCAGTGATGTATTCCATATGTTTTCTATTGAGGATAAGTTGGATGGTACCAACTACCTGTTATGGGCTTATATGATGCGACATGTATTGGTTGCAAAAGGACTGTGGAACATTGTGTAGGGTGTTGAAAAAGGTCCTATCACACCTACAATTGTTACAACTCCAGGTATTGAAGCTGATGCAGAAGGTATCCAAGATGATGATATTCTGCATATTCATGTTCGTGCTATGGTTTTTGGTGCACCTACTGCAGAGCAACTTTGTTGGGATGGCAAAGATACCCAAGCACATGCATTGATATCTTTGCCTGTCAAACGTGCTATTATTCCTCACATATGCTCTTGCAGAACAGCTAAGGATGCTTGGGATACACTTACCACATTGTACCAAGCTAGGAATGAGGCTCATGTTGCTTACCTCCGAAAACACTTGGAGAGTGAGCACATGAATGAAGGTGATTCTATGGACAATTTTCTAACAAAGATCAAAGACTTGAAGGAACAATTGATTTCTACCGATGAGGTTATACCAGATAAATCACTTGTGTAGACCATTCTGAATGGTCTTCCTGATTCATATCAGAGTTTTGCTTCTACTCTTCGTTTGATGATGAAAGGCAATCCGAATGCCTTGTCATTTGAGGAGTTAGTCTCTATTCTTTTACAGGAAGATCAGTCTAGATAGAACAGGTCCATTATGAGTGTTGCAAATCAAGGTTTCCTAGCTAGTCAGAAGGGCAAAGGAAAATGGAGCTCTTCAAGTAGTAAGCAGAAATATGCTAATTCTGCACAAACGAAGAGGGAAGACAAAGATGAAAAGAAATCAAAAAAGTAGAAATTGTTTTGCAAGTACTATAAAGGAAATGATCATATCATAAAGAACTGTCCAAAACTGGCTGCTAAAGAGGCAAAGAAGAAAGAGGCTGGAATGGTTGTTGCAGAGTCCTCTACACCAAAAACAGAGTCTGCTAATCTTGTGCAGGAAAAAGAATGGGCGTTTACTATTGTTTGCAGTTTTGACCCATCTTCTCATGAGCAATGCATGTCTGCAATAGACTCAGATGTTTGGTACTTTGATAGTGGGGCAACCAAACATATTACCTTGCAGCGCAGTTTCTTCTCTTCACTTGAGCCTGCCCCTACAGGGAATACTCTCACATGCGCCAACAAATCCTCTTATCCTATCATGGGAGTTGGTAAGATCATTTTGACTACTGATGATGGTAGTTCTTTCACTTTGTCAGATACTTTATTTGTGCCAAGGATCAAGAAAAATCTATTATCAGTTTCTGCATTAGCCAAGATTATCTTGATTGTCAAATTTGTTGATGATAGATGTATAGTTCATGATCTATCAAATGGAGATGTTATTATTACTTCTGGCATTTTATGTCGTGGGCTATATAAGCTCGTAGACTATGAAAGATCAGTGAATGATTCAACATGTGCAGTACATGATTCTCAGGCTATGTCACATGCAAAGCTTTGGCATGCACGCTTTGGTCATCTGAATTTTGCTAGTTTGCTACGCCTGCAGAAATCTGAAATGGTGTCCTCTTTGCCCAAACTTGAGGCACCTGGAAAACATGTTTGTAAAGGTTGTATTTTGGGCAAAATGCAGTGTTCCTCATTTCCAAAAGATGGTTCAGTTCGGGCTACTACAAAATTGCAGCTTGTACATAGTGATGTGTGTGGTCCTATGCAGACACCTTCTTTTGGAAATTATCTTTACTTCGTGACTTTCATTGATGATTTTTCCAGTCATGCATGGGTATATCTATTGAAGATAAATGTACAAGCTCATTTTCATATGAGCTATGCTTGGATAAATTTACCAAATATAAAGATAAAGAAAAAGAAGAGAAAATTAAAAAATAAAAGGAAAAAGTCTAGTCAAAATTCATGATGCGTAAGAGATACAATATCTGCCTTGTAGTCAGTGGCATGTAGTGGGAGAAAATAGAGAGGTATATATTTGCATATACGTCGATGACCTCATCATAACAGGAAATGATGTTACAGGGATTAAAGATATCAAAAGGAAGCTTGGTAAGGAGTTTAAAATTTCAGATCTTGAAGAGCTGAAATACTTTTTAGGAATTGAAGTTGTTTATGGAAAGAGTGGCATCTACTTGATGCAAAGGAAGTATTTGTTGGATGTTCTTTTCAGATTTGGAATGAGTGAATGCAAACCACTCACTCAACCCATGGACACAAATACAAAGATTTGTTCAAATGATGGGGAATCATTGGAAGATGTAACAACATATAGAAGCATTGTAGGATCATTAATCTATGCAAAGATTACAAGACTTGATTTATCTTATGTTTTTGGTGTACTGTCTCAGTTCATGCAAGCCCCGACAAGTGAACATTTAAATTCAGCCAAGAGAGTGTTGAGATACATAAAGCATACAGTTAATCATGCTTTGTTTTACAAGTTTGATGAAGAATTGCAGGTCAAAGGCTTTAGCGATGTTGATTGGGCAGGTTCAAAGGAAGATAGAAGATCAACCTCAGGTTATGTGTTCATGATAGGAAGCAAACCTATCACATGGAGCTCAAAGCAACAACCTACTAGTGCACTTTCATCCATGGAGGCTAAATATAGAGGATTAGCATTTGCCACATGTGAAGCAATGTGGATTAAAAGCTTTTGGCTGATCTTAAAGTGCAAGTTGGGACCATCCCTATATATGGGGATAACATGTCAAGTATTTACTTGGCAAGCAATCCTATGTTTCATGCAAGGAGCAAGCACATAGAGGTCCACTACCATTATGTAAGGGAGAGGGTATTGAGCAAAGATGTGGAGATAAAGTTCATCAGAACCAAAGAGCAGGTTGCAGATATATTTACAAAGTTCTTGGATGCTTCCAAACTCAAAGGTTTCAAGGATGTGATAAATTTGCAGGACATGGTTGAAGATAACTCCCAAATGAGCTTGAGGGGGAGTGTTGAAGATAAATGTACAAGGTCATTTTCATATGAGCTATGCTTGGATAAATTTACCAAATATAAAGATAAAGAAAAGGAAGAGAAAAGAAAAAAATAAAAGGAAAAAGTCTAGTCAAAATTCATGATGAGTAAGAGATACAATATCGGCCTTGTAGTCAGTGGCATGTAGTGGGCAAAGTGGTGAGTTAAGAAGCAGGCACAAACTTCTTCACATGCTCATTGGTTATAAAAGTGGAGTGGGAGCACGTTCTAAAGAAGGAGAGAAAGAGGCAAGAGCTCCCAATAGTCGGATCTGACGATTTTGTCATTTTGTCTTCCCTTAGACTCCTTCTAGCCGCACGTCAGTTTGTACACAACTCTGTTGTGAAGCTCATATCTCAGTGTATATGTAACCATTTCTTGCATTTAAATCTTTATTTGAAAGCTTCTTTTGTTTACTTTCTTCATACCAAATATCTCCTTCAAAGCTTATATATTGTGTGAGATATCAGTGAAAGAGTGAAGTCTAGTTTTTTAGTATACCTGTGTAGACAGGTAGTCTATTTTGGTCGGTTAAGTTTCCCAACCAACACATACCCAAATTACATTATTTTTGTCTTGTTGGAAAGCTCTTGGCATGCAATGTCTCTGTCCCAAATATCTCATTCAGAAGATTTATATTCTGTGAGATATCTGTGAGAGAGTGAAGTCCAGTTTTACAGTGTACTTATGTGTGCAGGTGGTCTATTTTGGTCAATTGAGTTTCCTGACCAAATCTCATCCAAATTACTTGTTTTTTAGCTTTTTGGAAAGTTATATGTGTCTACTTTGTTTGTACCAAATATGTTTCTCAAAGGATATATATTCAGAGAGTTATCAGTCTGAGAGTGAAGTTCAGTTCTTCAGCATACGTGTGTGGACAGGTAGTTCATCTTTGTCAGTTGCGTTTCCTAATCAAAACGTGTCCAAATTAAGTTATTTATAGCTTGTTAGAAATTTTTCTTTGTTTACTTTGATTGACTAAAGGCATAAGTCCATTTGAGTTTTGTATTGAGAGCAACAAGCTATCTAATGTGAAGCTGTTTGTCCAAGTGTTGGACATACAAGGGTTCACTACACATTTCCGTTGCGCATAGGAGAACTCATTCTCCACAATATCCATTGAAAGTAAAGTCCGAAGTGTTCATGTGCTTCAAACAGTTTTTGGTTTTGGTTGAAAATCTGTTAGCATGTAAAATGGGCAGCCTCTGTTCTGATTGAGGGGGGGAATATATGTCTTCTGATTTTAATGCATTTCTGACTGAACGTGGGATAAAACACCAGTGTACAATGCTGTATACACCTCAACAGAATGGAGTTGTTGAATGGAAGAACAGGTCACTCATGGAGATGGCGAGGTGTATGTTCAAGACTCAAGCTTTACCACATAGTTTCTGGCTTGAGGTTGTCATGTGTGCAGCATATGTACTTAACAAGAGTCCCACTAAAGCACTGCAGTCTATCACTCCATATGAGGCTTGGCATGATCGCACGCCATCTGTTGCTCATCTGCGTGTTTTTGATTGTCTGGCATATGCATTAGTGCCTAAAAAACATCGCAGGAAACTAGATGATAAAGTAGTAAAATGTATTTTTGTTAGGTACAGCTCAGAAAGTAAAGAATATCGTCTGTATCATCCATATACTAAATGCATTCTGGTTAGCCGTGATGTTGTTTTTGTGGAAGATGTTATCCGGCCATTGCTTTCATGTACTAAGGAGACATTTGTTAGCTCCAAAGACATGTATGATACGTTGGTGCCTCTTTTTACAGGTGGACAGTCTAGTGCTGGTCCTAATGAGGCAACTTCTCAGCCTTTGTAGGTTTCATGTGATGATGCAGATCATTCCATTTCTAATGCAGATTTACATGATGCACTTGTTGATGAGAGAGCTGATATTGAGCAAGCAAAAACTATGCCAAAATGGTTGGTGCAGACTTTGTGTCATAGCAAATTAGATGCACCTCTATCATATCGTACTCGTTCAAGCTCTCATAGTGTCTCTTTTGCATGAGATTACTATGCTATGGCTACATCTAGTCTCAGTGATGAGAATGAGCCTATTACGTTTCATAAAGCACAAAATTCAGAAAATTGGATGGTTGCTATGAAATATGAATATGATGCTATAATGAAGAATGGTACTTGGTCTTTATGTGACTTGCCTCCGAGTAAGAAGGCCATTGGTACTAAGTGGGTATTACAAGCTGAAGCGTAAGCCTGATGGTACAGTTGACAGGTATAAGGCTAGGCTTGTTGCAAAGGGTTATGCGAAGGAAAGAGACATTGATTTTGATGAAATCTTTGCTCGTACTTGCGGAATGACTACTGTTCGTAGCATCTGTGCACTTGCACCTCATCATGGTTGGAATGTACATTAGTTGGACATTAAAACAACATTTTTGAATGGTGACTTGCATGAAGAAGTGTATGTTTTTCAGCCCTGTGGCTTTGCGCAGAAAGGGCATGAAAACCAGGTGTGCAGGTTAAATAACGCATTATATGGTTTAAAGCAAGCACCACGTGCTTGGTATGAAAAGATACATGCCTATCTGATTGCACATGGTTTTGAGAACAATCCAACTGAAAGCACCTTATATGTTAATCGTGCTAATGATGTACTTCTGATCATTTTGGTTTATATTGATGACATGCTGCTCACTGGTCCTCATGACACACATATTGTTGATTTTAAGGCTGATTTGCATGCCTTATTTGAGATGTCTGGTTTGGGCCATTTGCATCACTATTTGGGCATTCAGTTTACACAAGTTGATGGTGGAATGGCTTTGTGTCAAATGAAATACATTGACACATTATTGTAGCATTTTGGCCTTGAATACTGTAAGCCTATTGCCACTCCTATGGAGACATGTCTAAGATTGAGTCTTAATGATGCTAGAGATGCATTTGATGTTGTTCTCTATCAGCAGGTTGTTGGATGCTTGATTTACTTATGCATTACTCAGGCAGATATTCAATTTAGTGTCTCATAGATGAGCAGGTTTATGCATTGCCTAGGAGTCAAGCATTGGCAGGCGGTTAAGCGCATCTTTCGCTACTTTAGTGGTACTCGGTTACTTGGGTTGTTTTATCCCAAGGGGGGATCACTACCACCAAATTTGCATGCTTTTTTTGACTCTAATTGGGCTGGTTTCTATGACACTCATGTGTCCACTAGTGGCTTTTGCTTCATGCTTGGTAGCTCATGTATATCTTGGTTGAGCAAGAAGCAGCCGACTGTGGCCACTTCGAGTTGTGAGGCTGAGAATAGGGCAGCTTTCACAACGATTGTTGAGTGTGTGTAGCTCATATGCCTTATGGCTGATTTGGGTGTTGGTCAGTCTTCTGCCAACACCATCTTCACTGACAGTCAGACCGCATTGGCAGTTGTGAGGAACCCTGTGTTCCATGCTCGTTCTAAGCATATTGAGGTGCATTGTCATAATGTCAGGGAGAGGTTCTCTACTCGGGAGATCAGCTTGGCATATGTGCCCACGCAGGAGAACATTGCACACCTTTTCACAAAGGCTCTACCTAGGGAGAAGTTTGAAGCTTTCTGCAAAGCTTTGGGCTTACTTCCTTTTGTGGAGTGATTTCCACATAGCTTGGCACTTCCTTATACATGAGTGCAAGCTCCTTGTTCACCGCATCGCTTCCAGGGGGGATTTGTTGATATATTTAGGTAGTGATGTGTGTGAACACACTAGGACCACCGGGGCACTTTTTTCCCTCTTTAGGAGGTTTTTTTCCCCTGGCTTGTATATATGCCTATTTCCCTAAAGAGCTATTTATCTTTGTACATTCTCTAGTAATACATTCAGTATTGTGTGTTGTGCTCCAAGCTTCTTCTTCTTCCTTGTGCTATTCGCGTGCTTCCACAGACATCTAAGTCCAACAGAGTTTTGATATCAAAGATTTCGTAAAGCTTATTTGACTTTCATTCATGGAATTTCTAGGCATGCATGGATTTATCCATTGAAAGCAAAGCCCAAAGTGTTTATGTGCTTTAAGAGGTTCTTGATTATGGTTGAAAATATGTGAGCATATAAAATGGTCACTCTCTATTTTGATCGAGGGAGAAGTATATGTCTTTTTTAGTTTAATCCATTTGTGGATGAGTGTGGAATAAAACATCAGTGTGAAGTGTCATATAGAGCTCAACAAAATGGAGTTGTATAGAGGAAGAACATGTATCTCATGGAAATGACAAGGTGTATGGTCAAAATTCAAGCTTTACCACATAGCTTTTGGCTTGAGGATGTTATGTGTGCATTTCATATGTACTTAACAAGTGTCCCACCAAAGCATTGTAGTATATCACTCCATATGATTCTTGGCATGGGCACAATCCATCTATTTATTTCTCATTTTCATGTTTTTGGTTGTCTAGCATATACATTAGTGCCTCAACCACAAGATTAACCAAATTCCACATGTGCACATGCAATCTCAACCAATGCTTTAACACCTTCCACTAGATCCACTAGTGGTAGGTGTAATTTTCACTTGAGAAAGTCTCTTTGGACTCAATTTAACTCACATTAACTTGAGTTAGAAGGATCTAGAGCTCTTTGGGAAAAACTCTCTCCCCATGCTTCCCATGGGGTTTGAAGCCAAGACCTCCTAGTTCCCAACCTTGAGACTTAACCACTAGGCTAAGTGGATTACTTGTTCTAAAGAGCACATGAACCTATGCTTAAATCTAATCTTGAGATATTTGGCCTTATACGAGGATGACCAAAGGATGTCTAATTTCATATCTGCCTGAACCAATCAGATGCTCATATCATAGACTTAATTTATAACATTCCATCTCCCTTGCACAAAAAAAATATCCTTAAAAATAAAGCTATATATAATGAATTATAGGCATACCCCTAAGCCTCATGTTCTAGTCTTGTTTTCATCTTTGTGATTAACTGCATACTCCAAATTAAAAGAGGAGAAAACACTAGCTGATCCCAAAAATACCATCTAGATTTGCACTTGACAAGCTAAACCTAGTGTAGAGTAGGGAATGAATAACAAGGGTGGATCAAAAAACATCCCTCACCATTTTTTGTCTATTCCTTTGTGTTGTCTATGCATTAACATGTGAATGGGTGGATTCAAGATACTAGTCCGTTACTAGGCATTAGTCGTTCATGGCTCTAGCAATTGAGGTGGAATTTTCATTCCTATCAAGAATGTCAAAACTTCTATTTCTTATGAGTTTGACTTGTAATTCAAACTAAAATTCTGATTGATCCAAACATCTAACTTAAATGTTTGAACTGTGCTCATTTCCAACCAACATTTACTTAACTTTTAACCCAATTGAGGACTATTATGTCCTGCTAGGTTTGGAACTCCTATGTGGAATGTAGGAGAAAGCGTGCCATTTACTTTTGTTCTACCTCACTTTAAATTGACCAAGTCACATTCAAAAAAGAGATTTTTCTAACTTAGGATACTTTTCCCAAAGACTTTATCTTTTAGATTCTTGGTAATTGTCAATATTTCTATCAACGCCTAACTCTTCTCTCTTAAAGAATGTTCTTAATCCCTTTAGAGAACTATTGCTACTTAACTTGAATAAAACTTAGATGGATGAGTTAACTTAAAATGTGTCTGATGTTGGAGTTTGAGGTCTATGAAACCACGCAAAAAACACAAGGAAATTGGATCACAACACACAATACCAATGAATTACTAAGTGAATGTACAAAGATAAGTAACCCATTAAGGTTATAGGCATATAAACAAATCGGGGAAAAAGACCTCCTAAAGAGGGAAAAAGTGTCTCGGTGGTCCTAACTGTGCTCACACACATCACTACCAAAATATATCAACAAATCTCCCCTGGGAGTGATGTGATAAACAAGGAGCTAGCACTCATGTATAAGCAAGTGCCAATCTATATGGAAAGAGATCAATCAACAAAAGGAAGTAAGCCCAAAACTTTGCGAAAAGTGAAAACATTCCCAATGTTATCTTGTGTGGCCACATGTGCCAAACTAATCTTTCCAGTAGAGAACTTGTCCCTAACATACTGATAATGTACCTTAATGTGCTTTGTGAGAGCTTGAAACATAGGGTTTCTCACAACTACCAATGTGCTCTGACTATCATTGAAGATGGTGGTGGCAGAAGATTGACCAACATCAAAATCAGCCAAAATTCATCTTAACCACACACACTTAACATTTGCTATGAAAGTTGCCCTAAACTCAGCCTCACAACTAGAAGTGGCCACAGTAGGTTGCTTCTTTTTCAACAAAGATATACATGAGCAACAAAGCATGAAGCAAGAACCACTAGTGGACACATGAGTGTCATAGAAACTAGCCTAGTCAAAGTCTGAAATGGCAAGTAAATCTGGCAGTAGTGATCCCCTTTGGGATAAAACACTCCAAGTAGTCGGGTACCACTCAAATAGCAAAAGATGGAGTTAATTGTTTGCCAATGCTTGACACCTAGGTAATGCATAAACTTGCTCATTTGTCAGTTAGCAAACTGAATATTAGGTCGAGTTATGAATAAGTAAATCAAGCATCCAATAGCCTAGTGATAGAGAACAACATTAAATGCATCTCAAGCATCATGAAGACTCAATCATAAACATGTTCCCATAGGACTAGAAATAGGTTTGCAATATTCAAGGCTAAAATGCTACAGTAATGTGTCAATATATTTTTTTTGACATAAAGCTACTTCCCCATAAACTTGCATAAATTTAATGCCCAAATAATGATCCAAATGCCACAAATATGATATCTCAAAGCAGGCATCCAAATTAGCCTTAAATTCCACAATATGCTTTTCATTAGGACTAGTGAGCAGCATGACATCAACATACATAACAATGATCAGAAGTACGTCATCTGCATGCTTAACATATAAGGTTCTCTCAGTTGGACTATTCTAAAAACCATGTGCAATCAAGTAGGCATGTATCTTTTCAAACATTACAATGCCTTTTTCAACCTGCACACTTTGTTTTAATTCCCTTTCCTCACAAAACCATGGGGTTGAAATAAATACATTTCTTCATGTAAGTCACCATTCAAAAATGCAGTATTAATGTACAATGGATGTACATTCCAAGCATGATGAGCTACAAGTGCACAAATGTTGCAAAGACTATGCATTCGGCATGTGGGTGCAAAGGTCTCATTAAAATCAATGCCTCTCTCTTGTACATAACCTTTTGCAATAAGCCGAGACTTATACCTATCATTGTTCCATTAGGCTTACACTTTAGCTTGTATACCCATTTAGTGCCAATGGCCTTTTTGCCAATAAAGGAATCACATAAAGGTCATGTACCATTCTAAATTATATCATCATATTCAGATTGCATAGGAGACATCCAATATTTTGAGTTTTGGGCTTCATCAAAAGAAATAGGCACATTCTCATTAAAAAGACTAAAGGTAACCATTGCATAGCACTTTAATGCAAAAGAAGCACTATGAGATCCCGAACAAGTATCATATGACAAAGGTGCATCTAATTTTCTATCTCTCAAAGTCTGCACCAACCACTTAAGCATAGTTTTTTCCTCCTTTATATCAGCCCTCTTGTCAACAAGTGCATCATGTAAATATGCATCAGAAATATCATGTGGAACTTGTAAAGGCTGAGAAATTACCTCATTTGGACAAATACTTGACTGTCCACTTGTAAAACGAGGTAGTAGAGTGTCATACACATCTTTGGAGCTAACTGATGTCTCCTTAGTACATGAAAATAATAGTTCAATCGAATCTTCCACAAAAACAACATCATGGCTAACCAAAGTGCATTTCTTCTGTGGATGATGCAAACAATAGCCTTCACTTTCAAAACTGTACCCAAGAAAATTACATTTCACTACTTTATCATCCAATTTCCTGTGATTTTGTTTAGACATTAATACATATGCCACACAACCAAAGGCATGTAGATGAGTAACATATGAATTGGGACCATACCAAGCCTCATATAGAGTGATAGGTTTTGGTGCTTTGGTGGGAAATGTTAAGTAGGTATTGTGCACACATAACAACCTTAAGCTAGAACCTATGTGGTAAAGCCTGACCTTTGATCATACACCTCTCCATCTCCATGAGAGACCTATTCTTTCTTTTTGGAACTCCATTATCTTGAGGTCTATATGGATCTGTACATTGATGTTTTATCCCACGCTCACCCAAACATGCATTAAAATTAGAGGACATGTATTCCCCCTTGATCAGAATGGAGGGTGCCCAATTTACATGGTGACATATTTTCAGCCATAACCAAAAATTGTTTGAAGCACATAAACACTTCATACTTTGCTCTCAATGGATACACAATTTCATGCCTAGAAAAATCATCAACAAAAGTCAAGAAGTAAAGGTAGTTCCCTAAAGAAGGTGTCTGCATTGGACCATAGACATGACTATGAACAAGCTTCAATTTATGAGAAACTTGAACTAAACCATCTTTAGGAAAGGAAGAATGTTGCATTTTGCCCAAAATACAACCTTCATAGACATGTTTTCAAGGTGCGTCAAGTTTGGGTAGAGAGTACACCATTTCAGTTTATCATAGGTGTAGCAAACTAGCATAATTGATATGAACAAAGTGTGCACACCAAAGATTTGCATATGAGATAGCATGAAACTCGTGAACTACACATGTTAAATAATTCACAAATTTTGCATAGTCTATAAGCTTATACAACCCATGAGATAAAAGGCTAGAAGAAATAATAGCATCACCATTTGACAGATCATGATCTTTACATCTATCATCAATAATCTTCACAACCAAGCCTATCTTGGCTAATGATGAAACTCACAATAGATTTAGATTTTTCTTGATCCCTAGCACAAACAAAGCATCTAACAATGTGGAATAACTATCACAAGTAGTAGTCAAAATGATCTTACCAACCCCCATTATAGGATAAGAGGAGTTGTTAGCACATGTGATAGTATTCCCTGTAGGGGCAGGCTCAATTGAATCGAAGAGGCTGCACTGCAAGGTAATATACTTGGTTGCCCCACTATCAAAGTACCGAACATCTAAGTCTACTATAGACATACACTCCTCATGAGAAGATGGTTCATAGCTACATACAGTAGTAAATGCCAATTCTTCATTTTTCACAAGATTAGTAGACTCTATTTTAGGTATAGAGACCTTTACAACAATCATTCTAGCCTCTTTCTTCTTTGTGTCTTTTGCAGCCAGTTTTGGATAAGTCTTTATGACATGATCACTTCCTTTATAGTATTTGCAAAACTATTTCTGCTTTTCTTTTTGCTTATCTTTGTCTTCCTTCTTTGACTATGTAGCATTAGCATATTTCTGCTTACTAGTAGATGAGCTCCATTTACCTTTGTCCTTCTCACTTGCTAGGAGATCTTGATTTGCAACATGCATAATGGACATGGTATGCTTGGACTAATCTTCCTACAAAAAAATAGAGACTAACTCCTCAAATTTTAAGGCATTTGGATTGCCTTTTGTCATCAATCAAAGAGTAGAAGGAAAACTATGATATGAATATGGAACTGTTAAGAACACTCTACATAGGTGAACAATGTGGCAAGACTTCATCAATAGAGATAAACTACTCCTTCAAATCTATGATCTTTATCAAAAATCTATCCATAGAATTGTTAGTCGGCCGCCGGAGTGGGACAAATGTAATGACTGCCGGATGTAACGGAGTTCCTTGAATTACGCGCGAAAAGTTGGTACGCGCGTCCTGTAAATCTATATAAAGCAATGTAAGGAGAATGGTAAGAGAGACGTCTTTTCTGGAATTGCCAGATTGTTCGCCTAAATTATTGTCAGAATATTGTTTACACTGTTGTGAAGTTCTGAGTATTGTTAGTATTGAGTTCTGCATCGTCTGTTTACAATGAAGTTCACCGTAACGAATGTTGAGTGACGGACTGTGTGTCTGAGTACTGTTATCGTACCGTATTGCTGTGTGTTCTCAGTTGTTGAGGACCCTGAATTAGTCTGAGTAATTATATTACTGTGTGAGTTGAATAGGTAAAATGTTGCACTGTTGAGTATGTTCTATTCGTTTTACGGAATTCATTGTATTCGGTAACGAGGACGAACTATTGCTTTCGGTAAACGTAAATCCTTTATTTGAGATCATTGGACAGTGTTGTGACGAATGAATCTGTCAGCTGTCGCATTCACTCGGGTTGATTTATTACATATTAGTGAGTCTGTAGAAGGGACTACTGCTCTGTTCCAATAGCAGGTTAGTCTGGAGAATTTCGGTACGCAGGAGTATAGAAATCAAATATTGTTTAGTTACTGCCAGTAACTGAGCTAGGACGAGTAGTCACGCTTTGACGCTGTAACGAAGATTTGGGAAATTAGTACAGGGCCTCTGTCTAACAGACCCCTACCACTCCCAAGAACCCACGTTGGTCTGGTAACGCCGTTCGGTAATGATACTGAAAGTTTAACACAGTTTATGGTGAAGTACTGTTTTACGTTTAATATTTGTTCGGTAACGATTTCAGCTAGTCAGTAACACAGTGTTTCTGTAACACTTTAACACTTGGCGCCGTCTGTGGGAAGGTGGCATCAAGATTGCCAGTCGTCTCTCAGAATCAAACATCAAGATTATCGTTCGATGGGCAATAGCAATAGAATCAGATTGTTGCAAACTATTCCGTTAGTAATACTATGCGATTAGTACAAAAAATGATACATGCCGGTTACTCGATCCGGTGAAACGTATCCCAAGAACCATCAGTCTGGAGTACTTAATGTACTAAAGACAACTCTGGAAGGTAAAAGTACAACTAGGTCTGACCCAGTTGTCAAGAAAGTTAAGAACGTTAAAACTGTTTCCGGTCATATTCCGGTAGAACGTGTTACGACTCTGGTACATTCCGGTACTATTTTGGCACAGTCTGTCGAAGATATAGTAAGTCCAGAACCTACCAAGACGCAGTTGGAAACTAGTTTAGCAATCTTGGAAAAAGATTCAGATTCATCTACGATTAGAAACGCTCTAGTCAAAGAAATCGGCGAAGGTGAAAAAACACCGTAATCGGGCATAATTTCGGTGCCTTCCAGTGATATTTCGGTAAGAGAATCACAGTTTTTCGGTGACGGTTTAGCATTTTCTGTTGAATCTTCAGCCCAACCACCACGCTTGGAAGCGAGTTCCCATACACTGGACATCAAGAAGGAAGGAAAGCTGTTCGAAACAGAGATTCGAAGCATATTAAGCAAGATAATCGCACCAGAAAGTGCGCCATCCGACGATACAGATTTCGGTAGTTCAGATATTCAGACCCTAGATACAGAAGGAAGGTATAATACACTCATGATGAACGGGTAACAACAACAACAACAACAGTTATGTCCACCCAGGCCACCTCCAATGGGAGTGACATACACGAAGTTTGGTGGATTTCCAGGAGATGATCCGGATGCTCACGTACGCACTTTCGAGATAAGCTACGCAGTTCTCAACCATCCACCGGATCAGGCCTACAAAGCCATTGTCTTCCAATCTACACTTGTCAATGAAGCAGCTAGATGGCTTACAGAATATGATATTAATCATTTCGGCACCTATGAAGCAGTACGAGATGCTTTTTTGCAGCGATTCAGGTTAAAAAAGAATCCAGCCGAAATTTTTGATTATTTGCAGAATAACAGACAGAAGGCAAATCAAACCGTACAGGAGTATGCTACTCTCTTCAGAACACACTTAAGGCAGCTACCACCGGCCCACGCTAACTTGCCAGATGACGTTATCACTCAGTGGTTCATCAATGGCTTGGTTCCACAACTTAAGCAGATCATGATCATAAGATGTGTCGGAGCCATGTCCCTCGATGCAGTCATTGCAATGACTCTGCAACTGGAACACAAAGTCGGTGGATTTACAGAAGATTTGGAATGGTTAAAAGCAAACAAAAATGTTGGAGAAGATATGACTAGACAAGTATACTGCAACACATGCAAAAATTCAGGACATACCAGTGCTAATTGCACACTTAATCAGACATTCTGCGCTATCTGCAACATTGCCGGACACACCACCGAAAACTGCGCATACAACGCTAGAGTACAGGGAACAGCGACTGTCAATGCCATTATCCAGGAACAAGGACAACCAGCCAACCACTATGTACCTCCACAAATGAGAAACAACTAGCAACAAGGATATCGAAATTACCGAGGACAGAGGAATAACAACTATAATCCAAACCACTGGCAGAACGGACCACCACCGGAAAATCCCAATTTACCACCACCACGCTGCCATTTTTGTGGCGAATTTGGACATATTAGGAGATTTTGCAAGGATGCAGCTGAGTATGATCAAAGGAAGAAGGAACGTCAAAATCCAATGGCCAACATGGTAAAAATCACACCGGTGGAGACATAGGCTGCTGCAGTCCAGACCCGTTCCGGTAAACAACTCCAACCGGCAACAGAAATATTTGAACCAGGGATACGTCAACAACACAGAATGTATAACAAGGCTAGTCAATGGACCACAGTAGAACCACCAGTCTTCCCAGAGCCTATTCCGATAACCCAGCTATCGTTAACAAAAGAAGGAACACAACAAAGGGAGTCAGCAGCAGGAACATCATCAGCAGCAGATACATTACCAACCGTAGACACCTCCGCATCAGCAAGGGCATCAACTTCAACATCAGTAGAGCCTGTCAATCAATCTCAACAAGCCTGGGAAATCCTATCTAAGGCATCTATCACTCTGCCTTTGGGCCAACTACTAGCATTAGTACCTAGAATTCGACAACAGTTCCAACAACAGTTCAGTCCGGTACCTTCTTGTATTCCGGCGACAGCAGCAGTTCAACCGGAACCTGATTCTATGGTCGATCATTCAGTCCCCTTGATTACAGTATGGTATAAGAATCATAAGATTACGCAGGTACTAATTGATGGAGGCTCTGGCGTTAACATTGTGACTGCGGCATTATGCCAAAGGTTAGGATGGACCGAAATCGAACTAGTTCAATTTTTTGTCAGAATGGCAGATCAATCAAGAGTCCATCCTGTAGGACTTGTGTGGAATGTACCCATCACTTTACAAGGTACGACCTTTAAAATGACCCTTGTTATACTAGATCTGCCGGAATCCTCTTTGGATTACAACCTTCTTTTTGGCCGACCGTGGTTGAAGCATGCGAAGGTAATACAGGACTGGTCTACACAAGAGCTTACGTTTAAAGATGCCAATCGTAGATATGTGGTAAAATTAGATGCTATACAACCCTGCGAGCTACACGCTAGACCATATTTTGTTGAACCAGTCCATATGCTAGATGGATTGTCAGATGATGAAGAAGAAGAGTTTCTGAAGAGTAACGCTGACTTAATTTCCTTAGGGACTATTGATCTACAGTCCGTTGTAGATAATTGGAATGCTTCAGTCTGTACAGTAATACCCATCACAGAAGAGGCTAAGAAGGAAGACACTGTTTCGACACATGACGATGAACTGCAGCAACTCTTTAAACCAACAGACGACACAGAGAAACATCAACAGTTCTATGTCCCTGAAGATCAGCTGATCACTTACAATTTAGGAGATGAAGATCATCCGCGTCCTGTAAAGATAAAGCAAAACTTACCGGAAACTTTTCAAGCAGGCTTAATCCAGCTACTCCGAGAATTCATTGACGTCTTTGCATGGGACTACAAAGACATGAAAGGATTGGACCCCCGTATCTACCAGCACAGGGTCATGCTGAAGCCAGAAGCAAGGCCGATAAAGCAAACCAGCTACCGGATGAATCCCCATTATGCATCTCAGGTAAAGGTAGAACTTGATAGGTTATTAAAAGTCTGATTCATCGTGCCAGTAGGGCATGCTGAATTGATCTCTCCAATTGTGATTGTGCCTAAGAAAAACAAGCAATTGCGAATCTGTGTAGATTACCGAAAATTAAATGCAGCAACCGTACCGGATCCCTTTCCAATTCCCTTTTTGGATACCATGCTTGATAGAGTAGCAGGTCACGAGATGTATTCATTCCTAGATGGATACACTGGCTACAACCAAGTGAGAATGGCCGAAGAAGATATACCAAAAACTGCATTTATTACCAACTGGGGTGTTTTTGCTTGTACGGTAATGTGGTTTGGATTAAGAAACGCACCAAGCACATTTCAAAGATGTATGCAGGAGATATTTTCTCCTTACCTCACTTCCTTTATGCAAGTATATCTCGATGATTTTTCAATTTTCGGTAAGATGATAGCACACCTGTTTCATTTACGGTGCTGCTTTCAGAAATGCAGAGAGTATAGACTCTGCTTGAACCCAAACAAATCAGTGTTTGCGGTCTCATGTGGCAAGTTACTTGGCCACATTGTATCTGCACAAGGTATCCAAGTAGATCCAGCTAAAATTTCGGCAGTATTAGAAGCTCCGGTGCCAGCTTCTCCAAAAGAAGTTATGTGCTTTATGGGCCAAGTACGATGGCATGGAAGGCACTTACGGTGGCTTGCTCATTTGGCTATACCACTAAACAAGCTAATCGCCAAGACACCTCGACAATTTGAACGGACCCAGGAATGCCAGATAGCATTTGATCGTTTAAAACATTTATTAACACAAGTTCCTATCTTACAGCCACCGGACTGGGATCACCCATTTCATATATTTGTTGATGCTTCAGATATAGCAATAGGAAGTGTGTTGATGCAACAAATTGATAAATGGTTCAGACCAGTGTATTATGCAAGCCGAAGATTAGCGTCTGCTGAGAAAAATTACTCTGTAACAGAAAGAGAATGTCTAGGGCTAGTATATTCTGTCAAGAAATTCAGACATTACTTGCTAGGCCATAAATTCACATTTCATGTAGATCATGCTGCACTTGTCTATCTAGTTCGGCAACAACATCTAGGTGGTCGATTAGTGCGATGGGTCTTACTTTTACAGGAATTTGACTACGAAGTCATTCACCGACCAGGCAGTTCACATGCCTTAGCAGATTTCTTATCCCGTTTAGATTCCGGTGAAGCTCTGATAGGCATAGATGACACGACACCCGCGATTTATGTATCAGAACCAGTTAATGAAGATTATGCAGACCCACCTATCCCATTTTCATATTATGATCAGATCTTGACCTTTCTCACTGATGGTTGCCTTCCATCTCAGACTTCTAGAGTAGTACGCAGGAAAATTGCAGTCTTTAGCTGCCGATTTTGGTTAATTGCTGGAGAATTATATTATGTAGATCACACCGGAATCCTACTTTGCTGTATTCCACCGCATGAAGTTAATTCAGTTATTACTTTGGCTCACTCAATTCCTTCCGGTGGTCATTTTGCAGCAGATTTAACTCACCGGAAAATTCTACAGAGTGGTCTCTGGTGGCCAACGATGTACAGAGATATCTCACAGTTTGTCAAACAATGTGATACTTGCCAAAGATCTGGCCAGCCTTTGCAACGACATCTCTTTCCTCTGCAACCCATCTTACCATTGGAACCTTTCCAAAAGTGGGGTCTAGATTTTATCGGTCCGATTACACCCCCAGCAGTCTTCAGTAACAACCGTTACATACTGACCTGTACAGACTATGCAACCAGATGGGCCGAAGCCTGGGCTTTACGGTCTGCTACAGCCGTTACGGTAGCAAAGTGTCTGCTAACCGATGTCTTTCCACGTTTTGGCTTACCACTAGAAATTGTCTCAGACAAGGCACTCATTTTGTAAACAATTTAATGAAGGCACTTACACAGTCGTTCCAGGTCACACATAAATTTAGTTCTCCTTATTATCCTCGTGCTAATGGATTGGCCGAAAGTACAAACAAATCTCTACTGAATATCCTTCGAAAATTCATCATGGAATCACCGGAAAGATGGGATCAACTGCTACCTGCAGTGTTATGGGCATACCGGACTACCTACAAGGTAACAACATGATTGACACCTTTCAAATTAGCTTATGGCTTAGAAGCGATAGCACCAATGGAGATAGTTATACCAAGTTTACGAGTAGCCATTACCCAAAAACTGCTACCGAAAGACTCACTGTCATTTCGGTTGGACACACTCAGAGAGTTAGACGAGCACCGATGGCTCAGTTTTTTAACCATGCACGAAGTCCAACTAAGACAGGCAAGGACGCACGATCGAAACGTGAAGACCCCAGTGTTTTCAGTAGGACAGCTTGTACTTTTCTATAATGCAAAGTCAAATAGATCCACAGGCAAATTCAAATTACGGTGGTTCGGCGCTTACAAGATCTCAGAGCAAATCGGTCCAGCAACTTTTTGGTTGACTACGTTGACCGGAAATCCACTTCCAAAAGCAATCAACGGCTCGAAGCTGCGGCCGTATCAACGCGCTACTAGTCCGCATTAAATCATTTGGCGGTGGACCGCATTTTTAGTTTTGTTCTTTACTTTTCCTTCTGTTCTTTCTTTTCTTTTTTAATAGCCGCGTTTTGTCATAAGCCGCCCTCCTTATTAATCACTAGAGCATGCACGCCAAATTGAAAGCAGTATCATTCTAGCACCGCACAATGATAACCATCACCTCCCCCCCCCACCGTAATGTCTCTACTTAATCTCTTCGGTTGTGCCAAAAAACGCTATTGTGTTCTTGTGATTGTGCTTGTGTTTTCTGTGTTCTGTGTATTCGTGCTCTGTGCTCTGTGTATTCGTGTTCGCGTGCGCAATGGAAGCGTTGGCAAATTTCGCAACCTTCTGTGATGGTATCCCTACCGAGGTAGGAGAATACCTGCGCACCCGAGGGTTGGCCAACTTCGCTAAGCTACCATGGCACTCAGTGGAAGCCCATCCCTTCTTCGCACAAATCATCCCTGCCATCGCCCAATCCCCCATCGCTGAACGACAATGGCTCTTCCCCTCCCTACCATCTAGAACCGTAGTAACCTTCCAAGCCTTTGCCAAAGCCTTCCGCCTCACCCCACAAGGCCGCGAGAATGGCCCAAGCATCCCCGTAGCCAGAATGATCGAACTTTTTCCCCGCTATTCATCAACGAATACGCCATCCGCTGCCGCCTTGAACCCAAAAGAACTGCACTCCAGTTCTTAGTCGCCATCTTAAACCTCCAGAAACGCACCTACGGTATATCCCGCCCGTTCTATTCCGCCATCGACCTTGCTGCACATGAACCCGTCAACTTCGCATCTTTTTTCTTTCACCATATCCATAAGGAGTGTGTAGCCATAGTGAAACAAGTCAACAAAGGAACCACCCCTCGATCTAGACTTCCCCACATCCTCTCCTTTCTCTTTCCGACCATACTCGCAACTCAACCACCACCACGAGGACCCGTCCTAAGGCATGAAGAATCAGTACAGCTACTAGAGGATGAGGAAGAAGAAGATGAAGAAGAGCTCAATCAATTGTTCCGCCGGAAACGCATCAGGATTAGCTCCTCCGAAAGCGAAGCACAAGGCTCAGCCGGAAAAGATAGAGATGACAATAAAGACGAAGAGAAGAACGAAGAAGAGACATTCCATGATACAGCTACTTCAATGCACAATGAATCATCGACTGAGCAACAAGAACGACAGGATCGAACAGAAACAGAATCAATTTCGACCGAAAAAGAATCAGAGCAACAGGTAGACGAGCAAGAATCTGCCAGAGATGCACTAGATAAGCTACTAAAGGCAGTGGAATCCACAGACGCGAACAATGCAGAAACCGAACAAACAAACAAGGTAACAACCACTGACTCTGCCCTCCCCAAAACACCGCTTGTCAACCCCATTTCCCAACCGGAACCACCCCGCAGTCCCATCAAGCCCAGTCACCCCACCGAAACTGCTGAAACCTCAACATCCTCCCTCAATTACTCACCACCGAATTCCCAACAACTCCTCACCGCCACCTCTTCGCAACCTCGCCCTCCTCTGCCACCCCACCCCATTCCAGTCTTCTCTGAGTTAGAGTCTATGGGTCGAATGTTGATTAATCTATCCCAACAACTACCGCAACAACTGAAGCAAGCCACAGACAATGCACGAGATGAATTCCAAAGAAAATTGGAAGTGATGGAGGCAGATATCACCCCCCTCCAGGAAGAATTACAAGCAGCAAGAGCGGAAAACCATGCACTCCATGAGCAAATCAAGCAACTACAGGCTACACTCCAAGCACAGGAAGAAAGCTCAAGCCAACGAGATAAGGCACTGGCTGAAAAAGAAGAATTACTGACAGCTGCCGACACAGAGATAATAAAGTTAAATCAAACCATCAAAGATACAGAAGACACAAGAATCGTGCTAGGAAAGCTACTCGAAGAAACAAGGGTTCAGTTGCAGGAAGCCATACAAAAGAGCCAAGAGCAGCAGAAAGAAGCAAAACAAACAGAAGATCAATTACAGAGAACGAAAGAATCACTTGATGAGGTCAACAATATACTTAAACATCAATTACTCAGGGAAGCTAAAAATCAGAAAGACTTAGCGAATGCCCGCAGAGAACGAGATGCATATCACAAAACCATACAATTCCAGAATCAACAGTTTGAAAGACTAGATAATCAGGTCTGCAACCAGAAAGACCGAATCAGTGAAATGCAGAAGCAAGTAAGTGAAATGAAGACAGCCAGAGATGCGGCACTATCCAACGACTTCTACTTACAGGAGGCTTTTTTGCAAACACAGGCCAAAATTTTGCTCACCGAAGCCATCGCACTTAGTTCCGTTAGAGTAGATGCGCAAGTTTTAGAACCCGACACCCTTAAACAATTATTAGAAACCCTTAAGAAAAAAATAGCCCGTACATTTAGATTAGCCAAGAATATGTATTTAGAAGGAATCATAGACGAACAGTGATTTTGTAATCAAGAATAACTTGCGGGTTTGAGTCCACCGTGCGTGCCAGTGTTAATCGGCCGCCGTAGTGGGACAAATGTAATGACTGCCGGATGTAACGGAGTTCCTTGAATTACGCGCAAAAAGTTGGTACGCGCGTCCTGTAAATCTATATAAAGCAATGTAAGGAGAATGGTAAGAGAGACGTCTTTTCTGGAATTGCCAGATTGTTCGCCTAAATTATTGTCAGAGTATTGTTTACATTGTTGTGAAGTTTTGAGTATTGTTAGTATTGAGTTCTGCATCGTCTGTTTACAATGAAGTTCACCGTAACGAATGTTGAGTGACGGACTGTGTGTCTGAGTACTGTTATCGTACCATATTGTTGTGTGTTCTCAGTTGTTGAGGACCCTGAATTAGTCTGAGTAATTATATTACTGTGTGAGTGAATAGGTAAACTGTTGCACTGTTGAGTATGTTCTGTTCGTTTTACGGAATTCATTGTATTCGGTAACGAGGACGAACTATTGCTTTCAGAAACGTAAATCCTTTATTTGAGATCATTGGACAGTGTTGTGACAAATGAATCTGTCAGCTATCGCATTCACTCGGGTTGATTTATTACATATTAGTGAGTCTGTAGAAGGGACTACTGCTCTGTTCCAATAGCAGGTTAGTCTGGAGAATTTCGGTACGCAGGAGTATAGAAATCAAATATTGTTTAGTTACTGCCAGTAACTGAGCTAGGACGAGTAGTCACGCTTTGACGCTGTAACGAAGATTTGGGAAATTAGTACAGGGCCTCTGTCTAACAGACCCCTACCACTCCCAAGAACCCACGTTGGTCTGGTAACGCCGTTCGGTAATGATACTGAAATTTTAACATAGTTTATGGTGAAGTACTGTTTTACGTTTAATATTTGTTCGGTAACGATTTCGGCTAGTCAGTAACACAGTGTTTCTGTAACACTTTAACAGAATCTACTTCATTCATGTGCTCATTCTCGAAACATTTTTGGAGGTAAGTAACATGATCCTCATTTCTTCCCTGGTGTAAGGTGGTAAGTGTATTGCAAGCATCCTTTGCTATTTTACAAGAGTGAATGTGTGGGATAATGGCACATTTGATAGAAAAAGCTATCTATGCATGTGTGTGAGCATTTCTACCATCCCAACAAAGTTTCTTTACAATAGGTGCGATAGGAACTACATCGCAAAGAGGAATTTGAAGATCATCATCTTCAACACCATCTGCATCACCTTCATTAACTATATTTGCATGTGTAGTAGGGCATTATCCAATACCCTGAATAATATTGCACAATCCTTTTGCTATTAAAGCATGAGGCATCATATCTACCCACAATGGGTAATTAGTACCATCCAATCTATCCTCAATAGCCAACATGCAGAATACATCATTGCTTTCAGCCATGGCCACTCATTAAAACTCTCTGACATAGGAAAATGACTATATATCAAAATTTGAGCAAGACCACCCTATCCAGCTCTACTAAACATATAGCACACTTTGACTGCTTGTACTAGCAAACCAAAACCTATATATATGTTTGGCATAAAAGGACAAAATTGCATGCACAAGCATTGTGATAGTATGTTTGGAGGCTGAAATAAGCTCAAGTCAAAATTTGGATGCCAAACAACAAAGCTATATTGAACTCCTAATTGCCTTGGTTATGCTCACAAATTTTCATGCAATTTTGAGACTGTGATCAGAGGGGTATTGAAGACACCCGAGAATGCAAAAAAATCCAAAAAACTTGAAAAAGAATACTTTCTAAAGACGCATTTCACAACTCAAAAGACCCAAGGAATTCCATTTTCTCATTCTAAATTCACAAGAAAAGTTACAGGAGAAAAGGTGAAAATCCAATAAAATAAAAAGTCTTAAAAAATTACCAAAAAATCCTAAAAAGTTCCAATAATATCCTCATGAATTCTAGTTGTTGAATGGAAAAAAAATAACAATAGAGACCTTAAAATATATATATAACATGAGTTTTTTATGATAAAATGTAATTGAAAAGAAATAGGAGATATATGTACAACCTACCATGGTGGTGTAATATGTTAGGGGACCAAAGGAGTTTCAATTTTTTTGATGATAATAAGCCTTGAACAAGAAATTTTGATTAGAGATAGTGCCTCACTAGCCAAAGCTATTAAGTGCATTGCAGCCCACTATAGTATTTTTCTAATTCTATGTGTGGACACCCATACTACAAAAGATGTTACTATACAGGAAATCGAAAATTTTTTGGTTTGTGCAATCTAGAGAAGCAATAGCATCAAATCACTTTTTTGCATAGTCTGTGACAACCAGAAAGTATTTATCCTACCTTAAAGAGGATGAAAAAATAGGACCTATAAAATCTAACATCCAATTCTCAAATGGTTTACATGTAGTGGGCACAACTAATCGATGTTGTCTTTGCTTGGTGGGTTTTGTTCTGCATATCTGATAGGCATCACATGCCTAAGCTATCTCTTTTGCATCTTTGAACAATCTTGGCCACCATAAGCCAACATCTAGGATTCTCTAGCTCATAGTATGGTTAGCGAGGTGCCCACCACCTAGTCCTTCATGTGTCATTTGGAGAATGTGTCTTGCGTGTTCTTCTTCCATGCACTTCCTAATCAAATTACCTTTTTCATATCCATACAACTTGCGGTATAAGACATGTTGTTTATGAGCAATGTCTCCCTTTGCATAGAGTTGGCCTTATCTAGATACTTCCATGTCTTTAGAAACTACTTCACATAATCATACCACCCTAGATCATTGTAGAAGAGGCCATTGGGACCACATTTCCAGTACTTCTTCTACTCAAGAGGATTTCTTCCTCAGGGAAGTACACCCTGTGACATGTCTGTCTGGAGGTATCCTATTTGATAGTAAAGACACAGAGATGAGAAAAGTTGCAAGTAGACAAATGAGAAAAAAGTTCAATTTGTTAAGACTCAGAATGGTTACAATAAGTAAAAAATAATTTAAATGAGTAGTACAATGGGCTAGTAGTCACTCCAACAACTAGAAGAAATCAACAACAAGAAGTACTAAATCAACAAGTAATCTTTGCAAGAGAAATGCAACACACTCAAACTGATAGATACTAGTCAAGACTAGTCAATCACACTATCATAATATTGCCACACAATTGAGAAGCCAAAACTCTATATAATCACCACAAAGTGACCTAAAACAATAGTGGGAAATTTGCAATAGAGTGCATAGAGTAGCCAAGAGATAGCTTCCACTAGTAGAGCTCAACAAACTAAATAGAATAGATATCAGAAATCAGATACACGACATAAGTTGTAGGATAATGAGAATCACCAAAATGAGTCCCAAGACTTTGTTTATATAGGCTCTAGAGGTGAAAGGACTATCCTTGCCAAATCCACGCCTTCATTATCACATGCGCCAAGTAACAAGATTGGTGGATAAGTGGGCTAATTTTGGCACTCGTAGCCAAACACCTTTAGGTCCATCAATTAGATCTTCTAACACTACCAAAGCTTTGTGGCAATCTTCTTTGCATTAACTCAATATTTAACCATTTACTAATAAGTTAATAAAAATTTATTTGCCACTTGTCACCCAGAGTATTCCTTTTAGAAAAAGGTTGAGTAGATGCTATGCTTTGACCATGCCCAAAAGAGGTGGTAATGGTGCCCAATTTTGGGATCATGAAACTTTTGGGCCACCCTAGGCCTATATTCCTTGCTATGATACATCTTCACTTGCCAGGACTGTACACCTTCAAAAAGAGTTAACTTTGAAATCTTGTTGATTGCTCAATGATAGAGCCTCCAAATATAGTATTGCCTTTGCATTATGGTGTCTGGTCACCTTAGTGTAGTGATACATGAAGTCACCTAGATTGTGAATAGTTGAGTAGCCTACACATGCAACCATGAGGAGGAGAGGTCGTCCCCACATGATCTAAGCTTGCCAAAGAAGTTTCCTTGGAGCACGAAGAAGTCTAGAGTAGAGTTTCCTAACATGATGCCATAAGAGTAGAGGCCTTGCCCTACTATATGCAATATCATTGAGGCTTCACCCTTCATGTGGAGATTGCAATATGGTGAGTGCCTCACCCTTGTCATGGAGCACGATGGGTCGCCCAAGGTGGTAATCTTCCAAAATGGGAAGATTTGCCTTGAGATGTGGTCTTCAATAGGAGGATTCAGTCACCCAAGATTTTGCCTTGATGAGGAGAGAAGGTAGTGGTCACCCATATGTGGTGAGGAGGGAAATGGGTGGTTGCTCATATTTGATGAGGAGGGAAATTGGTAGTTTCCCGTATGTGGTGAGGAGAGAAATTGGTGGTCGGCCATATGTGGTGAGGAGGGAAATTGGTGGTCGCCCATATGTGATGAGGAGGGAAATTGGTGGTTACCTAGAAACAACACAAGGTGCTCCATAGTATCAAAACCAAGGATAGTTACAAGGAAATTGCCCTAAGGAAAGGGAAAGATCATTTTCTTAAGACATGAATTGGAAGGATGTGATGAGGATGGTCAGATGTCTTAACAAGATCACTTGCTCTATAGACCCTTGCATCAAGTGTTTGCACCATCCCAGTGCAACTTCTTCTTTATTTGCTTATATCAAAAAAAATGAACTACAAAAGATGAAATGAATCAAACTATGGCATGTAGAGTGAGTGACTTTCTTCTTGATTGATTTAATTTAGATAAGTCTTCATGCGAAAGATGTGGACTAGGGGCATCTTCTCACCCTGCAATTTTTCCAATTGTATTGTTCCTTGTGATAATACCTTCATCACTTTGTAGGGACCTATCCACCTAGGTGCTAGTTTGGTGGATACTGGGGGGAATCTGATGCACCAAGAGAAGAAAAATCCTCATGTACTTCATGAGTCTTTAGATAGCTTTCATGTATCCTTTTGCATTGCTCTTGCTTTACCTACAATTTCCACATAACTCCTTCCTTGCACTCTTCCAATGCTGCCAGTCTCGTAATGTGAGGTTCAATTTTAGTTTTTTGGCTTCAATTTCTTTCTTGATGATAAATTCAAAAGGGGCCAATGCCTCTTTACCATAAACCAAGAGAAAGGGACTTTCACCAGTAGTGCTTCTTCTTGTAGTATGAAAGGCCCATATTGCACAAAAAGAGCCTACGACCAAGATTTATGGTGTTCAAGCCAATTTGTGGAGTAGCCCAATCAAAAAATTGTTAGAAATTTTTGCTTGCCCATTTTCTCTAGGATAGTAGGCGCATGAATTTTTGTGGAATATCTTGTACCTATCAAGAATGAATTGTAGAAAATGATTTACAAAATGTGTGTCTTTGTGACTATTAACTTCTAGTGGGCAACCAAATCGTGAAAAAATATGTTTGTACATAAACTTGGACACTATCATGGTAGTGCAATCAATACTAGCCTTAACTTCTACCCACTTAGTGGCATAGCATGTGGCCATCAAAATATATTATTTCCACCATGTTGACAAGTTGGACTAATGTGTCCAATGAAATCAAGACCCCACTGTTCAAAAGTTTTCCACCCGATTGAAATGAATAATGGTTGAAAATTTAGCCTTGTTGGCCTAGGAGCACGTCTCTTGCAGATGTCACATTATTTAGCAAATATAATAGCATCACTGTAAACATAATACCATCGTAATCCCTTGTGGAGGATTTATTCTGCCGATTCCTCTCCCTTGAGATGCCCTTCATTGTTTGCTTTGTCAAGCAAAAATTTTGACTTCCTATGGAAAAACACATTTTTGCAAAATACCATCCTACCAATATTAGTACAATCGGACATTTATGTGTCAAAATGCTTTGGCCCTAAACAATAATTTCCTCTTTTGTAATGGAGTCATGTTCACAAGAAAGTTTCTAGAACTAAGAAATTGTAAAATTTCATCATACCAATCAATTTGAACCTCTACCAGAAAGAGAAAAGTATCCATGGGATCATCATTGATACATGTTGCTTTCTTGTTCATGGCCGTCCTTGACATGTGATCTGCTTTGTAGTGCTCTTTCCCTAGCTTAATGTGAATTTCAAAGTGATAGTCTTGAAATAATAATAGCCACTGTCAAACCCTTCTAGCTACTCTAGGCTTATTAATCGAATACTTTAGAGGTTGATGAGCAGAAATAATAATCAATTGATGCCTCGAAGATAGTTCCAAAAATTTTAAAGTGCAAATACAATATCCAAACCTTCTCTTTTCTGTAGCACTTTAATTTCTCTCCGTTCTTGTAAGTAATGTGCTTGCATAGGCAATCGGTTGGTATACCTTGTATGTTGTTGGTTGTGCCAAGACTACTCAAACTTAGTTTTATCTCACTAAATGATCTTTCTCCTTTAGGACTCCAAGAGAAACATATCCTCTTATTGGTAAGCCTTGACAGAGGCTTAACTATCTCTAAGTACATCCATATGAGTCTTCTATGATACCCTATATGGCCTTGAAAACTTTGCACTTCCTTAGGATTCCATGGGATGGGCATGAAAAGAATGGCAACTAATTTAGTTGGATCAACACTTATCCCTTTGTCCAAAACTATGGTGCCAAGAAGAGTATGCTTGGTGAACAAATACTGACATTTAGTAGGTTCAATTTCAAACTTGTTTGGAGACATTATTCAAAAATTTTCTTCGAATTCTCCAAATGTTGATGAAAATCTTGGGCCATTAGTCTTCTATTTGTACCTGAGAGTACTGAGAAGTCATCCATGAAAATGTGAAAACTTTTGTTAACCATTTACCGAGCATTAAATAGATTTTGCTATTAAAGGAAGAAGGTGCATTTTTAAGACTCTAAAATTGATTATTAGCCTTTGTAGAAATCCATAACCTATTCCTTCCCCAATCTTGCAATGCTTCCAAGAGTAGAGGATAAGAGGTCTACTATGATAGGGAAATGACAACAAACTCCAAGAAAAACTGGCAACCTTGCACTATCATGAGTACCTTTTCAATGATACCTAGTGGTGTGACTCGATGTTGATATGATAGTGTGATAGTAAAATGTGCTACCTTTGTGAGGTCCAAAGTTAATTTCTTCATATTAAAATCAAGCATTATATTGATGCCAAAGCCTCCATCTACAATAACACCTATCAAAGGTTATCTTTTTATAGAAACAAACAATCTAGAACTTTCATAGTTTGCCAATGGTGCAGGGGAGAAATCCACCATGGACCCATCTATACTAGGTATTGAGCTCAAGTAAGCAGATTGTATGGCTTTCAATAGATCATTTCTCACCTTTGCATCCATTTTTTTAAGTTGGAATAAACTAACCTTGTGGTGAATTCCCTTCAAATTTTCTTTGATATTCACCTCCTATTATTCTCCTAAGGACGAGTAGGTTGTTTGTTCAGTGAAATCCTCACCATGTCGTAGGCTTCTTCAATGCCCACCCCATCCTCCGAATCAGCCCTCTTGCCATGTTTTTTTTCCTTGACTCCCTGTTGCTCTTCTGTATGAGTTGCCACTGCTTCCCTAGCCCTAGTCATCATAGGTACTATGGATCATGAAACAACATAGGATTGTAGAGTCATACCTTCTTCTTTTGGAAATATTGCAATCATTATGGATTAGATTGGGGCGATTGCAAGGGCAAACCCTTGTGTAATGATCCTTGGCATTGGGAGAATGTTGACAGGGAAGTGTGCCCTCAAGTAGAAAGCATTTGCTTTGAACATGACCATATTCACCACAATGATAATACATTAAAAGTCTAGTATATCTAGGCTGATTCTAACAATTCTCCCCTTTGTTATGTATATTTTGTTGGGAAAGGTGGATGGACACTCCAAGAAATGAGTAGGTACTGCAAAATCCTGCTTTGTACCAGCCCCTTGTAGCTTCAGAGTTGAGTTGTGGGCCCTCTTAGCTTTCCAAAGACACTATACAAGTGCCTATGTACTTTGGAAGTGATGTAAGAAAAGATTGAATCAAAAATAACTACTTCAAGGTTGAAGATTCAATGAAAACCTTCTATTTTTTATCACACACCTGCTACTTGTTATGCTTAGTGCTACCAGTAGAGTAGAAATTAGAAAAATTCCTTTTAGAGGTATGAAATTAGCTTAGTAAGCTAATGATTCCAAGTGGAATCACTTAAAATGATGCACTATACACATAGCAATCAATTTAGCAATTGAATCATTACCCCTGATTTTTTAGGACCTCTGTTGAGTTTGACCAGTGAATGCTTCGACGTGCTTTTCTCCAAATTGGCTGAATAGAATTCCTTCAAAATTTGTGAGCTTGTAGATAACTTGGAGCCGATTCCAACAAGCTATAGATCATGTTGATATATTTAGGTAGTGATGTGTGTGAACACACTAGGACCGCCAGGGCACTTTTTTCCCTCTTTAGGAGGTTTTTTCTCCCCCGGCTTGTATATACGCCTATTGCCCTAATGGGCTACTCATCTTTGTACATTCTCTAGTAATACATTCAATATTGTGTGTTGTGCTCCAAGCGTCTTCGTCTTCCTTGTGTTATTCGCATGCTTCCGTAGACGTCTAACTCCAACAATTGGTATCAGAGCAAGTCGTTGCTTCATCTAGGGCACCGTCGACACTCCTCCGATTGCAGTCTCAGAATCACATGAATTTTGGTGATCATACTCAACGTGTTTTTGAGATCAAAATGGCTTCGCTTTGTGGTGCCAAAATCGCGATCTGAGCTCATTTCGGTCTCCGAACGCACTATCACAACGCTTGTACAGACAATCTCGTCTTTTTGTGCCAAAGGTATATACCAGTTTTTGTTCGCCAGTATAAGCATCTCAAAGTCTGCTATAGGTCTAGTGGAATTCGTCTGGGTAGTTTTGTTCAACTTTTTGAGATACAGTCAATTTTTTGCATCAAGGTATTTTAGTCACCGGCCATGGCTGAAAGCAGTGATGTATTCCGTATGTTGGATGTTGAGGATAACTTGGATGGTACCAACTACCCATTATGGGCTTATATGATGCGACATGTGTTGGTTGCAAATGGATTGTGGAACATTGTGCAAGGTGTCGAAAAACGTCCTATCACACCTGCAATTGTTACAACTGCAGGTACTGAAGCTGATGCAGAAGGTGTCGAAGATGATGATATTCTGCATATTCCTGTTCGTGCTGCGGTTTCTGCTGCACCTACTGTAGAGCAGATTTGCTGGGATGGCAGAGATGCCCAGGCACATGCATTGATAGCTTTTTGTGTCCAACATGCCATTATTCCTCACATTCGCTCTTGCAGAATAGCTAAGGATGCTTGGGATACACTTACCACATTGTACCAAGCTAGGAATGAGACTCGTGTTGCTTACCTCCAAAAACAGTTGGAGAGTGAGCACATGAATGAAGGTGATTCTATGGAGAGTTTCCTAACGAAGATCAAAGACTTGAAGGAACAGTTGATTTTTGCTGATGAGGTTATACCAGATAGCTCACTTATGCAGACCGTTCTGAATGGTCGTCCTAATTCATATAAGAGTTTTGCTTCTAGTCTTTGGTTGATGATGAAAGGCAATCCAAATGCCTTATCATTTGAGGAGTTAGTCTCTGTTCTGTTGCAAGAAGATCAGTCCAGGCAGAAAAGGTCCATTATGCGAGTTGTAGATCAAGCTTTCCTGGCTAGTCAGAAGGGAAAGGCAGCCTGTCCTAATGAGGCAACTTCTTAGCCTTTGTAGGTTTCATGTGATGATGCAGATAATTCCATTTCTGATGCAGATGTACATGATGCACTATTGATGAGAGAGTTGATATTGAGCAGGCAAGAACTATGCCAAAATGGTTGGTGCAGACCTTGCATGATAGAAAATTAGATGCACCTCTGTCATATCGTACTCGTTCAGGATCTCAAAGTGCCTCTTTTGCATCAGATTGCTATGCTATGGCTGCATCTAGTCTCTGTGATGAGAATGAGCCCGTTTCGTTTGATGAAGCACAAAATTCAAAAAATTGGATGGTTGCTATGCAATCTGAATATGATGCTATAATGAAGAATGGTACTTGGTCTTTATGTGACTTGCCTCCTGGCAAGAAGGCCATTGGCACTAAGTGGGTATACAAGCTGAAGCGTAAACTGGATGGTACAGTTGACACGTATAAGGCTAGGCTTGTTGCAAAGGGTTATGCATAGGAAAGAGGTATTGATTTTGATGAGACCTTTGCACCTACATGCCGTATGACTACTGTTCCGAGCATATGTGCACTTGCAGCTCATCATGGTTGGAATGTACATCAGTTGGACATTAAAACATCATTTCTGAATGGCGACTTGCATGAAGAAGTGTATGTTTTTCAGCCCCGTGGCTTTGTGCAGAAAGGGCATGAAAACTAGGTGTGCAGGTTAAAGAAGGCATTATATGGTTTAAAGCAAGCACCACATGCTTGGTATGAGAAGATACATGCCTATCTGATTGCACATGGTTTTGAGAATAGTCCAACTGAAAGCACGTTATATGTTAAGCGTGCTAATGATGTGCTTCTGATCATTGTTGTCTATGTTGACGACATGCTGCTCACTGGTCCTATTGAGAAGCATATTGCTGATTTTAAGGCTGATTTGCATGCCTCATTTGAGATGTCTGATTTGGGGCATTTGCATCACTATTTGGGCATTCAATTTATGCAAGTTGATGGTGGAATGTCTTTGTGTCAAACAAAATATATTGACACATTATTGCAGCATTTTGGCCTTGAAGATTTTAAGCCTATTGCCACTCCTATACACATAGGTTTACGATTGAGTCTTCATGATGCTGGAGATGCATTTGATGTTGTTCTCTATCAGCAGGCTATTGGATGCTTGATTTACTTATGCATTACTCGACCAAATATTCAGTTTGTTGTCTCTTAGATGAGCAAGTTTATGCATTGCCCAGGAGTCAAACATTGGCAGGTGGTTAAGCGTATCTTTACTATTTGAGTTGTACTCGGCTACTTGGGTTGTTTTATCCCAAGGGGGGATCACTACCGCCATATTTGCATGCTTTTTCTGACTCTAATTGGGATGGTTGCTATGACACTCGTGTGTCCACTAGTGGCTCTTGCTTCATGCTTGGTAGCTCATGTATATCTTGGTTGAGCAAGAAGCAGCCTACTGTGGCCACTTCCAGTTGTGAGGCTGAGTATAGGGCAGCTTTCACAGCGACTGTTGAGTGTGTGTGGCTCAGACGCCTTATGCCTTATTTGGGTGTTGGTTAGACTTTTTCCACCACCATCTCCACTGACAGTCAGAGCGCATTGGCAGTTGTGAGGAACCCTGTGTTCCATGCTCGCACTAAGCACATTGAGGTGCATTATCACTATGTCAGGGAGAGGTTCTCTGCTGGGGAGATCAGCCTGGCATATGTGCCCATGCAGGAGAAAATTGCAGACCTTTTCATGAAGGCTCTGCGTAGGGAGAAGTTTGAAGCTTTCCGCAAAGCTTTGGGCTTACTTCCTTTTGTGGAGTGATTTCCAGATAGATTGGCACTTCCTTATACATGAGTGCCAACTCCTTGTTCACCGCATCACTCCCAAGGGGGATTTGTTGATATATTTAGGTAGTTATGTGTGTGAACACACTAGGACCGCCGGGGCACTTTTTCCCTCTTTAGGAGGTTTTTTTTCCCTGGCTTGTATATATGCCTATTGCCCTAATGGGCTACTCATCTTTGTACATTCTCTAGTAATACATTCAGTATTGTGTGTTGTGCTCCAAGCTTCTTCTTCTTCCTTGTGCTGTTCGTGTGCTTCCGCAGACGTCTAACTCCAACAAATCATAGAAAATAGTATAGAAATGACTGAGATATGAGCAGTACAAGTTGACAGTCATGAATGACTATGACAGAGAGATCATTGATGAACAATGTAGATCTATTGTATTAATGAACAATGTTGTACAAGATCATAGGCTTGATAATCATAGCCTAATGATGGTGAGTAGTGTAGGCTACAATGTAGACCTCACACTCTTACAAAATGGCAATGGAGAGCTTGGGAATTGAGAGTTCTACACGTGACTTTTTCAAGTCACTTTATATAAGTGTTACATTCAAATTTGAATTTGAATTCAAATTTTGGCTCTCTCTAAAAGTAATCCTTCAATCTAGGAAATA
Organism: Ceratopteris richardii; assembly: GCA_020310875.1. Lineage (NCBI taxonomy): Eukaryota > Viridiplantae > Streptophyta > Polypodiopsida > Polypodiales > Pteridaceae > Ceratopteris > Ceratopteris richardii. The sequence goes on from CM035430.1 coordinate 156,391,409, forward strand.
TTCCCTCAATGAAGTAGTTACTTTTGTATCTAACAAGCCCATGAGTTTTTGGTAGGTGATTACAAATATTCTCTCAAGTCGAAAAGGACTTTTACAAATGGTAAAGATGAAATATCTTCCTAGCAATGGTTTCCATGGAGTTTCATATGTTCATGAACTTCAATGTGTGGGATTGAACTTTGCACCAATAGCTCCCCCTCAAGCGAAGCATTTTGTCTTGGTCTTCATCTTCAATCTTTGTGAATGTCCTGCAATCCAATCATTGAATTAAACCTACAAAGTTTTGTACCATCTAATGCTTTATTCAATAAATCTGCACATTGCATATTAGTTGATACATATGCCAACTGAATATCCTTTCTCAATAGCTTCTCTCTCACAACATGATAGTGGACCTCTATATGCTTGGTCCTAGCATGATAAATGGGATTATCTGCAAGATGTAGTGAGCTGGTATTGTCTCCAAAAATCATTGGAGATGTAGTATGCAAACCTAAATCTGTATACAATAATCTGATCCATATGGCCTCTTGAGTAGCATTGGCCAATCCTCTATACTCTGCCTCTATAGAAGATAAAGCAACAGTAGGTTGCTTCTTTGAAGACCATGATATAGGTTTATTACCTGCAAAGGATAGGTATCCTGAGGTACTCCTTCTATCATCTTTACATCCTACCCAATCTGCATCTCAATATATCTTGATGTCCAAGTCTGATGTATAAGGGAAGTATAATCCATGATTCTGAGTACCCTTAAGGTACTTAAAATCCTTTTCGCAGCCTCCAAGTGAGGTGCCCTAGGCTTGTGCATAAACTGACTTAGAACACTTACTCCATAGGCAATATCAATCCTTGTCAATGTAGCATAGTTCAAGCTTCCCACTATGCTTTGGTAACCTGCAATGTTCTCAAGTATATCACCTTCAAGAGCACTTAATGTTAGGTTTACCTCCATTGGAGTACTTGCAACTTTGGCATCCTGCAAATGAAACTTCTTTAACATATCATGTATATACTTTCTCTGAGTAATATAAATTCCAGAGTTAGTATAAACTAACTCAAGTCGTAGAAAGTATTTTAGTGATCCAAGGTCACTAATTTTGAACTCCTTCATCATCTGATTTTTTATCTGCTTGATGCCATTAGCATCATTACCTATAAGTATGATATCATCAACATATACACATAGGTATATTACCTCTGAATTACTTCTCTTGATGAACAGAGAAGTATCTGCTTTACTCATAACAAAACCTTGATCTTGAAGGTATGTAGTCAACCTATGGTTCCATGCCCTAGGTGCCTGCTTCAATCCATAAAGAGCCTTGTTCAATTTACATATGTATGTTACCTTGCTTGGATCCTCATAACCAAGAGGTTGAGACATGTACACCTCCTCTGAAATCCAGCCATTTAGAAATGCATGTTTTACATCCAACTGATACATGTTCCAATTCTTTGATGCAGCAACACTTACCAATACCCTGATAGTTGGCATTTTGGCCACAGGTGAGAAAGTTTCTTCATAATCAACTCCTTGGGTTTGTGAAAAACCTTTAGCCACAAGTCTAGCTTTGTATCTGCTTATTGATCCATTCGAATTCCTTTTGATCTTATAGATCCATCTAGAACCAATTACCTTCATAGACTCCTTCTTTGGTACTAATTCCCAAGTATCACTCTCCTTGAGTGCTTCAATTTTCTCATCCATAGCTTCCTTCCATTCTACCTTGGTCTTTGCCTCTTCATATGATGATGGCTCTTAAAATGACAAGTCTTTTGCAAGATAAACAGAGTGCTTAGTAACTAGGGAAGTGTCATACCCATATCTGATTGGCTTCTTTCTCTCCCTTTGTGATCTTCTAATTGCTTGGTTGGAAGATTCAGGTATATCCTCCAATTTCTTCATCTTGACTTTGCCTTTGGACTTCCATGCCTTGAACAGTTCTAGGTTGATGATGTCTTCATCATATGAGTTGATGTTTTCATTATGAGTAGGCTCCTCCTTAGTGAGGCCTGGAAGCTCCTCTTCCAAGTCATAAGGTAGTTTTACTTTCCTGCATTCATTATTAAACCAAGAGTCATTCTCATCAAAGACAACATCTCTACTAACCATGAATCCTTTGATTGAAGGGTTGTAGAACCTATATCCTTTCTGATTCGAGTCATACCCTATAAAGATGCACTTCTTTGCCTTAGGGTCTAGCTTACCTCTTGTCTAAGAAGGGATATGCACATAAGCTACACATCCAAAGATCCTGTAATGATCAAGTGAAGGTCTTCTACCATGCCATGCTTCATATGGGGTCATCCCATCAAGAGATTTGGATGGCAGCCTGTTTACAAGATAAGTGGCAATAGATACACTCTCTGACCACAAGTAGTTAGGTAATTTTTTCTCATTTAACATAGACCTAGTTGTTTCAACAATTAATCTATTTCTCCTCTCTGCCACCCCATTTTTCTTAGGGGTATACCTTGTTGTGATTTCTCTCTTGATTCCTTTGTCTTGCAAGAATGCATCAAACTCATTTGAGAAGTACTCACCTCCTCCATCTGACCTTAATCTCTTTAGGTTTCTCCCTGTTTGTTTTTCAACAACTGCAAGATACTTTTTAAAGCAACTGAATACTTCATCTTTGTGCTTCAATAAGTACAATACAGTCCACCTACTATAATCATGAATGAAAGATACATAATACCTTGATCCAGAGATTGAGGGATCCTTACTAGGTTCCCATACATCTGTATGAACAAGCTCTAGGTAGTCCTCATGCATGTATCCTTTCCTTGAGAAGGGTAGCCTGTGAGATTTTCCAAACTGACAAGCACCACATTTATAAACCATGTGTTGCTTGGATACATTAGGTATCCCAAGCACACATTGGTCTCTACATATTTGTTTCAAGGTTCTTTCACCAACATGCCCTAATCTCTTTTGCCAAATTTCAAGCTCTGAAAGTGTTTGATCTTTGTAGCTATAAAGTGCAATATTCCTTGTGTCTTCAAGTTCAAAAGTAAATAATCTACTTGTCTTTTCTCCTTTGGCAATTCTCTTGAACCCATGCTGGGGATCCTCCATAAATGCTCCATATTGGTTGAATCTAACCTACAAACCTTTTTCCACAATCTGTCTAACACTCATCGAACTCTTGGTAATTGTAGGTACATAAAGAACCCTACTCAACACAAATTCTTGTTTCCATCAGAGGTCTTAATATTCCCTACTTTAATCACTGAGTGCTTGGTATCATCACCTGTTTGTACCTGATGTTTACCCCTTGGTTCCTCAAGGTAAGAGAGAAGAGCTACATTTCCTTAGTTTCTATTGTAGTTGTTGTTGTAGTTGTTATTGTATCCTTGATGGTGATTGAATCTTCCTGTTGATTGTGTGTATCCACCTCTTTGGTATCCTCTACCTCTTTGATTCTTGAAGTTCCTGTAACACTCATCTGTAGTATGATTTGAAAATCCACAAATATTGCATGGTGAGGAGTTATAAGGTCTCCCCCTACCTGGGTTACCTCCTCTGCCCCTTCCTCTTGAGGTTCTACCTCTCCCTGCATAGTTGGCTTGGGAGGTAGTTCCTTCATCTTCAACCTTTTTGTTTTTCCCTTTCTCTGATGAGAACAACTCTTGGTTTGAAGATGATTGCAAGAAAGTCAAGCTACCTTATGACCTAGAGAAGGATTTCCCAATATTGCAAAAGGGGAGTGACAACCTACATGAAGACTCAAGTGATATTGATGATAATCAAAATACACCAAGGAGGAATATCAAGGCTTCAAACAACAAAGGTAAAGAAAAGATGCAAGAGTTGAGAGTTGTTGCAGAATCTTCTCAACAAACAATAAGGAGATCAACTAGGGAATAAAGGAAGCCAGAAAGGATGGCTTTGACACTTCTCTGGTCACTAAGCACTCAATTTATATTTCTCAAGGTATAAATTCACAAGAGCCATCAACATTTGAAGAAGCTAAGAGGAAATCACAATGGAGAGAAGCAATGGAAGAAGAGATATTAGAAGCTCTTCAAGAGAATCAGACATGGGAATTGGTTCCCAAGAAGCCATCCATGAAGATCATGGATGTAGATGGATCTATAAGGTAAAGAAGAAATCACATGGATCAATAAATAGGTATAAATCAAGGCTTGTGGCTAAACGGTTTGCTCAAACCAAAGGTATAGATTATGAAGAGACTTTCTCTCTTGTGGCAAAGATGCCTACCATTAGAGTACTCATAAGTATAGCTACCTCAAAGAATTGGAACATCTGTCAAATGGATGTTAAGAATATTACATTCTGAGTATGTGTGTAAACTCAGGAAGTCTTTATATGGATTGAAGCAAGCTCCTAGATCTTGGAACCGTAGACTAGTTAGCTTCTTGCAAGAGGAAGAATTTCAATCAAGCAAATTAGATCCTTCTCTTTTCATTAAGAAAAGTAATATGAAATGAGATACTTATATGTGTATGTAGATGATATAATCCTTAGAGTTGATGATGCTAATGGGATTAGAAAGATCAAAGCACAAATGAGGGAGGAGTCTAAGATAAGCGATCTTGGATTTCTTACTTATTTCCTTGGATTGAAAGTAGTCTACACAGATCAAGGGATGTTCCTTACACAAAGGAAATATATTAAAGTTATTCTCGCAAAGTTCAAAATGCAAGAAGCTAAAGTTGCAGGTACTCCCATGGAGGTCAACCACAATTTAAGTACTCATGAAGGAGAACTCATCACCAGCTATCAAAACCTAGTTGGGAGCTTGAACTATGCTACTCTAACTAGGGTTGATATTTGTTATGGAGTAACTGTGTTTAGTCAATTCATGCACACTCCAAGGAAACCTCACAGGGTGAAGCAAAGAGGATATTGAAGTACTTGAAAGGAAGAATAAATGAGATTTTATATTACCCCTACACATCTCATTTGAATTTAAAGCTATTCACTGATGTAGATTTGGTAGGTTCCAAAGATAATGGAAGGATCACATCAGGATATCTCTCATTTGCTAGTACAAAGCTCACATCTTGGTCTTCAAAGAAAAAACCTAAAATTTATCTTTCCTCAATAGAAGTTGAATACAGAGGGTTAGCAAATGCAACACAAGAAGCTGTGTGGATCAAGACTCTATACAAAGATTTAGGGTTGGATTTTGGCACTCCATTTATATTTGGAGATAATATGAGTTCATTTCATTTAGCTGCTAATCCTATGTTTCATGCCAAGATCGGGCATAGAGAAGTGCATTATGATTTTATTAGGGAAAATATTGTGATTAAGGAGATACAACTCTCCTATATTGTATCTATTCATATGCAATTGCAGATATGATGACCAAATCATTGGATGGAAGCAAATTAAATAGGTTTAAATCCATGATTGAATCGTAGGAGATACCAAAGGATTGAAGAGTCAAGCAACTTTGAGTCGAAGGGGAGCTATTGTTACATTTGGCAAGCCTAGATGCTTGACCAAATGATCAGGATTTTTTCATATACTCATTTGAAGAGCATACGAATACCTCTTGTAAAAGTCATGGACTTTATCTCATTCGATAAAAGTAAATGGAAATTATTTGAAGGAATCTCGTGATATTAAGAGACAAGAACCATGACTATTTAGTGGTTGGAATCAAATCAATCAACACCTAAAGTATAGGAACACTTTCAGGTGGTAGAAGATGCAAAATTCAAATTCTCTCTATGTGTATAAATAGGAGTGACTTTTAGTCACGCGATATGAGAGAGAAGAGAGAGCAATTGAGCCTCATGGTTGAGCATAAATTAAGCTCACATGTGTATGAGCAAGTCTACTACATCTCCTTTGTATCATATGTTCATTAGCACATCTAATTTGATTCATTACTCCATGATAATCTCTCTCTATTGTTATCTGCTACAACCTCTTCATTTTAGTGATATTGCTTGATCAAGTTCTCTACATATTTCATCATTTGACTTGATTTAACTTGGTATAGGTAGAGTAATCAGTCTAGTTGCTTGATATCAAATTTCACTTCATTTGATTCATTGGATGTTGAGTTATGGATCAAACAAGCTACTTATGTCTGCACATTGTCTTCATCCTGAAATGTTAGGATTGTTGGTGTAAATCACAAGCCTACACATTTGGCTTGGAAGTTATCATGAAGACTCTACATACATGAAGAACCATAGGAACATATGCTAGTGGTTAATTACCACTTTATCTCATTTGTAAAAGTCAAAATGACTTGGAATCTTTTGTAATCACCTGCCAAAGTGAGTCGTGGAAAAAGTAGCTTATTTGATTGAGAGAATAACTCCAAGCTTTTAGGACCTTGATCATAGGGAGCCAAAATTTGAATTTGAATTCAAATTTTTACACATATCCTATAAAAATGTACTTGGAAAAGTCGCGGGTAGATCACTTCATTCCCGAGGCTTACTCTACTGAGTTTGAGTGTGTGTGTAAGGACTACACCATAGCCTACACCTCTCTACACAATTTGGCATTGCTAAACATGCCAATGGGATTGTACACAAATGTTAATTACTAGATACATTTACATCATTCATCTCTGTGTTCTCTGCTAGTCTACTCAAACGCCTGTCAACTTGTCAAGGGCATATCTCGGTCAATACTACTCCAAATTCAGTGATTCAAAGCTTTTTGGGTTCAGCTTAAAGTATACTACATGCTATCAAAAATTGAAGACATTCCATTCAGCAGATTCAGAGAAATCGTCATCGAGGTGCTCACTGGTCTATCTATGCTACAGTCCTAAAAAGTCGGGGGTATAGCTAAGTTTGCTAAATCAATTTCTCTGAGTATAGTTTGTCATTTTACATCATTCCACTTGCAAATGGTAGCTTACTAAGTTAATTGAATACCCCTAGAAGGAATTTTATCAATTGCTACTGTGTTGGTCACACTGAGCAAAACATTCAGCAGGTGTCTAGACCAAAATAGAAGGTTTTCTTGGATTTGTGACTTCCAAAGTTATCTGTTTTAATTCAATCATTGCACACATCATTTCCAAAGGACATAGGCCATTTCTTGGTGTCATTGGAACACTGAGAAAGTCTATTAATCAAGTCTAAAGCTAAAGAGGGCTGGTACAAAGCAGGTTTAGCAGTACCTACTCAGTTTCCTGGATCATCCATCCATCTTTCCCAACAGTGGTATCAGAGCAAATAAGGTAAAATGGGAGATGGTTTTCCTTCATTTATTGACAAATTGGACAGGAACAATTATCAAGCTTGGTCTCTAAGGATGAAGACCTACTTACAAGGAAGGAGTCTCTATGGATACATCTCAGGAGATGAGGAATTGCCCTCATTCAAAGCAAGAGGTTTGCCAACCAAGGAGGAGCAAGAAAAACTCAACACATGGTATGCAAGGGATGCATTGGCAAGGTCTTATTTACTCAACTCTATATCTGACTTTCTTTTACTCATATCTGAAATTGTAAGACTTCCCAAGAGACTTGGGAAACCTTGTCATCATATTTTTCCTCTAATACAAGGGCTAGGAAAAATCAGTTGTGGATTGAGTTCACAACACTAAGGAAGCAACCTAAGCAAGCTGTTTCAGAATTTGTGACAAAGATCAAAGATGTTGCACATCAATTAGCAAGCATAGGAGAAGAGATTGAAGAGGAACAAATTGTAAGGTAGGTAATCAATGGAATCAAGGCTGATGACAAGTGGGAAAGCTTCACCACTGCAATGGATCTCTACATGGACATGCACACTCCAGATCTCACAACTCTCATGGGACAGCTATTCACACATGAAGCAAAGCTTACCAAGAGTGGAGATACTTCCAAAGGTAACAACTCTTCTGCCCTATACACTGATAAGAAATCTAAGGATAAAGGCAAGAGTAAGAAGGTGGAAGATGAAGGCTCTACCTCCCAAGCCAACTATGCAGGGAGAGGTAGATCTTCAAGAGGTAGGGGCAGAGGAGGTAAGCAAGGTAGGGGGAGACCCTATAACTCATCACCATGTAACATTTGTGGTTTATCAAATCACACCACAGATGAGTGTTACAGGAATTACAAAAATCAGAGAGGAAGAGGCTACCAAAGAGGTGGATACTCACAGTCTAGAGGAAGGTTCAACCAACACCAAGGCCACAACAACAATTACAACAACAACTACAACAACAATTACAATGGAAACTACCAAGGAGGATTCATAAATAGAAAAGAATACAACAACTACACAGAGGAGCAGGATGACTCTCTCTTGATCATGAACATGACTTCAATGTCAGGATACAAATGATGACCACTTATTTTATATTGATTCAGGGTGTTCAAATCATGTGGCTGGTAATGTGGCACTCCTCTCAGATCTTGAGGAACCAAAAGGTAAACATCAAGTCCAAACAGGTGATGATACAAAACATTCAGTGGTTAAAGTTGGTAATGTTAAGACTTGTGATGGTAATCAAAATTTGTTGAGCAGGGTACTTTATGTACCAACAATTACAAAGAACTTAATGAGTGTTGGTCAGATTGTAGAGAAAGGTTTGCAGGTCAGATTCAATCAATATGGAGCATTTGTGGAGGACCCAAGACATGGATTCAAAAGGATAGCTAAAGGAGAAAAATCAGGTAGACTTTTCACTTTTGAGTTGGAAGATACAAAGAACATTGCATTATACATCTATAAAGATCAAACACTTTCAGAGCTTGAGATTTGGCACAAGAGATTAGGGCACATAGGAGAAAGGACCTTGAAGCAAATGTGCAGGGACCAATGTGTGCTTGGGATACCTAATGTATCCAAGCAACATGTGATTTACAAGTGTGGTGCTTGTCAATTTGGTAAGTCTCACAGGTTACCCTTCTCCAAGAAAGGATTTATGCATGAAGACTATCTAGAGCTTGTACACACATATGTATGGGGACCTAGCAAAGACCCCTCAGTCTCAGGTTCAAGGTACTATGTGTCTTTTATTGATGATTATAGCAGATGGATTGTATTATACTTTATGAAGCACAAGGATGAGGTATTTAATTGTTTTAAGAAATATCTTGCATTAGTTGAAAATCAGATAGGAAGGAATTTGAAGAGGCTAAGGTCAGATGGAGGAGGTGAGTACTTCTCAAATGAATTTGAGGACTTCTTGCAGGACAGAGGCATCAAAAGGGAAATAACCACAAGGTACTCTCCTGAACAGAATGGGGTAGCTGAAAGAAGGAATAGGTTAATTGTTGAGACAGCTAGATCTATGCTTAATGAGAAGAAATTACCTAACTATCTATGGGCAGAGAGTGTTTCTACTGCCACCTATCTCATAAACAGGTTACCATCAAAGTCACTTGATGGTATGACACCCTATGAAGCTTGGCATGGTAAGAGACCATCATTAGATCATTGCAAAATTTTTGGGTGTGTAGCATATGTACACATTCCTTCACAGGTAAGAGGAAAGCTAGATCCAAAGGCTGAAAAATGTATTTTCATTGGGTATGATTTAAATAAAAAAGGTTACAGGTTTTATAACCCTACCAATAAGGGATTTATGATAAGCAAAGATGTGATCTTTGATGAAAATAATTCTTGGTATGAGAATGAATGCAGGAAGGTCAAATTACCCTATGATTTGGAAGAAGAATTTCCAAAACTTACAAAGGAGGAACCTACTCAGGATGGATAGTCAAGTTCAGAAGATGAAGATACAATCAACCTTGAAGAGTTCAAGGCTTGGAAGTCCAAAGGGAAAATGAAGATGAAGAAGCTTGAAGACATACCTGAATCTTCAACTCAATCAATCAGAAGATCTCAGAGAGAAAGCAAAAAACCTATTAGATATGGGTATGATACATCTCTTGTTACTAAACATTCAGTTTATCTTGCAAAGGATTTGTCAAATGAAGAACCAAGTTCATATGAAGAAGCAATCACCAAATCAGAATGGAAAGAAGCTATGGATGAGGAGATTGAAGCACTCAAGGAGAGTGACACATGGGAGTTAGTACCCAAGAAGGACTCCATGAAGGTAATAGGATCCAGATGGATCTATAAATTGAAAAGAAATTCTGATGGCACAATTAACAGGTACAAGTCCAGATTGGTAGCCAAGGGTTTTGCACAAACCCAAGGCATTGACTATGAAGAGACATTTTCTCCTGTGGCCAAGATGCCAACAATTAGAGTGTTGGTTAGTGTGGCTGCATCAAAGAATTGGAACATGTACCAATTGGATGTCAAGAATGCTTTCTTGAATGGATGGATTTCAGAAGAGGTTTATATGTCACAACCTCCTGGCTATGAAGACCCTAAGAAGGTAACTTATGTTTGTAAATTAAAGAAGGCTTTATATGGATTGAAGCAGGCACCTAGGGCATGGAATTACATGCTAACTACATATCTCCAAGACCAAGGATTTGTCATGAGCAAGGCAGATACTTCTCTTTTTATTAAAAGAAGTAATTCAGAGGTAATATATCTCTGTGTTTATGTTGATGACATCATCATTACAGGTAATGATGTCACTAGAATCAGAAATATCAAAAGCCAAATGATGAAGGAGTTCAAGATCAATGATCTTGGGCTATTGAAGTATTTTTTGGGACTTGAATTAGTTTATACTAATTCAGGGATATACATTACTCAGAAAAAGTATGTATAGGATATGTTGAAGAAGTTTTGACTTGCAGGATGCTAAAGCAACAAGCACTCCAATGGAGGTGAACCTAAACCTAAGTGCCCATGAAGGTGATGAAGTCCAAGACATTACAGGTTATCAAAGTATGGTGGGTAGCTTGAACTATGCTACTCTTACAAGAATTGATATTGCATATGGAGTTAGTATGCTAAGTCAATTTATGCACAAGCCAAGGATACCTCACTTAGAGGCTGCCAAAAGAATCTTGAAGTATCTCAAGGGTACACAGAACCATGGTTTGTACTTTCCTTACACTTCAGATATTGATATAAAAGTTTATTCAGATGCAGATTGGGCAGGATGCACGGATGATAGGAGAAGCACTTCTGGATACATTTCTTTTGCAGGTGACAAACCAATTTCATGGTCTGCAAAGAAGCAACCAACTGTTGCATTGTCTTCTACAGAAGCAGAGTAAAGAGGGCTAGCTAATGCCACTCAAGAAGCAATTTGGATTAAGCTTTTGTACACAGAATTGGGCTTATATACTAGGCCTCCAATTATCTTTGGAGACAATACAAGTTCTCTACACCTTGCAGCTAATCCTATCTATCATGCTAGGACAAAACACATAGAAGTTCATTAACATTATGTGAGGAAGAAGTTGCTAAGCAAAGATATTCAGTTGACTTATGTGTCAACCAACATGCAATGTGCAGATTTACTGACTAAAGCTTTGGATGGGACCAAACTTTGCAGGTTCAAATCTATGATTGGATTGCAAGATATACTTGAAGAATGAGGATGAAGACTTAAGCCAAAATGTTTGGCTTGAGGGGGAGCTGTTGGTGTAAATCACAAGCCTACACATTTGGCTTGGAAGTTATCATGAAGACTCTACATACATGAAGAACCATAGGAACATATGCTAGTGGTTAATTACCACTTTATCTCATTTGTAAAAGTCAAAATGACTTGGAATCTTTTGTAACCACCTACCAAAGTGAGTCGTGGAAAAAGTAGCTTATTAGATTGAGAGAATATCTCCAAGCTTTTAGGACCTTGATCATAGGGAGCCAAAATTTGAATTTGAATTCAAATTTTTACACATATCCTATAAAAATATACTTGGAAAAGTCACGGGTAGATCACTTCATTCCCGAGGCTTACTCTACTGAGTTTGAGTGTGTGTAAGGACTACACCATAGCCTACACCTCTCTACACAATTTGGCATTGCTAGACATGCCAATGGGATTGTACACAAATGTTAATTACTAGATACATTTACATCATTCATCTCTGTGTTCTCTGCTAGTCTACTCAAAAGTCTATCAACTTGTCAAGGGCATAGCTCGTTCAATACTACTCCAAATTCAGTGATTCAAAGCTTGTTGGGTTCAGCTTGAAGTGTACTACATGCTATCAAAAATTGAATACATTCCATTCTGCAGATTCAGAGAAATCGTCATCGAGGTGCTCACTGGTCTATCTCTACTACAGTCCTAAAAAGTCGGGGGTATAGCTAAGTTTGCTAAATCAATTTCTCTAAGTATAGTTTGTCATTTTACATCATTTCACTTGAAAATAGTAGCTTACTAAGTTCATTGAATCCCCCTAGGAGGAATTTTATCAATTGCTACTGTGTTGGTCACACTGAGCAAAACATTCAGCAGGTGTCTAGACCAAAATAGAAGGTTTTCTTGGATTTGTGACTTCCAAAGTTATCTGTTTTAATTCAATCATTGCACACATCATTTCCAAAGGACATAGGCCATTTCTTGGTGTCATTGGGACACTAAGGAAGTCTACTAATCAAGTCTAAAGCTAAAGAGGGCTGGTACAAAGTAGGTTTAGCAGTACCTACTCAGTTTCCTGGATCATCCATCCATCTTTCCCAACAAGGATTACACCCCTAAGTTCCTAAACTTATTGCTTAGCGTATACTCACTCTAAATTAGTGAAATAAATTGGAATATTTATCTCAGGTATTAAATTAGATGTGTTTAAAAGTTCTTGGGTCAATTGTTATCAGAGAGTGAGAACTGAACATTTTTCCTAAAAGGTTCAAGTCCAAAAATAGCAAGTTTCTTATAGTTCTTCTATATGGAAGTTATCTATTTTGGTACAAAAAATTGTCATTGATGATCCAAAGGTGGGCCTAAATGCATATTTGGGAAGCTGAAGGTGTCTAGTAAGGTCCCCTAAAGTCACATTGGAAGGTGTAGATTAGGATTATTGCAATACTAGCTCATTTTTGGAGTGTATGTGACCATCTCCTCACACGGGTTCATGGTGTAGTGTGCTTGAATCCCCCATTCAAAATGCATGCTATCCTCCTCTATGTGAGAGGTAGTTACCACAAATTCATTTAGTGTGCCATCGCGTTTGGGAGATTCCCTTAGCTTCTATAAGGAAAACCTGGGAAGATCCTTCTCTATCCATTTCTTAACTAGGAAGTCTCCTAGAGCATGTGGCAAATGGGAGGCAAGGGCTTTAGTAGGAGTATGTAAGCCATGAAAAGATTCATGTGGGTATAATTTTTGGTTCACAAGTTGATCTAAGGCTCGCTTTGAAGAGTCGCTCAACCAGAATGTTTGCAAGAATGAAGTCTTCAATGCTTCCCAGGTGGTGAAGTGCATGTCCACATATTGGTTGTACCATTTATCTACAAATCCTTCTAATGTAGAAGGAAACAACATCAGCATCACATCCTCTCAATGTTGAAGCCCACGAGCACAACATAAGGAGATTCATATCCTTACTTGATCCTCCATGTCTTCATAAGTTGATCCCTTAATGGTAGGGAAATTAATGCTTAACCTTGAGAACACATTTGAGAGGTCCTCCTTTTGTGCTTGAGCTTCCTCAGAGGTATCCAAAGTGAAATCCAGATTCCTTCTAGGTTTCTCCTTTGAGAGCGATGTAGAGGCCAATTCAATGGATAAATACAAAGATAGAGGAGTGTTGAGTCAGCTTGTTGAAGATTGAGATGACTTTCTGGGACTCTTCAATGCATAAAGGGGCTCTCTGTCTCCTCAAGTATGGGTCATGTAGCCACTCACAAGACTCTAAATCAAGAAAAAGAATGTGAAAAACAATTTTTCACTCTACTACTTACCTCACACAAAACATGCAAAGGTCCCATAAAGCATGCCAAAATGTAGAAGAGGCCACAGGGACCACACTTCCAATACTTCTTCTATTCAAGGAATGTTCTTCCTTAGGGCATTATACCCTCCGACATGTCTGTGTGCAAGTATCTTATTTGACAGTAAAGACATAGAGATGAGAAAACTTGCAAGTAGACAAATGAGAAAAATTCCAAATTCATTAAGAATGAGAATGGTTACAATAATTCAAATGAGTAGTACAATGGGCTAGCAATCACTCCACAAACTAGAAGAAATAAAAAACAAGAAGTACTGAATCAACAAGTAATCTACAAGAGAAATTCAATAGACTCAAACTAAGAGATACTAGTCAAGGCTACTCAATCACACTATCATGCTATTTCCACACAACTGAGAAGCCAAAACTCTATATAATCATTATAGAGTGGCCTACACACATAGTGGGAACATTGCAACAGAGTGCAAAGAGCATACAAGAGAAAGTTTCCACTAATAGAGCTCAACAATCTAACTAGAATAGATATCTGAAACTAGATACATGATAGAAGCTGTAGGATAATGAGGATCACCAAATTTAATACCAAACCTTTGTTTATATAGTCTCCAGAGGCCAAAGCAGTGGCCTTGCCAAATCCATGCCCTCATTGGCACACGTGCCAACTAACAAGATTGGTGGAGTGGGCTAATCTTGGCACTTGTAGCCAACCACCTTTAGGTCCACCAATTAGATCTTCTCACACCGCTAGAGCTTTTGTGGCAGTCTTCTTTGCATTAGCTCAAGCTTTAACCATTTACTGACAAGTTAATAAAACTTTACTCCATAAATTGCCACCCATGGTAGTCCTTCCAAAAACAAGTGGAGTACACACCCTATTTTGACCATGTCCAAAATGTTGGAACATCAAGCTTACACTATGCTTGAGGTGGATTTGATCTACATCAAAAAGTTATCGCTTGGATTATGTCCAAAGAATATCCGTTGGAGAGTTCTTTTACTTATGCTCATTTATTGTATAAAAAAAAAAGTTTTTTCATGGATCTTTTACCATTGTAAAAGCCTAGAACTTTACACATAAAAAAGTAGAAAGAGAGAGCTAAACTTCCATGAATTTTTTGTAGTTGAGTTGCAATCAATCAAGCTCTTGCTCCTTCATTTTTTTGCATCATCTTCTTCCCTAATAGTAAGCTTGCAAAGGTTGTTGCTCTCTCTACAAAGCTTAAAATTGGATGCAAGATGACTCATTGGAAAGATATTAGTGTAGTTAATGCCTATTAATTTTCATAGAATTTGGTTCAATATATTGGGAGAAATATTAGTTTTTCTTTCTTGGAGTCAATCTCTATATATTCCTAAAAAATAGGAGGTACCATCGTTGAGTGTTTGATTCATTCCAATAGCATATTTTGCATATTCCTTATACTCTTGTGCATTATATACACTCAACCCTATGTGTATCACTCCCATAAAAGGATTTTTTCTAATTGTAGTCACACTAGTCGTTATGAGCATTTGTAGTTAATTGTCTCATCCATAGATAGTAAGTTTTTTGAGCTAGTCAATGCGTTAACCTATCTGTTTTGTATCGACTCCTTCTCCTTCATGCTTCAAAGTACATAGTGCATTTTATTGCACTTATTGCATGCCTATAAGGTCTATTTGAGTCTCCATAACCTCAAGGGCTGGTCTTGTGCCAGTTGGCTGGACCAAACTTCGCCACTTTGAAGCTCACTTTTCTACCTCCTACAAGCTTCTCCAAGTTCTTTTAGTGTTATCAGAGCTAGATCAAGATGGGTGATGGCTTCCCTTGAATGATCAAGAATCTTGATCGACACAACTATGGGTTTTGGAAAATGAGAATGGGGGCCTATTTTCAAGGTAGAAATCTTTATGGAATTGTAGCAATTGATGAAGCTATGCCTATTCCAAGATCCAAAGGAGGACCTACACAAGAGGGGAAAGATAAGCTCACACTTTGGTGTGCAAGGGATGCTCAAGAAAGGTCGTACATACTAAACTCTATCTTTTACTTTCTATTACCACACATTAGAGGATGCAAGACATCTCAAGAGACTTGGGATGCACTTGAGACTTTCGTTTCTGTCAGTACCGAAGAAAGAAAGAATCATCTTTGGAACTGGTTCAACCAAATGAATAAGACACCTGAACAAACCATCACGGAGTTTGTTACCAAGGTCATGGAGGGTTTGGATCAGTTAGCATCCATTGGAGAGATGATTGAAGAAGAGGCTATCATGAGGCAAATTCTCAATGGGATTCAAAGTGATAAGAAATGTCAATCCGTCACCATGGCTTACGATCTCATCATGGATGTGCAAACTCTAGAATTCAACATCTTTCTTGGACAACTCTTCAACCAAGAGGCCAACAATAGCATAAAGGAAGGTAACTCCTATCATGGTAATTCAAGTAGTGCTCTATATGCAGATAAGAAGGATAAGAAGTTGAAAGGCAAGAAGAAAGAAGAAGATGAAGAAGAGACTTCCCAAGCCAACTTCACAAACAAGAGCAAGTGGAAAGGGAAGAAGAAAGGACGAAAGCATGACAAATCCAAAGGTCAAAATGTTCAACCTTGTGCCATCTGCCATAAGACCAACCACACCATTCAAAATTGTTGGTTCAATGGGAAGACCCAGAAAGGAAGTGGAAGAGGTGGATATGGAAGCAATAGAGAGAGAGGTGGACACAACTTCAACAATAACAATAGAGGCTATAATAGAAGGGAATTCAACAATTATTCAAAAGATTAACCACATGAAGAATCATTGCTTCTTATGAATCTAAGACACAAAGAAGGTAAAGAAGATTATCATTTGTTCTACATAGATTTAGGATGTTCAAATCATGTTGCAAGCAACATTTCTCTTCTATCTGATTTGAAAAGTCCAAAGCATAGACATGAAGTTCAAACAGGGGATGACACAAAGCACAATGTGGAGAAGATTGGTAATGTCAAAGATTACAATGGCAGGACAAACATTTTAAGTAAGGTTCTCTATGTACCCACTATCACTAAAAAACTAATAAGTGTAGGCCAAATAGTTGAAAACAGCTTGCAAGTTAGGTTCACCCAACATGGAGCTTTTGTGGAAGATCCATGTCAAGGCTTCAAGAAGATAGCCAGAGGTGAGAAGCATGGGTATCCAAGTATTTGTGAAAATGCATGTGTATATGTATAGATGAGTGTGCGGGTGTGTGTATGTGTGAGCAAAGGCTAGTGAGAAGGTGAGGGTGTGTGTGCTTGTGGGTGCGAGCGTACTAGAGTGAGTAAGTGTGAGTGCATGAGTAAGGGGAGATTTGGGAGAACGTTCACATACTATAGGGTGACATGGAGCAAGAACAATGGACCGATTCCGCATGACTTTAGTAAAGCATAAGTATAAATTCGAAGGATTTCCTTAAGCTTAAAGAACTATCATTTTGGTGCATTTGTCGGGAAGCATATGAGCTAGTGCACAGACAAAGGAAGTATTCATCATGAGATAATTGTGGGCTCCTGGTAATCCAAATGGACCAATTCTATGAGGTTTGAGCAAAATAAAGGCTTGTATAATCATATTTCGCTTGGGCATTAGGACTCTTCATTTGGCGATCCTACTAGGGAGTTGGCTTGGCACTCCTCATAGAGTCGTGTCACGAGTACGCTCGGTGCTCCAATTGTGCGGCACAGCCCGTTAGCCTGGATTGAGTGTGTTGGCCTAGGTAGAAAGATGTTGTAAAGTCTGCACGTCGGGGACTTTCAAAATCTCGGCCCGACGTTGATGAATCCTGGATGGACTAGAAATCAAAGCAGGTTTGGACACCCGATGAGGAATCGTGTATACGAATGCCATCGGATGGGCCCAATTTCAAACCTCGTTAGGTGTTGGTGCTACGAGAAAGTCGGGCACATCGCAAGGTTTTGCCCTTGTGTGTCAAGTCCATTGGACTTTGTCCCTAGATGCGTAGAATGCGGGAAAAAGAGGCTATGCGAGCACGTGTGTGGCTCAAAAGAGGTGACTGACGTAAAGGTTGCAATTAATGAACCCGATAGGTGTTTATCCTCTTTGTATGTGGACGTTGAAATGAGTGGAGTCGCTTCATCGACAGAGACCGCAAGAGTGAATGGAGACACAGATAGAGAATCCTAGAATCAAGCCTTGATGGAACTCGTAAAGAGCTTCGAATGTCAAGTCAATTTGCTTTGGGTAGAGCGGGATAGCGAGAGGACCAAGGTAGAAAAGCTTAAGGAAAGTCAAGCGAGGTTAGGAGAGGTCGTCGCGAAATGTGTAGAACAATTGCAAGTTGTGTAGAATAGAAACAAGGAGTTGAAAGCGAACAAAAGCTTGAGGGAAGGCCTTGCGAGGTCTGAGCATGAAAACGTGGTCTTAGACCTAAGAACCGGCTTGATGATAGCCGATTGCCATAGTGTTGCGATCGAGGAGGATTCCCCTAAATATGATGATGACTTGGCACAGAGAGTCGACCGAATGGAAAAGGAAATCGAGAAATTGCGAGAGATGATTGGTAGATATGATGACCAAGAAAATAAGGTAGCTAAAGAGTTCCACCTAGAATTAGAAGGGATGAAGAGTGCTCAAGCAGAGAGTGATGAGAAAATGAGACGGGTAGAAAAAGAGAATGCAAAGCTGAGTAGCAAGCTTGGTAGGTGGATAAATCGGAAAGACGACAAAACCCGAGAATGGGTAGAGGATTCGAGAGTGGGTAGAATAGAGGAAGAGCTGAAAGTAGTATTGGACAGGTTGAAGGTGTTCAGAACAGAGTTGGAAAGGATGAAGAATGAAT
Source organism: Ceratopteris richardii (assembly GCA_020310875.1). Taxonomy (NCBI): domain Eukaryota; kingdom Viridiplantae; phylum Streptophyta; class Polypodiopsida; order Polypodiales; family Pteridaceae; genus Ceratopteris; species Ceratopteris richardii. Next base: position 156,409,954 of record CM035430.1, read on the forward strand.
TGTCGAAGAAGGTAGATGATCTGGATATAGAATATGAGTAGGATTTGGGAGGAAAGATCGATTAGAGAGGAAGTCGAGAAGTTGACTACTCGAGTTGAGAAGAGGGAGGATGTTCCCCTCGGATCTGAAAAAAGAATGAGAGAGTTAGACGAAGAAATGGAGCAAATATGGAATCGGTTCCAAAGCATCGACTGTGACTTGTTCCAATACCAGAGGGATATTGAGTACAACAAGCAAGGATTAAGTGACTTAGTGGCGGGGCTTAAGTCATTGAGGGGCACAACGAGCAATGGTAGTTTCCCAAGTCATTTATCAGGTCATGTGGAATCTTTGCGAGGCAGACGTTGGAGGTGAAAGAGGAATCGACGAGGCGATGGATGTTGGTAGGGACGGCTTAAGTCTGATTAGGGTTTGCTTTGTCAGGATTGCAAGTTGGAGATGTGAGGACGAATGGATTGAGTGTGTTGTACGCTTAGGAATTGAAGTGACACTTTTTGAGGTTTCAGGACCATGAGGTGGTTACTATGTGCGGGTTTCGAGAGAAAAAGTTCACCATGGCATTAGTGGTCAGATTTTGGCTTGAGTAGCGGCAGAGAGGAGATGTGTCTTATCGGGATGTCCACGGGGGGATATATGTGTGTGTGTTGTGATTGGTTGGGTTGGGAAAAGGGCTTTGTTTCATCTCCTAATTCTCGAGACTTTGGGAAAATAGAAAAAAAAACAAGAAAGAGATAATTGTGTATATGTGTGTGTGTGTTGTCGGTGCACTGCAATGGGCTACTAGGTAGGTGGAACAACCTTGATCGGGTGATCGAGGCCACGAGCTGACGCTAGTTTCATGGTAGGCCCGACTTGTATGTGGCTATGTGCTTATGTGGACTGATAGGCGGGTGGAGTCCCTTTGGCCGGGTGGTCAAAGCCATGATCTGACGTCGGTTTTGCATAGGGCTCGTGTTGTGCATCGCGCGTAAATAAATAAATTTTAAAAAAAAGAGGAAAACAAAATTCCTCTCTCGAGGGGGGACAGAAGAGAGGCGAGAGAGCTTGATGCTCGGATGGAAATATGTGTGTATGCGTTGTGGGGAACTGGGAATGTGTGGACTCTTGATGAAGCATGTCAAATCGACGCTTAAGCTCGGCTAGGGTTTTGGCTGCCATGTGTCTATGGAAAACTTGGACTTGAGGGATCCAAGCGTGCTAGTGGCTTTGTCCGTTTGCGAACTCTTAGGAGGTGCTCATTTTGGTTTTTAGGTTGTGCAACAACTTGCAATTTCATGAAGCATGTCGATGATGAGCGATCTTGTCGGAGTGAGCTCGTGTAAGGCTTGAGTGGTCTTTGCCGTGTGTCCATCAATTCAGGAGGTGTGGTGGTGACCTAGCATGGAATTCAATTGAAAAGCAAAAAAAAAAAGCAAAGATTCAAGGATAAGGAAAGCAAGTAGTGGAAACCGTAGGTAGAAGGGGAATGAACAATCGGTGAGAGAACTCGGTTAGAGATGAGAAAAAGGAATCAGGAAAGTGATCGTGTGGCCAGGAAGAGTATCAAAAGTAGAAGTGGGGAATGGTTTTTGATTATATATGGTGTGTGTGGAAAGTGTGTTGATTATGCATGTGGAATAGAGATTTGTGACATGTTGAACAAATAGTAGAGAGGAATGATGAGAGAGGGAATGTGGATGGGCTTCTACTTGTATGCATATGGGTTGTGACGAGCTTGCATGTGCGACAAGGATGTGTGATGTGATTTCCTGATGTGTGTTTGCTCTTTCCATTTTGGTTGTAGATGAAGAAAGGCTCTAATGTTTGATGAAGTTTGTGTGATTGTGATTTGATGAAGAAAGGCTCTAATGTTTGATGAAGTTTGTAGACAGGAGGACATGGCGGTGAAGATGCGAGAAGATGGACAAAATTGGTAAGTGAATTGATTATATTTTGGTACTAATTAGATGATTGGATGAGTATGATTGTAGGTGCTACATTGAGGAAGAAGAGAATAGACATGCAAGGTAAAGATTTGTATTTGATTGAGTGATGAACACATGTTCGATGATTTGAGTGCAGGAACATATTTGGCTCGTCGAGGACGACTTCGCAAGCAGAAGGGGGGAGTATGTTAGCTTGGATTTTTGTCCACATTGAGTATATTGCTTTGCTAAGAAAATTTGTTAGGGAATGATTGTAGTGGAGTTGCGGAGTTTGAGATGTGCTTTGTGTATGTGTTTGCCAGTCTCATTTAATAGATTTTTTGCACGCCCTGTTGTTAATGATCCCTTGTGTACATGCTAACAAAATGTTGTTCATCTCCTTGCTTATCAGATGCATGCCACATAATAGTTGTTCTCAGTGGTGCAGAGAATCAAAGGGAGAATCGGCCTAGATTTTGGGGGTGTTTTTTATATTACCGAAACTATACCATGGCAGGTCACTCGTGAGAAGAGTAAAGTGAAGGGGGAGCCGTTCATTAATCAGAGGCAACAGGGCTTTAGTCATGGAGGGAGAAGTCGTCAGGTTCTCTTTGTGCACTTCAATGAGGGATGGAACTCAAGAGGGAAGTACAATTTTAATTTGCAAGGGGGAAGGAAGCATATATGCAAAAGGAAGGGGGGGAAACGGGTCTCTCCGTTTTTTGTTTTTGACTGCTGCCATCCTCAGTGGGGGCTTCACCCACAGTGGGAGCAGGAGGGGACGCGGACTGTGCCCATGAGACGGGGTCCCTCTTGGAGTCACCAGTTGTCAACAATTCTTGGTTTGCTTTGGTGGCTGAGAATCGAGAAGGTGCAACTACGTAGTGGAGGGAAAAGAAGGTCGTTGTTCTTTCGGTTGAAGACTTGTTTTGAGTGCTCGGTGTGGCTTAGGAGGAGGAGAGGCTTTTGGGCGGAAGCTACTTGCTGTGTGGAACAAAGGGGAAACTGTGGCTATCTTCGTAAGAGGTAAGAACCTGAAGATTCTTGGAAAAAGTTTGCTTGTTTCAAGGGAAAGAGTGTCATTAATCGATATTTCTGACAATGATTTATAGCGTAAGGGATGAGTCCTACTCATGAATAAAAAAGGGGGGGGGAAGAAAATGCTGGTTCGTTTTTCTCTCCTTTGTCAAAATTGTTTGAGGACAAGGGCTTTGAGGGACTGTGATGAGTGATCATTGGCCGAGCTATGGTGTTTGCAGAGCAAGCCTATCCGAGATGGGACCTATAGATGCATGTGTTGCGTTGAACGTGAAAGGGATTTTTTAGCATTGAGAACGTTTTGTTAACTGTGGTGGTGAATCCAATGTGCTACCAATGGTGGTGTCATCCCAGAAGGTTTTTTCTGTGAGGCATACTCCTTTCAGATCTGTACTACATTTGAATTCTGCAAGCTGAAGTTGTAACGTGTCGGATAATGACTTTTGATTGCTGGTTTAGAGTGTCGATGCCTTTTTTCCTTTTTTGACTATACCAGGCTTGTCGTAGAATGGTCCTGAACCCTACATGTCTCTGCCATAGGATGTTTTCTTTGCCTTGCTGTTGATGTTGCCTTGAGGGTGTGTGGGTGATGTGGTTTTCACGTACCTTGCTGGTTATGGATAATGAAATCGATTGTTCAGGTTGATTGGTGCAGTATGGCACATGATTTGGTGGAATCCACCAATCACTGATTTGAACAAATTGTCATTTAGAATAATTGTTGGTTTCAAACAGACGAGGTTGTCATGTGTTTTAGTGCCTCTCACCTGAATAAAATCATGGTTATCAAAGTAATGAGCATCCACGTAGAGTAAGGGGGCTGATAGCACAAGACACGTTTTCAAACAGGATTTGAAGATACACTGTGCAGATATGTTGAAATGTTCAGAGTGAAAGAACATGGAGATTTGGATCTGACTTGCGCTGGAGATAAGTACTTGGAATTGTTACTGTTTTTGCTTTGTCCATAATCATCTTCTTTCATTACTCTAGGACCTTTGACTGAACATGATATCATGGCGCTAGCTGTATTGGAACTATAAACAGTATGTGACGCCCATATAATAAACAACACTATGTATTGATCCCTTCGCTTGAAGTCGGCATTTGCACAAAATTTTGTTGAGCATATAGTTCATGCTCACAGGCGGTACTAACTTGCTATCTCTACAAGGAAAGTGTCTTGTTGTTACGTCCATAAGTTGGATATTGTTATGTTTATACGTTTGAATAAGTGAGGAGAGGTTTCATTTGTGCAATAATTTGATTTGAACTCTAAAACTTGAGAGAGAGAGCATGGGACAAAAGAGAGCGCCAAACTTCGGTATGCCAATGATGTAAGGAACGAATTGTCAGGTTGCACCATTAAGAACATATGCAAATTCCCTCATCTTGAGTTATACTCACTTGCATAATGAATGTGTTAATCTCGTTGTTCAATATGGGTATGTTTAGTACATCGAAAAGTGGTTGGCTCATATACAAAATGTTGTAACAAGGAGTGGTCGATTACAAACTCAAGGAGAATGAAGAAGTAAGGGAGAATATAAAAAGAAGGTATGAATGAAAGTGGAAGGGAAATTAGTAAGATAGAAGGTGTACGAGAGAGAGAGAGACTGAGTGTGTGGTTGTATGTACAAGATGTGTGAGAGCATATATGCTCATGTGTAGGAGGGTGTAAGAGTTTGTAGGTGTGTATGGGCATGAAGAAGAACAAGAAGAGAAAGGGTTGAAAGAGGGTGTGAGAATAGGTAAGACAAAGAAAGTGGAGCAAGGGTGATTGAGAGTAAGTGAGAAGGAGGAAAAAGAGAGAAAGTGAGTGTGTGGGCACGGATAGAGGTATCCAAGTATTTGTGAAGATGCACGTGTAGATGTATAGATGAGTGTGCGGCTGTGTGTATGTGTGAGCAAAGGCAAGTGAGAAGGTGACGGTGTGTGTGCTTGTGGGTGCAAGCGTACTGGAGTGAGTAAGTGTGACTGCATGAGTAAGGGGAGATTTGGGAGAACGTTCACATACTATAGGGTGACATGGAGCAAGAACAACGAACCAATTCCGCATGACTTTAGTAAAGCATAAGTATAAATTCGAAGGATTTCCTTAAGCTTAAAGACCTATCATTTTGGTGCATTTGCCGGGAAGCATATGAGCTAGTGCACAGACAAAGGAAGTATTCATCGTGAGATAATTGTGGGCTCCTCGTAATCCAAATGGACCAATTCCATGGGGTTTGAGCAAAATAAAGGCTTGTATAATCATATTTCGCTTGGGCATTAGGACTCTTCATTTGGCGATCCTACTGGGGAGTTGGCTTGGCACTCCTCATAAAGTCGTGCCACGAGTTCGCTCGGTGCTCCAATTGTGCGGCACAGCCCGTCAGCCCAGATTGAGTGTGTTGGCCTAGGTGGAAAGATGTTGCAAAGTCTGCACGTCAGGGACTTTCAAAAGCTTGGCCCGATGTTGATGAATCCTGGATGGACTAGAAATCGACGCAGGTTTGGACACCCAATGAGGAATCGTGTATATGAATGCCATCGGATGGGCCCAATTTCAAACCTCGTTAGGTGTTGGTGCTGCGAGAAAGTCGGGCACATCGCAAGGTTTTGCCCTCGTGTGTCAAGTCCATTGGACTTTGTCCCTAGATGCGTAGAATGCAGGGAAAAGAGGCTATGCGAGCACGTGTGTGGCTCAAAAGAGGTGATTGACGTAAAGGTTGCAATGAATGAACCCGATAGGTGTTTATCCTCTTTGTATGTGGAAGTTGACATGTGGAAGTTGACATGAGTGGAGTCGCTTTATCGACGGAGACCACAAGAGTGAATGGAGACACGGATAGAGAATCCCAGAATCAAGCTTTGATGGAACTCGTAAAGAGCTTCGAATGTCAAGTCAATTTGCTTTGGGTAGATCGGGATAGCGAGAGGACCAAGGTAGAAAAGCTTGAGGAAAGTCAAGCGAGGTTAGGAGAGGTCGTCGCGAAATGTGTAGAATAATTGCAAGTTGTGGAGAATAGAAACAAGGAGTTGAAAGCGAACAAAAGCTTGAGGGAAGGCCTTGCAAGGTTTGAGCATGAAAACGTGGTCTCAGACCTAAGAACCGGCTTGATGATAGCCGATTGCCATAGTGTTGCGATCGAGGAGGATTCCCCTAAATAGGATGATGACTTGGCACAGAGAGTCGATCGAATGGGAAAGGAAATCAAGAAATTGCGAGAGATGATTGGTAGATATGATGACCAAGCAGATAAGGTAGCTAAAGAGTTCCACCTAGAATTAGAAGGGATGAAGAGTGCTCAAGTAGAGAGTGATGAGAAAATGAGACGGGTAGAAAAAGAGAATGCAAAGCTCAGTAGCAAGCTTGGTAGGTGGATAAATCGGAAAGACGACAAAACCCGAGAATGGGTAGAGGATTCGAGAGTGGGTAGAATAGAGGAAGAGCTGAAAGCAGTATTGGACAGGTTGAAGGTGTTCAGAACAGAGTTAGAAAGGATGAAGAATGAATTCTCGAGGAAGGTAGATGATCTGGATGTATAAAATATGAGTAGGATTTGGGAGGAAAGATCGATTAGAGAGGAAGTCAAGAAGTTCAATGCTCGAGTTGAGAAGAGGGAGGATGTTCCCCTCGAATCTGAAAAAAGAATGAGAGAGTTAGACGAAGAAATGGAGCAAATATGGAATCGGTTCCGAAGCATCGACTGTGACCTGTTCCAATACCAGAGTGATATTGAGTACAAGAAGCAAGGATTAAGTGACTTAGTGGCGAGGCTTGAGTTATTGAGGGGCACAACGAGCAATGGTAGTTTCCCAAGTCATTTATCAGGTCATGTGGAATCTCTACGAGGCAGACGTTGGAGGTGAAAGAGGAATCGACGAGGCGATGGATGTCGGTAGGGACGGCTTAAGTCTGCCATTAGGGTTTGCTTTGTCAGGATTGCAAGTTGGAGATGTGAGGACGGATGGATCGAGTGTGTTGTATGCTTAGGAATTGAAGTGACACTTTTTGAGGTTTTAGGACGATGAGGTGGTTACTATGTGCGGGTTTCGAGAGAAAAAGTTCACCATGGCATTAGTGGTCGGATTTTGGCTTGAGTAGCAGCAGAGAGGAGATGTGTCTCATCGGGATGTCCACGGGGGGATATATGTGTCTGTGATGTGATTGGTTGGGTTGGGAAATGGGCCTTTCTTTCGTCTCCTAATTCTTGAGACTTTGGGAAAATAGAAAAAAAAAACAAAAAAGAGATAATTGTGTATATGTGTGTGTGTTGTCAGTGCACTGCAATGGGCTAGTAGGCAGGTGGAACAACCTTGATTGAGTGATCGAGGCGACGAGCTGACGCTAGTTTCATTGTAGGCCCGACCTGTATGTGGCTATGTGCTTATGTGGGCCGATAGGCGGGTGGAATCTCTTTGGCCGGGTGGTCAAAGCCACGATCTGACATCGGTTTCGCATAGGGCTCGCGTTGTGCATCACGCGTAAATAAATAAATTAAAAAAAAAGGAGGAAAACAAAATTCCTCTCTCGAGGGGGGACAGAAGAGAGGCAAGAGAGCTTGATGCTCGGATGGGAATATGTGTGTATGTGTTGTGGGGATCTGGGAATGTGTGGACTCCTGATGAAGCATGTCAAATGGACGCTTAAGCTTAACTAGGGTTTTGGCTGCCACCTGTTTGTGGAAGACTTGCACTTGAGGGATCCAAGCGTGCTAGTGGCTTTGTCCGTTTGCGAACTCTTGAGAGGTGCTCATTTTGGTTCTTAGGTTGTGCAACTACTTGTGATGTCATGAAGCATGTCGACGATGAGCGATCTTGTCGGAGTGAGATCATGCCATCAATTCAGGAGGTGTGGTGGTGACCTAGCATGGAATTTAGTTGAAAAGCAAAAAAAAAAAACAAAGATTCAAGGATAAGGAAAGCAGGTAGTGGAAATCGTAGGTAGAAGGGGAATGAACAATCGGTGAGAGAACTCGGTTAGAGATGAGAAAAAGGAATCAGGAAAGTGATCATGTGGTCGGGAAGAGTATCAAAAACAGAAGTGGGGAATTGTTTTTGATTATATATGGTGTGTGTGGAAAGTGTGTTGATTATGCATGTGGAATAGAGATTTGTGACACGTTGAACAAATAGTATTGAGGAATGATGAGAGAGGGAATGTGGATGGGCTTCTACTTGTATGCATATGGGTTGTGACGAGCTTGCATGTGGGACAAGGATGTGTGATGTGATTTCTTGATGTGTGTTTGCTCTTTCCATTTTGGTTGTAGATGTTATTGTGATTTGATGAAGAAAGGCTCTAATGTTTGATGAAGTTTGTAGACAGGTGGACATGGTGGTGAAGATGCAAGAAAATGGAAAAAATTGGTAAGTGAATTGATTATATTTTGGTACTAATTAGATGATTGGATGAGTATGATTGTAGGTGCTACATTGAGGAAGAAGAGAATAGACATGCAAGATAAAGATTTGTATTTCATTGAGTGATGAACACATGTTCGATGATTTGAGTGCAGGAACTTTGGCTCGTCGAGGACGACTTCACAAGCAGAAGGGGGGAGTATGTGTAGCTCAGCGATGAGTAGCACCTCCTTTAATGTCAATCCGGGGAGACGTGAGGATGGTATGAAGACCACGAGCAAGTGGAAGCACAAGTGCGTGGGTGAGAAGCACATAAGCATGCACACACATACACACACACGCGCACACACAGTAAGAACAAAGAGAGTAAGACAATGGAATTACTTCTATTGCAAGAAAGTTCTCATACAAGCTCAAACTACAAGAAGCTAAAAAACCCCCAAAAATGAGCTCTCTAGGTCTATTTATAGTTTTTTGACTAACTTTGGCCCTGTTCAGACCTAGTGTCCGGCCTAGTTAAAAATTAGGTTCCGGGGCTTATTTGAGGGCCCAAACGAGATCTAAAAATTATGAAAATTGGCAGGCAACTACATCTAAGGCTCCCCAAGCTCGAGGACTCCTCGGCTTGTACAAAATGGAGCTACAAAAAGGTGAAATGATATTTACAAGGGTTTGTAGTGATGAGAATCACTTTAGAATGATGTTGGGGTTTCTGAAAAAAATGAAGGGTAGCCTCAGTGCTAGATCTGCATGTGTGTCCATACTTGCTTCTTCCCGCATCCTGTCAACACTCTCCCCCCCCTAGGGTCTGTCGCCTCTGACAGACCTCTTTTCCGCCGTTTGATCAATGTATTTTTGCAGGAGGTCGGTGGCCACTTCGTGTTCTTTGATTTTTAAACCTCTGATTAGATCTCGTTGCAAGGCCTCCCAATCCACTGTACCAGGCATGTCAGGTTGTGGCATCGTGTAAAGCTCGGAGTGCATCGTTTGCTCACATGCAAAGAGATGGAGTAGATGCGTAGGCCGTGGTGCAAATACCTCTGAATGTGCTTCCCAAAACCCCGTGGTGAACATGTCGTCAAATGTTTGCTTGTAGCAGGCAGGGAGATATCTTATGCGTAAGCCACTCGTATGCTCGGGGTTGTGCTCATATCATATAGCAGGTCGTAGTTACCATTGATAAACCCTGGAATAGGAGGTTGAATATGGCATACATTGCGAAAAGTTTTGAGTACGACCTGCATCATGTCGAGGATCTTGAGCATCATCTGGGCAGCGACATCTGGCATCGGGTGGAGGCGTGGTATCCAATGTCTGATGGTTGCAATCATGTATGACACTGTAGGAGTACTGGTTGGGGGGGCGATAGCGGGGTAATTGAGCCATTCTTTACAGTTTGCGTTATTCTGAACCTTGATGGCAAAAGCTTTCCATGATCTGCGTCTTTGCACTGGCCCAAAACACGGATTGTACTTCAAATGCATGGGGGTATGATCCCATGTTCGAAGCATTTCTGGATAAGTTTCGAGTAACTTTTGCCTCCACGTTGGTTGGAATATGGCCCCCTTTCGTGCCGCTTCTGGTATGTCTTCTGGTTCGAACTGTGTGGCAAATGTTGGGCACTTGTTGGTGACTCGTTTGATTTCTGCATTGTAGTCAGCCAACAATACAAAATAGGGCTTGTATTGCAGTTCTGAGCTAGTGATCAGGCGTCTAGGAGCGAGGTGCCTGAAGTATTCTGAGTGAAGGATGGTGTCCTCAACGGCCTTCATTGCCAGCATCTGAGTGGATATCCGCTCCTGATGAGTTTTCCCCATCTCCTCTACTTGTTTCATCCATGCCGATGGGGGTTCCTCATAGGTATCTTGACCTTCTTCTGTTACGCGTCCACCTGGAAGTGGTTGAGGCTCGTAGTTGTCGTCGAATGCTTCCTCCACTGGGATGGTAACTACTTCTTCTTCTGACGGTTGCTCTGGGGGGGAAGGGGGTCGTTCGTACTGCATCAACTTCAGCTTTAATTCTGCGATCTGCTGCTGTAACTCCAGCACGTCATTGGGCGTTGAATGTTCAGGTTCGGTTGAAGTAGCAGCGTCTGTCATTTCTTTATGTTCTTGTCGGTGTGGTGTAGACTCTTGGGGTCTCTGTACGTCCTTTAGCTGGTCGGCAAGCTGATCATGTGCTTCTAATAGATTGGCATACGTTTCCAATATTTGTTGTATGCTTTCTGAGGGGACCGCTTGAAATTTGACCGGGTCTATGGGAGCCCCCGGGGTGTTCTCCATGGCAGCCTCGAGGTTCTCTTGGTTTTGTTGTTGAAGCCGTCTATTCTCTTCTTGCGCTGCCGCCAGATGTCGTCGTAGCAAAGCCATGTTTCGTTGAAGCCGTGCATTGCGGCCCATTTGATCGCGCAGCTGTTCCTCCATGGCTTTGCTCTCTTCCATATGCTCCGCTTTGAGTTGCGCATTTACCTGTTCGAGGGCGAATATCTTGCTTTGTGACTCCGTATGAATGAACTCCAAAGCAGTGACACGCTCTTGGAGTGTTGCTGTGAGGGTGCAAAGCCCTTTGTTATTTTCTTCCAATAATGTATATTCTTGCTTAAGCTGAGTGGCAGCTTCAAGCATCGTGTCGAGTGCAAGACTAAATGAGGTGGAAGATGCAGGGGGTTGGGAAGTGGGAATGGGAAAAGTGGATGTTGTGCCTACCGTGTGGGGAAGTGGTGATGAGAGTGTAATAACCTGTGATGGTGTTGTGAGAACAGTGGTGGTGGGTGATCCAGCGGATGGTGAGATGTCCATGGGATCGGACATGAGTGAGTGTGATTCGTGAAATGTGAACACCGGGACGGTGGGTGGTGTGATAGTGGTGGCCGTGAATGTGGGGGAGTGAATTTGGGGAAGGGACTTTTTCTTATGTTCTTCAACCTGTTGAAGAATGTTTACGAGGTAGGTCCAGAAGGAGGGTTGGGTGGTTAGTGTGGTGCTCGAGGCAGTTACAAGGGACGGGATAGGTAGAGTTTGGGGGGAAGGAAATGGGGGGATGGAGGGCAAAGAGATGGAAAGAGTCTGACTAGTGACAGATGGTTGTCCAACGGCATGGGGGAAGAAAGGGTGACCTAATTGAGGTTCAAAAACTTGAGTGACAGAGGTGGACGAGGGTGAAGGAAGGAGAGTGGAAATGGGGGTGTGTACAATGGTCTCACTATAGGAGGAGAATGGTTGTGTAGAAAGACACGTGGAGAGAGGCTCTGATGGTGGGATAGGAGATGATGGGGGAGATGGGGCATGCGTAACTTCCTCCGGTTCATCATTGTGCCTAGGGCTAATCATGTGCACATCTTCTGATGTGGACGTAGCTAACACGGTAGATACTTCCATCTGAATCATCTTTCCTTGTCGCGGCCGTGTATCAATTCTTCTTTGATCATAAGCAGGGTTCTCTTGACAGACCAAGGTTCTTAATGCTTCACTGATGCCACAGGTGTCCGCCAAAAGATTTAGCGATTCTACAAATTGGGGGTCGATATGCTCTGACTGTAACATCTGGTTTACTAGGGCCCTATTTGCTTCTTCTGACATTTTATGGCGGCTTTGTACCTGCTTGATTGTCTGGTATAATCGTTTGAGCTGTGCCGTATATGCAGGGGCTTCGTCTTCACTCTCTTCTGGGTTATTCCTTGGTGCCTGCTCCTGGGCTTGTGTGTTTGGACTTGGAGGAGGTTGTGTCACTCCTAGCTCCTGTACGCTGCTTGTCTCACCTCGTGCATATTCTCTTTGGGTTGATGTCCCTGGATCGACATTGTCAGGACAACCTTCACTGTCTGATAGGTGAGCCGTCTGCAGAAATGTTTCAAAATCAAAATTTGGGTCTTCGGTGAAAGTGGCCATCGCTGCAAATTCTGCATCGGTAGGTAGCGGAGGGGCAGAGGGAGTGGGCTGTACCACCTCTCTTGGTTGAGACTCCTGGAGATGAATTGTGATTGGTGCCACCGGGGCTTCCTCTCTAGTGGAGACTTCGGTAGTGGTTGCTGGAGGGATCAGGACTTGTGAAAGGGATCCACGCATTCTTTTTGCAGGCTGACTCCCTGACTTTCGCCCTTTAAACAACTCCAGATGTGCATACTTTAGGGCTCGAGCAACTGGCACATCATACGCCAGACATCTGTAGATGATTCTAGTCAACGCACAGCAACCATGTAGGGTGGGCTTCCTCACCCCCCGCTTGCCTGCCTCATATACCTGATCTAAGATCCATACTGGCATCTTAATGGGCAAGCTGCCGGTCTCTGCTAAGTACAGTCCGTACCATATCTTCTTGTGAGGCTGAGTGAAACGGTCTTGAGCTGGAAATGCGAAGTGCTGGAGGCACATCCGCAGGGGTATGGCGATGTTGGGGGTGAGGGCGCACATGTCTTTGAGCTTCTTGACTCTATTGCTTTTCATTGATTCTGGTATCAGGGGGTCGCGATCTGAAGGCACATGAGTGCCATACATTTGAAGGGCTTCCCTGATTAATGTTACATTTAGTTCAAACTTCCTCATCTCCTCCAGATTAGATAAGGAGGGCACCCAGAATGTGCCTGAATGATCTTTATCCCCGGTAGGTTTCATCGTAGCAATCAAGTAGTAACACCTGAGGAAGTCAGGTTTTGGTAGAGCTGCACTGAAGTAAGTTTGCAGTCCTGCCTTTCGCCAGATCTCTTGAAGGGGAGCTGCATTTTGTAAGGCCTCAAATTCTCTTGAAAAGAATTGGAAGGTCCACCAAACCCCTCCACACTCCATCTTGGACTCCCAGATGTGGTCCGCGTCTCCCAAATCCCCTGGCATTTCATTGAACCAATGGGAGTGCCCTTTTACTCTTTCGGTTAGTCCACTGGGTGGATCTGGAATAGGGATTCTTCGCACATTCAAGAATTCTTCAGGTCTAGCCGTTGGTGGAGCTTCCACTGGCATGGCATCCCAGTTGATGGGGGCACCAGATCCTGCCTGAGAGCTTGTGCCTGCCGCGGTTGCCATGAGAGTAGGTCGCTTATCTGCTGGAAGACGAAAGGCACATTAGTGTTGCATAGGAAACAAGATGTAATGGTGTTCCCTTCACAATACTAACATGACAATCCAGGAGGTCAGTAGTTAGTGGTGAGGTGTTTATGATATGTGTGAGTGGTGATTAAAGGTCAGTGTCATCCTAGATGCGTACTTTGGTTATGCAATGGACTCGAAATGCTTCTGTGTTAGTGTGGACGGATTTACAGAAGATGGTCAGGGGGTTTAGTACACAGTTTAACTCTCCACACTTTGATACAGGAGTCGTAGCTTTTAGAGCTAAGGACAGGTGAAGACTTTGGTCTGAGTGTGTGATGTGGTTGGGACCTTGTGGGTACCCATTTCTAGACATTCCTGGGGTTGATGGGAGTGTGGACAGTGAGAGGTGTAGGTATCTTGTCACTTCCTGAGTTGTTGGCCAAGAGTGCTTGTGAGAGCTGCTTCATCCTTGTGTCTATAGTTGAAGTAATTTGGGCTTGTAAGCTAGCCTTGGGCACCCATATCTGTCTAGCATTAGGGATGGCCTTCATTGACCGCTTAGGGACCCAAATAGAGATGGTGTGCCTAGGGGTGATCCTAGGGGGCTTCTTAGCTTTGATACTTGATTGTGAGGCTCGTTTCTTGTCTCCTTGAGAATCTGCAATTGGAGCTGTAGGTCTCCCATCCTTGCGTATCCAGATCTGCTTCACGCCACGAGATGCTCCATGATGCGCAGGTTGGCGCTCCTTCCTCTTGATCAGCGGTCTCCCTCGTATAGAGTGATGTTCGGTCTGTTCGTTTAGAATCTTCTTTGGATCAATTAGGAACTCCTTCTTGGCTCCTGAACCTTCAGTAAGGTTGACATTCCTCTGCACCATAGAAGTTTGGACAAGCACATCGTGGTTATCTTCATATGGATTCCTGGAGGGACCAGGAGTTGTTGCCTGTTCTATTGGTTTGAGTGCTTGATTTTCTAATTCAATCGTGAGACGACTTTGGCCTACCCAAGCCTGAAGAAGTCCACTTCTTAGGTTCAGGTTGACTGCGTGATCATAGATCCAGTCTTGGCCCAATATAAGCGGTTCGGTCAGATCCTCGTCTTCACACACTAGCACTTTTACTGGCATGCGGACCTCTTGTATGTAGAGGGGAAGATCCACCTCTCCCATACAAGGGGTTTCAACACCTCCTAATCCTATCAGATATGCTTCTATGGGTTTTACCTCCAACTGCAGCTGCTGGCAGTAAGAAAGCCGAACTGCACTTGTGGCTGCTCCTGAATCAATTAAAGCCCTCACGCTTGCTGTGCTTTCCTTTTGTCCTATTTCTAGGGTCAGAAAAGGTCGTCGGTCTACTATCTTATGGGTGCGTCCACCTGAAGCCTCACACATGGCCATGTGATAGTCTGGAGACTCTTCAGTGTTAGTCATAGGCTGGTCCCTTCCTTGTCTTCTCAACTTCATTCGTTTGATACGTTCTAAGGCCTCTGCCTGTGCTTCCTCTCGAATTCGTTTTTCCTCCTCTTTACGTTGCTTAGCAATATTGAGTCGGCTTAGCATCTCCTCCGTGAGGGGTTCCTGATACAGCTTGACTCTGCATCCGCTAATATAGTTTGGGAGGACATCCCCCTCTAAAGTGGCTAGTTGTACTGCTCCACTCGTGGAGATCCTATTAATGATCATAGGTCCGTAGCCTCTCTTCTCTAGCTTTCTTGCGTGTTGTTTCAATGTGTAGACTAACACTAGATCTCCTGCTTTCAAGCCCTTATCCTTCACATGGGCATCAAAGTATGCCTTTTGCCGTTTCTTTGCAGCATAGATACCTGCTGCTGCTCGTAGCCTCGTCTCACCTAAGCGCTCTAGATCAAAGATCCTCGAGGACAACTCGTGTCCATTCCACTCATGCTCTTGTGCTACTCTTAAAGCTGGAATTAGGAAATCTAAGGGTAGCACCGCATTTTGTCCGAAGACCATCTGAAATGGGGTGGCATTGAGTACCGTTTTGTAAGCAACTCGGTATGCCCACACAGCATGGTGAAGTTGTTTGTCCCAATCAGAGCGTTTATTATTGACCAGTTTCGTCAATACGTTACACAGGATCTTATTCGTGCTCTCGGCTTGTCCGTTAGCTTGCGGGTGATAGGGTGCAGAATTCTTATGTACCACCATGAATTCTTGAAGGAGATTTTCAATGACCTCATTCAAGAAGTGCGTACCTCTATCACTAACCAACTCTATTGGTAACCCATATCTAGTGAACACATTTTCGAATAAGAATTTAGCCATCGTTTGAGCATCATTCTTTGTCGTGGCTTTTACTTCCACCCACTTTGTAAGGTAATCTGTGGCTACAATAATATACTCTGCATGGGAGTTCCTAGCTGGGGGGTTGATGGGACCTACAAAGTCTATACCCCACTTTGAAAATGCACGTCCTCCCATCATTGGCCTCAAGGGCATTTCATCTTTTCTTGTCGGATATTGGGCACGTTGGCATGTGTCGCAACTCTTCACATAAGTATGTGCATCCATATGAAGAGTGGGCCACCACAGTCCTGAGAATAGAATGGTCTTAATTACTCTGTCAGGCCCAAAGTGTCCACCTGCAACACCGCTGTGTGCCGTTTCTAAGACTTTCAGGTAGTCTGATTCATGTACGCACAGTCTTAGGTAACCATCCTTGCCTCTTCTGTATAGGTTATCCCCTACTAAGGCATAGTCTTGAGCCTCTTGCTCCATGCTTCGTCTTCTTGCAAGACTAGCCTGATTGGGTAATGTTCCCGATCTTATGAACTCGACCAGTGGAGCACCCCAATCTGGGATTAATGACATGTGATAAAGAGTGGCATGCTCCACTGGGGGTCTCTCCTGGCACCCTGGACAGCTCTGGATCCACTCTTGTATTTCTTTGTCCATGCTAGGCCAATATACTCCTAAGCGTTTTAGATTCTGCATGGTTCGTTGTTTAGAGTAGTGATTCCCTAGCAGCCCCTCATGGGCTTGTTGCAGCCAACTAGCATGTTCACCATCCTCGACACAACAAGCTAATACGCCCTCGTTGTCTTGCTTGTACATGCTTCCGGCTAATATTTGATACTTTAGCGATTTTACAATTTCCTCTTTGCTGGTCTTAACATTTTTATTTGCAGGCCCGAAGGTTAGGACTGGTACCAACTTATTTGCCCATTTAGGAACAACTTCTAAATTGAACAGATAAGCATCGGGCAATTCGTCAGGCACTCCTTGCGGTGGCTCTCCTGAAGTGATGCGAGAAAGATGGTCTGCCCTAAGATGGGTTCTACCTTTCCTGACAACAACTTCAAAGTCGTATTCCATTAGTAAGAGGAACCATCTTACTAAGCGACCTGTATTGCAAGGTTTATTGACCAAATATAGTAGCGCTTGATGATCAGTGAAAAACTTGAACTTATTGGCCAATAGATAGTGTCTAAACTTTTTCACAGCATATATCATGCCCAAGCCTTCTCTCTCCGTTGTGGTGTAATTTCGTTCAGCTGCATTTAATTGCCTACTAGCATATGCTATCGGCAAATCTAGATTTCCTTCACCTGTGAGTTGTGCTAGCACACATCCTATTGCATGATTGGAGGCATCCACATGGACATGAAAGGGTTTGCTCCAATCTGGAGTAGTCAGTATTGGTGCTGTGCACAAACGTCTCTTCAGCTCATTGAAGGAAGTCTCGCATTCCTCATTCCATTCAAAATTCGTTAACAGCCCATAAAGAGGTTTAGCTATGATGGCATACATGTGGATAAATCTACGGTAATATCCACAATGGCCCATAAATGCTTGTACCTCTTTCACATTTCTAGGTCTGGCCAATTCTGCTATTGCTCTTACCTTGTCTTCGTCTGTTGATATTCCATTCTTCGAAACAATGTGACCTAAGATCTTACCTTGGCGTACCATAAACACACACTTCTCTGGATTCAGACACACTCGATAATCTCTACACTTGTTGAAGATTTGCCTGAGTTCAGGGATGTGGTAACTTCTCTCTTGGGAATGAGCGCACAAATCATCCACATATACTTCTAAGCTCTTTCGCAAGAACTCTTTGAAGACATGACACATGAGTCTTTGGAATGTTGCAGGTGCATTGGTGAGCCCAAATGGCATCACTCGGAATGCAAAGATCCCCCATTCTGTGGCAAAGGCCGTTTTGTGTTGATCTTCGGGGGCAATGGCTACTTGGTTGTAACCTGAAAATCCATCAAGGAAACTGTAAACTTCCTTGCCTGCAACACGCTCCAAAAGATGTTCGGTGATGGGAAGTGGATAACTGTCTCTAATCGTAGCGGCGTTAACTTTTTTAAGGTTAATGCACACTCGCAATTTCCCATTCTTCTTGGGCACCACTACAATAGGGGACACCCATTCAGTGTGCTCAATCTCATAGATGAATCCGGCTTCAATCAGCCTGTCAATTTCCTCCTTTATTTTGGCCGCATAATTGTCATTATATGTGTAGGGTTTTTGTTTGGTGGGCTTAGCTTCAGCGGTCATCGGAATCGTATGAGAGCAGATCTCTGGATCTACTCCTTTCAAGTCTCTATAATGCCATGCAAACACATCCCTATATTCCCTTAATAGAGCTACAAGTTCTACTTCTTCTTCTGCACTTAGGTCGTCTCCTATGTACATACATCGCTCTTCGTTCCCTTCAATGGTCACTACAATTTTTTTGGTCTTTTCTTTATTGTCATATGCTTCTCCTATAATGGCCTCTCTCTTAGGCATTCGTACCAAAATTTTCCGGTCTTCCACTTCATATTTCTTGAAATTCTCTGGTACTTCAAACAATGATTCTTCCTCTTCTTGTCTCACTACTTTCCTTTTCTTTTTCTTTTGACCTCCTTCACTTCCTTCCTTTGAACTTATTGTGTTAATGCTCGCAAGGGGTTCTTCTTCCTTTTGGGTTAACACCCCTAAGTCTTCTAAGTAGTGTTCCTCTGAGTCAAAGTAGGTATCCATCACAATGGATTCTAGATCATCGTCACTCTCTTCTTCTTCTATGGACTCGCTAGGATCACACTCTTCCAACAAGGGCTGACACATGAACACTGAAATATCATAACCCTCCTCATCACAATGAGGTGTCCATTGTTCTTCATTGACTGCAATGTCCATGGTAGCTAAGATTTCTGCCCAACCATGAGGCTCAAATTCCTCATCTGGAAATATCATCGGTGTATAGGCTGGGTCTTTTATTGGTCTATCTCCTGGGGAAGTTCCTTCTTCTCTCGCTTTTCGGCGCTTTTCCTCTTCCTCCGCGACCTTGCACATCCACAAGTGAGTATCTTCATGCAGCCAGGATGGTTCAGGTGAACTTCCAGAACGCACGGAGATAGAATCTTCTTTCGCTTTGTGGATAGGATTCCACTGTAGGGGTGGTACATCTCTGAAGGTGTGATCCTTCAGATTGACCTTGGTGGTGACCCCTAAGTGCTGTAAGTACAAGGAGTTGGTTCCCCAATCCTGTACTATTTGCAATTGTCGTAGGAAAGGTCTTCCTAGGATCATCTCGTAAACATTATTCTTCTCAAAGTCACATATAGCAAACGTATGTTCAAACTCCACACCACAAGTGGTTAGAGTTATCCCTTCAAGCAATCCGAGAGGTCTTTCAAAATGACCATCTGCCATTTGAAGTTTCATTCTCGTTGGTCTTAAGGTGGGTTTGCCCCATCGTTTCCACAAGGAGGTAGTTGCGATAGCAACTCCCGCACCCGAATCCACAATTGCTTTGGTTGTGTAACCTTGATAGGTGATCGGAAGATAAGTGTTACCTTCTTCACCTTCGCTCATGTCTCCTATCTTGTCGAGAGGTATCTCGGGAACTTTCTGCTTAGAGCCTACTTTTGGTAAATTGGATTCAAGTTCTGGAACCTGATCCTTCACATGATTCCAGAGCTCCGGTTTTGCCTTGAGCAGCTCCTCTACAGTGAGGTGACATTGAACCTTAGTGTTTTTCACGACATCAGTGTTCTTGGGAATCACTGAGTCTTCATTTCTTACCAATATAGTGGGCGCTCTGATCTGGAGAGATTCAGATTCCCATGGGCCTGTGAAATGAGGCAACTCTTGTAAAGAATTAGATTCAAAATCTAATCTCTCATCCTCTTGTTGCTCTGCTTGATCCCCATAGATAGAGGGAATGTCTTGGGGAAATTGATCACGAAGATCATCAATCTCAGGAATAGGAGGGGAATCACCCTTCTCTTTGGCCCATTTCTCTTCTTGTATTTCCCGCAAGAACTCTGGAGAGTACTGTTGTATTGAAGGAGGTATTCCAGCATCCGTAGAATTAGGAACATAAGCTACCATTTGTGGTGAGCTTCCTCTTTCAACAACTGGTTGAGCCTGTGGAGGTAAAGAAACTTGTGATTTGTTTACCAACTGCTCTAATCTTTCTAGTAAGCCTTGGAAATGCAAATCCGGCTTGACAGCGTTCGTCTGACTGAACTTTTGGCTAGTCTCAAGTATAGCTTGAGCTTGTTCTACCATTTTCATACACATCTTCATCCGTTCAATCTCTAAGTCGGCTCTAGGGTAACTCCTGTCTAGGTTTGCAGCTGTTGGCCCTTCTTGAAGTCGAGCCTGGTAGGCCTTGAACATCATGTCCAAGCCTTCAGGAGTGGGGTCAGCTAATACTGATCCTACTCGGGGTGGTGGGTGGGTTACGTGGGGTGTATTAGAGGGTGGAGGAATGGAGGGTGATGGGGGAGGTAATGGTGGAAGTGTGTGGGAGTGCGGTTGAGATGTGATCTCTGTGATTTTTGCCTTGGTTTCTCTCAAGCTTTCTTCAAGTTCGTTTATCTTTTTTGCCCATTGCCTCTTCATCCTTTCACGACTCTCCTTCCAGGCTCTAGTCCTCTTTTTGGTTATGCTCTCTGTCTCACTCACCTCGGGGCTCTGTTCGGGACCAACACCTTGGTGTTGTTGAAGTGCCTGGGCTCTTGTGATCACCTGCACAGGTGCAGTGGAAGTCACGCTTCCTATGGAGTCTACAACTAATCCCACAACATTGATAGGAGTGATCTTAGGCATGTTATTGGGGTTTTTTGGGCAATCTCGTAGGAGATGCTCTTTCCCGCAGTCTTGACAAAAGCCCTGAATGGTTACTGGCTGAGGCTGTGTAGGGGCAGGCAGTGGACAATCACGTATAAGGTGATCTCCCTGACATCTGAAGCATGGCCCTCTAGGAAATGGGGGTCGTACCTGCCTAGGTTGAGGTCTAGAGTTGGGGTTTGTGTACATGACATTAGAATACTCCGGTTCCCCACTATTTTCACTTGGGTCCTCATAGTAGTATGACTCGTTATGCTCAGGTGACTGCATGTAGTAAGCCTGTGGGCTATCAATATATGTGGAGTCAAAACTATGGTCACTTGGATCACTGTCTGATAGCAATGGGGTGACTGGAACTATGGCTCTATTCGGATTTTCTTCAGTAGAGGCATATTTTACTGGGATCACATTGGTTGGAGCAGGGGGTTGCTGCACTAGGACTGGTTGAGGTCTCTGCTGCCCTTGATAAGGTGGCTGATAAGTTTGTTGTGGTCTGTTGTATTGTGGTGATGGGTACTGATTCTGGTACCTACCATGTTGCGGATATGGCTGAGGATAATTTTGCCTAACAGTTTGTTTGTTATATGGGCAGTCTTGTGCCGTGTGATTGGTATACCTGCGCTCTATGGTGCAGTACTGGCTACTAGGATTCACCTGAGCTTGGGCCATAATGGGGCACACACTTGCCATATGTTCACCGCCACAATTGTAACACCGCTTAACTGGGGCAAATCTAGGAATTTGCTTACTAGAGACACCTAGTTTTTGGGCTACCTTCTCTGCAAGTTCCTCGATGGATGTGGATTGACCAGATGTCTGTTTACTAGAGCTATCAGAATCCTTATAGATTTTTGATAGCTCTAACTCTTCACCTAGATTGTCCTCAATGTCTATGCACATGCGCACGCATTCCTCTATCGTTCTAGGGTCCTTCAGGTACACATATGACCTGAGCTTAGTGCTCAACAATCCATCTAGGAACAAGGCCACTTGTTTGGCTGGTGTGGGTAACTCTGGCATAGGGCATCTCTCCAGGTACTGTCTAAATCTTCTTCCAGCTAGTCTGACCGTCTCTTGAGGTGTTTGTTTGAAACTATGAATTAGTGAGGAGGTGTTATGCCTGATTCCACTCTTAGAAAACTCGACAATAAATGCCTCTAAGAGTTGGTCTATGTTTCTGAAATGCCTCTCATTCAGTGGTTGGAACCACGTAAGGGCAGTGTTCCTAAGGGTTAGACCGAAAGCATTATATTGTGTGAATAGGTCCTCCACTTGTTCAGCTTTCAACACTTGTCGAAATTCGGCCACATGGTCATAAGGATCTCCCGTGCCATCGAAATAATTCTTCATGGACTTCACAAGTTGGGTTGGTCGTAGGGTCCTAGTGTGTTCTCTCGGCCTTGGCAAAGGAAAATCATCAATGTCCCGGTGATTCCATGGGGTTCTATGTCTCTCAGTTTCTACTCTATTCCTTTCTGTTCCCGTTCTTTCTCTTCCCAGGGAGTTGGCAAAACTTACCTCAGGTTTGTCTCTACCTCTATCTCTTTGAGCGCCATGAGCTTGGGAGGTCCCAGCTCCTTGATGACCAAAGGATACATTAGACCTTGGTTGGGGAAAGACAAATTCACCCTTCCAAGTGTAGGCATGTTTGCCCTGCTCAGTGACCACGAAGATTCTCTCTGATGCAGCGTCTAGGTAGGTTACTTGGCCTGGACTATCAGGGTCTTTAAACTCGTAGATTGTGAGGGTGTTCCTCTCCTGAGGTTGAGAAGTTCTATATCTCCAAAAAGCCTCATCGGTTTCCCGATTTAAAAGCAGATCGATGCTTTTATTATCTTGTGGAATCCATTCAGGAGTCATGATTCTGGTCAAGACGGACTTACCACGGGGAGTTCTTGGCTCTCTCTCTAAGTTCCCTTGCTCTATATCTCCCAAGTCGGCCTCCGCAATCACATTCCCAAACTCATCAGTTCTATCGGGGAGAGTGGTGACTACGTATATAGTCCCCTCTTTATCTAGGTATGCTCCATTCTCAAACTTGACTACCGGGTGGTCTATTCCATGGGGTTGGTCGGGGTTCTTAATCTGGACCACTGATCTTCTCAGTCTGTCTTCGTAGATGCGAGCACCTAGACGATTCGTCCTGATATATTCCAATTGCGTCTTATAAGGCCCTTCGGGCTTCTCTAGGTAAGCCAACCCTGAACTACCTACTGATCTCTCCATGTGATAGGACATCTCAGAATCACTGGTTTCTGATCTGATAGTGTATGGGTAATCACTCAACTGCTGGGCCCAAGACCTGGCAGTGTGATTGACACTAGCTTCAGAAGATCTGAGGCTTTGTCTGTCTCGGCCTAAGTGTCTGCCTGATCTAAGGTTCATAAGTCTGATTTATTCACCCCCCTGGAACCCAAGCACACTCTCGTTGCAGGCTGATTTTGCACCAATCACTTTGCTCTTTTTAGTTGAATAGTATGTTTATGGTCTTGTCTGAAATTGCGTCGCCAGGAGTACTTAAATGAATTTCCGCACTTGATGAGTGATCGATTCCCGTTTACCTTTTTGTCCCTTAGTGTTTTCGCACTTAAGACCTATTTATTTTCTTGCACTTGGTTGATTAATTCTCTTGGACTTCATTCGTGCCTAACGTTGCCCTAGTTAATTACCACACCTAAGTCGTACTTAGCCTAGGCTAGGAATTGACAAAGGAGGGTTATGAGATCTTCCAACCTCAATCAGCTGGTTGACCCGACAGCTATGCAAGCCCAGGAAGCCTTCTCCCAAGCCTGGTACTCACCCTTGCTAGCTTGCTTTGGATTGCCTTGAGCGCACACCAAGTTCCTGCAAAAACTCACCAGTTAGTATAGCTTTATTACCACAAGTAATCGGAAGACACACGTCAATATTTTTAGTCCCCCTGGAGTAACTCACGGTACCCCCTGAATCTGGGAACCACTTAGTTCCACCTAAAGGTTAACTTAAAAATGCATGTTCTGAAACTCCGCGTATGATTCTTACAAAAAACCAGTCGAGGTCCACGTAGGATTCTCAACGAGCTTTCCAACGAGACCAAAATCTCATCAATCGGAGTTCGTATGGTCAAGTTGTGACCATTCAGGCAAATAGGGGTCAAAACAGGCTCTCAGGGTTCAGGGATTTCCTCACAGGTTCCTAGGTCTTGTCCCACTTCTAGGCTCTAATGTTGCTCCAATGTGACCAAAACTAAGCTCAATTGTACCTCAATTTTACTCCAAAAATTCACTCTAAAATTTCGTGCGTTAAGGCCATGTATCGCGATAGGTCGGGTCGAAGTGTCGCGATACCTCCAAGTGTCGCGATACCTCCAAGTGTCGCGATAGCTCGGAGTGTCGCGATACCTTGGGGTGTCGCGATAGCTCAGAGTGTCGCGATACCTTGGGGTGTCGCGATAGCTCGGAGTGTCGCGATACCTTGGGGTGTCGCGATAGCTCGGAGTGTCGCGATACCTTGGGGTGTCGCGATAGCTTGGAGTGTCGCGATACCTTGGGGTGTCGCGATACCTTGGAGTGTCGCGATACCTTGGGGTGTCGCGATAGCTCGGAGTGTCGCGATACCTTGGGGTGTCGCGATAGCTCGGAGTGTCGCGATACCTTGGGGTGTCGCGATACCTTGGAGTGTCGCGATACCTTGGGGTGTCGCGATAGCTCGGAGTGTCGCGATACCTTGGGGTGTCGCGATAGCTCACGGGGTGTCGCGATACCTTGGGGTGTCGCGATAGCTCGAGATATGGCGAATTTTCCTGTTCTATCTAGGGTTTCTAGGAGCTCTAGGCCTGCGCAATGCCGTGGTGCACTCAGAATCGTGAGAAGTCGAGCTTTTCGGAGTGTCGCGATAGCTCGAGCTCAACGCCTCGGGGACTGTGCAGGCAGTTTCTGTACCTGCTGAGCTTGCTGGAGATGGTGATGGAGCTGGTACCTGCAAGAAACATGCAAAAAACACACAAATGCAAACACACACAATCGCTCTCTCTCAAACTCGCACACAACAAATGAGGGAAAGAAAGGGAAGAGGGGATATGTAGTGGGGAAGGAGGTGGAGGTGGAGATGGAGAAGGAGGTGAAGATGAAGATGGAGATGGAGAAAAATCAGAAATTTACCTACTACTTACCATTCCAACGCGTCCTCTCTACGTCTTACCATCACACGCTCGTCCTCAAAGCTCGATCCCCGGCAACGGCGCCAAAATTTGGTGTAGCTCAGCGATGAGTAGCACCTCCTTTAATGTCAATCCGGGGAGACGTGAGGATGGTATGAAGACCACGAGCAAGTGGAAGCACAAGTGCGTGGGTGAGAAGCACATAAGCATGCACACACATACACACACACGCGCACACACAGTAAGAACAAAGAGAGTAAGACAATGGAATTACTTCTATTGCAAGAAAGTTCTCATACAAGCTCAAACTACAAGAAGCTAAAAAACCCCCAAAAATGAGCTCTCTAGGTCTATTTATAGTTTTTTGACTAACTTTGGCCCTGTTCAGACCTAGTGTCCGGCCTAGTTAAAAATTAGGTTCCGGGGCTTATTTGAGGGCCCAAACGAGATCTAAAAATTATGAAAATTGGCAGGCAACTACATCTAAGGCTCCCCAAGCTCGAGGACTCCTTGGCTTGTACAAAATGGAGCTACAAAAAGGTGAAATGATATTTACAAGGGTTTGTAGTGATGAGAATCACTTTAGAATGATGTTGGGGTTTTTGAAAAAAATGAAGGGTAGCCTCAGTGCTAGATCTGCATGTGTGTCCATACTTGCTTCTTCCCGCATCCTGTCAACAGTATGTTAGCTTGGATTTTTTTCCACATTGAGTATATTGCTTTGCCAAAAAATTTTGTTAGGGAATGATTGTAGTGGAGTTGCGGAGTTTGAGATGTGCTTTGTGTATGTGTTTGCCAGTCGCATTTCATAGATTTTTCGCATGCCCCGTTGTTAATGATCCCTTGTGTACTTGCTAACAAAATGTTGTTCATCTCCTTGCTTATGAAATGCATGCCACATAATAGTTGTTCTCAGTGGTGTAGAGAATCAAAGGGAGAATCAGCCTAGATTTTGGGGGCTGTTCCCATTTTATTACCAAAATTATGCGATGACAGCTCGCTCGTGAGAAGAGTAAAGTGAAGGGGGATCCGTTCATTAATCAGAGGCAACAGGGTTTTAATCATGGAGGGAGAAGTCGTGAGGTTCTCTTTGTGCACTTCAATGAGGGATGGCACTCAAGAGGGAAGTACAATTTTAATTTGCAGAGGGGAAAGAAGCATATATGCAAAAGGAAAGGGGGGAAATGGGTCTCTCCGTTTTCTGTTTTTGACTGCTGCTATCCTCAGTGGGGGCTTCACCCACAGTGGGAGCAAGAGTGGACGCGCACTGTGCCCATGAGATAGGGTCTCTCTTGGAGTCACGAGTTGTCAACAATTCTTGGTTTGCTTTGGTGGGTGGGAATCGAGAAGGTGCAACTACGCAGTGGAGGGAAAAGAAGGTCGTTGTTCTTTCGGTTGAAGACTTGTTTCGAGTGCTCGGTGTGGCTTAGGAGGAGGAGAGGCTATTGGGCGGAAGCTACTTGCTGTGCGGAACAAAGGGGAAACTGTAGCTATCTCCATAAGAGGTAAGAACCTAAAGATTCTTGGATAAAATTTGCATTTTTCAAGGGAAAAAGTGTCATTAAGCATTATTCTGACAACGATTTCTAGCGTAAGGGATGAGTACTGCTCATGAATAAAAAAAGGGGGAAAGAAAATGCCCATTCGTTTTTCTCTACTTCGTCAAAATTTTTTGAGGACAAGGGCTTTGAGGGACTGTGATGAGTGATCATTGGCCGAGCTATGGTGTTTGCAGAGAAAGCCTATCCGATATGGGACCTATAGATGCATGTGCTGCACTGAACGTGAAAGGGATTTTTTAGCGTCGATAACGTTTTGTTAACTGTGGTGGTGAATCCAATGTGCTACCAATGGTGCCGTCATCCCAGACGCCTTTGTCTGTGAGGCATACTCCTTTCAAATATGCACTACATTTGCATTCTGCAAGCTGAAGTTGTAACGTGTCGGATAATGACTGTTGATTGCTGGTTTAGAGTGTCGATGCCTTTTTTCTTTTTTTGACTATACCAAGCTTGTCGTAGAATGGTCCTGAACCCTACATGTCTTTGCGACAGGATGTTTTCTTTGCATTGGTGTTGATGTTGCCTTGAGGGTGTGTGGGTGATGTGGTTTTCGCGTACCTTGCTGGTTATGGATAATGAAATCGATTGTTCAGGTTGATTGGTGCAGTATGGCACATGATTTGGTGGAATCCGCCAGTCATTGATTTGAAAAAATTGCCATTCAGAATAATTGTTGGTTTCAAACAGATGAGGTTGTCATGTGTTTTAGTGCCTGTCACCTGAATAAAATCATGGTTATCAAAGTAATGAGCATCCACGTAGAATAAGGGGGCTGATAGCACAAGACACATTTTCAAACAGCATTTGAAGATATGCTGTGTAGATATGTTGAAACGTTCAGAGTGAAAGAACATGGACATTGGGATCTGACTTGCGCTGGAGATAAGTACTTGGAATTGTTACTGTTTTTGCTCTGTCCATAATCATCTTCTGTCATTACTCTAGGACCTTTGACTGAACATGATATCATGGTGCTGTATGTGACACCCATATAATAAACAACACTATGTATTGATCCCTTCGCTTGAAGTTGGCATTTGCACATCATTTCCTGAGCATATAGTTCATGCTCACAGGCGGTACTAACTTGTTATCTCTACAAGGAAAGCGTTCTTGTTGTTACGTCCATAAGTTGGATATTGCTATGTTTATAGGTTTGAATAAGTGAGGAGAGGTTTCATTTGTTCAATAATTTGATTTGAACACTAAAACTTGAGAGAGAGCATGGGACAAAAGAGAGCGCCAACCTTCGGTATGCCAATGATGTAAGGAAGGAATTGTCACGTTGCACCATTAAGAACGTATGCAAATTCCCTCATCTTGAGTTACACTCACTTGCATAATGAATGTGTTAATCTCTTTGTTCAATATGGGTATGTTTAGTACATCCAAAAGTGGTTGGCTCATATTCAAAATGTTGTAACAAGGAGTGGTCGATTGCACACTCAAGGAGAATGAAGAAGTAAGGGAGAATATAAAAAGGAGGTATGAATGAAAGTGGAAGGGAAATTAGTAAGATAGAAGGTGTACGAGAGAGAGAGAGAGACTGAGTGTGTGGTTGTATGTACAAGGTGTGTGAGAGCATATATGCTCATGTGTAGGAGGGTGTAAGAGTTTGTAGGTGTGTATGGGCATGTAGAAGAACAAGAAGAGAAAGGGTTGAAAGAGGGTGTGAGAATAGGTAAGACAAAGAAAGGGGAGCAAGGGTGATTGAGAGTAAGTGAGAAGGAGGAAAAAGAGAGAAAGTGAGTGCGTGGGCACGGATAGAGGTATCCAAGTATTTGTGAAAATGCATGTGTAAATGTATAGATGAGTGTGCGGGTGTGTGTATGTGTGAGCAAAGGCTAGTGAGAAGGTGAGGGTGTGTGTGCTTGTGGGTGCAAGCGTACTGGAGTGAGTAAGTGTGAGTGCATGAGTAAGGGGAGATTTGGGAGAACGTTCACATACTATAGGGTGAAATGGAGGAAGAACAATGGACCAATTCCGCATGACTTTAGTAAAGCATACGTATAAAATGGAAGTATTTCCTTAAGCTTAAAGACCTATCATTTTGGTGTGTTTGCCGGGAAGCATATGAGCTAGTGCACAGACAAAGGAAGTATTCACCGTGATATAATTGTGGGATCCTGGTAATCCAAATGGACCAATTCCATGAGGTTTGAGAAAAATAAAGGCTTGTATAATCATATTTCGCTTGGGCATTAGGAATCTTCAGTTACATACCTTCAAGACCAAGGGTTTAGAGCTACCAACCCAAATCCTTCTCTATTCATCAAAAGGGATCACAATGAAGTTATCTATCTATGTGTATATGTAGATGATATAATTGTGACAGGTGATGATCTTGATGGCATTCAAAGGATCAAGAGACACATGCAAGAGGAGTTCAAAATCAATGACTTAGGTGAGCTCACATATTTCCTTGGTATGCAGGTGATATACACAAATGAAGGAATGTATTTGACTCAAAGAAGATACATTCAGGATCTACTTCTTAATTTCAAAATGGAGAACACTAAACCTATAGGTACACCTTTGGAAAGCTTGGTAGATAGCTTGATATATGCTACTCATACAAGGGCAGACATCTCATATAGTGTGGTAGTGCTAAGCCAATTCATGCACTCGCCAAGAAGACCACAGATGGATGCAGCTAAGAGAATACCTAAGTATCTCAAAGGTACAATCAAGGAAGTTATATTCTATCCTTACTCTTCAGATTTGGATATCAAAATCTATTCAGATGCAGATTGGGCAGGAGGTAAGGATGATAGAAGAAGTACTTCTGGTTACTTAGCATTTGCAAGTTCAAAGCTAGTGTCATGGAGTTCCAAGAAGCAACCAACAATTGCTTTATCCTCAACTGAAGCAGAGGATAGAGGTTTGACCATAACAACTCAAGAGGCAATATAGTTAAAAGCATTGTATACAGATTTGGGACTTGTTAAGGTGGATTTCATCTACATCAAAAAGCTATCGCTTCGATTACGTCAAAAGAATATTCATTGGAGAGTTCTTTTACTTATGCTCATTTATTGTTAAAAAAAAAGGTTTTTCATGGATCTTTTACCATTGTAAAAGCCTAGAGCTTTACACATGTAAAGTAGAAAGAGAGAGCTAAACTTCCACAAATTTTTGGTAGTTGTGTTGCAATCAATCAAGCAACCAATCACCTAAAAGTAGATCAAACTAGATCTTCACTTTTCCTAGATCATAGGAAAGTGAATTGATTCCCTACAACTCTTAGCGCCTTCATTTGAATTTTGATTCACTTTTTATAATTCATGGATCACTTGTAGAGTCTATATAAAGACTCCAAAAAACTTGTACAATACATGGAGGCAATATACATACACTTGTGACCATCATTGTCTTGCTCCTTCATTTTTCTGCATCATCTTCTTCACCAAGAGTAAGCTTGCAGAGGCTACTTCTCTCTCTAGAGAGCTCTAAGTTGGCTGCGGCATGGCTCATTGGAAAGATATTAGTGTCTAGTTTGTGTGTATTAGTGTTCATAGCATTTGGTTCAGTAGATTGGGAGAAATCATAGTTTTTCTATCTCGGGGTCAATCTCTATGTATTTCTAAAAAATAGGAGGTACCACCATTGAGTGTCTGATTTGTTCCAGTAGCATATTTTACTTATTCCTTATACCCTTGTGCATTATATACACTCAACCCTATGTGTATCACTCCCATAAAAGGATTTTTTCTAATTGTAATCACGCTGGTCGCTATGAGCATTTGAAGTTAATTGTCTCATCCATAGATAGTAAGTTTTTTGAGCTAGTCAATGCGCGAACCTATCTATTTTGTTCCGACTCCTTCTCCTTCATGCTCCAAAGTAAATAGTGCATTTTATTGCAATTATACATCCCTATAAGGTCTATTTAAGTCTCCATAAGCTCAATGGTTGGTCTTGTGCCGGTTGGCTGGACCAAACTTCATCGCTTCGAAACTCACTTTTCTACCTCCTACAAGCTTCTCCAAGTTCTTTCATAAAAGAGGTGGTGGTGCCCAATTTTGTTATCATGATACTTTTGGGCCACTTGAGGCCTATATTCCTTGCTATCATATATCTTCACTTGCAGAGAAGTTACACCTTCAAAAAGAGTTAACTTCCAAACCTTGTTGATTGGTCAATGACAAAGCCTCCAAATATAGTCTTACCTTTGCATGATGGTGTATGGTCACGTTAGTGTAGTGATACATGAAGTAACCTAGCTTGCTAATAGTTGAGTAGCCTACAGATGCAACCAAAAGAAGGAGAGGTTGCCCCCATATGATCTAAGCTTGCCAAAGAAGTCATCTTGGAGCATGAAAAAGTCCATATTACAGATGCTTAAGATGATGCCATAAGAGAAGAGGCCTCACCCTACTATATGCAATATTATTGAGGCTTTGCCCTTCATGTGGAGAGTTCAATATGGAGAGTGTCTTTCGCTTTTCATGAAGCAAGAGGTGGTAGTTGCCATGGACATAGGAAACCATCCTGAATCTCAGATTCACATAGATTCCATGTGAATCCTATATCTCATGATTGGTTGCGAATGAGGAGAAACCAATGATTTCATTGCGTCCGAAACGTGCCAAAACCCTAAGAACAACTGTCTTCTTTCTTGATTCTGACATCCAGAGACCACGCTTTGAATTGATGACATCATCAATGACATCATCAATTCGTAACCGCCCTTGGAAAACCCATATAAGGAGGGGTTGGCCACATTCATTCTCAATCTTTCCAATGCCAGTCTTGGGAGCTCAAGGAGTCCTGATCACCAAGTAAGTACTTTCAAGTTCAAGTTCCAGTTCAAGTCTTGTCTCTTGCTTTAGTCTTGTCTAGTCTTGTATCCAGGACATCTAGCTTTGTCCTGTTGTAATCTCATAGTACGAGATCATGTTAAGTTCTTTCTTGTATCTAGTTCATCTCCCATAACGGAGTTCTTGTAATCCAAAGATCTTGCTCCATACTTACGATCCCAGGTTGTGGGATCTCTTGTATCATCTCTAGCTGAGTTATCTATATCTATCAGTCCCGGGTTGTAGGATTTCTTATATCAGCTACATATCCTTGTACTATTTTCCCTACGTGGGTGTTCTTGTAATCAGAAGTACATTTCTAAAATCTTGTCTAGTGTAGTCAGAGAGCACAATTTAGTGCTCCCCTGACATTTTGGCAAGACTATCTTCATCAAGAACAGGCACCATGGATTCCCTATGCAAGGAGATTCAATCTACCATAAAGGACTTGATCGAATATGTCCAAGAGATGAAAAGATTGCTATGACAAGATGATCGATCAGTTTCAGGCTATGCCTTGAATATCAAGATGTTGTTTTGTGGAACTATATATCAAGAAGAGTACAAGATTAATCAGTTTCAAAGTGGCCTCAATCCTAAAGTCAAATACCTCTTGCTATCCATACCTCAAACAAATACCTTGGACGATGTTATCAATCAGGAAATTAATGTGAGTGATCAACCTCGGGAGCCTACAAAAAATCTTCAAAGAGCACCAATCAAGGTTCAAGAATTTCATAAGAGAAATCCAATGAAGCCGGGACCAGAGAACATGACCGCTCCTCGTGGAACTCATCGCTTGAGGGGGAGGTGATGTCATGGACAAAGGAAACCATCCTGAATCTCAGATTCCATGTAAATCCTATATCTCATGGTTGGTTCAGAATTAGGAGAAACCAATTCCTCCATTGCATCTGGAACGTGCCAAAACCCTAAGAATGATTGTCTTCTTGCTTGATTCTGACATCCAGAGACCATGCTTCGAATTGATGACATCATCAATTTGTAACCGCCCTTGGAAAACCCATATAAGGAGGGGTTGGCCACATTCATTCTTAGTCTTTCCAATGCCAGTCTTGGGAGCTCAAGGAGTCCTAATCACCAAGTAAGTACTTTCAATGTTCTAGTTCGAGTTCTAGTCTTGTCTCTTGCTCTAGTCTTGTCTAGTCTTGTATCCTGGACATCTAGCTTTGTCCTGTTGTAATCTCATAATACAAGATCTTGTTAAGTTCTTTCTTGTATCTAGTTCATCTCCCAGAAGGGAGTTCTTGTAATCCAAAGATCTTGCTCCATACTTACGATCTCGGGTTGTGGGATCTCTTGTATCATCTCTAGCTGAGTTATCTATATCTATCAGTCCCGGGTTGTGGGATTTCTTGTATCAACTACATATTCTTGTACTATTTTCCCTATGTGGGTAGTATTGTAATCAGAAGCATATTTCCAAAATCTTGTCTATTGTAGTCGAAAGCACAATATAGTGCTCCCCTGATAGTAGTCACCTTCCCAAGTGGGGGGACTTGCTTCGAGATGTGGTCTTCAATAGGAGTCGTCAATCACCCAAGATTTTTTGTTGATGAGTGGAGGTAGTGATCACCCATATGTGGTTAGGAAGGAAATGGGTGGTCACCCGTATGTGGTGAGGAGGGAAATTGGTAGTCCCTCATATGTGTTGAGGAGGGAAATTGGTGGTCTCCCATATGTGGGGAAGAGGGAAATTAGTGATTGCCCATATGTGGTGAGGAGGGAAATTGGTGGTCACCCATATGTGGTGAGGAGGGAAATTGGTGGTCACCTAGCAACAACACAAGGTGCCCCATAAAGTATCAATACCAAGGACTATTACAAGGAAATGACCCCAAGGAAAGGGAAAGATCATCTTCTTAAGCACATGAATTGGAAGGATGAGATGAGGATGGTCAAATATCTTTGCAAGATCATCCACTCTGCAAACACTTCTTATAAATAGATCGGCATCAAAGAACTCATCTTGCACTCCAATGACCTGGTTCTCTAGGCTAAGATGAGATAGATGATCAATCATAACATTTTCTTTGCTTGATCTATACATTATAGGAAATCAAAATCCTAGAACAATTGGAGCCACCTCTAGACCCTACATGTGGCTTATCCAATAAGTACCTTAATGGCTAATGATCCATAATGATTGTAGATTTCACCCTTAATGGTGGAATTTTTTTAATGCAAACACCATTGCGTAGGCTTCCTTCTTGGTGGTACCATAGTTCTTCTTGGTCTTGGTCAGAATTTGGATTTCATATTTGATGGGCCTATCCAATTTGTGCTCCTCACTATGTTGTGAGAGAAATTCCCCCACCACATAGACACTAGCATCCATATGGACACAAAAAGCTTTAGATTAATTTGAAATGAGAAGGATTGGTGCTTCCACAAACTTGGATCTCAAAACATGATAAGCATTTTCCTCTTCTTCATCCCACTTGAACGGGATGTCCTTATCTATGAGCCTTGCCAGTGGTCATCATATGTATGCATATATTTTAATAAACCTTCTTTGTTATCGGATATGACCCAAAAAACTTTGTATTTATTTCAGTGTCATAAGCCTAGGTAGCTTTAATATAGCTATAATCTTATCTAGGTCACGAGCCATACCTTTGGCAAACAGCACATGTCCAAGAAGGGTATCATCTATCACTAGAAATTGATAGTTTTTTGGATTCAACTTCAACTTGTTTTCCCTGCATTTATGGAAGACTGTCACAATTGGGGCAGATGGTCCTCCAAGCATTCCATAGAAGTGTTAGTACACGTACTTGAAGAGGAAAAATCATCCATGAAGATTCGAAGGGCATCCAAAAGTAGGGGTACAAAGATAAGATTTACCCTTCTATTGAAAGTTGTCAAGGCATTTTCACTAAACATAAGTCCCCCATGGTGTGATGAAGGTTGTCTTGACTTGATCCTCAAGGTGGATGGATATTTGATTATACACACTAAATCCATCCATGAATCTATATCACGTATTCCCAACCACTTCTTCAATAACCTATTCTACAAAGGGCATAGGTAACCCATCAGAAACCATTACCTTTTTGAGTGCTCAGAAGCCCACACATATCCAAATTTTATTAGTGTTATTTTTTAGCACAATGACCATGGGAGAAAGCCATTCAAAATTCTCCACCAAAACATCCTCCATTTTTTGGATCTCTTGATTGATAGCTTCAATACACTTTTGGATTCAACCTATAACTTTTACCTCTTACTAGTTTGGCTCCTTCTATTAGTGGAGTCCTATGTTTCACAAAACTTGTAGGCAACCCTTCCAAATCCTTGTAATGCGACAGCAACATAAAATTTTCATCAAACAAGTTACCTTTGAAAGAAACTCTGGATAGTTCCATAAGCATGTGGCCATCAATATAGGATGAAAATAATCCTCGTTACCTAGTTCAATTTCTTTGAATAGCTTCTAATCCATCAATGTGTTTAGAGGCTCTTCTTCATCCTTGGAATCTTCCATCACTTTTTCCCACATAGTCCTAGTGTCCTATGCACGAGCACTTTGAATATGAATTTTCGCTTCCTTTTCTTGCATCCACCATGAAGGGATTCATGAATTTGAAATGAAGTTTCTTCACTAGATAAATTTACCTAGAAAATAATTTCCTTCACAGCATTTGAATTCGACTCATCTATGTTTCACTTAAGAGGTGTTTCCTCACCCAATCTAGCCACGTATGGTCTCCTCTTTTTCTTCATGATCCTTTCTACTTGTGTCATTTAAAAAAAAATCCATAGTAGGGAAATGAGTTACTTGCTTCTATCTAGGTCAAAATGTCCTCTTCCTCATCGATATCAGGGTTGCCTATCATGTCTTGATCCATACAAATGCAAGTTTTTTGCATCATGTTGGTTTATATATGGTTGTTTGGTCCTTCTTCTAGATGGATTGGTTTGAGAACCTTTACTTCATGGTTTACCCACATTGTATCCTTTTCCCAATCATGTAGGAAACTAGCATGCCTCAACCAAGGACCCCAATCAACAATAGAAAGCCTCCTTCCACCTGTAGCAATCTTAGTATAGCAAAGTGCAAACTAAAGGTGTTACCTTGTACCTCGATGAGGACTCAAGGAACCACTCCCAAGGACTTTACCTTACTCTAGTCAGCCAAAATTGGCTGGTCTTGAGGGTTGAAACCCAAGCTTCTCCATAGTGTATTCCGGAATTAGGTTTACGACTAAGCCACCATCCACTATAAGTCCTTTTAAATTGTGCCCTCTTATAGTGATAGTGATTCGTGAGATCTTATAATGTTTAAGGGGGCTTCCCCTTATCATCATCGATTCACACATAGTATTAATCTTTGTGGCTAGAGCAGATGTGGGCACTTCATCTATGATCTGCAAAAATTTTTTACTTGAATCTTGCATCTGTTTTCAGTAGATCAAAGATACTAACCTCCTTCTTTCTTGATTTCAATAGTCTCAAAGCTTCTAATTCTATAAGGGCCAGGGCAGTGTGCAAGTCCTCATGCTCTTTTTGGGCTTTCTCTTCACTTGTGTTGGTAAAATATTCTTTTTGTTTGATATCATCATTGGGAGTCGACTTGCCTCTTACAAGGGCTCTTTTCCTTTGTCACACCATGCATAGTGAACTCTTGACTAGGTTCTTCCTCAGTGAGCTTCCCCTTGCTCCTTGTCTGCATAACCATAGATTCAATTTTCTCTAAACATACTGTTAAAAATCAAGCCTTGAAGGCGACCAAAATTTGTTCCGGTATTTTTCTGGTGTCTTTTCGGTACTTTTCTAGTGCTCTTCTGATATTTTTCTGGTGGCCTAAAATCTGAGGGATCATGTAGTCTGGGTCTCTCTAGTATTTTTTTGGTGCTCTTCTGGTATTTTTTTGGTGGCCTAAAATCTCAGGGGATCACGTAGTCTGGTGTCTCTCTAGTACTATTTTGATAGTCGGATAGTCTGGTAGTCCGGTATATTCCGACATGCAAATGTTCCAAATATTTGCCTAAATCATAGATAAAATATTGGAGGCATGGATGAAAAGTAGACCTATCATTAGAGGATTCATATCACTAATTTTAGCTATCAAGAGTCCCCAACCACTCTCCTAAAATATAGCTTACCAAAACTGATTGATTGGGAGATTCTTGCAAACTTATAGGAACTCTTTTGGACAGCCTATATATGTATGAATCAAAGTAGTGTAGTGTGTCAATGACCTCTACTCTCTTACTAGAGTTATATGCAGCCCCTTGCTTAGTTAATCATTTTTTTAGCTTATTCTTCTGTGTGGTTAGCCATTGCTCACTATCTCTAGAGGAGTGAGCTAGTTTCTAACACTAATTTGTTTTGGCTATAACTCCTTCTTCAGGTATCCATTTCAAGTGATTTCACTTGCATTCGATTGCTTATAGAGCCTACTCAATGTGGTGTGAATTTTGTGCCTATATGCCTAGCGATCTCTGAGTAAAGCGATAAATAGTGAAGGTGTGTCTTTGCACATTGGCAGACAACAATACCGATAGCTAGTCTAACTTGTAGAGATTGGTTCTCCTTACTGGAGTATCCAAATTACATGTTTTAAATTTTTACGGATAGCCAAGATCATCTAATTTTATTTTAAGGAGTTTCATAATCTTTACACATCTACATTTTGCATTAAAAGCAAAACAGTGTCTCAGGGCCACTATGGAAAACAACCTGTGAGGGCCTAAAACCTTCCAAAGTTGCATAGGGGTGTTGAATATTCCCCCAACATGTACTACCATAGTATTTGGTGATGGCATATTAGTTTCATTTGCAAATTCTTGCTTATCCATAGAAATCATTTTTTATATGGGGTCCTGATGTGGATGCTTTATTCTTTGGGAAGCACATGGTATAGTGATCTTTGGCTTCTGGGAAATTTCTACATGGAGGACAATCCTCTAAGAGATCTGAAGCTTGGTGTAAATTTAACCCTCCTCTAATATAATTTCTTGTTCTAAAAAAAAAGAATAGTGTAGAAGAATCCTTACAACAACAAGAGAGCTCGAACCAATTAATGTGACAAATAGTAAAATGATAAATAATTTGTATTCTAAACCTAGAATACATAGGTAGGAATTTCTCCATGTGTGAGTTGGAAATCTTTCAACAAAATAATGGTTAAAAAAACATCAACATTGTAGATAGAATTAATGCATTGATTAGCAATGAATCTCATTTCCTAGTGGATGTTATATTTAGAAAAAATAAGGCATGCTAAATAGATTAGGTTTCAAGGAGTACCACCTAAAACTATCTTTTCTAAACTTGCAAAAGCTACAATCAGCTTTGGCATGTTGGATTTGATAAGGAAACCATGAAGAAAAAAAGATTTACCTTCCTCGATGGTTTCAAACCAAATCTCTTTGATACAATCAAGAACTTGATTATTGGATCCTTTGAAACTTCTCTTTTTATGGTCAACATATGAGCTAATTTCCATGCAAATGTTTTAAGAAATCTAAGAATGTTACAAGAAAGCACATTGATATCATAAACAAAAAGTTGGAGACAAAGGTGAAAGGAGGAATTAGAAACATTCAAACCCTTAATATTTCCATGATTCAAATAGTATTTAACAAGAGAATCAAGAGAAACATTCATCATGGCAAACAATAAATAGCGCATCCCTCTCTAATAGATTTCTAGAGGAGGATAGGGTTGGAAAGACCATCATTAATGGAAAATTGAACATAGGCATTATCTAAAAGCTCATGCACAAACTAAATGAATCTTCTTCTACCAAAAATTTGGGTCATACCATTTTGAAGTGTGACTTAAATTAGTTGTATTATGTCATCTAGAAAAAGATTAACTATGATAAAAACCATCTACTCATATAATTCTTGAAATAAATTTTGGCTTATTGTTATGAATGTGATGATCCAATTGCAAATGTTAAATTTGGACCTAATGATCTTCCATTATCTACTTCAAAAGTATTTGTGTCACAACCAAGTAACATTTGATGACAACAAAACTTGCCTAACTAGTAGTGATAATATCAATTGCACCTTGTTGGAATCTACCATAATTATATAACCACATTTTAGACCATACTACTGCAAAAATTTCCAATGAAAAGGACATATTTGGCACAAATTTCCATGTGTACAAGGTTCCATGCATGTTTAGAAATCGAACCATGCTTGATTTGTAGATATGAACATATCAATACGTAGAACTTTTTTTTCCGCAAGTTTTGATATGTGACAACGAGTGGAATCTTTGATGCCAACTTATTGCTTTTAGAAGTTATGTAGGCATGTCAACTTCAACTTTGCACTATTTGTCTTCCATTTGTCGTCTCTCCATGGATTTTTCTCTTGGCTTTTGTGCTGTCAACGAAGTAAGATACTTGGGTTGATCATTTGAGTGCTTCAACCAACCACTTTAATGCCAATAGGTGAGTATTTTGTAGGCCTATGTGTATACAATGGAACATATTTTGGAACTATTATCAGGGATTTTTAACCTAAGTAGATATGGAAAGATTTTGGATTTGAATTGAAGAAGGAATCATGCTTCTAAGTGCTTGGAGATAAATTTCTCAAGAAATTTCAACTTTGAGAGTTAAATTATAATTGTCTCCATAAAACTCTTCATTTTTAGTGTTATTTTAGCTCTTTGAAGCTTGAGAAGTGGATAAAAGAAGCTTTTGGGGAAGATAGAGTGTTTTGTAAACCAAAAGAAGGTGAAAAGGTGCCTTCAACGTGAAAAAATAAAGTAAATCAAGCTTCCTTTATGTTCATTTGGCTTGAATTGGCTCTCATTGCAAGAAAGGATGAGAAAGAGAGGTACAACAGATATAAGAGAGAGAGGGGATATTGAAACACTTTCTGGTCATTCTGTGGTGATCCATTTCATTTGAAACTTCATACACAACATCTTGGAGGCAAGATCTAACATTTGTGCAATTTTCATGGCTAAATGATCTGTGTATAGGGAGTAAGTTCAAAAGTTAAAGATAGGACATTTTTCAAAAAAGAGAGGTTTGTTATGTAAAGTGTTTTACATATTTTTGCTCTACATCCTTGAAAATCTAGAAAAACACCCAAGAAACACATGAAAATGGACAAAAAAGTCACAGAAATCAGGGGCCATTGTCATGTTTAATCCCAAAGAATCATGTGAGTAGGATCCATCACAATTTCCCTAGGACATGTCAATTGCTTAGAAGCATTGCAATGATTTGGGTCATCTTGATTGCTTAGAGGAATCATTAGGGTTTACAACCATTGAGACATCACCAATTTAGACATCATTATTCCTTTAGAGAATCACGATTGGGGGACCAACATTGTGATTAGACATCATGATTGCTCCAAGACATATACATCATGAAGAGACATCATGATTGCACATGGAAATCATGTAGAGAGACATCTAGAATCGTGATCAGAGACATAGCAATTTCCCATAGTCATTGCATTAGCAACAATCTTTTGAGACATCATTTTGTGTAAGAACTCACAATTTCTAGATTCCGTCACAATTGCTCATCACATGCAACATGTTATATGTGCACCTTAGTTCAGGTATATGAAAAAATATTTGAGAAGATTAGGTGCAAAGGTCATCAACATAGACTTCCATACTCTTCCTTAAGAATTCTTTGAAGACATAACACATCAATATTTGGAAAGTGGTCGGTGCATTTGTAAGGTCAAAAGGCATAACCCTAATTATAGCATGAAAAGCCATCAAGGAAGCTATACACTTCCTAGCTTGCTACTCTTTCCAAAAGATGGTTATGCAATATAACAGAGGGGCAGTAGCAGAGAAGATAACAGATATAGGAGAATCTCAAAAATTTTCTACTAACAGCAAGTACAAAGATGATGGCGTTGTCCACCCGTGCACTCTCAAGGTGTGATCTAGACAACGCTAGATAGGGAGATACAAGGTAGAGGTATGTTGGCTCAATTCAATGTCTCAGGTAGTGTAGAAGTCATATATATATATAGGATCATGGGTGGCCTTCTGTGGATGGCTATACATGGGTGGTAGTGCATGGGCAGCCACTGCCTGTTGAACCTACCTGCATAGTTGCCATACATGGCTTAGGCCGGTTGAACCTACCTAATAAATATAAATGATTTTTTACTCCGACAGGGAATATTCCATGGAATATTCCCTTTACCAACATGCCCCGGACCCCCACCAGGGGGCCCGCTGCCCCTCTTGGACCCCCTAGCCAGGGCTGCTCACCATTGCCCTAGACCCCACAATTGGGGTCCCTGGTAGCTCCCTTTCCTTACAATACCTTACATGGTCCAATATGACCTTCATCCAACATGCAAGTCGGGATTCCCATCAATAGCATAATGCACGCTTGGCTTCTCCTCATAATGGGGGCCTTACAAAATGTGCATACAATCATGAGGTGTAGACATTGATCATATACTAACACCCCCCCTCAATGTTTACCGAATGATAAATCAAGTAGGTCTTGGTCTTATGCCCATCAGTTGAAGATGCCTATTGAGCTGCTCTCTCCCAAGTGCTTTAGTGAATATGTCAGCACAATTTGCCTCTGTTGGGCAATATTCTAGCTCCGAAATTTCATCTTCAATAAGCTCATGAACATAATGGTACTGTACTTCTATATGCTTGGTGCGAGCATGAAATACTGGGTTCTTTGAAATGTCCATACAACCTTGATTATCACACTTGATTATAGTCACCATATTTGATGGAAAGCATAGATCTGCAAGAATTCTCCTTAACCAGACTGCCTCACAAGAAAAAGCAAGCTACTTTGTACTCTACTTTAGTGGAGGAGAGTGCAAGAGTTGGTTGCTTCCTACTTACCCAAGAAAATATTCCTGAACCAAGTGAGAAACAATATCCAGAAACTGATTTTCTAGAATCACAATCGCCAACCCAATCTGAATCACAATATCCTTGAAGTATATCACCTGTGGTATAAAAAATACAAAAATCCAAGGTTCCTGTAATGTACCTTAGAATTCGCATCCCAGCATTCCAGTAACTCCCCTTAGGTTTGTTGGAAAACCTGCTTAACATTCCAACAACATAGCAAATGTCTGGTCTAGTGTTGCACTGAAAAATAAGACTTCCAACGAGCTTCCTATACTTCTTAGCATCTACATCAGACATGTTATCATCCATAGATAGCTTGTGATTTACCTCCATAGGTGTGCTAGTTGGTTTGTAGTCCATCATTCCAAATGCCTTGAGAATTTCTTTGGCATATTTTTGTTGTGAGATGAAAATGCCATCCTTCCTTTTCCATACTTCAATTCCTAGACAAAAATGGAGTAGACCTAAGTCTGTCATTTCAAACTCAGTTCCCAAGCTGATCCGACTTTGATTGATGAGTTCTTGATGATCTCCTATAATGATCAAATCATCTACATATACAATGACAATAACTATCTTGCTAACCCTTTTCGTCACATACAAGTTAGCATAAGAATTATTTCTTTCAAAACGCATATTTTTGAAAAAATTATCTATCTGTTGGTACCAAGCCCATGGAGCTTGCTTAAGTCCATACAAAGCTTTCTTCAACCTCCAAACTTTATTTTCTGAATTGGGCACCTCAAAACCTAGTGATTGAGATACATATACCTCCTCTTTGAGGTGACCATTCAAAAATGCAGATTTGACATCCATCTGGAAAATAGGCCAGGCCTTTTGTGCAACTACTACAAGTACCATCCGAATAGTTGTCATGTGT
Organism: Ceratopteris richardii; assembly: GCA_020310875.1. Classification (NCBI taxonomy): domain Eukaryota; kingdom Viridiplantae; phylum Streptophyta; class Polypodiopsida; order Polypodiales; family Pteridaceae; genus Ceratopteris; species Ceratopteris richardii. The sequence continues at coordinate 156,451,597 of CM035430.1, forward strand.
GCTGTTGGTGCAAAAGCTTCTTGAACATCAAATCCTTCGATTTGTGAAAAACCCTGTGCAACTAATCTTTCCTTATACTTTTCTAATGTTCCATCTGCTTTATACTTAGCTTTTCAAATCCATTTGGTACCTATTATCTTCTTCTTTGGCGGCAAGTCGGCCGAATCCCATGTATCATTTTTTAGTATACTATCATACTCAGACTGCATTGCCACTCTCCAACCTAGATAATCAAGGGCTTCTTCAATGGTGGTAGGTTCCTTTATCGAGCCCATGATATCTGCCATTAGAGCCATGTTAACAATGTGTTTTGAGGCTCTTCTTTGCTCCTTTATTCTCTTTGATCTTCGTAATCCATCCGAGGATGATTCTGGTACATCTACATGTGGATTGTGATCATCAATGAGTTGTTGTGCCCACTTCGATAGTGGCTTATGCTGTGTAGCTACAACCGGTTGGCTTTTTACTAAGCAAATTTCTCCATCAGATGTTTCCTCCTCCTCAACTTTAACCTGTCTTTTGATAGGCACAAGGTGAGATATTTCTCTGTTTGATGAGATAGTAGATTTACCTTTATCTTCTACTAAGTGTGATCATTCATCAAACACCACATCTCGGCTGACAAAAACTTCCTTGCCTTAGGATCACACAACCTGTATGCTTTAGACTCTTCACTATATCCTAGGAAGACACACTTTTTGCTTTTTGAATCCAACTTTGATCTTGTTGAATCATGAATATGTGCATAACAAAAACAACCAAAAATTCTTAAATGCAAAACTCAAGAATTTTTACCAGAATATTCCTGAACCTTTTCTATAATTCTAGTTTTCAAAATGGATTACGTTTCTTTTCTAACATGGTGCGAGGAACTTCAATTAGTTTTTTGCAGATTTCCAATCTCTCTTTCTCTAGATCTCCTACAGGGTAGCATTTATCATGTTTATCTAGGTTTGGTACTATTGCTATTCTCTACTGATATGCATTTAATACTCCAAGCTTTTTGGCCACTAATTCTGCCAATTCCTCTACATTAGTAGAGTGAGCAAATATGGTGCTAGAAGTATCTTCAAACTTGGATCAAGTCGGAGGGATCCTCAAGTCATTAGCTAGATTGTCATCTACATTTATGCATTCTTTGAGACAAGCCAATGACTTGTCTCAAAGTTCTAAATCCTTCATTATCCAAGACATCCAAAAATAATCAAATAATTTTTGTTTGGGTAGACCATTCAATTGCTATACAAAGATCCACTTATTGTTTGAATGTTCTTGCTACTAGTCTCAGTGAATCACTACTCTCTTGTTGGAAGCTATGGATCAATGAAGAGGTATTGTTTCTATTCCCTCTATTTGCAAATTCATCTATGAATTCCTCCAAAAATTGATCCATGTTAGCAAATCCATCATAATTCAATGGTTGGAACCAAGCCTATGTTTACCCAAGCAAAGTAAACCCAAATGCCTGAATGAAGAATTCATCCACATGTTTAGTTAGCAATAACTACCTTAATTGATCCATATGGTCATATGGATCTTTAGAACCATTATAGTGATTTTTCATGCACTTTACAACCTTGGATGTTCTCAGCCTTCTACCCACATTGGGTGGTGAAGGAATGATTCAGACAATAGGATTCACACCTTGTCCTTGTACTGCTAGCAAACTTGGAGGGAAGGGTGGTATGTTCATTGTCTCTCCTCCCATATTAAGTTTGGGCATAATATTGTTGATTAGTATAGAAAATTGCACATGAGGTCGTTGAGAAATATTTTTCTAGTCTTATTTCCCTAAATTAGGTTTCCTTGGTTTTGTTGATGACCTAGGGATCACTCGATAAAGTTGTGTGTTCCTTGAGGGGAAACATGTGAGGAGATGGTTGGATACACTCCAGAAATGAGCTGGTGTTGCAATAATCCTTCTCTACACATACCAATGTGACTCCACGAGAACTTAATAGACACCTTCAAATTCCCAAATATGCATTTAGACCAACTATGTACTTTGGATCATCAATGTCAAATGTTTGTACCAAAATCGATAACTTTCATACACAAGCACTATAAGAAACTTGCTATTTTTGGACTTGAACCTCTCAGGAAAATGTTCAATTATCACTCTTTGATAACAATTGACCCAAGACCTTTTAGACACATCTAGTTGAAGACCTTAGCTAACTATTCCAAGTTATTTCACTAACTTAGAGTGAGTATACTCTAAGAAACAAGTTTAGGAACTTAGGGGTGTAATCCCGACATTTGAAGAAGAAGACAATGTGCAAACATAGGTAGCTTGTTTGATTCATAACTCAACATAGAATGAACCAAATGAAGTGAAATTTGACATATAGCAACCAGGGTAGTTAATCTACCTATATTAATTCGAAGGAAGTCAAATGATAAAGTGTATGTAGAGAAATCAATCAAGAAATATCGCTAAAATCAAGAGGTTTTAGCAAAGAATAGTAGATAGAGATTATCATGGAGTAATGAATCAGATTATATGTGCCAATGAATGTATGATACAAAAGAGATGTAGTGGACTTACTCATACATATGTGAGCTTAATGTATGCTCAACCATGAGGTTCAATGGTTCTCGCTTCTCTATCATGTCCTACAACCAAAAGTCACTCCTATTTATACACATAGAGAGAATTTGAATTTTGAATTTTCTACCACATAAAAGTGTTCGTATACTTTAGGTGTTGATTGATTTGATTCCAATCACTAAAAATTCATGGTTCTTGGCTTCTAATCTCACGGGATTCCTTCAACTCATTTTCATTTACTTTTATCCAATGAGATAAAGTCCATGACTTTTAGAAGAGACATTCATATGCTCTTCATATGTGATTCAAATGAATATGTGAAAAAATCATGATCATTTCGTCAAGCATGTGGTCTTGCCAAATGTACCAAAAACTCCCCCTCAAGCCTAAAATACTTGAGTCTTCAATCCTTTGGTATCTCCTACAATCCAACCATGGATTTAAACCTATTTGATTTGCTTCCATCCAATGATTTGGGTACCTCATGCTAGCAAATCGTTGAGGTTGGCTCATGTAGACTACTTCTTCAAGCTCTCCATTGAGGAAGGTGTTCTTCACATCCAACTGATATAAGCTCCATTTCTTTGATGTGGCTATTACAATCAAATTCCTAATTTTTGGCATCTTGGCTACACGGCTGAAGGTCTCATCATAATCTATCCCATAGCTTTGGGAGAAGCCTTTTTGCCACCAACCTTGCTTTGTACCTAGCAATGGAACCATCTGAATTTCTTTTAATTTTATAGACCCACTTATTACCTGTCACCTTCATGCCTTCTTGAGCTGGTACGAAGCTCCAAGTATGGTTCTCATCAAGTTCATTAAGCTCTTCCTTCATGCCTCTTTCCATTCCTTGCAATCCTTAGCTTCTTAATAACTAGTCAGTTCTTTGTCCTTGATTATCTGAGTCATGTATGCATAATGCTTTGCAATGAAATAACCATATTTTAACCTTTGAACTAGATATCTTAATCTTGAGGACCTTCTTTCACTTCCTTTAGGTGTGGTTGCCATCTTCTTTTTTTTGTTTTGCAACTCTTGGGGTTTAAATTTCTTCTATCTCTTCATCTTCCAACATGCTCTCGTCCACATAGCTTCCTTCTTCAATTGCAATCTTCTCTCTGCCTTTGACTTTGCTTTCTTCAAAGATGGTCTCTCTTTTCCTAAGCCTTCCACTCCATGGTGAGGGTGTCCTTATGTTGGATGAATTGCTTGGACCACTTAAATCCATGCTTTCTTGAACTTTATCATCATTCTTCTTATCTATTGCACCTATCTCTTCAACCTACAATGGACTCGTGCATGCACGCCAAGGCTTCAACTCATCAAAGACAACATCCCTACTTAACTTCAAATCCTTGGTGATGGGATTATAGCATTTATACCCCTTTTGTTCCATAGAATATCCCAAAAAGATACACCTTTTAGATTTGACATCTAACTTTGACCTCAATTGTTGAGGTACATGTACATAGCATACACAACCAAAAATTCTAAGATGTGAAATGCAAGGTTTTCTTCCACTCCATGCTTCCTCAAGGGTTAAATTATGTATACCTGATGTAGGACATCTATTCATGATGTATGTGGTTGTATATGTAGCCTCTCCCAAAAAACAATGCCACATATTCATTTCATTGAGCATACATCTTGCTACCTCTACTATATGTCTATTCTTTCTCTCTACTACCCCTTTTTGTTGAGGGGTATACCTTCATGTAAATTGTCTTTTGATTCCATTGATTTGAAAAAATTCAAAAAATTCATGGAAGAAGTACTCTCCCCCTCCATTGGATCTCAAAGTTTTGATAAACTTGATAGACTCCTTCTCCACATGTGCCTTGAATTGCTTGAAGTAGTGGAACACATCTGATTTGTTCCTAATGCAATATGACCATAATTTTCTTGAAAAGTTGTGAATGAAGGTTACAAAATACCTATTTTCAGCAAGGGATACTTCTCTTGTTGGACCCCAAACATCCATGTGAATGAGGTCTAAAACATTCGCACAATACGTACTCGTCTTGAAGGGCAGCTTTGATTGTTTTCCTTGTTGACAAGCTACACAAATTTCATGAAACATTTTAGATGTAAAATTTGGTAGCCCTCTTACCAAGCTCCTCCTTTGCATGTCCTTGAGCTTTTTTAGGTTGATGTGACCTATTTTATTATGCCATGAGTTCAAATCTACTATCCTCTCATCCTTATATGTGACATACATTGAATGGTGTGGCTGATTTATGTCCATTGTGAACATTCTCCCTTGCTTTTTTCCTTTTGGTATGAGCTTGAAACCTACCCTTGGATCCTCAACAAAATCTCCTATTTCATTGAACCTAACTTGATAGACTTTTTCTACCATTCACAAGTACCCACAAACCTTTTCACATAAAAAAATTGCTTATTCTAAATCCCCCTGTGGTTGGTAGTTTCCCTTTTTGAGCTTCTCAATCTGAGCATTGAGATCAGCCATGGTCCCTTATATCTCCTTTTAACCTCCCCCTTGATGCAATGAAGTTGAGAAAGATGGTTTTTACCTCAAAAAATAGATTTATTCCTCTTGATGAAGTTTCATCTTTGATTTGATGACTTGTTTTGCTTCCCCTTGTTGTTGATGTGCCCATTCTTTGCTTATTTCCTTCAGAATTTGATGAGCTCTTCACTTCAATTCAGCAGCTCCTTCTTCTCTCTTTGATACTCCACTTATAGATCTGATACCAGTGTTGGAGGATAAGCACTCGGATGTGCACAATGAAAGCAAACGATAGGATCTTAAAATTTTTCAGACATAGTCTCTATGTTTTTTGCATTTCTCTGAGTACATGCAAATAATGGAAATGAAACTTTGAACAATAAAATTAGACTTAGAGAGCTTTCAAATTAGGGTAAATTCACTCCATTTGGATACTAGATGATGCCTCAACGAGCTACAACAAGACACATAACTTGATCTTATCATAGAATATTAGCTAACTACACAAAGACTATTCTAGACATTTCTCTGCATTTGTGCAAGCACGAATCCGGAGACTTATATCACTCAAATTAAAATTATATGCTTTCTAAAAAGACAAAAATCATTGCAAATGGATTCAGGATGAAGAAGAAACAACGATTACAAGATCTGAGGGTCTGCAACAATCATCTAGAGGGATAAAGTATGTAAAAGTGAAATTTCTACAAAATATGCAGAGAATAGCTAATAGGGGGTATGCTTAAGAAAGGGGGTATACTAACCTCTTTAACCAATCAAAAGCATATACATGTTAAAAGGTGAGGTCCAATCACATCAAGAAGTGAACTAAATATTCTCTAATCAATTTCTTTCCATTATAGAAATGGTTTGATGCCTCCAACTTGTAGAAGTCTTCTTCCTTTGATTGTGCATGATGTGGAAAGTTCAATTTGGGGCATGTTCCCACACTCTTAAGCTTGAAATACATAACTTTCAACAGATGATACCTACTCACACGACACACAATACTCCATACAGAAGTATCACATGACAATACTTAACTAGTGAAGGCACACAGTACTTAGGTATCGACAACATATGATCGGGAGTAAGGTGTCAGCAATACATGATACTTGCCATGTATCGATGATGCACAAGAATCTGGTATCATGGATACCTCACTCAACCTATGTCATGCTACTTGGACTTCTACTTACTTATTTTTTGTTTTGAACTTATGTGTATGTTCCTTGTGCTCCCTTCAATCCCTTCATGGGCATGGATTATGAAAATACCATCTCCTTAAGTTTGGACTAGCCTCACAAGATATGTCACTTCTACCTGCATGCACATGTTTTGGTAAAAGCAATGTGATAAGAAAGTAGGGCTCACCTCAATTGTCTATTCCAAAAGTCTTTGAGCTTAAATATGATGCGTGCTTGTAGTTCCAAGTGTTTGTGAATCCCATGATACCGGTTGCCAAAGAGCAGCCCCATGATACTTTTGGTCACAAATGGGAAAAATATGTGGTCTTTTGGTGTTTTGACCTTGATCAAGATCAGTTCCAAATGAAGACTCAAATATTTAAGATTTTTTGAGTTTGGGATGTCCTATCCTACCTAGTTTGACTTGTTTTCTACATCCTAACCCCTATTCCTCCAAATTCTTACCTACTCCTAAGGAAATTTCTACAAACACACTGATGTCTATGAGAATGAAAGTGCAAAATTTTATGACTTGCCACAATGTTCAACTCCCATTTCACACAATATCTCCAAAATGACACTATAACCATCAGGTAGGCACCTTGAATTAGGCCTTCATCCCCAAAAACATTGCCAAAAACATATATGTACATGCTAACTTATGAAAAGGAACCTAGGTAGTTCTCATAGGTCTTACAAGTGCACTCAAGTGGTGGCTTGACACACACACACATGTCAGATCGTCAAACGATGAGTATGACCCAACCAAGTGCATAGAAGCGTGTGCTCCACATGATAGTTATTGCATATAAAGCTCAAATATGTGCACACAAGGATGGTAATACCTTGTTATGACACCTTCTACATAGGTATGCTCCATGATACTTAATGCAATAGTAGACACTAATTCGATGTTTTCTTCTCAAAAGGAAATTTGGAACTAATTTGGCAAAGGAAATTTTGGCAATTTCCTTTGCCAAAAGCTTCTCTCTTACAAAGTGGTAATGGACCTTTATGTGCTTTGTCCTTGTAGCTAGATGCATGGAACTTACATTACCTCCAAGTATGCGAGGCTTGGAGCTTACAAGTCCCAATTCTTTGTAGAAATCCTTGAGCAATATGGCTTCTTGAGTTGCAATAGTTAGACCTATATGCTCTGCTTCAGTTGAAGATAAGGCAACTATTGGTTGCTTCTTGCAACTCCAAGAAACCAACTTTGAACCTCCGAATGCTAAGTATCTAGAGGTGCTTTTTCTATCATCCTTTGCTCGTGTCCAATCTGCAAGTAAATAGATTTTGATATCCAAATTTGAAGAGTACGGATAGAAGATACTTTCATTAAGTGTTCCCTTGAGGTACTTGAGTACTCTCTTTGCAACATCCATGTGTGGTCTTCTAGGTGAGTGCATGAACATGATAAACACTTCCACACTATAGGATATGTCAAGTCTTGTGTGAGTACCAAATATCAAGCTACCAATTAGACTTTGATACTCATTAGGATCATCAATTTGCTCACCTTCATGCACACTTAGTTTATGATTCATTTCCAAGGGTGTACCTACAAGCTTGGTGTCCTCCATTCTAAACTTGAGAAGTAAATCTTAAGTGTATCTTCTCTGAGTCAGGTATATCCCTTCATCTATATAAATCACTTGCATACCTAGGAAATATGTGAGCTCACCTGTCATTGACTTTGAACTCCTCTTGCAGATGTCTTTTGATCCTTTGAATGCCATTCAATTCATCACCTGCTATAATTATGTCATCCACATATAAACACACATTGATAACCTCATTGTGATCTCTTTTGATGAACAATGAATGATTTGAGTTGCTAGGTCTAAATCATTGATCTTGAAGGTATCTAAGAAAACTATAATTCCATGCTCTAGGAGCTCATTTCAATCCATACAATGTTTTCTTAAGTCTGTAAACATAAGCTGTATGATTATGGTTTTCAAAAACTAGAGGTTGTGACATGTATATCTCTTCATTTATCCAATCATTTAGAAATGCATTTCACATCAAGTTGGAGGAGTCTCCAATTTCTTGCAATAGCTACATTTATCAATGCTCTAATTGTATTCATCTTTGCAACTAGTGAGAATGTTTCCTCATAGTTTATATCAAAGTTTGTGAGTATTCTTTGGCAAGTAACCTGGCATTGTACCTACAAATTAATCCATCTGTTTCATTCTTAAGTTTATATACCCATCTGTAATCAATTGCCTTCTGATTGGATTCTTTGGAACGAATTCCCAAGTATCCATCTCCTTCAAGGTATCTATTTATTCTTTCATAGCCTTTTCCTAATTAGGGTTTCCCTTTGTCTCTTCATAGGTTGAGGGTTCTTCTAAAATTGAGTCCTTTGCCAAGTAGATTGAATGCTTTGTAACAAATGCGGGATCATATCCATAACTTTCTGGTTATCTCTTCTCCCTTGTTGACCTTCTAGGTGCTTGCTTGGAGCATTCTCCACACTCTCGCATTTTGCTTCACCTCTTGACTTCCATAGCTTTCAATCCTTTTTCGTTTCATCTTGGTCATCATCTAGATCACTTCTTGGATCCTAGACCTCTGTATCATGCTTGCTTCCTAATTGATGGAAATAAAAATCAAAATCATATGGTAGAGTTACCTTTCATTTGTCTTCATATTACCAATACTTGTGTTCTTCAAACACAACATCCCTAATTGTTAAATTGTGTTCAAGGGTTCTAGATCCTGTAACCCATCGGAGTTGAATCATATCCAATAAATACTACCTTGATTGCCCTTTCATCTAGCTTACCTCTGATTTGTGATGGTACATGAACATAAGCTAAGCAACCAAACACCTTGCAATGTCCTAGACTATGTTTTCTTCCATGCCATGCTTCATAAGGAGTCATACCTTAAAGTGATTTGGATGGTACAGAGTAGTTGAAATAGCCTCTACCCATAGATAATGTGACAAACTTTTCTCTTCAAGCATTGTTCTTACTGATCCAACCAATGGCTTGTTTCTTCTTTCTAAAATTCCATTCAATTGAGGAGAATATATGGTAGTCACTTCCCTCTTAATACCTTTGTCTTACAAGAACACATCAAATTCCTTGCATAAGTATTCTCTCCCTCCATCAGATCTAGGTTTCTTGAGTAATCTACCTATATGGCCCTCCACATGTGCTAGATATTTTTGAAGCAATCAAACACTTCATTCTTACTCTTGATGACGTACATAATAGTCCATCTACTATGGTCATCAATGGATGAGACATAGTACCTTGATCCTACCAATGAAGGTTCTTGGATTGGCCCCCATACATCTATATGTACTAAGTCCAACAAATTGTTGTGGATGTAGCCTTTGCGGTTCAATGGTTGTCTTTGTGCCTTCTCAATCTGACAAGCATTACACCTATTGATCATGTGTTGCTTATATATGTTTGGAGTCCTATAAAACTTTGATCCCTACGCATATCCTTTAAGGTTCTTCCATTCACATGAGCTAGCCTCTTATGCCATACTTCAAGTTCACTTAGGGTTTGAGACCTAAAGTTGAAAAGAGCTATGCTCTTGGTTTCGTGTACTTCAAAAGTAAAGAGCCTACCATGCCTCTCACCTATGGCTATGTTCTTGAAGCTTATCTATTTCTATATATAGTTAGTCATAGAGTTTTAGACTTCAGAGGAATTTGTCCCACATTGCTTGCATCCAACTTTATCTTAGATTTTTTTATTGCATCTGCCCTTGCTCAAGATCCTAGCTCTAAGTTGCATTTGGAACCTTGGTTGTTCTTCAGGTGAATTTTTGAGGCTAGGATCTTGAGCAAGGGCTTGTCGCTATTTCTCCAACCTCTTGATCTTGTTGCATCAATTTTCTTGAGTGGTGCTTTCTCTCAACCATCCCTTTCATGACTCTTTCTTCAATATTTTCTTAGACGCCACCCAAGGTCTCTTTACTTTTATAGGGGTATCTTGGAAATAATATTGAAGCATTATTTCAATTGTACTCATTGGGAATAGATCCTCTTCCTTCTTTGACTTCTAATACATTAGTCTCGTGAGCACTTGGGCTCCATTGAGGAACCTTTTTCTTGGACCATTTTCTTGTTGCTTTATGCAATTTCTCCAATAATTACATGGGTAGTTCATAAAACTTTTTCTTTTGGAAGCTATCATAGAGTCAAAATATGATAAACTTATGTAGCTTTGTGTAATGTTTCCTTTATTAAGAGCAGAAGCACTTATGTACAAGCCTAACATTTCAAACTTGAAATCTTCATGTCATCAAAACTTTGTACCTCTTTCAAGTGCTTGTACTCATGTGCCTTTAGCTTAATTAATCAAGTTAACCCTTTCCTCTTCTAAGAGTTGTACCACTTATGTTACCTAATCCACATCTTGGTTGATCTAGACTTCTTGGATATTAAAGTTCATTACTCGATAGCTCAATGTTAGTCCCTTTCCTTCAAGTGAAATTTTGAGTGTGTTCATTACTTGTGTGTAGCATTCCAAGACTATTATTAGCACTCACATTTTCCAAAATTATATAATTCATACCTTATTACTCACTTGGTGGAATTTCTTCCTTTGTAATATCTATGATGGAAAATTAATCATGGTGAGAAACTTGATTAGGTTAGAAGCCTCTCCTATTGGTACCAAGAACAAATGTTGCCCAAACAATGTTAAAGATTTAGTGTTATGAATTTTAGGAAACCAATTCCGTTTTGGAAAAGACACAAATTTGGCCGAAAATAGAGAGAGATTCCTTAATTTTTCTATTTTCTTAACCACTCATCACAAGAAGTGAGCGTATAAAGAAAAAAATTCCCCTAACTCTTCATTTTTTTTGCTTCATGCAAACTCAAATAGGAATTCCATGTGCGCAAGTTCCTTCGCCAATTCAAGCATTCATTGAACACCTAGTTAAGAAAAAACTTTTCAAAAAACATTCAAAGAAAAAAGAATAATTGACGGTGACCAAGACTTGCAAATAGACACATGGAAAAAGGAAAATTGCCTTGAGAAAAGAAAAACTTTGGTGAAAATTGTTCCATCCTCTTGATCTTGTTCATGATTCTATAACCAAGTAATCTTGTAGCTATTTCTCCCTCCCCGTCCTAATTACATTCCCCTCCTAATGAGGTGGAAGGAAAAAAAAATTAGAGGATGAGCTACGCATGCATTTTGAAAGTTGGTGCTGTGTGCATGCAATGTATTATAACCCTATCATGCAAAGACATGAGGGTATCAAATAGACCTTGTGAACTAAGTGTTGGCTGAAATTTGCATTTAATTAAAAAATAAGTTGAATTAAAGGATAAGCTAAATTAAAGGATAAGCTAAACTGAAGGTCCACTATAATAAAAAGAAGTGGTGCCTGATTTGGACAAGGCTATGTTGGGATTTGAAGTTCATGTCAATCTGGCATCCCCTCATCGAGATCAAAAAGTCAGTCCTCATGTGGCAAACTCTCCATCGTCGTATCTCGACCGATCTAAAGGCTAGAAAAATTTATGGGACTTTGCCATGGTGCAAGTGATGCCACTGTAGCCTTGAGGATCTGGGTCACATCTTCTTTGCGTGTCTCAAGTCTCTCTTGCTCTCGCAGATCCTTGAGAATATTTTGAGACCACAGGAACAAATCACCTTGAAGCAAGTGTTGCTAGGCAAAACGATCGGCTTCTCAGCAACATTGTGGAATGCAATAAGAGGGGAAACCCTCTAGAAAATTTGGAGGGAGTGGTGTGCCTATAATTTGGGACACCTTCTTAAAGAGTGGTCAATCGAGAAGTCCATGTTTCTCCTAGACAAAAGAATCTCCAACTACAAGAGGTCCCAACCCCTAAGGCATCATAAAGTGTTTCTCATCAAGAACAACAAGATTAAACCCAAGTGGGCCTTACATAAGGGGGATGAGAGGGTTATTAACCTCCTTTGTAACACTCTCTAGAGCCGCGTGTTCTGCCCCTGCTTTGGGGGATTCGAGAGATCCCAAGGGCACTAGTCCGATTCACTTGTACCTTGTTCTTTTTCTTTAATTAAAGTCTAGGAGAGTAGGCCAAGTCCAAACTTCCTTTATTAAAAAAAAAACCCACATTTTGACCAACAATATTTTTTTGTCAATGGATGGTATATGTGATAACCTTTAATCTCACTACTATATCCAGAAAATATGCATTTCTTTTCTTTGTCATCAAGCTTGTGATGTTTTTATGATGGCACAAGAGCATATGCCAAACAACCAAATATGACTAAGCGTTGGCGTTAATCCCTTCCAAGCCTCATATGGTGTAATGAATCTCAATGGTTTTGTAGAACAATGATTCAATACATAATTTGCATACATGAGTGCTTCCATCCATCTGGAAAGATGCTATCATCTAACCATACATCATGCCATTTCAAGAAGTGTTCTATTCTTGCGATCCACAATACCATTTTGTTGGAGTTAGACGTCTACGGAAGCATGTGAATAGCACAAGGAAGAAGAAGAACCTTAGAGCACAACACACAATACTGAATTTATTACTAGAGAACATACAAAGATAAGTAGCCCATGAGGGCAATAGGTGTATATACAAGGGGGGGGGGAACCTCCTAAAGAGGGAAAAAGTGCCCCGGTAATCCTAGAGTGTTCACACATATCACTACCTAAATATATCAACAAATCCCCCCTACGAGTGATGCGGTGAACAAGTAGCTGGCACTCATGTATAAGGAAGTGCCAAGCTATGTGGAAATCACTCCACAAAAGGAAGTAAGCCCAAAGCTTTGCAGAAAGCTTCAAACTTCTCCCTAGGCAGAGCCTTTGTGAAAAGGTCTGCAATGTTCTCCTGCATGGGCACATATGCCAAGCTGATCTCCCTAGTAGAGAAGCTCTCCCTGAAATAATAGTAATGCACCTCAATATGCTTAGTGAGAGCATGGAACACAGGGTTCCTCGCAACTTCCAATGATCTTTGACTGTCAGTGAAGATGGTGGTTCCAGAAGACTAACCAACACCCAAATCAGCCATAAGGCATCTGAGCCACACACTTAACAGTTGCTGTGAAAGCAGCCCTATACTCAGCCTCATAACTGGAAGTGTCCACAGTAGGCTGCTTCTCGCTCAACCAAGATATACATGAGTTACCAAGCATGAAGCAAAAGCTACTAGTGGACACACGAGTGTCATAGCAACCAGCCCAATCAGAGTCAAAAAAAGCATGCAAATATGGTGGTAGTGATCCCCCCTTGGGATAAAACAAGCCACCTAGCCGGGTACCACTCAAGTAGCATTAAAATCAGAAGACATATATCCCCCCTGTCGATCAGAACGGAGGGTGTCCATTTACATGCTGATAGATTTTCAGCCAAAACCAAAAATTGTTTGAAGCACATGAACACTTCGGACTTTGCCTTCAATGGATATACCCATGCATGTGTTAGCAATATAGTAGGCCCATAACTAATACCACACATCCATGGTTCCATAGGTCCAGGATTTACAACATTGATTCCAACAATCTTCCAATATTGACAAAACATGAACATAACACACTTAATCATACAAATGATGAGACAAAGATAGAGAGAGATTAGACAACATGTGTAAAGTGTTACGTAAGCCACTGCTTACTCACACTATCATATATACAAATGTCAATTTACAATGTGGGAGCAAAACTCTCAACCACTCTATGTGAACGGAAATAGATGGACGAGCGTATGTACAAAATTTACAAGAATATTCAGACGTAGGAACAAAAATCTGAATATGTATGAGATGTGTGACCTGATAGGTTGTAGAAGAGTGAATATGAGTGACAGAAAGAGGAAGGATCAGTGTGAAACTGATATTCAACAAACCCTAATATGATTTTAGGCTATGGAAGTCCCTAAATCAGATGTGTGTGTGAAACATCACATACTTATAGGATTCACAAAGAATGCTAACATGTTGCTGACAGAAATCCTCATACTCATATGGAAACACCTTCTCTAACACCTCATCTGAATGTGCATGTAGCATGCATGTACTGATTCTCCTTTAGATATGCCAAATAGGACTCCTCCTGATATGGATGTCACTGCCTCCATAAACTCCAAGTAGTACCTATGTTCATAAAGAGAATATGTACGTGAATTCTTAACATAAGATGCAAATCTTATGTTAACCTCCATCCAATGTCTTTGAAATACACAGAAATCTTCATGTAGAAGACAATCTTCAAATACATTATGTAGATGGATGATCCACACCACCAAGCTGTTGATGGGCAAGTCCTCTCCATAAGCAAGAGTGTGAGCACACTCTTCTCCAAGAAGAACTCCATAGCTGCTCCTCAACATGCACCTAGAGTGCACCATGGCTGCCCCATGTGTGCTACAACACCACGTCTAATGAGGGACCGAAAACTGGCATTGCCAATTGGTGTGTGATAACTCAAAAGTGACCCAAGGCATTTCTTATATAGCCCTCACAATTTAAAGCGATCAAAATAAATCTTGGATGATTTTTTTTCAACGAAAAGCTGCTTTTTAAACTTAAATTGCTATTTTAAAGTGAGTTTGCTTTATTTTTAAAGTTTCTTTTAGCTAACTTTAAAAATAGCTTCTTGACTTGCTTTATTACACTTCTGGCTACCTGATGAATGATCTGACAACATTGTTATGATCCTCATGCCGAGAGCTATCATATGAGGTCAAAACCCTAAGTTAGTAGAAAATTAGGGTTAGGGTTTTCTCCCAAAGCTGATATGTGATGATTGGATGTCATATACCATTCGAAAGCTCTTTTCAAGCTCTACAAGATAGGCTCATAAAACTTTTACCCATTTTTGTGCCAAAAATGTTTAAGTGACAAAATTAGGGTTTTTGCCCTAAATGGATTTTGGATTGATGTGACATTGTTTTCCAACAATCCCCCCCTGCAATGTCATATTGGTACAAACTCAACTGGATATGCAACTTCATTCATCTCCAAACTGTCATAAACTTCAAACTTGTACTCCCGAATCGACCTTCAAACCTTTTTTCTTCAAAAGTCTGAGAAAATATGCAAACTAGATATCCAATAGTGTACACATCAAGCAATCACTGCTTGACAACATATGTAGCATGAACTGACACTGAAGCTGCTATCTCTTGTCTTCTCAAACCTATAAACATACAGTAGGATCCACATATTTGCATTTACCTTACAAAAAGGTTTCTCAATGTACTTCTGCTGTGTCATGTAGATACACTAAACAAAATCAAGAACTGAATCCTAGGACTTGTGACTGACAACTCACAACTTAGTGTATTATGAACACTAGTTGGTTCATCTCTGAGTGTACTCAACTCAACTCAACTCAACTCAACTCAACCCATGAGTCTCAAAATTTCATATCTATGGTGTCATCTTATCTACATCCTTGTTCTATCTGTAAGTCCTTCATACCTCTTTCCTTTAGAGTCTGGTGTAAACATAAAAATGTGCGCATCTCAAAAGTAACATACCTCTATGAAATATCAAGTTTCTCTGCAATAGAATTCTGGAACTTTCTCCCGAACAGGAACACCTAACAAGAATTTTCTCCAGACATTCTCCTTCTTCCTTCTTCTTTCAAAGCTGGAACATAAAGAGAAACTGACAAAGGAAATATAGGAATACCTGATATAGCCTATAGGAATACACCTTTAGGTATGACTCTAGATTCTTTTACATATGGCTGAAAATAAGTCTTCATGTTTCATCACCCCCTGGATGATTTAATTGGTATCCAGAATTCTTCAAATTATATCAAACTTTATGAAATCTAGAACGTCTTCCTTCTTCCAATAAATCTGATCTTCAATAATCAATGCCTGTATCTGAAACAAAATTTTAGGTTCCATATTCTTCTCCAACATGACAAGTATCTTCTTCTTTTTCTCTGCAACACAAATATGATAGAATCTGAATCTTGACTTACTTCTTCCAATGCTAAGAAATTTTTCAAACAAAGGATAGACAATTGACTCATAAATACTCAAGATCTTCAAGATCATTCAAGATCTATCAAGATCTCTCTAACAAAATACCTGTGTCAATCTACTTTCATCAAACCTTCATGACTGAATGTTTGATTTGCTACCTGAATGTCTGTAAGTGTTCATGATTCTCACATAAAGTTGTAAAACTTTTCTTTAACCAAATCCTTCCCAAGAATCTGTAATTCCTATTGGAACATAAGTGGACAAACTCTCACCTTGAGAACTCCAAAAGTTGCAAGTTGATACTTCATCTTTTCATATTCTACCCAGGTGAAATGTGATAGTATCTGCTTGACTTTCTTTGGCTAATTCCACTTCTCAATCAAGTGATAGGATCTAATGGAACACCTTTTCATGTATCCAAAAATCTAGACAATCATAGAAAGTAAATTCTTCAACTGACTGGTACAACACAAAAATCTGAGTTTTCTTGAATTTTTTGACTTTTTTTATTTTTTTTTGAATTTTCTCAAAATATTAAAATTTTTGAAATTTTCTAAAAATACTGAGTTTTTCTGAAAATACTGAAATTTCATAATTTTCCTGTAAATACTAAAATTCTGAATTTTTTGAAGATACTGAAATTTTGAAAATATTGATTTTTTTGAGTTTTTATCCTGAAAAACTCTGAATTTTTTGAATATATTGAATATACATAATATGAGGTACCTTTTCCAAACAAAAACCTCACTCCAAGTCTCCAACATCTGCTACAAATACTCTTTTACCTCAAGAGTTAGGTCAAGAAGAAAAATACTTCTCTGCAACTTGTCATATACCAAGTGGCTCTGTATTGACACTCCAAGAATTCTTTGAGGGAACATATAGCTGCCTGCTCAAAATCTTCAACTTATACATAACTCATACACATATGAGTCAAAACATATAAGCTGCCTTAGGTATCTGCTGCTTTTCTCTCAATGCAATTCTTTGTCAAGTGTAATGCAAAACAAGAAACTGCTTCTTCTTTAAACTTATCTTTTTCACACAAGATGTTCTCATAGACTTGTCTTTGGATGTAGAGGATAAACGTAGGAAAAGTATATGGAAAATACAAGAGAAAAGGAAGTCTTACTTTCCCTTTGAAATGTTGGACTTTCTTCTTCTGCATCTTTCTTCCACTTGATGATGTCAACATCTTCAAACTTCTCTTCCATACCTTTTGTTCTCTTCATCTTGAAGTAGCAAGCACTTTTAACTTCTTCAAATGAATTTTTCTCTTCCGCTAGTGCTAAGAGTAAGAGATAAAACAAACATGGTATACAAATGTAAGTGAATATAGAATCATGTTTTACCATCTCCTCGTATCTCTGAATCAAAACTCTGCTTCAAATGTGACTAATATGACCGAATTCACCAACCTTTTTCTTGATTTGGCTGAATGTTGAATTACCTCTTAGGTACCTAGATCAGATTCTGTACTTAGATATAAAACTTCCAACCAACTTACAACACAAGATTGGCTGAAAACAAAACTCATCTCATCTTCAAATTTTTCTTCTTAGATGAGCTTTCTTGCCATGAAAGAGATCATCAAAATCGTTAAGAACAACCTCTAGATACCTGTTTTGATGTAGCTAATGATTTTATTTTCAAAGAATGAAAGTTTATGAAAGCACTTCTTCAATTCTTCAAATCCCTTCATAACTGCTCTTCTAAGATATCACCTGCAAATTGGAATCTGATAGTAGAAACTAATACATGTGATCTGATGTTGATCTGGTTCCTTCAACTTCTCCAAACCATTGTTTTTCCTTGAATTTGAAGTAGCCTTCTCTTCATCAAGTCTTGGTCTTCAAACAATACTTATGTAAAGTATTTTCATACGCTTCCAAAAGTATTCGACTGCTAATAGATCATCAACTTCATACTCCACACTAATGAATAAACATGTGAATGAATTGTCTAATTCTCAAATCTCTACTCATCTAGATTAAGTGTGTATGTCAAATGTCAAATGTTAGAAGATGCTCTTAAATCATATGTTGTAAACCTAGAAGTCTGGGAACCTGGGAATCTGAGAGCCTGGATGCTCTGATACCAAATGTTGGAAATTTAGTAGGCCCATAACTAGTACCACAAGTCCATGGTTCCATAGGTCCAAGATTTACAACATTGATTCCAACAATCTTCTAATATTGACAAAACATGAACATACCACACTTAATCATACAAAAGATGAGACAAAGATAGAGAGAGATTAGACAACATGTGTAAAGTGTTACGTAAGCCACTACTTACTCACACTATCATATATACAAATGTCAATTTACAATGTGGGAGCAAAACTCTCAATCACTCTATGTCAACAGAAATAGATGGACGAGTGTATGTACAAAATTTACAAGAATATTCAGATATAGGAACAAAAATCTGAATATGTATGAGATGTGTGACCTGATAGGTTGTAGAAGACTGAATATGAGTGACAAAAAGAGGAAGGATCAATGTGAAACTGATATTCAGCAAACCCTGATCTGATTTTAGGCTATGGAAGTCCCTAAATCAGATGTGTGTGTGAAACATCACATACTTACAAAATTAGCAAAGAATGCTAACATGTTGCTGACAGAAATCCTCATACTCATATGGAAACACCTTCTCTAACACCTCATCTGAATGTGCATGTAGCATGCATGTACTGATTCTCCTTTAGATATGCCGAATAGGACTCCTCCTGATATGGATGACACTGCCTCCATAAACTCCAAGTAGTACGTGTGTGCATAAAGAGAATAGGTACCTGAATTCTTAACATAAGATGCAAATCTTATGTTAACCTCCATCCAATGTCTTTGAAGTACACCGAAATCTTCATGTAGAAGACAATCTTCAAATACATTAGGTACCTGAATTCTTAACATAAGATGCAAATCTTATGTTAACCTCCATCCAATGTCTTTGAAGTACACCGAAATCTTCATGTAGAAGACAATCTTCAAATACATTATGCAGATGGCTGATCCACACCAGCAAGCTGCTGATGGGCAAGTCCTCTCCATAAGCAAGAGTGTGAGCACACTCTTCTCCAAGAAGAACTCCATAGCTGCTCCTCAGCATGCTCCTAGAGTGCACCATGGCTGCCCCATGGGTGCTAGAGCACCACCACTAATGCGGGACCAAAAACTAGTGTTGCCAATTGGTGTGTGATGACTCAAAAGTGACCCAAGACCTTTGTTATATAGCCCTCACAATGTCTAGCAATCAAAATAAAGCTTGGATGATTTTTTTCAATGAAAAGCTACTTTTTAAACTTAAATCGCTATTTTAAAGTGAGCTTGCTTTATTTTTAAAGTTGCTTTTAGCTAACTCTAAAAATAGCTTATTCACCTGCTTTTCTACACTTCTGACTACCTGATGAATGATTTGACAACACTTTTATGATCCTCATGCCGAGAGCTATCATATGAGGTCAAAACCCTAAATTAGCAAAAAATTAGGGTTAGGATTTTCTCCCAAATCTGATCTCTGATGACTGCATGTCATATACCATTGGAAATCTCTTTTCAAGCTCTACAAGATAGGCTCATAAAAGTTTTACCCATTTTTGTGCCAAAAATGACTAAGTGCCAAAATTAGGCTTTCTGCCCTAAATGGATTTTGGACTTATGTGACATTGTTTTCCAATAGCATGCCTGGAAAAATCATCGATGAAAGTCACGAAGTAAAGATAATTTCCAAAAGAAGGTGTCTGCATAGGACTACATGCATCACTATGTACAAGCTCCAATTTTTGACTAGCCCGAACTGAACCATCTTTTGGAAAGGAAGAATGCTGCATTTTGCCCAAAATACGACCTTCACAAACATGTTTTACGGGTGCCTCAAGTTTGGGCAAAGAGGACACCATTTCAAATTTCTGTAGGTGTAACAAACTAGAAAAATTCAAATGACCAAAGCGTGCATGCCAAAGCTTTGCATATGACATAGCCTGAGAATCATGTACTGTACATGCCAAATCATTTACAAATCTTTCATAGTCTATGAGATTATACAGCCCACGGCATAAAATGCCAAAAGCAATAATCACATCGCCATTTGATAGATCATGAATTGTACATCTCTCGTCAACAAAGTTCACAACCAAGCCAATCTTGGCTAATGCAGAAACTCATAACAGATTTCTCTTGATCCTTGGCACAAACAAAGCATCTGACAAAGTGAAAGAACTACCATCAACAGTAGTCAAAATGATCTTACCAACTCCCATAACTAAGAGGAGTTGTTGGTGCATGTAACAGTATTCCCTGTAGGGGCAAGCTCGAGTGAAGAGAAGAAACTGCATTGCGAGGTAATATGTTTGGTCGCCCCAGTGTCAAATTACCAAACATCTGAGTCTACTGCAGACATGCACTGTTCATGAGAAGATGAGTCAAAACTGCAAACAGTAGTAAACACCCATTCTTCTTCCTACACAAGATTAGCAGACTCAGTTTTTGGTGTAGAGTCTTCTGCAACAACCATTCTAGTCTCTTTCTTCTTTGCCTCTTTAGCAGCCAGTTTTGAACAGTTCTTTATGATATGATCATTTCCTTTACAGTACTTGCAAAACAATTTCCCCTTTTCTGATTTCTTTTCATCTTTTTCTTCCCTCTTCGATTGTGCAGAATTAGCAGATTTCTGCTTACTACTTGAAGAGCTCCATTTTCCTTTGCCCTTCTGACTAGCCAGGAAAGCTTGATCTGCAACACGCATAATGGACATGTTCTACCCGGACTGATCTTCCTGCAACAGAACAAAGACTAACTCCTCAAATGACAAGGCATTTGGATTGCCTTTCATCATCAACCAAAGAGTAGAAGCAAAACTCTGATATGAATCAGGAAGACCATTCAGAACGGTCTGCACAAGTGGGCTATCTGGTATAACCTCATCAACAAAAATCAATTGTTCCTTCAAGTCTTGATCTTTGTTAGAAAATTTTCTATAGAATCATCTTCATTCATGTGCTCAATCTCCAATTGTTTTCGGAGCTAAGCAACACGAGCCTCATTCCTAGCTTGGTACAATGTGGTCAGTGTATCCTAAGCATCCTTAGCTATTCTACAAGAGCAAATGTGAGGAATAATGGCACGTTTAACAGACAAAGCTATAAATGCATGTGCCTAGGCATCTCTGCCATCCCAAAAAATTTTCTCTATAGTAGGTGCAACAGAAACCGTAGCACGAACAGGAATATGCAGAATATCATCATCTTTGATACCTTTTGCATCAGCTTCAGTACCTACAGTTGTAACAGTTGTAGGTGTGATAGGATGTTTTTCAACACCCTGCACAATGTTCCACAGTCCTTTTGCAACCAATACATGTCGCATCATACAAGCCCACAATGGGTAGTTGGTACCATCCAACTTATCCTCAATAGCCAACATACAAAATACATCATTTTTTTTAGCCATGGCCAGTGACTAAAATACCTTGATGCAGAAAATTGACTGTATCTCAAAAAGTTGAACGAAACTACCTAGACGAGTTCTACTAAACCTATAGCAGACTTCGAGACGCTTACTGGCGAACCAAAATAGGTACATAACTTTGGCACAAAAAGACAAAATAGCCTACATAAGCATTGGGATAGTGCGTTCAAAGACCGAAACGAGCTCAGATCGTGATTTTGGCACCATAGAGCGAAGCAGTTTTGATATCTGAAACACCTTGAGTATTCTCATCAAATTTCGTGCAAATCTGATATTGCAACCGAAGAGGTGTAGACGACACCCTAGATGAAGCGGCGACGTGCTCTGATACCAATTGTTGGAGTTAGATGTCTATGGAAGCACGCAAACAGCACAAGGAAGAAGAAGAAGCTTGGAGCACAACACACAATACTGAATGTATTACTATAGAATGTATAAAGATAAGTAGCCCATTAGGGCAATAGGCATATATACAAGCCGGGGGAAAAAACCTCCTAAGGAGGGAAAAAAGTGCCCCGGCGGTCCTAGAGTGTTCACACACATCACTACCTAAATATATCGACTCTTTTCATTGAGAAATACCTCTTCTAGAAAGACAAACATTAAATTCATGTGACATGTATTCAATGTCACAATCGATGTGAAGATCAAAAGCTTATTTTGGAAAAAAAATTAAGCCGTAGCTAAAAATATTTTAAAGCAACAAATTACCTCATTCTTCATTTTCATAGGACAACAAATTATGGCATGTCATATCATCAATGAAGGTAACAAAGTATACATGATTTTGAAAAGATGGAGTCTTGGATGGACCACATACATCACTATGAACAAGTTGCAATGTTCATATAACATATTTAGCACCATCTTTGGTAAAAGAGGCATATTTTTCAAAGTATAAAACCTTGATATGCATGCTTTTCAATGGATTCAAGTTTTGGAAAACCAATAACCATATCCTTTTTTTTTGCAATTAAAGAAAAGCATTGAAGTTCAAATGACCAAAATGAGCATGGCATAACTCCATTTCAGCCATAGAAGAAGTATGTATAAGAAATGAATTTGAGGCAGCTCTCTTATATGTATCTAAGCGATATAAGACATTTCATAAATTCCTTGACTTACAATAGCATCCCCATTGTTGAAATCATGAACTATAAATTTGTTATCCAAAAAGTGTACGTGAAGTTAGACACTAGCTATAATAAGAGCCAAAACCAAATTTTTCTTTTGTTTTCGAGTACATAAAATGCATACTTGAGAGTAATAATACCTCCATTTGTAGCCATAATCTGAATTTCTTGAGTTCTAGTAATAGTATAAGAAGCATTGTTAGCATGTACACCCTTGGGTCCATATTTCAAAGATGTGAAAAATCTTTTGCATGAAGTAATATGTTTTGAAGCACCACTATCAAAAAACAAGTCTGAATTAGCCTCATTCACAATCATACATGTGGAATGTCATGATGAATCATAATGAAATGTAACAACACTTGCCCAAACATCATGGACAACATTAGCTTCATCATTGTTTGCATTAGATGTATTCTCAACAATAGATATGAGAACCCTTTCTTCTTTTAATTATGCCTAGAAAACTTTCTACATTCATCAATGGTATGTCTAACCTTTTGAAAATACTTGCATCTCTTCCTCTTTTGCATATCACCATAAAGAGAAGAGGATGTGGAAGAGGAAGAATGAGGTTTTGTTTTTTATCAACCCAAAGCTAAGCCATACTAAATTTTTCTCTTTTGTGTAATAGAAAGCGCCTCCGTTCCCTCAAGAAAACATCTTCTATTCGCTCTTGATTTATCTTCTTGCAAAATAAGAGACACAATACCATCAAAGTTATACATATTTGAATTTCCTTTTGCAACCAAATGAAGTGCAGCAACAAATCTTTGAAAAGATTCCAATAATCCTTTGAGTAGTGTAGAAATGAGTGATGTATCTGTAATGATCTCATCAATGTTTGTCAATTTCTCTTTCAAATCCTTTGTTGGAGTTTGAGGTCTACAGAAGCATGTGAACAACACAAAGAAGATGAAGAAACTTGGAACACAACACACAATATTAAATGTATTACCACGAGAATGTACAAAGTTAAGTGACCCATTAGGGTTATATGCATATACACAAGCCAAGGGAAAAAAACCTCCTAAAGAGGGAAAAAAGTGCCTCGATGGTCCTAGTGTGTTCACACAAATCACTACCAAAATATATTGAAAAATCCCCCCTAGGAGTGATGTGGTGAACAAGGAGCTAGCACTCATGTATAAGGAAGTGTCAAGCTATGTGGAATCAATCTACAAAAGGAAGTAAGCCCGAAGCTTTGTGGAAAGCTTCAAACATCTCCCTAGGCAAAGCCTTTGTGAAAAGGTCTACAATGTTCTCTTGTGTGGGCACATATGCCAAATTGATCTCTCTAGTAGACAACCTCTCCCTGACATAATGATAGTGCACCTCAATGTGCTTAGTGTGAGCATGGAACACAGGGTTCCTCACAACTACCCATACTATGAAAGATTTGTGAATGATTCGGCATGTGCGATTCATGATTCTCAGGCTATGTCAGATGCAAAGCTTTGGCATGCACGCTTTGGTCATCTGAATTTTGCTAGTTTGCTACGCCTGCAGAAATCTGAAATGGCAGGAAAAATGCAGCGTTCCTCCTTTCCAAAAGATGGTTTAGTTCGGGCTACACAGAAATTGCAGCTTGTACATAGTGATGTCTGTGGTCCTATGCAGACACCCTCTTTTGGAAATTACCTTTACTTCGTGACTTTCATTAATGATTTTTCCAGGCATGCATGGGTATATCCACTCAAAGTAAAGTCCGAAGTGTTCATGTGCTTTAAATAGTTTTCGGTTTTGGCTGAAAATTTGTCAGCATGTAAAATGGGAACCCTCCGTTCTGATCGAGGGGGGGAATATATGTCTTCTGATTTTAATGCATTTCTGGCTGAATGTGGGATAAAACACCAGTGTACAGTGCCGTATACACCTCAACAGAATGGAGTTGCTGAATGAAAGAACAGGTCACTCATGGAGATGGCGAGGTGCATGGTGAAGAGTCAGGCTTTACCACATAGTTTCTGGCTTGAGGCTGTCATGTGTGCAGCATATGTACTGAATAGGTGTCCCACTAAAGCGCTGCAGTCTATCACTCCATATGAGGCTTGGCATGACCGCAAGCCATCTGTTGCTCATCTGCGTGTTTTTGGTTATTTGGCATATGCACTAGTGCCTGAACAACATCGCAAAAAATTGGATGATAAGGCAGTAAAATGTATTTTTGTTGGGTATAGTTCTATTGGACATTAAAACAGCATTTCTGAATGGTGACTTGCATGAAGAAGTGTATATTTTTCAGCCCCGTGGCTTTCTGTAGAAAGGGCATGAAAACCAGGTGTGCAGGTTAAAGAAGGCATTATATGGTTTAAAGCAAGCACCACGTGCTTGGTATGAGAAGATACATGCCTATCTGGTTGCACATGGTTTTGAGAAAAGTCCAACTGAAAGCACCTTATATGTTAAGCATGCTAATGATGTGCTTCTGATCATTGTTGTCTATGTTGACCACATGCTACTCACTGGTCCTATTGAGAAGCATATTGCTGATTTCAAGGCTGATTTGCATGCCTCATTTGAGATGTCTGATTTGGGGCATTTGCATCACTATTTGGGCATTCAATTTATGCAAGTTGATGGTGGAATGGCTTTGTGTCAAACGAAATATATTGACATATTATTGCAGCGTTTTGGCCTTGAAGACTGTAAGCCTATTGCCACTCCTATGGAGACAGGTTTACGATTGAGTCTTCATGATGCTGGGGATGCATTTGATGTTGTTCTCTATCAACAGGCTGTTGGATGCTTGATTTACTTATGCATTACTTGGCCAGATATTCAGTTTGTTGTCTCATAGATGAGCAGGTTTATGCATTGCCGAGGAGTCACACATTGGAAGGTGATTAAGCGTATCTTTCACTACTTGAGTGGTACTCGGCTATTTGGGTTGTTTTATCCCAAGGGGGGATCACTACCGCCAGATTTGCATGCTTTTTCTGACTCAGATTGGGCTGGTTGCTATGACACTCGTGTGTCCACCAGTGGTTTTTGCTTCATGCTTGGTAGCTCATGTATATCTTGGTTGAGCAAGAAGCAGCCTACTATGGCCACTTCCAGTTGTGAGGCTGAGTATAGGGCAGCTTTCACAGCGATTGTTGAGTGTGTGTGGCTCAGACACCTTATGGCTGATTTGGGTGTTAGCGAGTCTTCTGCCACCACCATCTTCACTAACAGTCAGAGCGCATTGGCAGTTGCGAGGAACCCTGTGTTCCATGCTCACACTAAGCACATTGAGGTGCATTATCACTATGTCAGGGATAGGTTCTCTGCTGGGGAGATCAGCTTGGCATATGTGCCCACACAGGAGAACATAGCAGACCTTTTCACGAAGGCTCTGCCTAAGGAGAAGTTTGAAGCTTTCCGCAAAGCTTTGGTCTTGCTTCTTTTTGCGGAGTGATTTGCACATAGCTTGGCACTTCCTTATACATGAGTGCCAGCTCCTTGTTCACCGCATCACTCCCAGGGGGGATTTGTTGATATATTTAGGTAGTGATGTGTGTGAACACACTAGGACCGCTGGGGCACTTTTTTCCCTCTTTAGGAGGTTTTTTCCCCCGGCTTGTATATACGTCTATTTCCCTAATGGGCCACTTATCTTTGTACATTCTCTAGTAATACATTCAGTATTGTGTGTTTTATGCTCCAAGCTTCTTCTTCTTCCTTTTGTTGTTCGTGTGCTTCTGCAGACATCTATCTCCAACAATAAACACTTCAGACTTTTCTTTGGATATACCCATGCATGCCTAGAAAAACCATCAATGAAAGTCACAAGTAGTTTCCAATAGAAGATGTCTGCATATAACCATAAACCTCACTGTGAACAAGCTACGATTTTTGAGTAGCTCAAATTGTTGGTGCATGTGATAGTATTCCCTGTAGGGGCAGGCTCAGGTGAAGTGAAGAAACTACATTGCGTGGTAATGCGTTTGGTTGTCCCAATATCAAAGTAATAAACATTTGAGTCTACTATAGATACACTATTCATGAGAAGATGGTTCATAACTGCAAACAATTGTAAATGCCCATTCTTCATTCTGCACAAGAATATTAGCAAACTGTGTAGAGACCTTTGCAACAAGCATTCTTGCCTCTTTCTTCTTTGCCTCTTTTGTAGCTAGTTTTGGACAACTCTTTATGACATGATCATTTCCTTTACAGTATTTGCAAAATGATTTTTGCTTTTCTATTTTCTTATCATCTCTATCATCCTTCTTTGATTGTGAAGAATTGGCAAATTTTTTATTACTAGTAGATGAACTCAATTTACCTTTGCCCTTCTGACTAGCAAGGAAAGCTTGATCTACAACACATATAATGGACCTATTCTACCTAGATTGATCTTCCTACAATAGAAGCGAGACTACCTCCTCAAATGTTAAGGCATTTGGATTTCCTTTCATCATCAATCGAAGAGTAGAAGCAAGACTCTAATATGAATCTGGAAGACCACTTAGGATAGTTTGCACAAGTGAACTGTCAGGCAAGGCTTTATTAGCAAAAATCAACTACTCCTTCAAATCTTTGATCTTTGCTAAAAAAAATTCAATGGCTTCTTCTTCATTCATATGATCGGTCTCCAATTGTTTTCGGAGGTAAGCAACAAAAGCCTCATTCCTTGTCTAACATAAAGTGGTAAGTGTATACCAAGTATATTTTGTTGTTCTACAAGATCGAATGTGAGGAATAATAGCACATTTGATAGACAAGGCTATCAATGCATGTGCCTGAGCATTTCTGCCATAGCAACAAAGTTCCTCTATAGTAGGTGCAACAAGAACCATAGCACAAACAAGAACCTGAAAAATATCACCATCCTAAATCCCATGTCCATCACTTTTAGCAACTTTGTTTGTAGGTGTATAGGAAGTTTTTCAATACCTTGGATAATATTCCATAGTACTTTTGCAACCAATACATGAGGCATCATATAAGCCCATAATGTGTAATTAATACCATCCAACTGATCCTCAATAGCCAACATATAGAATACATCATTGCTTTCCGCCATGGACACTGACTAAAATGCCTTGATGCATAAAAATGGCTATATCCCAAAAATTTGAACAGAAGTAACCTATCAATTTTTGTTAAACCTGTAGTAGAGTTCAAGGCACTTATATTGGCAAACCAAAACCTGTAATATATATTTTGCATAGAAAGACAAAATTGCCTACACATGCACTATGATAGTGCATTCAGAGACCGAAACGACCTCAAATCATGATTTTGACACAATAGAACAAAGCTATTTTGAACTTCTAATTGCCTCGAGTATGCTCACCAAATTTCATGCAATTCTGCGACTGTGACTAGAGGGTTGTCGACAATGTCCTAGATGAAGCAACAACCTGCTTTGATACCAATTGTTGGAGTTTGAGGTCTATGGAAGCACGCAAACAACACAAGGAAGAAGAAGAAGCTTTGAACACAACACACAATACAGAATGTAATACCAAGAGAATGTACAAAGATAAGTGACCCGTCAGGGTTATAGGCATATATACAATCCAGGGGAAAAAATCTCCTAAAGAGGGAGAAAAGTGTCCAAAGGTCCTAGTATGTTCACACACATCATTGCCGAAATATCTGCATGCTGATAGTCTTACTTGATGAAGATTTTGACCATACATCATCATGAGGTACATAGTTTTTTGGTAGGATAAATATTGAAGATAAGATTATTAAAGCCGAAAAAGGAAGATAGAATATATTGGATGCCATGCTTTTCTCTTGAAGATCCTCCTCAATGACCGTAGCATGTGGCGTACATAGATTTTCTTTGCCATCATTAGGCTGGGGGCTTATTTATGCTATGATATGGGAATAATGATGTTACTTGGTAAATAATTACTCTTGGTACTATCCCTTTCTGGGAAAGGTTGTGGGATTCTGTACAATCCACCCAAACTACATTAGAGGAGAGGAATGGAACCAAGTGTGACAATAATACTACTATCTCTATCTCTCTATCTATCTCTCTCTCTCTCTGTGTCTCTCTCTATCTATCTATTTATTTATGTTGTAGAAAGGATTCATGAGATGCAATAACAGGTCCACTTTCAAGCAATCTTAGATCTTTGTAGTATATGGCTGCACATTGAACATCCTACATAAGAAGTATGGATTTTATAAAAATGATCTTTGTAAGATGTATACAAATGGAACATCATCAACTCTATAATACTGATCTTTGAAAATCTTCTAGGGATCTTTATGAAACTAAGTGAAACCCCAATGTAAAAATCATGCAAGTTTTCATGACTTATTTGTCTCTAAAGAAACTCAATTGTCTACGCCCCATATATCTCCATTTGCAATGTGCATATCATTGCTATTTCTTTATCAATCCATGGAATGTAGTGATTGTTTTATATAAAAGATTCCTTCTTGGTGTCAATATTCGGTGCCCTACCTCCAAATACATTGTGATGCGTGGAAAAGCAGAGATGAGCTAGGAATGCCGGCCTATTATAGCTATGGAGAGCTTGACACATGGTGTACTGTGCAGAGATGATATGTGGTGGAGGTGGAGGCAAAATGGGGGGGAGGGACCATGGAGCAATAATTTCGAGGCAATCAGTTCTCTTGTCCCTTTCATAAGGTCAACCCTGTGCGTCTCCACATGAGATTGGGCTTATCCGTACTCGAACAGGAGATTCACGCGCGTCACCTTGGGCTCCATGAATCGCCCTGTGGGGCATCCATGGTGTTGAGAGGGTAGTAAATGGTATCGTGCGATGCACGAGTACAACTTTTCTGCTTGGAAGTGACGATGGTGCAGGATGCCTACAAGGCCATTAGATCTCAAGCTTCGATTTGAAAAATCATTGTTGATAACAACGCACCATAGCTTGTTGCTATAAATATGTCTCCCGCACCGCCGAAGTGGTGTGAGTCATAGAGATAATTCAGCGCCGATTTGTGCTAATCTGTATTCGTAGTGCTTTCTCGCAGTCTTGCATTCTGTGGAGTATCTTCATCATCAATCAAGTCGCACCATGTCTTCCTGCGGAGGATGCAGCTGTGGCTCCAGCTGCGGCTGTGGCAGCAATTGCAAGTATGCGTTTCTTCTTCTTCATCATCTTCTTCTTCTTCATCATCATCTTCGTTTTCACCTTCACCTTCTCCTTCATCCTCTCTCTCTCTCTCTCTCTCTCTCTCTCTCTCTCTCTCTCTCTCTCTCTCTCTCTCTTCCACGTTCATTTATGTCTTCATCAGATCGTTGTATCTCCTTCCCCGCTCCATCTTGTGCATAACCCCTCCGCATACTGGCATTTTAACCAGACCTATTCTCCGTTTTTCATAGGTGCGGAAAGAAGTTCTTCGACGAGACGTCTCTAGATGCACCGTAAGTGTTGGGAATTTGATAATATAAATGTGTCTGCCATTGTTTCTCTCAGAGAGGCTTAAAGATCTGAAGAGTGATGCTCCTAGTACTTACGATACTCAGAAATTGTTGAACATGCAGAAGAGAAGTTGCCGTGTCTGGAAATGCTTGCAAGTGCGGATCGAACTGCCAGTGTGCCGAACCATGTCCATGTGATGCCGAAGCCAGCAGTGCGGACACATGCAAATGCGGTGCCAACTGCACTTGCAATCCTTGCAATTGTTGAAAACATCACTCCGGCAAGGATATAGCTGTCTCAAACGTGGCTGTAAAGTGCCAACAAGCAAGACGGTATGGCTGTCTGCTTGCATCTATCTGGCACTGATCAACAGATGTAACCGTTTCCACATATTAATATATATGTAATACATATTACGGTTTTCGTGACTGTAATGATGCAATAGTCTCTATAATTTCCTTATCTGTCGGAAATATTAGATCACACGAGCAGTGCTCAAACAATCTGAATGCTTGCGAATGATCTTCGTATAACTTGTTTAGCAGATTTCGGAAAATGTGACACTTATGTATGCGCGCATGATACCTTCAGACACACTTCACAAACATGGGCTGCATACATTCGTCATATGTGCGTGATCCTTTGCAGATGAGAAGATTATCGAAGGATTAGTCTTCTTCTGAAGATTACGTACTTGCATCATGTTCCTCTAATTTAAATCAAAGTTTGCTGCGAACAGAAAAATAAATATCCAGTTTTTTTGGGTGCATTTACAACATAATTTCTGAATCCGTTGTGAGTTTTAGGTTCTTTTATTTTTATGCTGAGTACTCTTTTCTGAAATTTGATTATTATGTCGGTTATTTGAAATGTACATGAGGCGTCATTGTGCATTTTACATATGAAGATACATGTTTTTACTTAATAGATTTCTGATTAGATGAATCCATCTTTTACTATTTTTTATCTTAGTCTCCTTTTTTTTGTGTTTTTTCTTACCAAGATGCTCATTTCTTTCAGCTTCTGTTTGCATATTTCAGATTAAAATTAATTCATTACTTTCCATCCATCTATTGACCTTCATATTTAGCATTATTCATGGCAGATTATTTATTACTTGTGTTTTAGGTTTATCTTCATCAAACGAAGAGAAAAAGAGCGTTTTCTACATAAAACATTAATATAGGTGTTCAGCTAATTTCAATCCGTAATTAGATTTCACGTTCTGTATTTTGATCCAGAATACTCTGATTCGAAGTTTAATTCTTACACTAGCTGCTGAAGTGTACATATAATGTCGTTCAACAGCTTCCATACAAAGACGCATGTTTCGTATTTCATAAATTTATGAAAGGATTAATTCGCCTTTTGCTTTGTTCAATCTTAGCCATTTGATTTTTCAATTTTTACCTAAAGATTTCATTTCTTTCAGCTTCTGCATGTGTATTTCCTTCAGTATTAGATACAGTAATTTCGATCTATCCAATGATTTGCATATGCACCATTACTTTTGAATAAATAATTTCCTTATTGTATTCAAAATCTTGTTTGATAGTGGGAGTGAAAATGAGCGTCTTCTACCACATCAGTAAAGATACAATGAAGTATCCACATCCTTATCAATAGATATATTTCAATGATTTTTATTGTCTAAATTCTTTGATTAATGAAGTAGAAAAGACCATCTTCTTTGGCAACAAGTTTATCATTATTTGCTCTTTGACGACTATGTAAATTTCACTTTGACGACTATGTAAATTTCCTCTCTCTCTCTCTCTCTCTCTCTCTCTCTCTCTCTCTCTCTCTCTCTCTCTCTCTCTCTCTCTCTCCCCCCCCTTATTTCACTTTTCTCATCCTCCACTTAGCAATGTAGTCAGAGCTTAAAACCCCATAGAAAGAGTGGACAATCTTGAGGTCTTAAAATCTATAGGGAATTGGATCATTACGAGGTCACAACTTGCTGTAAACGCCCAAAAAGTTCCTTTTACTCAAAAATTATGTAAAATTAAAGTTCAAGAAATGGATTGAGTCTTAATAGTGCATAGATTCTCGGGAGATGATACTTAAGATTCTAAGCTCTAAGCTCTAAGACATTATAGGACAAGAGTAGTCCAAATGCTCACAAAATGTTCACTACAAGACATAATTGACATTTCCTAGACCCGTGAAATAAAATGCCAATAAATATTTCTCCAATATCAAATGTCTTGCATCCAACATGAAATTATCAAAGTGAGTAGTGACTTGAACAAGTGCACCTAGACATGTCTTCACACAAACCTTGAGTCCAAAAGTAGTTATTGAGAAAAGAAACCATGAGAAGCAATGAAGCATGGACCAAGGAAGGAGAAACATGCATGGAATGGTTGCCAAGACACTCTCCTTGGGTATATGTGCGCGTGAAGGTGCATCAATGTGTGTTGCAATATTGGGTGCATGAGTCAACATTATATGGGTTGAAATATGAGTATAAAGATCATGAAGAATGATAATCGAGTATGGTGAAGTAATTTCGAGGAATCTCAAATATAAATGTTAATTCACATATCTACATCCATAAGTGGTGAACAAGTAACTTATGAACTTTCCAAACTTGGTGGCATTAGTGGAATAACAACCTCAATCATCGAAACATCATTCATCTCTTCCATGGTAATCTATAGGGTTTCTTGAGTGGTTTCGTTGATGTGGGACTCTACTTCGGTCTAAATATTAGGAAATTCAACATCCATCATAGGTGGTTGGAGTTCACGAGTATGGGATTGTACAAAAGGAGATAAGGAAAATTCAAGTACGTCCACAAGAACATATATTGTAATTTTAGGGATGACATCTATATGGTCCTTGCTATCGGCTCTAGTGTAGATAATGGTAAAGAGGGTGTTGTAATTATGGAAACTTTCTTCTTCTTTGGTTTAGGCACTACTTCATCGGATTGATCTTCAAGTGAAAGCTTCATTTGATCGTGGCCTTAAGGCTCAATCAATGTTTCAAGGTATGATGTGGTATCACATATGTATGTCCGGAGGGGGTTGTTACTTCTCGGTGTGGTAGGTGGTGAGTCAATGAAACAAAGCACTTCTTTTTCCTCCTTTGCACTCATATTTTAGTTGCATCTTTTGTACTACCAGAAGGCGGTGATTCTTGCATTCAATCTCTCTTTCCACTTGTGTGACTTCTATAGTTGTAGGGGTTTTCTTTGTCTGTATGAATGGCTCTATCTCATTTGTGGTGTGATGGAACAATAAGTGACATCTTCTCCGAGGGCTACATAGATGATGCATATTAAATCCTAAGCTTCACATAATATGCCTAGCATCTTCCATCTAGCTCCATATTTGAATAAATGTCTTAGAATCCAAGTGCCATATTGATGGTTTTGGATTGAGGCCATCTTGTGGGATATGCCCTATGCCTCAAAATATAAAAATATATGTGCTAATCTATTAGCTTCTTTGATGGTAATGGAAATATTAATTATCTCACTCTCAAAGTACCAAACATTTGAGTTTACTACAGACATACACTGCTCATGAGAAGATGGGTCATAGCTTCAAACAGTAGTAAGTGCCCATTCTTCATTCTAAAAAAGGTAAGAAAACTCTATATAGGGTGTAGAGGTCTCTGCAATAACCATTCCAACCTCTTTCTTCTTTACCTCTTTTGTAGCGAGTTTAAAATGACTCTTCATGATATAATCATTCCCCTTACAATATTTGCAAAATTTTTTCTGCTTTATTTTTTCTTCTCACCTTTTTCTTCCTTCTTCGTGTCACGAGGAAGAAGATAAGGAAGAGAGCTCTCACACACACTCTCACTCTCAAGGAGAAGCACACACAGATTTGAGGCAAGGAAGAATGATGTTCTTCTTCTTCTTCTATTACATGAAAAGGAATGTACAAGAATTACCTAAAAACAAGAATACAACAAGTGCAATATATAAAGATCAGTACATAAGGAAAAACCTAATGTCCACGAATGAGTGAGCTGGAGTATCCCTGACATATATCGACGTGACCACTATACATGTCAGAGAAACAGAAAACTGGTACGTGTCATCCTGGATCATCACATGTTGAGCTTGATATCTCAACACTCCCCCTCAAGCTCAACACCATATCATGTAATCCAAGCATCTCCCAAAACTTCTTCAACTTCTCAGCTCCAAATGCTTTGGTGAAAATGTCAGCAACCTGCTCATCTATTCTCATATAAACAAGATCAATATCACCTGCTACTACCTTCTCTCTAATGAAGTGATAATGTACCTTGATATGCTTTGTTCTAGCATGGAAAACAGGGTCCCATGCTAACTATATGCTGCTAAGATTATCACAATAGATAGTGATAGGCTTTTGCACTTCCACACCTAAATCTGCAAGTAACATCTCCAGCCATGATGCCTCACATGCTGCCATTGCAGCAACTCTATACTCAGCCTTTGTACTGGACAAAGCAACAGTGGGTTGCTTCTTGTTGCTCCATGTAACAGCTTCACTCCCAAGTGAGAATAGAAAGCCACTAGTAGATCTTCTATCTGGAATGCTACCAGCCCAATCTGTATTGATGTATCCATAAACCTGCAAATCTACACCAGCCTCATAAAGCAATGCATAATCCAAAGTAGCACTCACATAACGTAGAGTGCGCCTCAGAGCATCCAAATGTGGCTTCCTGGGAACTTGCATAAA
Organism: Ceratopteris richardii; assembly: GCA_020310875.1. Classification (NCBI taxonomy): domain Eukaryota; kingdom Viridiplantae; phylum Streptophyta; class Polypodiopsida; order Polypodiales; family Pteridaceae; genus Ceratopteris; species Ceratopteris richardii. The sequence continues at coordinate 156,486,391 of CM035430.1, forward strand.
TTGACTTTTAAGCCCAACAGTATAGCTTAGATCAGGCCTTGTAATTGTGAGATATATAAGACGTCCCACAATTTTCCTGTACATAGTAGCATTTTCCAATGCTTCACCTGATGTAGTATCCAACTTCAAATTCTGATCTAATGGCATAGAAATTGGCTTACAACTAGCCATACCATAATTTTGCACCATATTCAAGGTATATTGCCGTTGCGACATCCATATACCTGTTTCTGTATGTATAAACTCAATGCCCAAGAAATAGTGCAGCACACCAAGATCTTTCATGTCAAATTCTTGCATAAGAAGTTGCTTTACCTCTTTGATGCTTCCTTCATTATCACCACCTACAATCACGTCATCAACATAAATAGCTACAATAGTGATGCCATCATCAGCCTTCCTTGCATATAGTTGTTGGAGACCTTTTAATCTCCAAAGGTTTGATCTACACTGACTTAAGAACACTTCTATGTCAGCTATAAACCAAACTTTACACAAACAATGTTCCTTTTTACCAAAACTTCAAACAACACTTCTCTGAGTGAAGAAGTATCAACTTCAGAAAGTCTGCTTCAGATATCAACTTCTTTTCCTGCACAAATCTTCAAATTTCTTCAAGTAAATGATGCACAAGTATTAGCAATACCTTTGCGCAATCATACTAGCCATTAGTTCTCAAAACTAATCACCAAAAGTTTAATTTGATCATTAAGATCAAATACATGTCAGAAAATGACTCTCAGAAGTTGCACCTTCGACATAGCCAACTTCTTAACTTGATTTCTCCCAATCTGGAACCCGTTTTGCTAAATGCTTTTAGCCATAGCTTCCTTATCTTCTAACTTAAATTTTAAGTGCTCACTCATCAAAAACTTTACAGTATACACTCAGATCTGATCAAAATACTGAGACGGAAAAGTGCGCTACTTTCAGGCTTCAGTTCTCACATTCTACATATGAATGTTCCTAATGATCATTCTCACAGTAGGAGAGGAATTAGATTCTGAAACTCTAGACATAGCTTCATTAGCTTCTCAATTAGATGTGTACAAAAGGATTTCTGATCCACATGATCAGACAGAGAGCACTCAGAGAAAAACCCGTCGCTATTTTCTGGGAAAAAACTCTCTACACATCTTCCTCAAAATTGTCATCTACAAAATGACTCTATTACTTTTTCTCTCATACATTTCTTGTCATAATTATCTTATATATACACGACTTTGGACTCATCTCGCGTCTATGACTCTACTCCTTATCATCCTAAGGATTTAACTATGGTAGCTTACAAGATTCTTCACTTATATGTACATATGTGTACAAGACAACATCTTGAATTCTTCTTTATTTTGCAAATGTCTTCCTTTGCTTCATCCTGACCATAAGCATTCTCCTAGATCTGTATAATCACCAATTTGTGATTGGTTTGCTCCAACAGCTCCCCCTCAATCACTAATTGTGATTATTTCATTCTTCTTCACTCCTGCCATCTCCTTGAATCTCTGTAGCTTAGGTCCATCCAAGCTCTTTGTCATCATATCTGCCACTTGTTCTTTTGTTGGAGTATACATCACTTCAATCTCTTTATCTAGTACCTTTTCCCTCAAGAAATGATACTGTATCTCTATATGCTTAGTCCTGGCATGAAAAACAGGATTAGCTGCCAAATACAAAGAACTCATATTGTCTCCAAAAATTATTGGAGTACTATGATCAAACTCAAACTCTTCATCAAGGTTTTCAACCATATGACTTCTTTTGCAGCTTCTACCATTCCCTTATACTCAGCTTCTGTGGATGATAAAGCAACTGTATGTTGCTTCTTTGAACACCAAGACACTAACTTGTCTCCAACATAACATAGATATCCATGGGTAGACCTTCTATCATCTGAGTCACCTGCCCAATCTGCATCACTAAACACTTTGATTCTTGTGTCAGAAGTGAAACCATAGTACAAACCTTCACTTAGGGTTCCTTTGATATATCTGAGTACCCTTTGGGCTGCAATCCAATGAGTCTTCTTTGGACAATGCATAAATTGTGACAACACACCTACTGCATATGATAGATCTGGCCTTGTCAAAGTAGCATAAATCAAACTACCTACCAAACTCTGATATTTCTTCATGTCATTGAACTCTTCACCTCCATACCTGCTTAATTTATGATTTACCTCCAATGGTGTGGTTGAGGTCCTGCAATCTTCCATGTTAAACTTGACTAGAAGATTCTTCAAGTATCTCTCTTGTGAAACATATACTCCATGTTGAGTATACACAATCTGCATTCCTAGAAAATAAGATAAGTTTCCCAAGTCACTTATCTTAAACTCCTTCTCTATTTGCTTCTTGAGTTCATTGATTCCTTGAGCATCTGTTCCTGTAACAATAATATCATCAACATAAATGCACATGTAAATGTATCCATTTTCACTTGCCTTCACTAGCAAGCTACTATCTGCCTTTGATGCTTGAAACCCACATTCATTCAAGAACTTGACCAATCTGTAATTCCAAGCTCTTGGGGCTTGCTTCAACCCATACAAAGCTCTCTTGAGCTTACACACATAATCTGATCCAATTGATTCCATGAAGCCTTCTGGTTGCTCCATATATACTTCATCTGCAATGTAACCATTTAGAAATGCATTTTTCACATCCAATTGTGATAATTTCCATCCCTTGCAAGCAGCAATAGCAATCAATGTTCTAATTGTAGACATCTTAGCAACAGGACTAAAGGTTTCATCATAATCTACCCCATAAGTTTGGGCATAACCTTTGACCACAAGTCTAGCCTTATATCTAGACACCTTACCATCTGCAAACCTCTTTGTTTTATATACCCACTTGCATCCAATGACCTTCTGATTCTTTGGTCTTGGTACTAGCTCCCAAGTTTCATTTTCAAGTAGAGCATCATACTCTTCTTGCATTGCCTTCTCCCAATTCTGTTTACCTTTAGCTTCTTCATAAGTGGTTGGATCTTCTTCTGTTTTCACAATGTAGGCATAATCTTTTGTTGTTAGGAAAGATGTATCATAACTATACCTTATAGGCTCTTTCCTTTCTCTTGTAGATCTTCTGATTTCTGCACTTCTTGAAGTTTCAGCCTCATTTGATTCTGGATCAAATCTTGGCCCTTCTTCTACATGATCCTGCACTCTACATCTAGAGTCAACTTCATCAACAATTTCTTCACACACTTTTACCTTTGCCTTTCCTTTCCTTTGAATTTCTTCAACACCTGTATACGCATTTGGTGATCCTGTATACCACATGTTTTGCTCATCAAATGTCACATCTTTAGTAACAAGAAATTGCTTTGTGGATGGACTCCACAATCTGTAACCCATCTGTCTATCATCATATCCAATAAACACATACTTCTCTGCTTTTGGTTCTAGCTTATGTCTTAATTGTGAAGGAACATAAGCATATGCAATACATCCAAATACTTTACAATGATCAAGACTAGGCTTCTTACCCCACCATGCTTCATAAGGAGTTCCTCCATCCAAAGCTTTGCAAGGCAACCTATTCACAAGATATGTTGCAGTGTTAATAGCTTCTGCCCATAAGTAATTTGGACAATTCTTTTCCTTCATCATGGCTCTTGCAAACTCTACAAGAGTTCTATTCCTCCTTTCTGCTACTCCATTTTGTTGAGGGGAGTACCTGCAAGTCACTTCTCTTTTGATACCTGCATTCCACAAATAATCATCAAACTCTTTTGAGAAATACTCTCCCCCTCCATCTGATCTTAACCTCTTTAGCTTTTGTCCTGTGATCCTTTTTGCATAAGCATGGAAATGTTTGAATGTCTTAAAGACTTCTGATTTGTCCTTAATTACATACAAAGTAATCCACCTGGTTGCATCATCAACAAACAACACATAATATCTGGATCCATTTATGCTATAGTCCCTTGAGGGACCCCATACATCTGTATGAACCAATTCAAGCATACTTGAATACTTGTACCCTGATTTGTTATAAGAACTTTTATGTGCTTTACCTAATTGACAAGCTTCACACTTGTACACCATATGTTGCCCTTCAATGTTTGGCAATCCAAGCACCACCTGATTCTTTGACATCTCCTTTATAGCTCTCTCATTGAAATGACCTAGCCTTTTATGCCATAGGTCTAGTTCAGACACCTTTTGACCTCCATAGGTAAACAATGCATGTCCCACATTACCTTGGACCTTGAGAGTGAACAATCTTCCTTCCTTTTTACCTGCAATTATGGTTCTATATCCCTGATTTGGATCTTGTACATAAACACCATCATTTGTGAATCTTACCTCATATCCTTTCTCCACAATTTGCCCTACACTTATCAAATTTTTAGGAATAGTAGGAACATAAAGTACCTTACTCAGAAGTGTACTTCCACTCTTTGTCTTCACTGATCCAATGCTCTCCACTTTATGTTTGGTATTGTCACCTGTTTGAACTGTATGTCCATTCATCCTTGCTTCCATATCAGTCATCAAGGATAGATTCCCACTCAGATGGTTGCTGCACCCTGAGTCAATATAAAACACTCTTTGATCTTCTCCCATTGATTCATGAGTTGCATTCAGGATAAGAGTCATGTCATCCTTCTGATCTGATGCATAATTGTAATAATTATTGTTGTAGGACTGAGATTGGAAGTTTCTTCCACCTCCTCTACCATATGATGTCCTACCACCTCTTCCTCTGAAATTACCTCTTTGGTTTCTGCCTCCTCTACCTCTTTGACTGTAATTCTGATTGTTGTATCCTCCACTTTGATTATTATACCAACAATCATTTGCCAAATGATTTGTTCTGCCACAAATCCAACAAGCTTTAGCATTATCTTTGTTCTTACCTCCTCTTCCTTTACCTCTGAAATTTGTCTTCCCTTTTGTGAAGTTAGCTTGATTTGAATTCCCTTCATCCTCATTTGATTGCTTTCCTTTGCCATTCTTTTTCTTGTCTTTGGAGTACATAGCTTGACTTGTACTTCTATCATTGTCTCCTTTAAGATCCTGCTCAAAGGTTAGCATGTGTCCTAGCAATTGATTAAGGTCAGGAGTAAAGTGATCAAGTGACAATTCTATGGACAATATAAAAGGCTTCCACTTATCATCTCCTCTTAGACCTGTAAGTATTTGTCTTACCAACTTTTCCTCTTCAATGTCTTCATCCACTGCTCCCAAGCTATCTGCAATATCTTTCATTCTTGCCACATAATCTGAAATTGATTGTGAGCTCTTCTTCTTGAAAGTTGTGAACTCAGCCCATAGTGAGGACTTCCTTGACTTAGTAGTATTTTGGAAATGCTCTTCCAAGGCATTCCAAACATCTGTAGCACTTTCCAAACCTCTGATGTGAGGTAGAAGATAATCATTTACAGCCATGTAGATGATACTCCTTGCTTGAGCATCCTTTCTCATCCAAGTCTTCAACATTGCAAGCTCTTCCCTAGTAGGAATACTAGGATCTGCAAACTCAGGTTTTTCTTCATCTCCTGTAATAAATGCTATAAGGTCTTTGCTCATGAGGTGTGCTTCCATTCTCATGGACCATGCTGGATAGTTCTCCCTATCTAGCTTATCAATTTGCAAGCTTTCTCCCATCCTTGACTTCCTGTATCTGCAATTACTATGGTTTATGAAGAGAAAGTGTACCTTTGATATATTCTTTGTCCTTCTTGATTCTTTCAAACTTGTACTATGAACTTCTGCAAGTTATCTTCAATAATTTGTCCTTATCCTCCTTTGATTTGGAAGATCTTCAATATCTGCACCAGTTGGAACTTCGATTATCTTTTCTTCTCTTGTACTTCACCTTTAGCTCTGATACCACTGTTGGAGACCTTTTAATCTCCAAAGGTTTGATCTACACTGACTTAAGAACACTTCTATGTCAGCTATAAACCAAACTTTACACAAACAATGTTCCTTTTTACCAAAACTTCAAACAACACTTCTCTGAGTGAAGAAGTATCAACTTCAGAAAGTCTGCTTCAGATATCAACTTCTTTTCCTGCACAAATCTTCAAATTTCTTCAAGTAAATGATGCACAAGTATTAGCAATACCTTTGCGCAATCATACTAGCCATTAGTTCTCAAAACTAATCACCAAAAGTTTAATTTGATGATTAAGATCAAATACATGTCAGAAAATGACTCTCAGAAGTTGCACCTTCGACATAGCCAACTTCTTAACTTGATTTCTCCCAATCTGGAACCCGTTTTGCTAAATGCTTTTAGCCATAGCTTCCTTATCTTCTAACTTAAATTTTAAGTGCTCACTCATCAAAAACTTTACAGTATACACTCAGATCTGATCAAAATACTGAGACGGAAAAGTGCGCTACTTTCAGGCTTCAGTTCTCACATTCTACATATGAATGTTCCTAATGATCATTCTCACAGTAGGAGAGGAATTAGATTCTGAAACTCTAGACATAGCTTCATTAGCTTCTCAATTAGATGTGTACAAAAGGATTTCTGATCCACATGATCAGACAGAGAGCACTCAGAGAAAAACCCGTCGCTATTTTCTGGGAAAAAACTCTCTACACATCTTCCTCAAAATTGTCATCTACAAAATGACTATATTACTTTTTCTCTCATACATTTCTTGTCATAATTATCTTATATATACACGACTTTGGACTCATCTCGCGTCTATGACTCTACTCCTTATCATCCTAAGGATTTAACTATGGTAGCTTACAAGATTCTTCACTTATATGTACATATGTGTACAAGACAACATCCTGAATTCTTCTTTATTTTGCAAATGTCTTCCTTTGCTTCATCCTGACCATAAGCATTCTCCTAGATCTGTATAATCACCAATTTGTGATTGGTTTGCTCCAACAATAGTGAGTGATCTGCATCACACATAGAAAACCCAATGATGGTTAAGTAATCAGCAATCCTTGCATGCCATGCACGCGGGGCTTGCTTCAGCCCATACAAAGCCTTTTGCAACCTGCAAACATATTCTGGATGCTTTGAATCTTCATATCCTTGTGGCTGGTCCATATATACTTCTTCGTGTAACTCACCATGTAGGAAAGCATTCTTCACATCCATCTGATGCAAAGTCCATCCTTTTGCTGTAGCTAATGCAACAAGTGTCCTGACAGTAGACATTTTAGCTACAAGGTTGAATGTTTCCTCATAATCAATGCCATATGTCTCTGCATATCCTTTAGCTACCAATCGTGCTTTATACCTGCTTATGCCACCATCAGCATTATGCTTTACCTTGAAAACCCATTTGCAACCTATGGGTTTCTTTCCTTGCAGCAATGGAACCAGCTTCCATGTATCATTTCCATAAAGTGCAGACATCTCCTCATCCATAGCCTTCTCCCAATCTGCAATTCCAATTGCATCTTCAAAGCAAGAAGGTTCAGCATCTTGTATTACCTTTGTCATGTAGGCACAATGATGAGCCATGTAACTATCATATATCAATCGTTGCACTTAATTCCGCATCCTCCCAAATCTTCTTGGTCCTGGGTCACTTCTCCTTGTATCATCTGCATGTGCCCTTCTTACTCCTAGAGTCTTCACAGAGGGCAATCCAAGTTCCTCATCAAGACTATTTTCAAACCAATTGAATCCCCATCAACGTCTTCAAAACCTGCACATGTTTTATGACCAGCAGAAAGCTTTTCTTTACCTTTCTTGGATGTATTTGATGAATTTGTTGGACTGAAATTTCCACGTAATCTTCCACTCCATGGATTTGAGTTGGAACTATTTCTTGGTGGTGCATCCGGTCCACTCAAAACCTGAGATTATGCACTTGATTTCTCAACATTTTCTTTGTCATTTGGTTCAAGACTCAGTCCTTCTTTGGCATCTGCATAGAAGCTTGACATTTCATCAAATACGACATCTTTGCTCACCTTTATCTGTCGTGTGAGTGGGTTATAACATTTATATCCCTCTTGCTCAAGGGAGTATCCAATGAAGACACACCTTTCTGCTTTTGGATCAAGGTTCGTCCTCAATTCATTTGGGACATGTATATATGCAATACAGCCAAAAACTTTCAGATGTGATAAGTTTGGCTTTTTACCTGTAAACTTCTCTTCAGGTGTAACTTGATGTACAGCAGCAGTCGAAGTTCTATTCATGATGTATACAGCAGTATGCACAACTTCTTCCCAATAACAATGAGGCATATTCTTATCAAGGCTCTTGCTATTTCTGCAATATGTCTATTTTTGCATTCAGCAACACCATTCTATTGTGGTGTGTACCTGCATGAAAACTGACGCCGAATTCCATGATTTTTTAGAAAACTGCTGAACTCGTTTGATATATATTCACCTCCTCCATCAGATCTTAATGTCTGAATGTACTTCCCTGTCTGCTTTTCCACCATAGCTTTAAAATTCTGGAAGTGAGTGAACACCTCCCTCTTCTCTTTCATGAAATATACCCATACTTTGCGTGTATGGTCATCAATGAAAGTAACATAAAACCTGCAACCACCCATAGATGTGGTCTTTGCTAGACCCCAAACATCTGTATGTACTACTTCTAGTACATTCTCACTAACATGCATGTCATGTGGAAATGATGCTCTTGACTGTTTACCAAATTGACATGCTGCATATACCTTTTGCATTTCAGCAACTTTAAAATTTGGTAGTCCATGGACGATCTCCTTTGATTGCATCAATTTCAGCCTTTGCAAGTTTGCATGTCCAATCCGTTTGTGCCACATCTCTATATCTGCAATAACTCCTACGCCTTTTGCAAACATGGCTGCATTCATTTCAGGAATCTTCACATTTAAGGTGAACATCCTACCCACTTTGTTTCCTTTGGCAACCAATCGTCCATCCTGCTTGTACTCTTCTACATATAATCCATCAGCATTGAACCTGACTTGTAATCCCTGGTCAACCATTTGTCCAACAGACACAAGATTCTTTGTTATATTTGGAACATGCAACACATCAACAAGATGTTTTACCTTCCCGTCCTCCATAGACAATGCTATGTTTCCTGTATGCTCAATAGGATGCGATGTATCATCACCTGTTTCAACATATCCAGGAACTGGCATTTTTTGCAAACTACTAAACCATTCTGCATGACTGGTCATGTGATTTGAAGCACTTGAGTCAACATACCAGACATTATCATTCGATTTTGAAATACCAGCAGACATCGTATTCATCATGTGGTGTTGAACCATGAACAGCTTCTCAGAATCATCTGCATTTGTGGATGCATAGTTGTTTTGTTGCCTTCTGTTATTTTGATTCTTCAACCTGCAATCACGTTCAAAGTGTCCATGTTTACCACAATTCTAGCATCCTTTACTATCATTACTTGAATCATTTCTTTGGAAATTTCTACGACCTCTTTGGCTCCCCCTGCCTCGAAATTGTCCTCTTCCTCTTGCATGATTATGTTGTTGACCTTGGTCTTGGTTATTGTTTCCTCTTCCACTTCCAAAACCTCTACCTCTGCCTCTTTGTCTACCCGAGTAGAATACCTACTCAGAACTAGATTTTCCTTGGGAGTTTGAGTCCTCACCAAGATTCTTTTCTTCAATAATCAGCATAGATACCAGATCAGTAAAATTCGGAATATTTTCCCTTGTCTGTATAGAAGTATTCAAACATGCACATTTTTAAATTTTATCGGCATTAATTGTTGATATATTTAGGTAGTGATGTGTGTGAACACTCTTGGACCGCCGGGGCACTTTTTTCCCTCTTTAGGAGGTTTTTTTCCCCCGGCTTGTATATACGCCTATTGCCCTAATGGGCTACTTATCTTTGTACATTCTCTAGTAATACATTGAGTCTTGTGTGTTGTGCTCCAAGCTTCTTCTTCTTCCTTGTGCTGTTCGCGTGCTTCCGCAGACGTCTAACTCCAACAATTGGTATCAGAGCAGGTTGTTGCTTCTTCTAGGGCGTCGTCGACACTCCTCCGTTTGCAGTCTCAGATTCGCATGAAATTTGGTGAGCATACTCAGGGTGTTTCTGAGCTCGTTTCGGCCTCCGAACGCACTATCGCAGTGCTTGTGCAGGCTATTTCGTCCTTTTGTGCCAAAGGTATATACCAGTTTCTGTTCGCCAGTTTAAGCGTCTCGAAGTCTGCTACAGGTCTAGCAGAACTCGTCTGGGTAGTTCCGTTCAACTTTTTGAGATACAGTCAATTTTCTGCATCAAGGTATTTTAGTCACCGGCCATGGCTGAAAGCAGTGATGTATTCCGTATGTTGGCTGTTGAGGATAAGTTGGATGGTACCAACTACCCATTATGGGCTTATATGATGCGACATGTACTGGTTGCAAAAGGATTGTGGAACATTGTGCAGGGTGTTGAAAGACGTCCTGTTACACCTGTAACGACAGGTACTGCAAATACAGGTGTTGGAGCTTATGAAGATGGTGTCGAAGATGATATTCCGCAGATTCCTGTTCGTGCTGCTGTTTCTGTTGCACCTACTGCAGAGCAGATTCGTTGGGATGGCAGAGATGCCCAGGCACATGCATTGATAGCTTTGTCTGTCAAACGTGCCATTATTCCTCACATTCGCTCTTGCAGAACAGCAAAGGATGCTTGGGACACACTTACCACTTTGTACCAGGCTAGGAATGAGGCTCGTGTTGCTTACCTCCGAAAACAGTTGGAGAGTGAGCACATGAATGAAGGTGATTCGATGGACAGTTTTCTTACAAAGATCAAAGACCTGAAGGAACAATTGATTTCTGCTGATGAGGTTATACCAGATAGCTCACTTGTGCAGACCGTTCTGAATGGCCTTCCTGATTCATATCAGAGTTTTGCCTCTACTCTTCAATTGATGATGAAAGGCAATCCGAATGCCTTGTCATTTGAGGAATTAGTCTCTGTTCTGTTGCAGGAAGATCAGTCCAGGCAGAACAGGTCCATTATGCATGTTGCAGATCAAGCTTTCCTGGCTAGTCAGAAGGGCAAAGGAAAATGGAGCTCTTCTACTAGTAAGCAGAAATCTGCAAATGCTGCACAATCGAAGAACCAGGATAAAGATGAGAAGAAATCAGAAAAGCAGAAATTGTTCTGCAAGTACTGTAAAGGAAATGATCATATTATAAAGAACTGTCCAAAACTGGCTGCTAAAGAGGCAAAGAAGAAAGAGGCTGGAATGGTTGTTGCAGAGGCCTCTACACCAAAAACAGAGTCTGCAAATCTTGTGCAGGAAGAAGAATGGGCGTTTACTACTATCTGCAGTTTTGACCCATCTTCTCATGATCAGTGCATGTCTGCAGTAGACTCAGATGTTTGGTACTTTGACAGTGGGGCGACTAAACATATTACCTCGCAGCGCAGTTTCTTCTCTTCACTCGAGCCTGCCCCTACAGGGAATACTGTCACATGCGCCAATAACTCCTCTTATCCTGTTATGGGAGTTGGTAAGATCATTCTGACTACTGTTGATGGTAGTTCTTTCACTTTGTCAGATGCTTTATTTGTGCCAGGGATCAAAAAGAACCTGTTATCAGTTTCTGCATTAGCCAAGATTGGCTTGGTTGTGAAATTCGTTGATGACAGGTGTACAGTCCATGATCTCTCAAATGGCGATGTGATTATTGCTTCTGGCATTTTATGTCGTGGGCTGTATAAGCTCATAGACTATGAAAGATCTGTGAATGATTCGGCATGTGCAGTTCATGATTCTCAGGCTATGTCAGATGCAAAGCTTTGGCATGCACGCTTTGGTCATCTGAATTTTGCTAGTTTGTTACGCCTGCAGAAATCTGAAATGGTGTCCTCTTTGCCCAAACTTGAGGCACCTGGAAAACATGTTTGTGAAGGCTGTATTTTGGGCAAAATGCAGCGTTCTTCCTTTCCAAAAGATGGTTCAGTTCGGGCTATGCAGAAATTGCAGCTTGTACATAGTGATGTTTGTGGTCCTATGCGGACACCCTCTTTTGGAAATTACCTTTACTTCGTGACTTTCATTGATGATTTTTCCAGGCATGCATGGGTATATCCACTCAAAGCAAAGTCCGAAGTGTTCATGTGCTTCAAACAGTTTTTGGTTTTGGCTGAAAATCTGTCAGCATGTAAAATGGGCACCCTCCGTTCAGATTTTAATGCATTTCTGGCTGAACGTGGGATAAAACACCAGTGTACAGTGCCGTATACACCTCAACAGAATGGAGTTGCTGAACGAAAGAACAGGTCACTCATGGAGATGGCGAGGTGCATGGTCAAAAGTCAGGCTTTACCACATAGTTTCTGGCTTGAGGCTGTCATGTGTGCAGCATATGTACTGAACAGGTGTCCCACCAAAGCATTGCAGTCTATCACTCCATATGAGGCTTGGCATGACCGCAAGCCATCTGTTGCTCATCTGCGTGTTTTTGGTTGTTTGGCATATGCATTAGTGCCTGAACAACATCGCAGAAAATTGGATGATAAGGCAGTAAAATGTATTTTTGTTGGGTACAGTTCTGAAAGTAAAGGCTATCGTCTATATCATCCACAGACTAAACGCATTCTGGTTAGCCGTGATGTTGTCTTTGTGGAAGATGCTATTCAGCCATTGCTTTCATGTACTAAGGAGACATCTGTTAGCTCCAAAGACATGTATGATACTTTGATGCCTCTTTTTACAAGTGGACAGGCTAGTGCTGGTCCTAATGAGGCAACTTCTCAGCCTTTGCAGGTTTCATATGATGATGCAGATCATTCCATTTCTGATGCAGATTTACATGATGCACTTGTTGATGAGAGAGTTGATATTGAACAAGCAAAAACTATGCCAAAATGGCTGGTGCAGACTTTGCGTGACAGCAAATTAGATGCACCTTTGTCATATCGTACTCGTTCAGGCTCTCATAGTACCTCCTTTGCATCAGATTGCTATGCTATGGCTGCATCTAGTCTCTGTGATGAGAATGAGCCTGTTTCTTTTGATGAAGCACAAAATTCAAAAAATTGGATGGCTGCTATGCAATCTGAATATGATGCTATAATGAAGAATGGTACATGGTCTTTATGTGACTTGCCTCCTCGCAAGAAGGCCATTGGCACTAAGTGGGTATACAAGCTGAAGCGTAAACCTGATGGTACAGTTGACAGGTATAAGGCTAGGCTTGTTGCAAAGGGTTATGTGCAGGAAAGAGGCATTGATTTTGATGAGACCTTTGCACCTACATGCCGTATGACTACTGTTCGGAGCATTTGTGCACTTGCAGCCCATTATGGTTGGAATGTACATCAGTTGGACATTAAAACAGCATTTCTGAATGGTGACTTGCATGAAGAAGTGTATCTTTTTCAGCCTCGTGGCTTTGTGCAGAAAGGGCATGAAAACCAGGTGTGCAGGTTAAAGAAGGCGTTATATGGTTTAAAGCAAGCACCACGTGCTTGGTATGAGAAGATACATGCCTATCTGATTGCACATGGTTTTGAGAACAGTCCAACTGAAAGCACCTTATATGTTAAGCGTGCTAATGATGTGCTTCTGATCATTGTTGTCTATGTAGACGACATGCTGCTCACTGGTCCTCTTGAGAAGCATATTGCTGATTTCAAGGCTGATTTGCATGCCTCATTTGAGATGTCTGATTTGGGGCATTTGCATCACTATTTGGGCATTCAGTTTATGCAAGTTGATGGTGGAATGGCTTTGTGTCAAACGAAATATATTGACACATTATTGCAGCGTTTTGGCCTTGAAGACTGTAAGCCTATTGCCACTCCTATGGAGACAGGTTTACGATTGAGTCTTCATGATGCTGGAGATGCATTTGATGCTGTTCTCTATCAGCAGGCTGTTGGATGCTTGATTTACCTATGCATTACTCGGCCAGATATTCAGTTTGCTGTCTCACAGATGAGCAGGTTTATGCATTGCCCAGGAGTCACGCATTGGAAAGCGGTTAAGCGCATCTTTCGCTACTTGAGTGGTACTCGACTACTTGGGTTGTTTTATCCCAAGGGGGGATCACTACCGCCAGATTTGCATGCTTTTTCAGATTTGCATGCTTTTTCTGACTCAGATTGGGCTGGTTGCTATGACACTCGTGTGTCCACCAGTGGTTTTTGCTTCATGCTTGGTAGCTCATGTATATCTTGGTTGAGCGAGAAGCAGCCTACTGTGGCCACTTCCAGTTGTGAGGCTGAGTATAGGGCAGCTTTCACAGCGACTGTTGAGTGTGTGTGGCTCAGACACCTTATGGCTGATTTGGGTGTTGGCCAGTCTTCTGCCACCACCATCTTCACTGACAGTCAGAGCGCATTGGCAGTTGCGAGGAACCCTGTGTTCCATGCTCGCACTAAGCACATTGAGGTGCATTATCACTATGTCAGGGAGAGGTTCTCTGCTGGGGAGATCAGCTTGGCATATGTGCCCACGCAGGAGAACATTGCAGACCTTTTCACGAAGGCTCTGCCTAGGGAGAAGTTTGAAGCTTTCCGCAAAGCTTTGGGCTTACTTCCTTTTGTGGAGTGATTTCCACATAGCTCGGCACTTCCTTATACATGAGTGCCAGCTCCTTGTTCACCGCATCACTCCCAGGGGGGATTTGTTGATATATTTAGGTAGTGATGTGTGTGAACACTCTAGGACCGCCGGGGCACTTTTTTCCCTCTTTAGGAGGTTTTTTTCCCCCGGCTTGTATATACGCCTATTGCCCTAATGGGCTACTTATCTTTGTACATTCTCTAGTAATACATTGAGTCTTGTGTGTTGTGCTCCAAGCTTCTTCTTCTTCCTTGTGCTGGTCGCGTGCTTCCGCAGACGTCTAACTCCAACATTAATCAAGGAGTAGATGCTTTAGTTTTTTATTTATCTACAACTCCAAGCAAACTTGCATTTATGGCACTATATTCACGCCTCATGTTCCTTCTGAGTCCATACATGCAGACCTTTGAGGAAGCGTTTTTTACAAGGTTTTTTGAGATGGACTCTGAAATTTTTATGAAGATCACTTCCAACTTAAATGCCAGACTAGTAGCCTATGAACTGAGCTTTTTTGCAGATCATAGACAGATGATGGATTCAAACCATCTCAATGGCATGAACTAATGGTATGTGAAGCTAATTTGCTAAATCACAGAGAGCAGAAAGTTATTCAAACGTACTCATGCTACCGGATTCTAAAGCCTCTCGGGAACGAGAGAGTTCAGGAGGGGGTGGTGTTGAAGGAGAGTCAAGCAGAAAGGAAAGATGAAGAAGATCAAGACAGAAGCTTCATTGAATAGAATATATCTGAAGACATATCTCTGTAAGAAGCCCCGCAGGGGCACACAACATTCATCTCTGCATAGAGCCCCGGAGGGGCACACAACAGTGAAAAGTACGCAACATGCAAGGACAGATCAAGGCCAGCAACTACCCATGAAGAAAGGCAAGAAGATATCCAGCAGATCCCCAACCCCAGAAGGTGCTTCAACCTCTTGATCTTCGGGAGGTCCAGATCAAAGGCTGGAAATCCAGACCTTCATACCTTCCGTATGGTGCTTGCAGTGCAAATACAAAGAGGTTATTGAAGAGCTAGACTACAAATCTATTGTAGTCCATCTCCACTGGATGCGTGCATGACAGCCCGACGTAACACAGCAACCCATAACTGTGAATATAAGGAATACCAATGGGCTTACAGAAGCAAAGGACTTAGACAGGATAAAGTAACAAATTCTTTGACAGTCCTTATCGCTTCTTTGACCATTGGGTGCTGGCAATGGAAAGCTATATGCAAACCGAAGACAAGAAGCAAAGCCTATCAAGGGATGACAAAGACAAAGAAGGGGAGAGTGTTGCAGAGCATGAAAGAGCAGAGATGCATAGAAAAAGAAGGGACCCAAAATTTCCCGATTTGGACACTTCATTTTTGTAACATAGTCACTTTGTAATATATTCTGATGTCAATGCACTAGAGGAGTCCTCTAGGTGCATATCCATAGATATCTTCATTACCCTTGTAAACTAGTAGGAAATTAGTCTTTTATTCAATAAAGTGTCGGTCTCTTGTGTGAAAGGACAATTTTTTAGGGCACAAGTATATAAGTCATTTTGTGACTCTTTGTAAAGACTTTTTGCCATTGTGAGAAGAAAGAGCAAAGAATTTCGAATTTGTGTCTGCTCCTCTCTGTATGTTCTTGCTTGTGAGCTTGCATGCATGTGTGATGCTTGAAAAGAGTGTATTGAAGTGTTTTCTATCCATGGTAGTTCTTGTTTACTGTTGGTAAGGTGTGCGGAGCATAGGAAGTGTTGAAGTGTAGGTAGGCTAATCCCGCGGCTCAGTATTTTGCTCATAACTTGAAGCACGAATGTCAGAAACAAGTGAAAATACCATAATTGGATGCGTCTTCTCTAGATCTTCAAGAGCAAAGCTATTCGCTATATTTCGAGTTTGAAACTGAGAGAAAAAGCTCGATTTACTATTGGCTGCTCCACAAGGTATCGTGATGCCATAGCCGACCTTGAAAGCTCTGAGTGAGATAGTTTACACTTGTGTGCACCCTTGTTAATTCACTTTTGCATTGACCTATACTTGAATGCATGTCTTCATACACTCGCTTAAGTTAAGATACTTCTTGGATTGATAATTAAAGCATGTAATCCCCACTATATGCACTTGCAGAGGATAGAGGTATAGTCTCCTTCTTCTCAAGTACCTAAGTCAATACTTAGGTACACACCAAGATAACTTCCTAAGAGGAAGAGGTGGTGGCAAAGGAAGAGGTAGAGGCAGAAGCAATAAAGATGGAGCAAAGCTTGCTAGATTTGTGGTAAGACTAATCATTTAGCTCATGATTGTTGGCATAATAATCAAAATAATGCAGGATATAATCAGGACTTTAACTCAAGAGGAAGAGGTAATAGAAATCAGAGAGGTAATTTTAGAGGTAGAGCTAGTAGAGGTTTCTTTGGAAGAAATGCAGGTAGAGGCTTCCAAAGTCAATCCTACAATAATACCTACTACAACTATGTTTTAGATCAGAAGGAAGATTCAACTTTAATCATGAATGCAACTTGTGAAAGACAAAGTGAAGATCAAAGAGTCTTCTACATTGACTCAGGGTGTAGCAATCACCTGAGTGGTAACATAGCTTTGATGAATGATTTGGAGAATAAAGTAAGTAAAGAATCTGATAAGTGTAGGGCAAATTGTTGAGAAAGGTTATGAGGTAAGGTTCACTAATGATGGAGTTTTTGTGGAAGACCCTAGCATGGGTATAAACAAATTGTTTCAGGGAAGAAAGAAGGAAGGCTCTTCACATTGAAGATTCAAGGCAATGTTGGCCATGCCTTGTTCACTTATGGAGGACATAAGATCTCTGAGTTAGATCTTTGGCATAAAAGTCTTGGAAATTTCAATGAAAGAGGTATTAAGGATATGTTTAAAAATGGTTCAGTTCTTGGATTACCTAATGTTGCAGGTCAACATATGACATACAGATGTGAGGCATGTCAATTAGGTAAGGCTCATAAGCAATCATATAATAAGCATGGATTCATGTATTCAGAGAAGCTTGAGTTGGTACACACAGATGTGTGGGGACCATCAAAAGAGTTTAGCATTAATGATGCTACCAGGTGGATCACAATATATGTGATCAAAGATAAATCAGAGGTATTCAATACATTTAAACATTGTCATGTGTATGCAAAGAGAATCACAGGTCAAAAGTTGAAGAGACTAAGGTGAGATGGAGGAGGAGAGTATCTCTCTAATGAATTCAGTGATTACTTGTGGAATGCAGGTATAAAAAGGGAAGTTATTTGTAGGTACTCTCCTCAACAAAATGGTGTAGCAAAAAGGAGAAATAGAACTCTTGTTGAGTTTGCAAGGTCAATGATGAAGGAGAAAAATTATCCCAATTATTTGTGGGTTGAGGCTGTAAATAAAGCCACATACTTGGTTAATAGGTTACCATGTAAAGCTTTACAGGGTATGACATCATATGAAGCTTGGTGGGGTAAGAGACCTACCTTAGATCATTGCAAAGTGTATGGATAGTTGGCTTATGCATATGTGCCATCACAGTTGAGGCATAAATTGGAACCTAAAGCTGAAAAGTGGATAAGCAGATGGGTTATAGGTTGTGGAGTCCATCCACAAAGCAATTCCTTGTGTCAAAATATATTACATTTGATGAGCAAGGTACTTGGTATGCAGGTACAATTAACATTCATGTAGGTGATTAAGAAACTTTGAATCATAAGAAAGTTAAATCAAAGGTTCAAATATTTGATGAAGAAGAGAACAATGAAGCACAAGTTGAAGTTGAAGAAATGCCAAGGTTTGATCCAGAATGTGATGAACCAGAAACTTCAAAGAGTGGAGAACTTAGAAGTTCATCAAGGCATAAATGGCAACCTACAAGGTATAGTTATGACACTTCTTTTTTTACTACTAAAGATTATGTGTATATGGTGAAAGTAGAGGAAGACCCTTCTACATATGAAGAGGCAAAAGGTAAGGAAAATTGGGAGAAAGCTATGCAAGAAGAGTATGATGCATTGATGGAAAATGAGACATGGGATTTGGTTCCTAAACCAAATAGTAAGAAGATCATTGGATGCAAATGGGTCTACAAAACAAAGAGGTATGTAGATGGAAGTGTGTCTAGATATAAAGCTAGACTTGTTGTGAAAGGATATGCTCAAACATATGGTATAGATTATGATAAGACTTATGGTCATGTAGCAAAGATGACAACCATAAGGACATTAATAGCTATTGTTGCATGTAAAGGTTGGAAGCTATGTCAATTAGATGTGAAGAATGCTTTTCTAAATGGGTACATTTCAGATGATGTTTTCATGGAGCAACCAGAAGGGTTCAAAGATAAATGGTACCCAGAGTATGTATGTAAGCTCAAGAGAGCTTTGTATGGTTTGAAGCAGGCCCCAAGGGCATGGAATTATAGACTTGTGAAGTTCTTGAAGGAGCTTGGTTTCCAAGTGTCTAAAGCAGATAGTAGCTTGCTTGTTAAAGCAAGTGATGATGGTTTCATTTACATGTGCATATATGTTGATGACATAATTCTTACAGGTACAGATGACAAGGGCATACAAGGTCTTAAGAAGCAAATGGAGAAAGAATTCAAGATCAATGACTTGGGAGATTTGTCATATTTCTTGGGCATGGATATTTCATATACTCAACATGGAGTATATGTAACTCAAGAACGGTATTTGAAGAACTTGCTAATCAAGTTTAAAATGGAAGATTGCAGGGTAGCACATACTCCAATGGAGGTGAATCAAAAATTGAGCAGATATGAAGGAGAAGAATTCAAGGACATGAAGCTATATCAAAGTCTAGTTGGTAGTTTAATCTATGCTACATAATCTATGCTACATTAATTATGCCTGATTTGTCATATGAAGTTGAAGTGTTGTCTCAATTCATGCATTGTCCTAGGAGAGAACATTGGGTTGAAGGACAAAGGGTGTTAAGATACATTAAGGGTACACTCAAGGAAGGTTTGTATTATGGTTTCACATCAGATACAAACATCAAGATATATAGTGATACAGGTTGGGCAAGTAATCCTAATGATAGGAGATCAACCTATGGGTACTTATGTTATGTGGGAGATAAGTTAATCTCTTGGTGTTCTAAAAAGCAACGAGTTCATTGTATCTAGTTGCTAGCCCTGTTTTTCATGTCACGACTAAACATATTGAGATTCAATATCACTTCTTGACAGAGAAGGTGATTGATAAGGAGATTGAAGTCATACATACTTCAACAAAAGATCATATTGCATATATGCTAACCAAAAGCTTGGATGGACCAAAGCTACAAAGATTTAAAGACATAGCACGTATAAAGAGGATGGAGAAAACCTCAATTGATGATTGAGGGGGAGCTTTTTGTGCATGAAAACCATCAATTGATGTTTTGGACAAAGGTTTGAAGTCAAAAGACGAAGCAAAGATCAATACATGAAGATTGAAGTTAGTGCATAATCAGAGAATGAAGGCTTGTATATACATGTACATTAAACATGCTTATACTTTTGTAATGGTCACGAGTTTGTACAAAACACCTATACATACAAGTAGAAAGTCAGGGCATGTATGAGAGATGATGAATGACAAGTTGTAAGAGTCATTCGACATTTTAGAAGTGAAGAAAATATCTCTCATCAAACAGATGTAAAGTTTTCCTGAATAGAAGAAAAGTTGTGCCTGATATTTTGCTCAGTGCCCATTTTGTGTTTGTCATCTTGTGAAATGCTTTTCTACAAGTCTAATTCTATATTTGAGTGACCTTTCTACAAATTTTTAGATTCTAATTATGATCTGGCTGAGAGAATTGAGAGTAGGAACATTTACATGTGTAAATGTGAAGAAGAGAAGACTGCAGCAGGTGCAAATTCAATGATAATGTTTTGGTCAGTTCTCCTTCCACATTGTAAAGTTTTGAGCAGTCAAGCACTCATTCTTTAAGTTGGAAGGTGAGCTACCTATGGCTAAAATCATTTGAATAAATGGGTTCTAGTTTAAGGTTTTGAGTTGTTCTTGATATAGAGTGCTCGAACATCAAGGATAACTTGTTCTTTTGGAGATCAACACTCTCCATCAACAAAGATACAAGAAGCTCTACTAGTGGCTATTGTTTGTATATTTGAGATTGCCTCATCTCATGGCTATCTAAGAAACAACCAATTGTAGCCACCTCATCAAAAGAAGCAGAATATAGAGAAGCATTTACAACTACACTTGAAGTAGTTTGGTTATATTAAATTCTGAGCTACCTTGATGTTCATGTTTATCTAGCAATCCATATATTCTCACATAGTCAAAGTGCTATAATTGTTGCAAAGAATCGCGTCATTATTGTAAGTTGAACATATGATCATAAATCTATTCTTGACCCAAAATTAAAGAATCTGTGAATCTTTATCATGGCGCACTACTAGCCTCACTATCAAAAGGACATCTTGTATCGAGATGGGAACTTCCACCTAACCCATGCAAGGGGTTTCCACACCTCCTAATCCTATGAGGTAAGCCTCAATCAAATTCATATCTTGATAGCAAAAATACATAATGGCACTAGTGCTAGCTCTTGAATCAAGCATGGATCTGATTGTGTTGATTGTGGTGCTCTTTCCTAGCTCAACAAAAATGAATGGAGCTCTATCCACTATGCAAGGAGAGGTATTACTCTTCATTTGGCACATTTCCATGTGATATCTAGGGGAATTGGAGTGGGGAAGGAGATTTACAAGATGAAGCCTCTCCACATCAGTATCTCTAAATTGGCTTAAGCTATGTCATCTTAACTTCATTCTTTTAATGCACTCTAGAGCTTCAACCTATGCCTCTTCCTGTATTGTCTTTTCTTATGCTTTACATTTCTTAGCCACATTCAGTCCTTTCAACATTTCCTTTATCAAGGGTTCTTGATAGATCTTGACTCTAGAGCCACTTATATAATTGGGCAACATGTCTACTTTTGGAGTAATTGAATGCATTGCTCTCCTAGTCGATATTCTATTAATGGTCATAGGACCATAGCCACATTTATGTAATTTACGAGCATGTTGCTTCAATGTGTATATCAATACTAGGTCACCGACTTTCATGCCTTTATCTTTAACATGTGCATCAAAATAATCATTTTGTCTCTTCTTTGTTGCATATATTTGAGTTGCTAATCTCAATTGTGTCTCTCTTGAGCATTATAAATCTATGATCCTAGAGGATAGCTTGTGGCCTATTCATTGATGCTCTTGTGAAACCTTTAGGGTGGGTATCAAGAAATCTAAAGGAAGCATGACATTTTTATCAAAAACCATTTGAAAGGGAGTGGCATATAGTACCATTTTATAGGCCACTCAGTATGCTCAAATAGCATGGTGGGATAATATGTGGCTAGAATTATGTATTCTGCATGCGATCTTTTAGCTGGGGGGTTGATAGGGCCTATAAATTCAATACCCCACTTGGAGAATGCATGTTCTCCCATCATGGGTCTCAATGGCATCTCATCCTTGCGAATAGGATATTGCACTCTTTGACATGTGTTGCACCTCTTCACATAGGTATGTGCATTCATATGAACGGTAGGTCACCAATGACTTGAAAATGGTATAGCTTAGATCACTCAATCAAGCCCAAAGTGTCCTCTTGCACGCAGATGGCAACGTACCCAAATACAAAGGATATAAAATGGAAATGGAATAGAAATAGAGTGACCCCAAGATACAAAAGGGTGATGCACTCTCATATTCTCAACACCCCCTCTGTAGCTCCATTTTGTAAAGGTTGGCATCTGTGTGTAGTATGGAGTGGAGAGTTCTCAATGTTGGGAATGATGGATGGACACTTCAAGAGAATGAGTAGGTACTGCCAAATCCTACTTTGTACCAGCCCTTTGATGCTTCAGAGTTGATAAGTGGACCTTCTTAGCTTTCCAATGACACCACAAAGTGGCCTATGTACTTTGGAAATGATGTATGAAAAGGTTGAATCAAAACAGACAACTTTGAACTTCAAGTCTTCAAGAAAACCTTCTATTTTTTACTAGACACTTGCTGTATCTTTTGCTCATTATGACCAGCACAGTAGGGATTGGAAAAATTCCTTTTAGGGGTATCTAATTATCTTAGTAAGCTAATGATTTCAAGTGAAATCACTTAAAAAGATTAACTATGCTCAGAGAAATTAATTTAGCAAGTAAACCTTTACCCCCGATATTTTAGGACTATTGCAAACTTCGACCAGTGATTACCTCGACGTACTTTTCTCTGAAATGGCTAAATAGAAATCCTTCAAATTTTGATAGCATGTAGATAACTTTGAGCTGGTTCCAACAAGCTATAGGTCTTTGAATTTGGTGGAGAAATGAGTGATATATGATCTCTACAAGTTGATAGACTTTCAGACACTATGACAGAGAACTCAGAAATGAACAATGTAGATATATGTATTAATGAACACTATTGTACAATTTATCATTGCCTAATGATGTAGGTAGGTGTGAGCTAGAGTATAGGCCTCACACACTTCAGAAAACTGATCATGAGAAGCTTGGAAAGTGACTCTTCTACCTACGACTTTTTGAGTTGATCTTTTATAGTGGTTGAGTTCAAAGTTTGAATTTGAATTTAAACTTTGGCTCTCTATAATCATACTCCTACATCCTAGGAGATATTCCATCAATCAAAGCTAACTTTTCCACGAGTTCTTTTTGGTAGGTGTTTACAAAGATTCCAAGTGAAATGTGACTTTTTACAAAAAAGATAAAGTGGTAATTAACCACTAGCATTGGTTCCTATGCATCTTCATATGTGTATGAATTACAAGCCAAATGTGTAGGCTTGTGAATTGCACCAACAGCTCCCCCTCAAGCCAAACATCTTGGATTGGTCTTCATCTTTAGTCTTCATGTATATCCTGCAATCCAATCACTGATTTGAACTTGCAAATTTTGGTTCCATCCAAAGCTTTAGTTAACAAATCTGCACACTGCATGTTGGTTGAGACATAAGTTAGTTGAATGTCCTTGCTTAATAGCTTCTCTCTCACACAATGGTAATGGACCTCTATATGCTTGGTCTTGGCATGATAAATAGGATTAGCTGCAAGGTGAAGTGAGCTTGTATTATCTCCAAATATCAATGGTGACCTAGTAAATAAACCCAATTCTGTATACAATAACTTGATCCATGTAGCTTCTTGAGTGTCATTTGCCAATCCTCTATATTCTGCCTTTGAAGAAGATAAATCTACAGTAGGTTGCTTCTTTGAAGACCATGATATTGGTTTATCACCTGCAAATGAAATGTATCCTGAAGTGCTTCTCCTATCATCCTTACATCCTGCCCAATCAACATCTGAATAGATCTTAATGTCCAAGTCTGATGTGTAAGGAAAATACAAACCATGATGTTGAGTACCCTTGAGGTAATTTAATATCCTTTTTGTAGCCTCCAAGTGAGGTACTCTAGGCTTGTGCATAAACTAACTTAGCACACTAACTCCATAAGCAATATCTATCCTTGTCAAGGTAGCATAGTTCAAGCTTCCCACTATGCTTTGGTAACCTGTAATATCATCAATTTCATCACCTTCATGAGCACTTAGTTTTAGGTTTACCTCCATTGGAGTACTTGCAACTTTGGCATCCTGCAAATGAAACTTATCGTGTATGTATTTTTTCTGAGTAATATAGATTCCAGAGTTAGTATAGACTAACTCAAGTCCAAGAAAATACTTTAGTAGACCAAGATCACTGATCTTGAACTCCTTCATCATCTGGTTCTTGATTTGTCTGATTTCATTGACATCATTACCTATAAGAATGATATCATCAACATATACACATAGGTATATTACCTCTGAATTACTTCTCTTGATGAATAGAGAAGTGTATGCCTTGCTCATGAAAAAACCTTGGTCTTGAAGGTATGTGGTCAACCTGTGATTCCATGCCCTAGGTGCCTGCTTCAATCCATAAAGAGATTGATTCAATTTGCACACATATGTTACCTTTCTTGGATCCTCATAGCCAGGAGGTTGTGACATATATACCTCCTCTGAAATCCATCCATTCAAGAAAGCATTTTTTACATCCAATTGATACATCTTCCAATTTTTTGATGCAGCCACACTCACCAACACCTTGATGGTTGGCATCTTGGCCACATGTGAGAATGTTTCTTCATAGTCAATGCCTTGGGTTTGTGCAAAACCTTTGGCTACCAATCTGCCTTTGTACCTGTTTATTGACCCATCAGAATTTCTTTTGAGTTTATAAATCCATCTGGATCCAATTACCTTCATGGACTCTTTCTTTGGTACTAGTTCCCATGTGTCACTTTCTTTGAGTGCTTCAATCTCCTCATCCATATCTTCTTTCCATTCTATTTGAGTTTTTGCTTCTTCATATGATCCTGGTTCTTCAATTGACAAGTCTTTGGCAAGATAAACAGAATGTTTAGTAACAAGAGATGTATTATACCCATATCTGATAGGTTTTTTTCTCTCCCTTTGTGATCTTCTGATTGATTGATTTGAAGATTCAGGTATGTCTTCAAGTTTCTTCATCTTGACTTTGCCCTTGGACTTCCATGCCTTAAACTCTTCAAGATTGATAATGTCTTCATCATCTGAAGTGATATCTTCATTCTGAGTAGGTTCCTCCTTAGCGAGACTTGGAAACTCCTCCTCCAAGTCATAGGGTAGTTTAAACTTCCTACATTCATTCTCATATCAAGAATCATTTTCATCAAAGACAACATCTCTACTAACCATGAATCCTTTATTTGAAGGGTTGTAGAACCTGTACCCTTTCTTATTTAGATCATATCCAATAAAGATACACTTCTCAGCCTTAGGGTCTAGCTTACCTCTTATCTGAGAAGGAATGTGTACATATGCTACACATCCAAATATCCTGCAATGATCAAGTGAGGGTCTCTTCCCATGCCATGCTTCATAAGGAGTCATCCCATCAAGGGACTTAGATGGTAACCTGTTTATGATGTAAGTGGGAGTAGAAACACTCTCTGCCCATAGGTAGTTAGGTAATTTCTTTTCATTTAACATTGACCTAGTTGTTTCAACAATCAACCTATTTCTTCTCTCAGCTACCCCATTCTGTTCAGGAGTATACCTTGTGGTGATTTCTCTCTTGATTCCTCTGTCCTGCAAGAAGGCTTCAAACTCATTGGAGAAGTACTCACCTCCTCCATCTAACCTTAGCCTCTTTAGATTCTTCCCTGTCTAATTCTCAACAAGTGCAAGATACTTTTTAAAACAGTTGAACACTTCATCTTTGTGCTTCATAAAGTACAATACAGTCCACCTGCTATAATCATCAATAAAAGATACATAGTACCTTGATCCTGAAATTGAAGGGTCTTTGCTTGGTCCCCATACATCTGTATGGACAAGTTCTAGGTAGTCCTCATGCATGTAGCCTTTCCTTGAGAAGGATAACCTGTGAGACTTCCCAAACTGACAAGCACCACATTTATATATCATGTGTTGTTAGGAAACATTGGGTATTCCAATTACACATTGGTCCCTACATATCTGTTTCAAGGTTCTTTCTCCTACATGCCCTAACCTTTTATGCCAAATCTCAAGCTCTGAAAGTGTTTGATCTTTATAATTGTAGAGTTCAATATTCTTTGTATCTTCTAGCCCAAAAGTGAAAAGTCTACCTGTCTTTTCTCCTTTAGCAATTCTCTTGAACCCCTGCTTGGAATCCTCCACAAATGCTCCAAATTGGTTGAATGTAACCTGCAAACCTTTTTCCACAATCTGTCCAACACTCATCAAGTTTTTTGTAATGGTTGGTACATATAGTTCCCTACTCAACAAGTTTTGATTTCCATCACAAGTCTTAACATTTCCAACTTTAACTACTGAGTGCTTGGTGTCATCACCTGTTTGTACTTGATGCTTACCTCTTGGTTCTTCAAGGTCAGAGAGTAGAGCTACATTGCCAGCCACATGATTTGAGCATCCTGAGTCAATGTAGAAGAGATGGTCATCATTTGTACCTGGTTTTGAAGTCATGTTCATGATCAGAAGAGAATCATCTTGCTCTTCTGTATAGTTGTTGTAATTCTTTCTGGTTTTGAATCCTCCTTGGTAGTTGTCATTGTTGTTGTAGTTGTTATTGTAGTTGTTGTTGTATCCTTCATGATGGTTGAATCTACCTCTTGACTATGGGTATCCACCTCTTTGATATCCTCTTCCTCTCTGATTCGTGCAGTTCCTGAAACACTCATCTGTAGTATGATTTGATAAACCACAAATGTTGCATGGTGAGGGGTTATAGGATCTCCCCCTACCTTGCTTACCTCTTGTGCCTCTTCCTCTTGATGATCTACCTCTCCCTGCATAGTTGGCTTGGGAGGTAGTGCCTTCATCCTCTCCTTTCTTGTTCTTGCCTTTATCTTTAGACTTACTTTTATCAGTGTATAGGACAGAAGAGCTATTACCTTTGGATGAGTCTCCATTCTTGTTGAGCTTGGCTTCATGAGTGAACAATTGCCCCATGAGAGTGGTAAGATCTGGAATTTGCATGTCCATGTATAGGTCCATGGGCAGTGGTGAAGCTTTCCCATTTGTCATTAGCTTTAATCCCATTGATCACTTGCCTTACTATCTGCTCTTCTTCAATCTCTTCTCCTATGCTTTTTAATTGATCTGCTACATCTTTAATCTTAGTCACATACTCTGAAATAGCCTGCTTAGGTTGTTTCCTTAGTGTGGTGAATTCAATCCACAATTGGTTTTTTCTGGCCCTTGTGTTGGAAGAGAAATAAGATGACAAGGTTTCGAGTTGAGTAAGTAAGACCTTGCTAATGCATCCTTGGCACACCATGTGTTGAGCTTTTCATGTTCTTCCTTTCTTGGTAGTCCTCTGGTTTTGAATGAGGGCAATTACTCATCTCTTGAGATGTATCCATAAAAACTCCTTCCTTGTAGGTATCTCTTCATCCTTAGAGACCATGCCTGATAGTTGTTCCTGTCCAATTTATCAATAAATGAAGGAAAACCATCTCCCATTTTACCTTAACTTGCTCTGATACCACTATTGGGAATGATGGATGGACACTTCAAGAGAATGAGTAGGTACTGCCAAATCCTGCTTTGTACCAGCCCTTTGATGCTTCAGAGT
Organism: Ceratopteris richardii; assembly: GCA_020310875.1. Lineage (NCBI taxonomy): Eukaryota > Viridiplantae > Streptophyta > Polypodiopsida > Polypodiales > Pteridaceae > Ceratopteris > Ceratopteris richardii. Next base: position 156,514,024 of record CM035430.1, read on the forward strand.
TGATAAGTGGACCTTCTTAGCTTTCCAATGACACCACAAAGTGGCCTATGTACTTTGGAAATGATGTATGAAAAAGTTGAATCAAAACAAACAACTTTGAACTTCAAGTCTTCAAGAAAACCTTCTATTTTTTACTAGACACCTACTGTATCTTTTGCTCAGTATGACCAACACAGTCGGAATTGGAAAAATTCCTTTTAGGGGTATCTAACTATCTTAGTAAGCTAATTATTTCAAGTGAAATCACTTAAAAAGATTAACTATGCTCAGAGTTTTAGCAAGTAAACCTTTACCCCCGATATTTTAGGACTGTTGCAGACTTCAACCAGTGATCACCTCGATAGACTTTTCTCTGAAATGGCTGAATAGAAATCCTTCAAATTTGGATAGCATGTAGAAAACGTTTAGTTGGTTCCAACAAGCTATAGATCTTTGAATTTGGTGGAGAAATGCATGAGATATGATCTCTACAAGTTGACAGACTTTCAGACACTATGACAGAGAACTCAGAACACAATGTAGATATATGTATTAATGAACATTGTTGTACAATGTCATAGGCATGAATATCATTGCCTAATGATGTAGATAGGTGTGGGCTAGAGTATAGGCCTCACACACTTCAGAAAACTCATCATGAGAAGCTTGGAAAGTCACTCTTCTACCTGCGACTTTTTGAGTTGATCTTTTATAGTGGTTGAGTTCAAAGTTTGAATTTGAATTCAAACTTTGGCTCTCTATAATCATGCTCCTACATCCTAGGAGATATTCCATCAATCAAAGCTAACTTTTCCACGAGTTCTTTTTGGTAGGTACTTACAAAGATTCCAAGTCAAATGTGACTTTTACAAAAAAGATAAAGTGGTAATTAACCACTAGCATTGGTTCCTATGCATCTTCATATGTGTATGAATTACAAGCCAAATGTGTAGGCTTGTGAATTGCACCAACACTCAAGAGGAGGGAAGATAACTGAAGTCACAAGCATCAATGTTGGGAAGAAGGAGGAAGTTGCAGAATCGGATCTCTCGAGCATGAAGGTTGCTAGAGGTATGGGCTCTAGGTGGTCTATGCATCCAGCACCACTACATCATTAGGTAACTTCAGAAGTTTGGGGACTTACAAGGTGGGGGTTCAACAACAAGGCATGCATTAGAGACATCCAATAAACAATAGGTGATGGGGTTCAGTGGGCTTCCACTTCTAATTCCCAAGATTCAGCAATGGATTCTTCCTTCCCTATAGCCCAAAATGGTGAAACTCAAGATGTTGAAGGATATCCAAGACTGGGAAGGTGACGAAAGCTGTAACATCCCATCCATCTTAGGCATAGATATCTGTATTACTTTTCTACAACTTGCTAAAACATATGTATTACTTTACTACCTTGCATACATTCGACGATGATCGGATTCTTGTAAGGTGTATGCTTTAGGTCAGAAGGGCTTCCTCCCCTTGGAAATCATGTAAGAAGTGCTTGGTAGGCTCACTCAAAAAGTAATATAAACAATCTCAATTGGTTCACTTTTTATTTACCTATCATCACATCTATTTGGATCAATCTTTTGGTCTGGGTGAGTCCACTTTTACTATCTTCTTGTAGTGAAGTCTGTTGACATGAGAGGCCATGAGGAATAGAGTCAAGGCTATCCAGAGTCATAGCAGGCACACTACCTCCCTAATCCTATCATACAAAATCGGCTCCATTGCATAGCCAAGTTGTACGATTTCTTGCAAGCCTGATGGGACCAAGGCTTGGTAGCCCATCGTCTGGTGAGGCTCGCATTGTCTATGAACCGAACCCCTTCATGGCCTACATCACTTAGTCTGGAATGGATCATTACCATTTGGGGAAGGTCCCAAGGCAAACCATGGAGTATAGACAATCCAAAGATGGCCCAAGTGATCTTGCAACACTTCTTTTAATAATCAATATCAATTTTTCAATTTTTAAGGAAGCTTTGGTGGAGGACCAAGACAGCCATATTAGGCAATTTTTGATGGTATATAAGAGTAGAGGGTTAGAAGGAAGAACCAATGCCTTCATGGCTCTATTCCCTGTAGCCTTGGATGGGTTAGCAGGCAAATGGTTCATCCAATTTGAGGACAACCATTTCACAACATGGCACAAAATGAAGATTGAGTTTTCTCCCATGTTCAAACCAAGGAACTCCACTAAACAAGTTCTAAATGAGCTTGAAAATTTGGATCTAAGAAAAAATGAGTCATTTCCAAAACTAATGACCCAAATGAAAGCATTAGTGGCAATGCTATTGGCGGCTTCAAGAGATTTCTTAATAAATAAATGGCTAGAAAATGCGCTTCTGATGAGCACCAAGCATAAGCTCCAAGACTTGCTAGCACCGAGTGCTTTGATTGACAATTTTGTTTCCATGGCCACAAGAATTGAGCAAGCCAGAGTTCACTTTAGCAACACATTATCATACCTAGAACAGTGGGTTGACATCCAAGGGAAATGGTAGTTTGCTACTGTAGAAGAAGATATAATGGCTAAGTTGCGAAGAGAAATTCAGGAGCTAAGGAAGCGAGAGAAAAGGGAAATCCTCTTATGTGGTGTATGCCACCAACAAGAGCACCCTCAAACAGAGTGTCCAAACAAAGTAGTCTATCAGTTTTGTGGGAAATGGGGACATGAATCTCGCAACTATTACTACTTGAATGGGATGGTGCAACCCCAAGCACCTACATTTTGGGGACAACTGACCAGACGAATGCCACTCATGGTACCAATGACACAATCGATGGTGGCTCCAAGATCTATTCCCGGTAATATTCTCATAGCCCCTAGTTTTTATGCTACTTCCACTAATATAGCTATGCAAAACAATATAAACAATCAGGCCTCAATGTTCAGGAATAGGCCTCGCTTGTCTATAGTATGTTTTAGATATGGAGAATACGGCCATGTGCAAGCTTATTGTCTTTTACCAAAAAACACACCACCATGCTCTAACTCTCCAGAATCTAGGGACCACTACATGAGATTTCCCAAAGCAGGTGATGGAGACCCAAAACATGGCAAACAATGCGTTCCATTTTTTAGTAGAATTGTTGTCGATGATGAATGTACCATGAGGGTCAGGTACTACTGGTGGTGAAGCTATGAGATATTTCTCCATTAAGAATTTGGACTAGGGCCCAGATGGCAAAAGTAAGGATGGAGGTGGCAGGGAATGAAGAAATCAGAAGTAATGAGAAGGTGGCGTTGCCTCCTTGGCCTTATCATACAGAATCAGATCCATTGCATAGCCGAGTTGTAAACCTATGAATGATTGAAGAATGTTGGGGATGTAAGGATCATGTGACCTTACCCCTATATTCATATATATACATCATATATAGAGCATTGCCTCAAGAGAGATCATTATGTGGGTTTTGAGGCCCCCACACATCTGTGCGCATCTCTCCTTTCTTCTCTCTCACTCCCTCTCCTCCTTGCTCCTCTTGTTCTACACACCAAGCCCTTCATTGGTAACAGAGCATGTTGAAGGCTTGTGTGCAAGAATCTTCAACGGAAGCTTAGGTCACAAGAGGTGAAAGTGCAGGTCGGCACCTTTTGATAGTAGTTCAGTATTTTGGTCATAACTCGAGCTAAAAAGATCGGACTGACGCATTTTAAAGTTCTATGTGTAGCTAACAAAAAGGAATACAATTTCATAGTGTCGCAGAACCTGGTTCGAAGTTCTAAAGTGTCGAAAATTTGAAAAACACAGATAGATGTAGAAGACGAATCTACAATCACTTGGACAGCAAGTCAATGTTTAGGCTATAAGTTGAGTTTTATAAATGGAAATGAAACGATTCAACTTGATATGTGTAGCTTGGAATAGCCTCTACAACTTTATAGGAACAAACAAAATCCAAATTCTAAGTGCAAGGTCGCGGAAATTGCAAAATATAGAGTAGTAGTGTTACAGGTGAAGATGAAATCGACAGATGATGCTTGTTTTGTGTATATCTTGAGCTATGCACCTCCGATTGAGGTGTTCTTTATCTTGTTACGTAACGAAGAATGAGTTCTTGAAGTTTGTTTAAAAGCAAAAGTTTAGATTCAGAGGTTATCACCTCTGAAACAGCAAAACACAGAGCAGCATATTTTCACCATAAGAACCCTAGTTGCTTTTGGGGGTTCAACTTGCTTTGGAACTTCTTCAAGAGAGATTTTTTGGTGTGAAAGCTCTTATTTTTAGAGCTTCAAGGCATTGTCCATGTGTGATCACTGTGGTAGCTCCTCCATATGAGAGTAGAGCATAATCTTGTCATGTATTTGGCATGTGATATGACATTGTGGTATACTCCTTTTTGAGGTTTATGTCATCGTAATTTAATCATGGCATTGTTAGTGGATGTATAGTGGCATTGTGGTCTATATCTTGTTTATGCCACTTGGTTATGGATTTACTTGCCAATTGCTCATTATTTAGGAGAGATGATTTTGGATCTTCATTGGTACTTGTATCTTTGTTTTTCTTTGTAGGTATATGATCCAAATTAGAGCCTTAGTTGCACACATCCATTTGTCACTTTGATTGGCTATTATTTTAGCATATGATCACTTATTTGATATATATTTGCCAGTGTGATTCTTGGCATATGTGGATGGTGATTCCCACATGGTTTATTTGGTTCAGAGTCCATTTTACAGAGGAGATGTTGCCAACATTTCGACAGCTTTTATGCTAGAAGAGAACTCTAGTGGATCTTGAAGCTAGTGTGATAGCTTTGGATCTTATTTATCTCCATTCACTTGGACTTGATCACAGGTTGTTCGTGATAGGTTGGACCATCTTGCAAGATTTATTCTTGAGTGGCAGGTGTTTCACCATTGTATTGGCATCTATTGCCATCAGTTTTAGGCATGTGTATTTGCCATTATCTTTGTTCGGATCAGTGACAGGTGGTGACAGGTTACTCAGTTTTCTTTTGCTATTGGTTATCTTGTTTGATTGCTCAATTTATAAGGGATACTCTGCCAAATTTTTCCAGGATTATGGCATTGACTTTCCAAGACACAAAACTCAGATGTGGCATACTTTGGTTCGTGCAGGGTTACACATGTATGTGCATAGAGATGCAGAGAGGCCTCATGACATGCCCGACCACGTATGGATGGATATGGATGCATTGGCCAACTCCACTATCTGGTTATAGCTTGTGGATTCTATATATGAGTCTATTATATATGAGGAGATGAGTAGTGCATTATGGCAAAGACTACATAATATGTATGCGAGTCCACTGACTCATGTGAGACGTAGATCACATCGACGACTTTGATGTTGGCACTGTGGTCATGAGGGCCATATTCGACAATGTTGCTTCAGGGGATGCGACAAAGATGTCAGAGGCATGCATATGATGCAAGTCAGGTAGTGGTTTTAGGAGAGTCTATGGTAGTTGATTATGTTGGTGATGGTGATATCACTTTCTCCTATGGTTCATCTCATGATTCCTCTTGTTCATTGGATAGCACACATATGGCTTGGTTGCTTGATGCATTAGCCATTTTTCATGTCACTGCACATTGTGAGTGGTCTTATCGATTCTCAATGAGAGTCATGGATGTGTGCACTTGCCTGATGGTACGACATATGACATTGAGGGTGTACGAGATGTATGCCTTATGCTACCTAGTGGAGCATCACTTATACTCAAACATGTACGTTATCTGCCTTCATTCCCTATGAGTTTGATTTTAGTTAGCAAGTTACAAGAGAGCAGATGTTATGCATTCCTTGGTAAGCATTATTTTGAATTGCAATTGGGGCATCTTATGCTTGTCACAGGTGTCAGGGTTGGGCACAGGTATCCACTGCACGTACTTCATGTGAAATATAGTCTCATCTCAGTGGGACTTCAGCCTTATGTGCGATGTGAGACTCATCATGTCTCATTTTTTCTACCTACAAATAGCTCTATTAACATTCATGATGCACATGTATGGCAAGATTCAAATGCTCAGATGGATGCACATGTAGAGCATGTTTTGGATGCTCATGATGCTTATATAGAGCATGTTTTCATTGATCATATAGATGCCCACATTGGAGCATACTTTGGATGATCATTTGGATGCTTTAGAGCATGATGTGGATGCTCATGTAGAGCATTGTGATGATACTCAGTTAGAGTTTGATCATCATTTTGATCTTGGTATTGATGTTGTGCTGCTCGTTGAGCTCTCAGGATGCATAGCTAGACACATCCTTGGTTGAGAGGATGATTGATTTAGATGTTGATGAGTCAGCAATCATGCAATCATTCTTGGATTCACTCATGGATGCACATGTAGAGCATGTTTTGGATGCTCATGATGCTTATATAGAGCATGTTTCATTGATCATATAGATGCTCACATGGATCATACTTTGGATGATCATTTGTATGCTTTAGAGCATGAAAGGCCTATTTAGGAAAAATGGGAATTACACAGGATTTTGAGGCAATTCCTTGTGTCCGAGTGTTTTAATTTTTGACTCATCATACACACTAGAACATGTTAGTATCTCTTGATTAGAGTATATTAAATTGACAATTTATTATTAAGGATAATTGTGTTGTAAATGGGGTATCAAGGTAGGGCTCAAACCTAAGAAGTTAACATAGTACGTAATATAAATGGGACTTGAATAATTCCCAAATTTCTTGAATAGGCCTTATGATGTGGATGCTCATGTAGAGCATTGTGATGATACTCAGTTACAGTTTGATCTTGGTATTGATGTTGTGTTGCTAGCTTATGTGTTAACAAAGAGCTTGGATGGACCTAAATTGCAGAGGTTTAAAGAAATGGCAAGTATAAAGAAGAGCCAGGTAATCACAATTAATGATTGAGGGGGAGCTGTTGGAGCAAGACAATCACTAATTGATGATTACAAAGAGGATTGACGAATGAAGAATGAAGAAAAGGATAAAGGATGAAGCATAAAGTGAAGTGAAGGTTTAGAGAGAAATGATTTGTAAACACTACATTAACCTTGTAAATAGCTCATATATACTTTTTAATAGTGACTAATATGGACATATACACCTATATATACTTGTATATAGATGTGCCATATGAGAGAGAGAAGAAAGATAGATGACCTAAGAGGAGATGATTAGATGATGAGTAAGAGAGTTTGAGTATGAGAATTATCCATCCTTCTATGCTTAACCAATGGAGAAATCCTTTTATATGTGTCTAAGTCCACAGTTGATGCATGTATGGTCACGATTTGAGAGTCTAATTGTAATCAGGCTGAGAGAATTCAAAATCTAAGTTGTAAGATAAGCCATCTATATCTAAAAGCATTTGATTAAACGGGTTGCAGATTGAGAGAAGCAAGTGCTTAAAGTTGTATATGTGAAAGTCGCCTACATAGAAAGCATGTTTCAGACATAGGTTTACTTATTGAAGTAAATCTAAAGTTTTGTAAGTTCTTTTGAAGAACTTTCACTTGGAGTAGTTGCCCAAGCACTAGAAGAGTGTTGTACCAAAATTTCATAGAAAACTTTAATCATTTCCTTATTCGATGAGTGAATTTTGTGAAGTAGACTTTCCTGAGTGAAGCTATGTCTCACAGAAAAGTTAAGTGTTCATATTTTGATAAAGACCTCAAAAGTTTATGCAAGTTTTGAGCTATGCTTGACATAGAGGTATTCTAAACTCAAGTATAGTTTTTCTTTTGGAGATTAATCATCTCCATCAATCTGGGTACCTGGGATTTGCAAAACCTTGAGGTTGCTCCATATAAACTTCATTTGACAAGTATCCATTCTTTATATCTAGTTGACTCAATGTCCATCCTTTTGATGTTGCAATAGCAATAGCAATGATTCTCCTTATAGTTTACATCTTTGCCACAGGACTAAACATCTCATCATAGTCCATGCCATGAGTCTGTGCATAACCTTTTACCACTAGTTTAGCTTTGTATCTAGCTTTTCTTCCATTTGCAAGCTTCTTCACCTTGTAAACCATTTTTTTTCCAATCACCTTTTTACCATTTGGTTTTGGAACAAGTTCCCAAGTCTCGTTCTCCTCCAATGCATTGAAATCTTCCTTCATTGCTTCTTACCATTGTCTTTTACCTTTTGCTTCATCATAGTTCTACAGTTCTTCGTCTTGGTTAACCATGTAAGCATAATTTTTCTGAGTTATATAAGATGTATCATAAGAATACCTTGTTGGTTGTTTCCTTGTTCTTGTTGATCTTCTCGGTTCATATTCTTCATGTGTATCTGAATATGCTTCTTTATCAAACCTCGGTGCATCTTCATGTCTTCTAGATGTACTTGCTTGCATATGATCTTCACCTCCATTTATCTATATATGTGACTTACCTCTTTCACTTCTTCTTACTTCTTCTTCAAATGCTTCAATGGTTTGACTTTGATCTACATACTAGCTATTCTGTTCATCAAATGTTACATCTCTAGAAATTATAAATTGTTTTGTTAGAGGACTCCATAGCATGTATCCCATTTGTTTTTCATCACACCCAATGAACACATACTTTTCTACCTTTGGTTCAAGCTTATGTCTAATTTGTGATGGTGCATAAGCATAGGCAGTTGACCCAAACACCTTGCAATGATCTAGTGTGGGTTTCTTACCCCACCAGGCTTCATAAGGGGTCATCCCATTTAGAGTTGTACACAGCAGTCTATTCACAAGATATGTAGCTATATTCACAACCTCAGCCCAAATATAATTTGGACAATTCTTTTCCTTTAGCATTGCTCTAGTGAACTCAAGAAAAATCTTGTTTCTTCTTTCTGCCACCCCATTCTGTTGAGGTGTGTATCTGCAAGTTATTTCTCTCTTAATACCTGCATTCCAGAGATAACCATTGACTTCTTGGGAGAAGTATTCTCCCCCTCCATCAGACCTTGGGCTCTTGAGCTTCTGTCCTGTAACTCTTTCTGCATATGCATGAAAGTGTTTGGAGGCTTGAAACACTTCTGATCTTTCCTTCAAAACATAAAGAGTTATCCATCTTGTAGTGTCGTCAATGAAAAGAACATAATACCTCGATCCATTGATTGATCCTTCTTTTGTTGGTCCCCATACATCTGTATGGATGAGGTCTAGTAATCCATCATGCTTGACTCCTTTCTTCTAAAATGGTAATTTGTGTGCCTTTCCCATTTGGGTAATCCTCGTACAAACTGATTTGTATCCATCGTTTTGATTCCTTTTTCATTAAAATGACCTAATCTTTGATGCTAGAGATCTCATTCTATGATCACTTTATCACCACGTGCAATTAGGGCTTGACTGATATTCCCTTGCACTCTGAGAGTAAAGAGCCTACCTTCCTTCTTACCGTAGACAATATGTTTGTATTCGTTGTCTGGATCTTCCACAAATACTCCTTCATTTGTGAATCTTACTTGAAAACATTTCTCCACTATTTGTCCCACAGTAATAAAGTTCTGCAGTATTGTGGGAACATACAGAACATTGGCTCATAGGTCCCCTCCATTCTTGCACTTTACTTTCCTGATTGAATGTACATTGTGTCTTGTGTTGTCACCTATTTGAGTTGTATGACTGGACATGCCTTCTTCTAGTTTTGACATTAATTCAATATTACCTGAAAAATGATTAGAACAACTAGAGTCAATATACAATACCTTGATATCTTCCTTATTTGATGTGCTTATCGAATTCATCATCAACGTTGTATGATTCTTGTTCCATGTATCATTTGCATAATTGTAGTAAGTGGTGTTGTAGGATGTGTTCTATGCCCAATTTCTTCCTCCACCTCTACTGTTGCCGCCTCTTTGAATTTGTCTTCCTCTTAGGATTTGGCTTTGATATCTTATGCCTGTGCCTCTGCCATTGCTTATCTGATTTGAGCTTTGTTGATTATGCCAACAATCATAAGCTAGATGATTGCTTAGGCCACATATCCAGCATATCTTCTTGTTATTATTCTGGTTACCTTTTCCTCTTCCATTTCCTCTACCTTTATCTCTGTCGTTACCTCTACCTCTTGCAAAGTTTTCTTGGGAAGTCAATTCTTCTTCATCCTGTGCTTTGCCTTTATCACTTTTCTTCTTATTCTTTGCATACATAGCAGAGCCATGTCCTTTATCACCATCTGACTTCAAATCTTGTTCAAATGTAAGCATCAGTCCAAGCAAATGATTTAAATCTGGCACAAAATGATTTAATGAAAGTTCAATTGAAAGTACAAAAGGTTTCCACCTTCATCTCCTCTCAAACCTGCAAGCACTTGCACAATCAGCCTGTGATCTTCAATATTTTCATCTATAGATCCAAGACTATCTACGAGGTCCTTCATCTTAGTGGAATAATCACTAACGCTTTGGTTTTGCTGCTTCTTGAAGGTTGTAAACTCTTACCATAAGCTAGCCTTCCTAGCTTTAGTAGTATTTCGGAAGTGATCTTCCAATGCATTCCATATATCTTTAGCCGTTTCCAAACCTCTGATGTGAGGTAGCAAGTGGTATGTGATAGTATTGTATATGTAAGCTCTTGCACTTGCATCTTTCTTCTGCCATAGCTTCAAGGCTTCTAACTCTTCTTTCTCGGTCGACTATCATCCTCAACAGTGGGGTTTTCTTCTTCACCTCTCACATATTTCATTAGGTCCTTACTCAAAAGTAAGGCTTCCATGCTCATCATCCAGGCAGGATAGTTATCTCTGTCCAATTTGTCAATAGAGATATGATCTACCATGATTTTTCTTGCTTCTGTTGCAACCTTTGTTTTTTAGGATAACTTCGAATTACTTCACTGATGCCTTCCACTAGAAGATTTCTTCAAATTGTTGTATCTGCATCTCCTTCTACTCTTAAGGAGCTTTTTGACTCTGATACCACTGAAGGTGGTATTTGTTTCCTTTTTTTGCTCAGATACCACTTGTGGATGTATTTGTGTTCTAGTGAACAACACCATAAGAAAACAAGCTAACGTGATATTAGAACGCTTCTATAATCACCAATAGCTTGAACTACTTAACCTCAACCTTTGGAGACAATCGAAACTTATTTCATTTCATTTCAGTACCTTTCTAGTGACTCCGGTGGGATTATGGTGGCTAAATGTATCCTTCCGGTGCTTTTCTGGTGGGATTACGGTGGTTAATTGTATCATTCTGGTGCTTTTCGGTGGGATTACGATGATTAACTGTATTCTTCTGATGCTTTTCAGTGGATTTTCAGTGACTTTTCTGGAGCTAAAACTCTCAGAAATTGCACAGCCTAATGTCCTGATAATATATCTCGTGGGTTCACTATACAAGAATTCTGAACATTAATCTTTTTTTGGTTAATCATACCTTTACTTGTCTGGTGCATTCCTCTGAGCATGCGTTCTGTTCGACCAGAATCTTTCGGTCGTCTGTAGTAGAAGATGATCGCTACACAGTGAGCTATCAATCACGAACCCTTTATTCTCATATTATGAAATATATTTCTAAGAAGATCAAGAAAATTGAGTCAAGAAAAATTCGTAACTAACTTTCACACAGTTATGAAAAATAATCAGATTTTCTCAATGAAGAGAATTTTCTATTAGAGAAGATGTGTACAAAATGGCATGGCCTCTTCTACTCATAGCCAAAAGGAAGAGGCCATGAGTAGAAGAGAGATAGATAGATTAATACTAAGTAATCTTTCCTCACCATCTCTCTCAGAAACTACCTAACTCCCTCACGACTCTTAGGTCTTACAACTCGGTTTCTGTTATTCTCTTCTCTTCTCTCTTACTCTTCTACTACTACTATCTACATGTCTCCTCATAGGTATATCCACCTCTAGCCATACTCTATCGCCGGATGGACTTATATACATTTGGTTTGTACACTCCAGAATTCAAATTCGTATCCTAAGAGATCCGAATCTAAATGAATTTTTTATCTTGCAAACCTTTATACATGTGAGACTACTCTTTCATATAGGTGTAATTTCTGAATCTCCATTTCGCACTTCCCTTCCTTCATATTGATATCTTCTCGTCTTTGTATCCTTCTTTCCTTCTTTTTTTTGTTGTCTTGTCTAATTAGTGAGTGAAGCACCAATAGATATCACTTCATTATATTGATTCAATACTAGTCTACCCACTCCAAGAATGATCCAAAACATATTTCTAATCAAAAGAACATTCGTTTGCAATCGTTAGTGATGATAGTCCACCTTAGGTCCACACACACTGATGATGGCCTCCAAAATTTTGCATTGAGTAGATACATATTTTGAGAAAATAACAGCGCAACGAAATAGACCAATAGATAGAGTTGAGAGAAAAAATGCAGACAAAGATAGATGCAATCTAAGAGATAGAGAACTCAAATTCTCAAATTGCCAAGAGTAATGCATCTACAATGATGATGATGTTGTCCACCCGTGCGCTCCCAATGTGGACCTTAGATGGTGATCTAGATAGACTCTAGATGAAGGGCTTACTAATGCGCAATGCTATGAAAAGCTCAACATGGGCCATGCTTATATAGACTTTACAAGGGGAGTGGGTATAGATAAAAATAGTCAAGAGATATAAAATAGTCGGCAAAATATATGATCCGACAATATCTCCACAATGAGAAGTCCTACCATATCAGCTCTATGGGTTGGGGGGGGGGGGGGGGGGGATAGGTCCCCCCAAACCTCGTGGAAGGGGGCAAGCCCCCCTCTGCAATCCCCCCATTAAGGTTCTATGGAAACACGGTGTAGTGCCACAAGGCCTTTATTTTTGCCTTGAATGGCAACCCAGTGGCCCGTAAGTGTATGCCCTACCTAATCTAATGGCTAAGCTCACAAAGATCGTTTATTACCATCAATCATCACACATAGACCTCACCTAACTTGGAGGTTAGGGTTCCACAAATGTCTTGGCTCTCACAATAGCTTCTCCTCATAATGGGGGTCTTACAACTTAGAGCAACATGGATCATGTGTGGTCACTTGAGGGTGGAGTATTAAGTATATCCAACACCCCCCCCCAATGTCCACCCTGCAGTGAACCTCCTTGGTCCAATGCCAAGATTTGGAAAGTGTCGATGGACTTGCTCTCTTCCAAGAGCCTTGGTGAAGATGTTTGCTCCATTTTCTTTTGTTGGACAATAGCTTATCTCCTTGACCCCATAATCAATCAACTCACTCACATAGTGATACTGAATTTCTATGTGATTGGTATGTGCATGGAAAACAAGATTCTTAGCGATAGCCATGCAACTTCAGTTATCATACTTCGACCCTATAGCCACCTATCCTTGTATTCTTATGTGCTATAGGATCCTCCTGAACCATACCACTTCACATGTTGCCCTTCGTCCTCAAGTTCAGTAGAAGATAATACTACAATTGGTTACTTTCTACTAATCCAAGAGAAAATCCCTAATCCTAAAGAAAAGCAATATCCAAAAACCCATTTTTTGGTATCAATATCTCTTGCCTTATCTAAATCACAGTATCCACCGAGAGATGATCCTTCTTCATAGAGAATACCATAATCAGTGGTTCCTTTTACATACGTGAGTATGTGCATGCTTGCCTTCTTTGGCAAAGCTTATTAGAGAACGTGCTTACTACTCAAACAACGTAAGAGATATCTAGTCTACTATTGCAGAAGTAGATGAGACTTCCAACTCATGTCTTGTATCTTCCAATATCCACTAGAGGTGAAGTATCTTCAATAGATAATTTTGTTTTGACCTCCATAGGTGTAGAAAATTTACTTGCAATCCTCCATGTTGAATGCCTTCAAAATCTAACTTCCATACTTTTGTTGAGAGATGCAAATTTTCTCTGGTCCCTCCAAACTTCAAGCCCTAAGAAATAATGCATTAAGCCCAAGTCCTCAAGTTCAGTAGAAGATAATACTACAATTGGTTACTTTCTACTAATCCAAGAGAAAATCCCTAATCCTAAAGAAAAGCAATATCCAAAAACCCATTTTTTGGTATCAATATCTCTTGCCTTATCTAAATCACAGTATCCACCGAGAGATGATCCTTCTTCATAGAGAATACCATAATCAGTGGTTCCTTTTACATACGTGAGTATGTGCATGCTTGCCTTCTTTGGCAAAGCTTATTAGAGAACGTGCTTACTACTCAAACAACGTAAGAGATATCTAGTCTACTATTGCAGAAGTAGATGAGACTTCCAACTCATGTCTTGTATCTTCCAATATCCACTAGAGGTGAAGTATCTTCAATAGATAATTTTGTTTTGACCTCCATAGGTGTAGAAAATTTACTTGCAATCCTCCATGTTGAATGCCTTCAAAATCTAACTTCCATACTTTTGTTGAGAGATGCAAATTTTCTCTGGTCCCTCCAAACTTCAAGCCCTAAGAAATAATGCATTAAGCCCAAGTCTATCAGTTCAAATTCCAAACTCAAGGAATCTTTCATTTGTTGAAGAAGAGCATCATCATTTCTTGTAATCACAAGGTCATCTACATAGAGTACAAGCACAATTGTCTTCCCTCCTCTCTTTAGAACATACAACCTAGCATTAGAAGCACATGTTTTGAAACCTAGATCCAAGAGATACTTATGTGTATGCTAGTACCATGCTCAAGGGGCTTGTTTTAGCCCATAGAATGACTTCTTCAGTTTACATACCTTGTTCTTTGAATGCGGAACCTCAAACCTTGGTGGTTAGGACACATATACCTCCTCCTTGAGGTCTCCATTCAGGAATGCTAATTTGACATCCATGTGATAGACTGGCCATCGTTTATGCACAGCCACATCTAATACCACTGGGATAGTAGTCATCCTTGCAATCGGGGCAAATGATTCACAAAAGACAATCCTTTCAACTTGTGAGTAGCCCTGTGCAATAAGGCTTGCTTTGTTCTTTTCCAGAGTACCATCAGCCTTTTACCTTAGCTTCCAAACCCACTTGCTGCCAATGACTTTACACTCAAGGGGCCGATCCACTAGCTCCCAAGTTCCATTCTTCATGATATTCTTGTATTTTGTTTGCATGGTAACCCTCCAATTCGGATCGTGGGGTGCCTCTTTCACATTGGTTGGTTCCTTTGCTTATTCTTGAATGATCTCAACCATCAGGGCTATATTTACAATATGGATGTTTGCCCATCTCCGTTCCTCTATTCTTTGTGATCGCCTCGGTCCATCTACAATCTATTCTAGTGACTATGGGATAGGGTTTGCAAAATCATAGAGCTACCTCACCCAACGTGGCAATGACTTCTGCTTGGGTGACGACAAGTTGGTGACTTTCAAACTCATCATCTGAAGATGATGCTTCCTTCTCTTGTGTAGAAGGGATAGCTCTTGGGCCAGGTTCATAGAGGATTTCCCCTTCGCATGATGATAAAGTGGAAGCTCTCTTTTCCTCCTCCAGTGCATGTGGTTGCACCTCCTTAAACACCACATCACAACTCACCATGATCTTCTTAGCCTCAGAGTCATAAAGCTTATAAGCCTTCTTATCTTCACTCTACCCTAAGAAGATACATTTGATACTTTTTGGTTGAAGCTTGTTTCTCTCACTATTTGGAACATGTACATAACATTCACTTCCACATACTTTGAAATGGGAAACAGATGGCTTCTTACCAGTGTAGGCCTCTTGTGGAGTCTTTCCATCCTAATATCTCCAGAAATGCTATACTTCGCACGTATACATCAATATCAATTTCCCTTTGATGAGGATGAAACCCCCTTATTCAAAGAGATGCTTCTGAATTTTAATGGTCGGATACTGAATGGGGTCTAGAAAGAGGTGTATGTGGAAGTTATTTGGTTTTCTATAATCCAGTATCTCCATTTTCCATAGGTTGATATTTCATAACAAAGCTTCAGATTCCAAAAAATATACAATTCCACTACAAAGAAGTTTAGAATGTACAGAAACTTATTTATTCTGTGAAACAGAGGCAAATACCTGTCATCAGTCATCTTTAAGCTAGATACATATTACAGACTGAATCCAGAATCCCTGTCCACTATCCACCACTGAGAGAAGGTGCCTCTTTCCAGTCCACCACAGTTGAGAAATAACAAAACTAGGAATGAATACAAAATAATCATATGCTCATCAACAGCATACGTATGAGTAAGGTACACAAAATCAAAGAGTCACTTCAATTCTACCAGAACATCAACAAGAAACTGATTTCAATGGTGTAATATCAAAACAGGCCAATTATCCAAATTAAAAAAATGTTCCTTTTATGTACAAGTACCTTCAGAAAGGCTTCCATCTTGAAAATAGCACTAAAAATGAAGACTAATGTTAACTTTCCAATTCCAGTCACTACTCGTCATCTGAAACACAATGACAGGGAAACAGAAGATTGATCTACCTGTTTGTCAGACCAGAGATTAAGTGATTGGCTTCTATGCTTTCTGCAGTTACCAGGATCTGACACCATGCTGTCGAAGGACAGAATAGTGTAGGAATTCTGAATTCTTCTTGCTCAAATTTCCTTAATTATCATTGCTCTAAAAGCAATTAAGCAAAAATTTGTTTCATTGCCGTTCAGTGCAAACAATCACCAGCACTTCCCAGAGTTCTTTATGATGAAGGCATAGGCAACGCTCCTTTTAAGTACAGGCACCCACATCAAAAGATTTCGCAGCATCCTAGAGCCATTCCATTCCTCCGGGATTCTCCTAAATCTTATCAAGGTTTCGAATTCCTGGACAGTATAAGCTCAGATGCATTGAATCTTAGCTGAATTTTATGAGTCATTCGTTATCTCTAGACTCTTCCTAGTAGTATAATCAGTCGGTGAATATTTCATTGTTAGGTGGCATATGCAAAAAAATACATGCATTTGAGCCTTCTGTGCTTTATAATGCTTTTAATAAAAACTGCTGCATGCTTTTACGAGCTAGTTTGCATCAGTCGTAATCACAACATTCACGGAAACGAATGCATGACATCGTTCTTGAGACCAAATCATATCTGTATTAAAGAACCAGGCATCAGGGAATAAGTATTACAAGAGATCTGATATGTCCCATAGCTAATTGCTTGCAGAGAAACATCTGACAGATTGGTTATCCATAGTGGAGGCCCCCAATTCAAAGTTTCCAGATTGTAGGCATAGGATGGATAGGCATACCCACTGCATGGATCAGCCGGTTTTAATGCCAGCATCTTGAGTGTTCTTTCGAGGGCTATGAGACTAGAAAACGTAGAAAAGCTGTTTCCTACAAAAATATCTGACTGTAGGCATATTTCATAATCGAGGGCTGATTGTATGAGGTACGGATATTTACTATAAACCTTCAGAAGCCCCAACTTTTTCTTCTCAACAGGGATCAGCCCATCTTCCCAACCTTCTAGCAGATTCTTGTCCTCCAGAAGAACATCTGCAACTGCCAGATACACTGTAGCTGGCCTGTGCAGACCTTGAATGTGACTCACTCTCTTTAAAATTTCCTCCCTACTACTGCATATGTTGACAACCTTTCCCTGCCGTGCCTTTATCCTTTCCTCTGTCTTCTTACAATGAATCATCCAGTCAATCTCTACTCTCATGTGCACAGCCACGTATCCATCGCTATGTATATTTCCAGGTGAAGTACTGCGTGCTCCACGGTGGTGTTGTAGACTGCTATTTTGGAGAAGAACAACTTTGCCTTGTGTTTCAGAGAGATTTAGGCTAACCTGTCTCAGCTTAGAAACAATGCGATCCACATCGTTAGAAATGCCCTTTTCAAGAACGAGACATTGGAATATCCTGGCATAGTCGAGAACTGGCCAATGGTCATGCCACAGAAAGGGGTTCTTTCCAGAAATCTTAAGAAGAGCATGGCGATGGATCTGAGGATCCCTACACTGCAAGAGCTGATCGAGGTCCCGTTCTATGGTCCACCTTCGTCCCGAGCCCTTCGTAACGTTAAATGCCGTATTCCTCTGTAAAATATCTGCAGGAAGCTTGGAAATGGAGACAAAACCTTGGCAAAGCTCGTTGAAACGGGATAGGGAGAAGAGGCGATCGAATGGAAGAGGCTGTATGTGCGCTGTGTCCTTATACGTCAGAGAAGCGGAGAGAAGAGGCAAAACTAGAGAGCGATTGAGAAAGCGCGCTGTGAGCAAGGCACGAGCAAGCGCTATCTTCTGGTTGTTCAAACCCCATGCAATCTGCGGCACCTCCAAGAAGCGAGCCTCGCCCTGAGAATGGTGGTTGTCTGCAATGAGACCAGGTCTAAGGACAGAACTAAAGGAAAGAAGGACAGCCCCAGTCGATGCGAGTGAGGCTATCAGCAGCCAGCGCAACAGCGACGATCTGCAGTAGGAGCTAGTACTCATCATTCGAGTTCCCGACTGCTCACTCCCGACTCCCGAGTCCCAGCTACTACCTCAAACGTGGAGCGTGTTTTTGGTGCGCTTTTGTCCGTGCTCCTGGAGTCCTGAGTCGTGACTCGTAACTCAGAATCCTTTGTTTCCAATTTCGTTGCTCTTTTAGAGCAGTTTCATCTATACAACTTACAAGGCGGAAGGGCGCCTTAAGCGGTGGGGGTGCTCCTTCCACTATGACCTCCTCTCACTCATGAGGATTTGTATCTATTACAGTTTTTTATTCTTTTTTTGAAAAAATTTAAGAAATGTTTTAAGTATTATTTTCAATCGGATTTCAAATTAAATCTTTTCGCAAATAGCATAGTTGATTGGTGTCCTTGCTTTTTAGGTTGGGGGTGGGGGTTTAACTTTTGTTGTTTGTCGTGCATACTCATCGACACTCTTGTGTTGAGATGTTCATGTATGTTTTTGGTTTGTTTATGTCTTGGTTGATTTTCAAGTTGTTCAAAATCAATCGGGCTTTCGAGTAAGTTCAAATCAATTATTTTGTTTTCCTTTAGGGTCGTCTTTTCTCTCGCTCTACCTTAGCAAGCCTTTGTGCTTTCTATTTGTACATCTCGATTTGCAATTGTACAAAGTCGAAACTATTTCATTGGTTCTTTCATACTCCGTTAGGGTTCAATGGAAAACCAAAGCAAGAATTTAATGCACGCTTAGTCATCGTGCACTTCGATCTTATTCCAAAGACTAACTCCTTGCGTCGAGACACTTAACACTTAACTGCAAATGACAGATGTTGAACAAAACTATACCGAATAAGTTTATAAAAGAATGGGGCATATGAAAATGTGGATGCTATGTATTACAGTCAAAATGTTGATTATAGATGCAAAGAGCTATGTCAACCATTCTTGCCTACAATTTCCACAAAATACCTTCCGAAGATAGAGTATAGTAGAATGATACAGGTGTTAAACCTAATGCAGATGTGACATAATAGATAAAAACCTTCTCTTGGCCTAATTAGAACTAGAGGTGCAGATTCTTGCTAAGGTTCTAAACTTTTCCCACAACTTCACAAGAATCTTGCAGCCTCAAACATCAAGCAAGGAGGAAGAGAGAGGTTATGGTATAGAAGAAGAAGAGGAAGTGGAGGTAGCAAGATCCAATGTCTGGTCATCTGAGTGGTTTCTCTTGATGTCATCTACTGCAACTTCACCACCTCATCAGTCCTCGACACCACATAGTTCCCTGGTGATGAACTGGTATTCAGCACGCAAACTAATTGAAGCCTTAACCTCTGCAACTTCCAAAGATGTAGATCACTAGCTAGCTACCTTCTTCTTCTTGTCAACATTGACACACTAAATCATGTCAGCTACCATGCTCCTTTCTTAACATCCTCTGCTTCACATGCGTGCAGCTTTCGACCATCTTAGACAACACCCAATTAATCACCATCCTAACCCTCATTATCTTCCACTTTCACACCACAAATTCCTTTCTTAGTTTAGCCTTGAAACTTCAAACTAATCTACTGCTTCTACTCTCGATCTTCTCTACTATGCCTGCTACTCATTTTTCATGTAAGCCTTGACTATACTGATAGCCAACTCGACTTTTGATTATAGCATGTGGTTCTCTTCTCTTTTGATGCCCCTCGGCAATCTCTACCCTAAGGGCATCTATGTCTTCCATGCACAATGCCGACTTCTATGTATCTATGGTTATGGGGAACTACGTGTGGAATCTATTTCATTCATCTGTTTCTCAAGTGTCCTTTCTCTCCTATATGTATGTATGTCTCTCCTATATGTATGTATATCTCTCCTATATGTATGTGTCAAAAACTCTACTGTCCTGAGGAGTCCCCTCACTTTTGGGGGGCTGCTTGCACCATTATCGAGGTCTCTCTCAAAGTACGCGCTCACAGAACTTCACATGGAGATTCTCTTCAATTTAGCGCCGCCCAGCCGTGTACCCCCCTCTTGACTTATTACTCCTTAATTGGAGTAGGTATTGTGGCATCTCACATGAGTGCCACATGACACTCATGTGTGTGCCCTTCTAATGGAGCCCAAGAGATGGTTCACACCATCTCTTCTATAGGGACTCCCTTTATAACATTTCCTTCCCCTTAACTCCATTTTTGTCCTCAAAAATGGTATTGGAAGGTCTAGAAATCAAGAGGGTGGTACTCCCACTATATCCCCATGTATAAAAATACATGGTCTTGTCTCCCTATTGGTTCCCCATATCCTTCCCCTTAAGAAGACTCTTGGGAAGGGAAACTAAAACTAGGAAACCGTCTCTGAAGGGTGCTAACCCGCTCCCATGTGGCACTATCTTCTGAATTATCTTTCCACTTTACTAGACACTCTTTATACAAGTGACTCCTCGCCCGTTTCTCTCGAGTGCGTAGTATGCTCTCAGGCTCATGTGGAATAGATTGAACAGAAATAGGCTCTACTACCTCACTATCTGGAATGAGGTTGTCAAATTCACCCAGCCTTTTCTTAAGCCGGCTAACATGAAAAACTGGATGAATTTGACTATTCTCTGGAAGTTGGAGCTGGTAAGCCATCTTTCCTATTCTCTTAAGTATTTGGAATGGTCCACAATACCTAGGAGATAATTTTGGACAAGGTCCCGTCTTCATGGTTTCAGACCTAGATGGAACTCTAAGATACACTTGCTCTCCTACCTCAAAGTTGATATCTCTCCTTTGAGGGTCAGCATAGGCTCTAGCTCTATCCTGAGCTCTCCTAATGCTGTCCTTAGCAAGCCTAAGCATATCATTCATCTCTTCCAAGACGTCCTTTGCAGCTTGAACTTTTTCATTCTGCAAACCTACTGCATAAGGAGCTCTTGGCTGAAACCCATACATAAGCATAAATGGACTATGTGTCTTCACTGTAGTACGTGTCGAAATAAACCTAGCCATTTTGGTTAACCTATCCACAATTACCCAGACCGAGTCGTGCCCTCTCTGTGTCTTAGGTAATCCAACTATAAAGTCCATGGAGATGCTCTCCCACTTCCCATTAGGAATATCCAATGGGTGGAGTAGTCCTCCAATCCTCAACCTCTCAGCTTTGTTGACCTGGCATTTATTGCACTTAAGCACATACTCTAGGACGTCCTTATGAAGTCCATGCCAATAAAAATGCCTCTTAACAAGATCATAAGTCTTGTTAACCCCTGGGTGTCCCGCACTAGGTGTGTCATGACACTCATACAAAATATGACGTCTCATCTCAGTATCTCTAGGGACACACACCTTACCTTTATATAACAGATATCCATCATGGACACTGTAATTCTTCCACTTGAATCCTTCTTGAGTACCCGTTGATACTCCATCCTCACTGGAAACCCGTGTATCACGATCCCCATTCTCTATGGCTTCCCAAATCTCGGAATATGCAGGATCAAGCCTACATTTTCCTCTAAGGGACTCAAGTAGCTCACTAGTGATCTGAGTAAAACTCAGTCCATTGAGCATAGGCATGCGACTAAGTGAATCAGCCACTACATTAAACTTTCCCTTCCTATACCTAAGCTCATAATCAAACTTCTGAAGGGTCTCTGCCCATCGGGCCTTACGACCTTTAAGGTATGTTTGATTAGAGAACCACTTAATGCTCTCTTGATCAAACACTATCGTGACTTTGGCACCATATAAATAATGACGCCACTTCTTCAAAGCATGGACTATTGCATACAACTCCTTCTCATAGACGGAGTAATTCTTCTGAGCCGGTTCTAGTTTCTTACTCTCAAGCTACTGGTCGACCATCCTGTACTAAAACCGCTCCTATAGCAAAATCCTCGCATCAGTCTCAACCACAAATGGTTTGTTGGGATCTGCTATGTGTAAAAGTGGAGCTGTAGCAATTGCTACTTTCAACTTTTCCATACTTTGCTTCTGTTCATCTCCCCAATGAAAGGCTTTCCCTCTCCCTTTAAGCCGTTCCGTCATCGAGACAGCAATCTTGGCATAATTCTTAATGAATCTTCGATAGAAACCTGATAAACCTAGGAAGATCTACAGCTCTTCCAGGTTCCTTGGATGGGGCCATTCCATAATAGCCCTTACTTTTTCAGGATCCATCTGGATTCCATCCTGGGAGACTATATGCCCAAGGTATCTAACCTCTGTCTTGAAAAATTCACACTTTGATTCCTTAGCAAAGAGTGAATTTTCCCTTAGCACTTGAAATACTTTCCTCAAGTGTTCCAAGTGTTGTTCTTCTGATACACTATAGATCAGAATGTCATCCAAAAATTCTACCACAAAGTGCCCTGGATAAGGCCGTAAAACACTATTCATGAGTTTCATGAAAGTGGCAGGAGCATTGGTGAGACCAAAAGGCATCACCAAAAACTCATAGTGCCCATATCTAGTCCTAAATGCAGTCTTAGGGACATCCTCTGCCCTAATCCTGATCTGATGATATCCTGATCTAAGATCAAGCTTGGTAAAATACCTAGCTTGATGTAACTAATCAAATAGGTCTTCCAATCTAGGCATTGGAAATCTATTTTTGATAGTTACCTTATTAAGTGCTCTATAATCTATACATAGTCTCATAGATCAGCCATCTTTCTTTTTAACTAGGAGCATTGGCGATGCCCAAGGTGAGTTACTAGGTTTGATGAAGCCCTTATCTAAATAATCCTGCAATTGCTTCTCAACCTCCTTGTTGCTCTAGCACAATGGTGAGAACCACGTTAAGAAGCTTCACCTCCTTAATGTCAATCCGAGGGAGAGGTAGGAGTGATATGAAGATCGTGAACGTGAGATGATGTGAGAGTGAAGGTGAGAAGCACCAAAGATGCACACACACATACACACACACAATGAAGAGACAAGCAAGACACAATGGAAGGTGGGAAATTAACTCTATTACTCAAGAAGGCTCTTACAAGCTCAAACTAGCTCTATGCTCACACTAACCAAAATGAACCAACCTCAAAAATGAGCTCTCTAGCTCTTTTTATAGTTTCTAGACTAGTTTTGACCGGTTTCACATCTAGTGACCGGCCTAGTTAAAAAATAGGTCCTAGATGCTATTTGGAAGGGTAAAAGATGTCTAAAAATAACAAAAATTGGTACGCGCATTCTACCTAAGCTCCTCAAGCTCGAGGACTCCTCGGCTTGCACAAAATGGAGCTATGGATTACAAAATGGGGTTTTCTATGATACATATGTTACAATTAGTGATAACAATCACTGTTGAATGTTTGGAGAATTAATAAGAAATATATTTGTTTGAAAAATTGATCCGCCTGGCTCCCTGCTCCTTCTTTACATGCTTCCGTGGCGTCTGTGCCTCTGGCTGCTTCCAACACCCCCCTCCCTCTCGCTTCTGTCGTCCCTGACAGAACCTTGTTGTGAGGTCTGCCGGATGTAATTCTGTAGGAGGTCTTGAGCGAGGGTGTGCTCTGATACACGAATACCTCGGGCTAGATCAGCCTCGAGTTTCTCCCAGTCGATAGGTTGCGGCTCGTCTGGTGGTGGGAGCTGATAATGTGTGGAGTACACCATTCGTTCACAGGCGAATAATTGCAATAAGTGTGTGGGCCTGCTTATGAATACTTCGGAATGGTACTCCCAAAAACCGGTGGTGAACATTTCTTCGAATGTTTGCTTGTAACATGCCGGTAGATATTTGATCCTGCAGTGCCAGGCGTAACACACCCGTAGCGATGGCGTTGTGCTCATATCATAGACTAAATCAAAGTTGCCATGCTCAAAGCCCGGGGTGTTAACATGGGGAGCCTTGATGCGCCGGAAGACTTTAAAGACCATCTGCATCATGTCAAAGATTTTGACAGTCATGTGCGCGGCAATATCATCCATGTGTTTTAATCGAGGGAGCCAGTGGCGGATCGTCGCCATCATGTAGCCTACTGTGGGTAACGCGACTGGTGGCTTGAGGTAGGGATAGTTCAACCAGTCTTGGCACTGCTTATTGTTCTGTAGCTTTATAGCGAAGGCAGTCCAAGAGCGGCGTCGTGGTACTGGTCCCCAGCACGGATTAAATTTTAAGTGAAGCGGCGCTTTTACCCACGTGCTCATCATCTCTGGATAATTTTGCAGTAAATCTTTGCGCCAGTCTGGTTGAAGGATTTCACCTCTCTGCGCCCTTGGTGGCAAGTCCTCTGGCTCGAATTGAGTGGCATGCGTTGGTTTCATACCTGTTTCTTTCTCTATGGTTAACTGATATTCTGCCATTAACATGAAGTATGGTTTATACTGAAGCTCATGCCCAGATATGTATCGTCGCGGGGCCATTTGAGCAAAGAATGGTGATTGTAAAATTTTCTCTTCAATTATGGCCATGGCATGTAGCTGTGCCTCTACTCTGGCCGAGTGTGTCGTTCCGAGTTCTTCTACTGTCTTCATCCACGCGGGGGTAGGTAATTCGTAGGTCATCTGGCCTTCGGCCGTGACACGTCCGCCTGGGATGGGTATCGGTTCATATGCCTCTTCGAATGTCTCCTCCACCGGGATAGTGACGGTTTCTGCCTCAGCTGGTAGCTCAGGTGGGGAGTCTGGCCTTGGTGGTGCTTCATAGATGGCAATCCTAGATTCAAGATTTGTTACCTGGGCCCGGAGTGCGTTGAGTTCCTCTAAAACTTCAGGGGCAGGGTCCACAGGCGCTGGTAATTCCGCTGCTACTGGTACCTGTTGTGTTGCTGGTTCTCTGAGTTGTAGCAGTTTGTGGTCTTCCTTTAACTTTTGATGTTCTTCGTTCATACGATCATAGTCCTCGAGCAATCTGACATGGTCGTCTAGCAGCATCCGCATCGACTCAGATGGGATTGCCTTGAATCTGCTCGGACTTAGTGGCTGTTCTGGATGATCTAAAGCCGCTTCCAAGTTCTCTCTGTTCTGCTCTTGGAGTCTCTGGTTCTCCTCTTTTGCTGCGGCTAAGTGTCTTCTTAGTAAGCCCATATTTCTAGTGAGCGTTGCATTGCGGACAGTCTGGGCTCTAAGTAGGTTATCCAAATCCGCGGTGGCCTCTTTGGTTTTCTCCTCACTTTCTAGTTCTAACTTGTGATAGGCCTCTCGTAAATCTTGGTATCGGGTATTCAGTGAGGCATTCTCAATTGATAGTGAGTTAAGCTGCGTTTGTAGTTCATTCGTTGTCGCCTGCAGCTGTTGATAGTTGGTGCCGAGTGATGCAAACTCTTCGCGGACTTGCGTCATGCATGCGAACATGTGTTGAAATGCGGTGTCTATGGTGGGCGATAGTAGTAGTGAAGTGCTAAATGAGGATGCAGTGGTAGTAGATGCAGTGGGAATGGGGAGCGGGGTTGGGACTGTGGATGCAGTGGTGATTGTGGAAAATTGTGAAGTGCCTAAATATGAGGGTGCTGTGAGTGGAGTGGGTGGTGGTGAGGTGGGTGGTGATATGTCCATGCCATTGGACGTGTTTAATGTTGTGATTGTGAAAAGTGGTGTGATTGTGGGTGGTTGCGTAGGTGTGAATACAGGATTTACAAACGTAGAGTAGTTTACAGGGGGGATGGTTGGAGCAGCTTGGTGAAACGGGAAAATAGGGGTTATGGTAGGTTGGGGAGGTGAGACTGGTGAGAAGGTTAGTGGGGTTAGGAAGGGGAATGGGGGTCTTAGAGGTGGGGGAAACGTTGGGAAGGATGAAGGGGTGAAGGGGTTAACATATGGATGCGGAGGGTTGGGTGTGGGCATGGTGGTATGAATGGGTAAGGAAGAGGTTGTGGCTATGTTGCTTTGTACAGGTGTGGATGTGGGGAAAGCAGGTGGGTGTGCGGGGGATACAGGATGGGTTGGTGAAAGATGAGGTGAGAGGGGAGTCGAAGGGGTGGATGTTATTTTGAGGATAGTAGTGGTATGTACAATGGTGGTACGGGGTGGTGAATCTACAAGGATGGTTTCTGCGGTTAATGAACGTTCGGGGGCGAGGCGTGCCTCCCTGGCTTGTGCTGAAGATTGGGCTCCTGTTGGTACACGAATATACTCCCCAGGTTTTGAGAGTAGTCGCACTCGGCGGGGATCAAACTGTGGTAGTTGCTTTCTTTGTAAAAACCTGAGTGCTTCATGTGAGCCTACGGATTTGACTAACTCTCTGAACCCTCTGATATAGGCGTCTTCGAATCCTCCGGAGATGAGTTCCTGTTCAATTAATGCCTGGCTCTCCTCTTCAGTTAACCTCTTTCGTGCCCAGACTTTCTCCATGGTACGATATAATTTCTTTATGGCCAATGTGTATGCTGCGGCTTCGAAAGTTTCATCTTCATATGTGCTGGTGTCGCCGTGCGTGTCGGTTTGTTGGCCTTGCCCCTCTGTCTGGTCGTCATGTGAACCCTGGCTGGCTTCATCGTCACCTTGATCGTCGTCTGTTTCGGTTCTTTCTTCTTCAGAGCCCGACACAGCTTGTCCCTGTGGCAAGTCTCGCGGCGTAGTCGGGTAGCTGGGACGTTCATATTCCTGGGAGAACAGTTGTGCTTCTGAATACTGAAATTCGTTTGAGAATGCATCAGGCATCTCAAAATCGAATGTCGTGTTTATGGGGTCGGCCTCCATATGTGGTATCGGGAAAGAAAACGCTTCCGCACCAATAGTGGTGGGAGCTTCTGCAGTTGTGGTGGGGGGTTCTGTGATGGTAGCTGCCTGAGGTGCAGCGGTACTAGTGGTGGTCTCTGTAATCACTGGTCTGGACAACCGTATGCGAATAGGTTGTACAGTGGGCGCAGCTTCTGTCTGTGGTCGCTCGGGAGAGGGTTGTGGTGACGGCGACTCTGGCACTTGGAGGCAAGGGATGGTGCCTCGCATGCGCTTACCTGCCCGTGTCCTACTGGGCTTCCTGGCTTTCTTCGTTGTGCTCTTGAATGCCTTCAATTCCTCTCCTGTTAATGCACGCTCGATGGGCAAGTCATAAGCCAAGCACATATACACAATTCTTGTGAGTGCACAACATCCGTTAAGCACTTTTTTACGCTCCCATCTGTGCTGTGCCAGGTACATTTGGTCTATGATCCAGCTTGCCAGATCAACTGTTTGAGGTCCCGTACATGCCAAATATAATCCGAACCATATTCTTTTGTGTGGCATGGTAAATCTGTCCTGAGCTGGAAATGCAAAATGTTGCATGCATATTCTTAGTGGCTTTGACAACTCAGGTGTGATGGCCGAAATCTCTTCCCACTTCGTGACATCCCCACGTTTCATCGGTTCTGGAATTAATCTCTCTCGGTCTGTGGGAGTGTGGGTTCCATGAATCTTGATGGCTGCTCTGATTAGGTCCTTAGAGAGATAAAATCTCTTGTAAGGTGGATCATCCACTAGAGTAGGCAATATAAAGGTTCCTGGGATGTCCTTATTTTCTGATGCCAGCAATGTAGTGATTAAATAATAGCACCTATAAAAATCCGGTTTGGGTAGAGGATCACTGAAATATTCTGTGAAGCCGGCTCTGGCCCAAACATGAGTTAAATCCTGGGTGCTTTGTAGGGCTTTGAATTCTCTGGAGAAAAACTGGTACTTTCCCCACGTGCGGTCATCAAAAGTCAGAGAGGATTCAAATATAAAGTCTGCGTCCGCGAGGGGTCCTGCCAGGCCCTGAAACCAATGAGAGTTCCTGTGTATCTTTTCGGTGTAGCCCATAGGGGGGTTATCGATAGGCATGGGCCCTGGAAATCCCTGAAATTCCGGCGGTGGAGCAGTAGGGTGGGACTCTGCTCGTAGCACGTTGAGTGGTACTGCTGCTACACTGGGGCCTGCTCCTGATGTTCCTTCGTCAGTTTGCATGGTGGCTGGTGCGCTAGTGAGAAAGATCTGCTACAAAAGATTAACACATTAGCATGGAAATTAATCATGATCCCATTAAAGTGAGACCGCAATCCCTTTCCATAATTGATGCGTAACCCGTGTAGCCAAGTGCTGTGACGTGATGGATGCAATGTTTCTTGCAGCACTAGTGCAGGTCTCTAGACACCTATAGGTTTCAGATCATGCATACATTTCTTGATGAGATGAGATTACGAGTGGTGTGTGATGATGGTGTGTGAATTTATACAAGGTTTAAAGGTTAGTGATTTAGTACAAGGTTGTATGTTAGTCGGGGGGTATTTAGACAATGGGTTAGGGGAAGACGGTTGGACACGTTTCGGTATCCATTTCCTAAGGATCTTGGAGTGGTGAGGGGTAAAGGGTGGTATCGGGTGTGGTGGTGTCGAGGGATGAAAAGGTTTGTAAGGATTATATATTACATGGCATATGGGTTGAGCTATGATATATGGTTTGGGTACCCAAATCTGCGTGGGTGTGGGTCTATGGGTAAGGTACTTCTTGGCGATCCACATTTGTCGGATGTTTGGACCTCGAGGGGATGGTGGAGATCGATTCTGTTTCTGTTCGGCCTTTTGCTTGTTGATCTCGGCTTGGTTGGAGTCCTTCGGTGCTTTTTGTCCTTTAGGCACCCATATTTGTCTGGTGCCGCGTCCTTTGGGAGGCCTAAACTGCCTTCCTGGTCGTGTCTTCTGATACTGTCGTCGATCTGGGTTCCTTTGTCGTGGTTGACTCTGTTGTGGCGGGGGTTGAGAGGTCGGATGGACACTCTGCTTTGGAAAAGAAGGGAGTTCCAACACTTGCGTGTCCTGCCCATTAGGAAGTGATGCCTTTTGTAACTTTAATCTAGGCCAGTCCGCAACAAGCTTGGAAGGATGAGCACCGTAGGGTGTCGTGCTCATTTGGCCGCTGATGCAACCCACCTGACCTCTGATTGTGCCCTTCTGCCCTTGCTGTTGGGTAACTGTCTCTTCTAGTTTGCAGGAAGTCCCAGGGAAGATCTCCTGTCGTCCTTCTGACTGACAACTGTCTATAGCCAAGCCCGAGTGGGTTGGTGTAGATATAACGTGACTGGTCGGATTAAAGATCTTCCGGTCTTCCGTCGCATGCGTTTCATAGGGTCTAGGGTCACAACCGTCAAGCGGAATGCCGTTAGGGAAGTCAAGCGGTATCACTCGCTTCAGCTCTAAGGTTCCAATCTGTAAGGAGCCTTGTCTAAGATTTAGGTCCACTGAGTGATCGTATAGCCAATCTTGGACAAGGATTAGGGGTTCTATCAGGTCGTCATCATGGCACACTAGTAGCTTTGCCGTCATGGTCACATCCTTTATGAGGATAGAAAGGTCCACCTCACCCATGCAAGGGGTTTCCATGCCTCCTAGGCCTATGAGGTATGCCTCAATTGGCCGCATTTTTATTCCAGAATCCTTATAGTGGGACCATCTAATCGCACTAGTCGCAGCACCTGAGTCAATTAAAGCCCTGAGTTCTTGGCTATGGTTACCGTGCGCTAGCCTTACTGTAATGAATGGTCTCCTGTCCACTATGCTAGGATGAGTGGTTGACTTTACTTGACACATGGCCATGGGATATCTGGGTGATGTTTCCAGATGGTTATAATGTTCTCTCCCTAGTCCTTGTCTTCTTAGCTTCATGCGCTTAATGCGTTCTATGGCTTCTGCCTGAGCTTCGGCTCGTATTCGGTTTTCTTCCTCCTTACGCTTCTTTGCCAACGTGAGTCGTCTAAGCATATCCTCAGTAAGAGGCTCTTGATATAACCTGACTCTACAGCCACTAATGTAATTAGGCATTATATCTCCTTCTAAGGTGGCTAACTGCACTGCTCCGCTAGTCGAGAGTCTGTTAATGAACATAGGTCCATAACCTCGCTTTTCTAACTTACGTGCGTGCTGTTTCAGCGTATATACTAGAACTAAATCTCCTTCTTTTAGGCCTTTATCTTTCACATGTGCATCAAAATATGCTTTCTGTCGCTTCTTCGCGGCGTATATTCCTGCTGCTGCCCTCAGCCTTGTTTCTCCTAATCGTTCCAAGTCCATTATTCTCGCTGATAATTCATGGCCGGTCCACTGATGTTCTTGTGCCACCTTAAGTGTCGGTATCAAGAAGTCCAAAGGAAGCACTGCATTCTGACCAAAAGCCATCTGAAAGGGAGTTGCATTGAGTACGGTCTTGTAGGCCACTCGATATGCCCAAACAGCGTGATGTAGCTGTTTGTCCCAATCTGAACGTTTATTGTTCACGAGTTTCGTCAGTACGGTACAAAGTATCTTGTTAGTGCTTTCAGCCTGACCATTGGCCTGAGGATGATATGGTGCAGATTTCTTGTGAATCACCATAAAATCCTGTAACAAATATTCAATGACTTGGTTTAGAAAGTGAGTGCCCCGATCGCTCACTAACTCTATAGGCAATCCATATCTTGTAAAGACATTTTCAAATAAGAATTTTGCAGTCGTGTGTGCATCATTCTTCTTTGTGGCTTTTGCCTCTACCCATTTCGTAAGATAATCTGTGGCAACAATAATATATTCCGCATGTGTACCTTTTGCAGGGGGGTTAATGGGTCCTACAAAGTCTATACCCCACTTAGAAAATGCACGTCCGCCCATCATGGGTTTCAATGGCATTTCATCCCTGCGAGTAGGAAACTGAGTTCTTTGGCACACGTCACATCTCTTTACATAGGTATGTGCATCCATGTGAAGAGTGGGCCACCATAATCCTGCAAAGAGGATGGCTTTGATTATCCTATCTGGTCCAAAATGACCTCCTGCAACACCTTGGTGTGCAGTCTCTAGTATTCTCAGATAATCGCTCTCATGAACACATTGTCTTAGATATCCATCTCGTCCTCTTTTGTATAGATTATCGCCAATAAGCGAGTAGCCTTGAGCTTCCTGCTCTAGACTGCGTTGTCGAGCTAAGGTCATTCCTTGAGGGAATGTGTTCGTCCTCAAGTAAGTCACTAAAGGTTCACTCCAGTCTGGTGTGAGAGACACGTGATATAATGTAGCATGTTCTACAGGTGGTCTTTCACGGCAAAGATGGCATTCCTTACACAACTTGTAGACATCTGCTTCCATCGTAGGCCAATATACTCCTAATCTATGCAGAGTCTGTAATGTTCGATGTTTTGAATGGTGTTGCTTTAGTGCACCTATGTGTGCTAATTGCAACCAGTTCGCATGTTCTGATTCATCTACACAACAAGCAAGAATCTTTTGATTATCCTGTTTATATATGCTTCCTGCCATTATTTGATATCTCTGGGATTTGGTAATCTCTCCTTCTTTGATCTTTATCCTAGGACTCTTGGGCCCGTATGTCAGAATAGGGACTAACGGCTTAGCCCATTCTGGTGCTATCTCAAGGTTGAATAAGTATGCATCTGGTAGATCGTCAGCTACTCCTTGAGGAGCTTCGCCTGAGGTTAATCTTGAGAGGTGGTCGGCTCTAAGATGCGTCTTTCCTTTCCTAACTACCACTTCAAAATCATACTCCATGAGTAATAGAAACCATCGTATCAATCGTCCTGTGTTACAAGGTTTGTTGACTAAATATAATAGGGCTTGATGATCCGTAAAGAACTTGAACTTGTTGGCCAACAAGTAGTGCCTGAATTTCTTTACTGCGTAGATCATCCCTAATCCTTCTCGTTCCGTCGTGGTATAATTTCTCTCTGCTGCGTTCAGTTGTCTGCTAGCGTAAGCTATGGGGAGATCTATGTTACCTTCCTCCGTGGGTTGTGCTAACACACATCCTATGGCATAATTGGATGCATCCACATGTACATGGAATGGCTTACTCCAATCTGGGGTGGTCAATATAGGTGCTGAGCACAAGCGTCGTTTAAGTTCATTGAATGACTTTTCACATTCATCTGTCCATTCAAAATTGGTCAAAAGAGAGTACAAAGGCTTAGCTATGATTGCATACATGTGTATGAATCTCCTATAATAGCCGCAATGGCCCATAAATGCCTGTACCTCTTTCACGTTAGTTGGTCTTGGTAATTCTGCGATTACCTTCACCTTTTCCTCGTCCGTGGAGATTCCATTCTTTGACACAATGTGTCCTAGAATTTTGCCTTGTCTGACCATGAAAACGCATTTTTCTGGGTTCAAACAAACCTGATATTCTCGACATTTGTCAAATATTTGTCTTAACTCTGGAATATGTGTCTGTCTTACATTTGAATGCGCACATAGGTCATCGACATAAACTTCCAAGCTCTTGCGTAAAAATTCCTTAAAAACATGACACATAAGTCGTTGGAAAGTGGCGGGTGCATTTGTCAAGCCGAATGGCATCACACGAAATGCAAATATGCCCCATTCTGTGGCAAAAGCCGTCTTGTGTTGGTCTTCTGGAGCAATGGCTACTTGGTTATAGCCTGAGAATCCATCAAGAAAGCTGTAAACTTCCTTGCCCGCAACTCTTTCCAATAGGTGTTCCGTGATAGGAAGAGGATAACTATCTCTAATCGTGGCGGCATTAACTTTTTTAAGGTTAATACACACACGCAATTTTCCATTCTTCTTGGGCACAACCACAATGGGGGATACCCATTCGGTATGCTCAATTTCGTAAATGAATCCTGCTTCTATCAATCGATCTATCTCCTCTTTAATCTTCGCAGCGTAATTATCATTATACGTGTACGGTTTCTGTTTTGTCGGTTTCGCATCTGGAGTCATAGGGATTCTATGAGAACATATATCTGGGTCTACTCCTTTCAAATCTTTGTAACTCCAAGCAAAAACATCTCTATATTCGCGCAATAGGGCAACTAACTCTTCTTCTTCTTCAGTCGTCAAATCATGCCCTATGTATGTACATTTTTCTTCTTCTCCTTCGATAGCAACTATTATTTTCTTGGTTTTCTCTCGGTTATCATATGCTTGTCCATCATTCGCTTTTCTATTGGGCATTCGTACCATGATTCTTCTATCTTCAATTTCATATTTCTTGAAATTCTCGGGTACTTCAAACAAAGATTCTTCTTTTTCTGACATTGTTTCTTTCTTCTTTCTCTTCTTGCCTTCACTCTTATCAGTCACTTGAGTGGCTAACCTTACCTCGTTCGTATTTTCCTCGTGACTCTGAGTGTGAGTCTCTATTTCGTAGAAATATTCTTCCTCTGATGCAAAGGGTGGGTCCATGAGAATTGATTCTAAATCAAAATCGCTTGCGTCCTCAAATGCATCAGTGTTTGGTTCGCACTCTTCTAAAATTGCATCGCCCATGATTGGCTCTATCGTGAAAACTGAAATGTCATAGCCATCCTCGTCACAGTGGGGTGTCCATTGTTCTTCATTGATGGCTACATCCATGGTTGCTAGGATTTCCGCCCAACCATGGGGTTCAAATTCCTCGTCTGGGAATACTACAGGTGCATAGGCCGGATCTTGAAGGGTTCGTGGATGTTGTTCCGCACCTAAGGTCCTGGCTTCTAACCGCTCTTCCTCTTGTTTAGCTACTTTACACATCCATAAATGGGTATCCTCATGCAACCAAGAAGGATCTGATTCTAATGAGTGTACGGATTCCGTCTCTACTGGTGTCTTATGGATGGTATTCCATTGTATTGGGGGTACATCTCTATGTGAATAGTCTTTAAGATTGACTTTGGTAGTCACTCCTAAATGTTGCAAGTACAAAGAATTAGTTCCCCAATCTTGTACAATTTGCAACTGACGCATGAATGGTCGTCCCAATATCATCTCATACGCATGATTTTTAGCAAAGTCACAAATGGCGAGAGTATGCTCAAATTCTACACCACAAGTGGTGAGGGATATGCCTTCTAGTAAGCCTAATGGTTTTTCTATGTGTCCATCAGCCATTTGCAGCTTCATCCTGGTGGGTCTGAGTGCTGGCTTACCCCAACGTTTCCATAAAGCGGTGGTAGCGATGGCTACTCCAGCTCCTGAATCTAAGATGGCTTTCGTGGTGTAGCCTTGATGGGTTATTGGAAGATATGTGTTACCTTCCTCTCCTTCGCTTACGTCTCCAATCTTTTCCACGGGTATCTCTGGTACCTTCTTATGTGATCCTATCTGAGAGGGTGTGGTAGCTAGCTCAGGGAATTGATTTGCTACATGCTTCCACAATTCTGGTTTTACCTTTAACAGTTCCTCCAGAGTGAGATTACATTGTACTTTGGTATTCTTGATCACTTCCGTATTTCTAGGGATCACTGATTCTTCATTCCTCACTATTATCGTGGGTGCTCTCATACTAATAGACTTAGCTTCCCAAGGCCCTGTGAACTGAGGTAATTCTTGTAGAGAATTAGACTCAAATCCTGTGGGTTCACTCAGTTGTTCCACCTCTACATCATCATATATAGAGGGGATGTCTTGGGGAAATTGTTCCTGCAATTCGTCTATTTCTTGAATAGGAGGATGAGTTCCTTGTTCTTTTCTCCATTTCTCTTCTTGGATTTCTCTTAAAAATTCATGTGAGTACTTATGTATGGAAGATAGGTTATCTTGACTCTCTGTATTGGGTACTTGAGACAGGGATGGTGCATTCCTTTCCTGTGTCTCTGGGACAATAGGGTTCCTATGCTGATCCTTTCTCTCTTTGCTTTCAATCAAGTGTTCTAGCCTCTCCATTAGTCCTTGAAAGTGTAGTTCCGGTTTTGCCATGTTATTCCAATTAAGATATCTAGAGGCTTCGAACAATGCTTGTGCTAACTCTACCATCTTCATGCAAAGTTTAGTTCTCTCAATTTCTAGATCAGCTCGAGGGTAGTTTTTACTCATTTCCGTGACTTGAGGTCCCTCTGTTATTCTAGCCTGATATGCACGAAACATCATATCTAGATCTTCCGGTATGGGTTCCGCTAAAACCGATCCTGATTTCTGAGCTGGGTTTTCTTGATTTAATTCTTGTGAAGCCAATTCTTGTATTTTGGCTCTAGATTCTCTTAGACTTCCTTCCAACTCACTTATCTTTTTACTCCACTTTCTCTTTAACCTTTCTCTAGAATCTTTCCAAGATTTTGTCTTTTTACTACTCGATTCTGCAACTTCACTAGTTCCGGCTACTTTCTCTTGACTATGCTGTTGGTTTTGTAAGAGCGCCTGGGCTCTGGTTATAGCTTGGATAGGCACGTACGTAGTATTGGATCCATCTGCATTGTTTACAATACCTATCACGTTGATCGGTGTCACATTCGAAGTGTTAACTGGGTTCTTAGGACAATCTTTGATTACGTGCTCTTTGCCACAATCGGCACAAAAGCCTTGGATGCTATAGTACTGTGATTGCCTTACTATTGGGGGGTGTGGACAATCCTTAATGAAGTGATCTCCTTGGCACCTAAAGCATGGTCCTCTAGGGCCCTGTGGTCTCTGTTGTCTCAATTGGGGCCGTGGGTTTGGGTTTGCGTACATCACATTAGTATAATCTGGCTCCCAACTAGGTTCCATTGGTGGACTATCATAATGATATGTCTCCACATGTTCTGGTGACTCCGTGTAATAAGCGGGTGGACTAGTTACATGAGTAGAGTCAAAACTGTTTGAGTTCGGGTCACTTTCGGTGATCAAAGGTGAAGAAGGCACTAAGGCCCTACTTAGGTTCTCTTCTGCAGCAGCGTATTTGACTGAGATGACATTCGCTGGTGGGGGTGGCTGCTGAGCTAAGACGGGTTGAGGTCTCTGTTGAGCCTGGTATGGGTAGTTCTGGGGAGGCCTATAGTAATAAGGCTGAGCATTGTATTGGCCTTGATACCTACCGGGCTGCTGGTATGTTTGTGGGTAGTTCTGTCTCACGGTTTGTTTGTTGTACGGGCAGTCCTGAGCCGTATGATTTGTGTATCTTCTCTCAATTGTACAATATTGGCCACTAGGGTTGGCTTGAGGTTGAGGTGCATTGGGACACACGTTTGCCAAATGATTTCCACCACAAGTGTAACAACGTACGTTCATTGGTAGCTTGGGCACCTGTTTACTAGAAACTCCTAGTTTTTGGGCCACTTTTTCTGCTAGGTCCTCCATCGAATTAGACAATTTTGTGGATGCTAGAGAAGAACAATCTGAGTCCTTATAGACCTTTGAGAGTTCTAATTCATCTCCTAGGTTGTCCTCAATGTCTATACATATTCTTACACACTCCTCTAGTGTTCTGGGTTCTTTTAGGTACACATAAGAGCGTAGTTTAGCGCTCAACAAGCCATCTAGGAACAGTGATACTTGTTTAGCTTGTGAGGGTAGCTCTTGCATCGGACATCGTTCAACATATTGTCTGAACCTACGTCCTGCCAGTCTAACTGTTTCCTGAGGGGTCTGTTTAAAACTATGAATCAACGAAGAAGTGTCATGTCTAACCCCACTTTTAGAGAATTCAGTGATGAATGACTCTAAAAAGTGATGGATGTCTCTAAATTGCCTTTGTTGCAAAGGTTGGAACCAAGTTAAAGC
Organism: Ceratopteris richardii; assembly: GCA_020310875.1. Taxonomy (NCBI): domain Eukaryota; kingdom Viridiplantae; phylum Streptophyta; class Polypodiopsida; order Polypodiales; family Pteridaceae; genus Ceratopteris; species Ceratopteris richardii. The sequence continues at coordinate 156,550,591 of CM035430.1, forward strand.
GGTATTCTTTAACGTTAGTCCAAATGCGTTGTACTGCGTGAACATGTCCTCGACTTGTTCTGCTCTCAGTACTTGCTTGAATTCTGCGACATGGTCATAGGGATCTCCTGTCCCATCAAAATAATTTTTCATTGATTTCACTACTTGCGTGGGCCTCAATACTCTTGCGTGTTCACGTGGTCTGGGTAGAGGAAAATCATCTCTACCACCTGGTATTCCATGTTCTCTTTGTCTATCCGTCCTATTAGTGTTTGTGGTTGTTCTATCTCTCCCTATGGGGTGATTGAAGCTTACTTCCGGTCTCTCGTGATTTCCTTCTCTTTGATTTCCATGGGCTGAGGATGTTCCTGCCCCTTGTTGATTTGTATTCATGTTCGTTCTAGATGGAGGGAATATCAATTCACCTCTCCATGTGTATGTGTTTTTAGCGCGCTCAGGCACCACAAAGACTCTTTCTGAAGTCTCATCTAGGTATACAACCTTTCCAGGTGTATCTGGGTCCTTGAATTCATAAATTGTAATGATGCCTACCTCACCAGGGTGTTCCTTTCTGTACCTCCAAAAGGCTTCGTCTGTTTCTTTATTTACGAACAACTCGGTGCTCCTGTTGTCTTGAGGGATCCCCTCTGGGATGAGTACTCTTGTTAATACGGATTTCCCTCTCGGTGTTCTAGGTTCTTCTAACGGTTCTTTTCCTGGAAACTTCGTTTCCGTCTCTAATTGAATTGTGCCAAACTCGTTAGTATCGTTTGGCTGCGTACTTAGAACGTACATGGTTCCTTCCTTGTCTATGTAAGCGTCTCTCTCAAATTTCACCACTGGTCTTTCCAATCCAATGGGTTGATCAGGGTTGTGCAGTTGCACCACTTGCCTTTGCAAACCATCCTCATAGATGCGAGCACCTAATCGGTTGGTTCGGAGAAACTCTAATTGCGTTCTATAGGGTCCTTCAGGTTTTTCTAAGTATGCTACATTAGACCCTCCTGCTGGTCTGTCTGTGCTAAATGCCATTTCTGATTCACTTGATTCTGAGCTCAACTCGTAGGGATAACTACTGTTCAATTGCTGAGCCCAAGATCGTGCGGTGGTTCTTACACTAGCCTCCGATGATCTAAGGCTTCTTCTGTCCGACTTACCTATATGTTTGCCTGATCTAAGGTTCATTAATTTCCTTCCTTGCACGCTCAATTACACACTTAGATCGTCAATGGTTCTTTGTGATTAATTCTTGGTTCTTTTTAATTTTTCTTTGGATTCTTGTCTTAATATATGCGTCAGGAATTCGACTTTCGTGATGATTTTAAGTTTTTCGTTCCGTCAGACTTAGGTTCTTTTCTTTAGGTTTTCGTCACACACACCTTTACTTTGAGTCTTAAACTTGATAGAATTAGGTATCTTGAACTTGAGGCGTTCCTATCGACTTAAATCCACAATGCTAACGTTTTAGCCTAAGCTAAGAATTGACTGAGGGGGTTGAGTAATCTTCCAACCTCGAGTCGGCTTTTCTGGTTGCTCTGATGCCCTGTTGCCCAAGAAGCCGTGCTTCCCAAGCTCTGCTGTCTTCACTGCCTTGCTTACTTGCCTTTGATTGCCCTTGCTAGACCTGGAAAATTCCAATATTAGACCAATTCACAAGATGATCAAACACTTGAGCATATACACCTTTTAAGCTCAAATTTTCAATGTGTGCCCCCTGACTTCCTAGTCCCAGACTAGGTGAACCTCCAAATAGCTTATCCAAAAATAGACGTATCCTTTATGAAAAAAACAGTTGAGGTCACGTAGTACTCGTCACGAGCTTTCTAACGAGCTATTAAGCTCAAAAAACGGACTTCGGATGAAAAAGTTATGAGCGTTCAGGTCCTGGGGGGTAAAAACTGACAATCCAATTTTCCCTCAAATATGAGCTAAGGGGTCTCCTATGAGTCTAATGGTCCAAAAATTTTCCAAAAATACCCTCAAAATTGGTCAAAAATTGAAGTCCAAAATTTGCGATGGGGGTGGGCAATCGCGATGGTCTGGGACCGTCGCGATGGTCCAAGCGAACCGTCGCGATGGCGTGGGATTTGGACAATCGCGATGGTCCGAAAAGGCGAACCGTCGCGATGGCCCGAGGTGAACGATCGCGATGGCGTGGGAATGGACCGTCGCGATGGTCCGAAAAATGAACCGTCGCGATGGCGTGGGATTTGGACAATCGCGATGGTCCGAAAAGGCGAACCGTCGCGATGGCCCGAAGTGAACGATCGCGATGGCGTGGGAATGGACCGTCGCGATGGTCCAAAAATTGAACCGTCGCGATGGCGTGATCGGGCGGACAATCGCGATGGCGCGGTCAACGGTCAACGGTGGACAATCGCGATGGTCCGAAGTGAACCGTCGCGATGGTCCGCGATGCGATGGCTTGAGCCAATCGCGATGGTCCGATTTTGGGCTGTCGCGATGGTCCAAAAGTTGAACCGTCGCGATGGTCTATCGTGACACGTGGCACTGTCGTGGCGATGGCATAAGCCAATCGCGATGGTCCGGGGTCAAATGAACCGTCGCGATGGTCCAAGTGGACCGTCGCGATGGCTCAAGTGAACCGTCGCGATGGTCCGAAAAAGCGAACCGTCGCGATGGTCCGGCCGAGCCGTCGCGATGGCGTGAGCCTATCGCGATGGTGCGACACAATCGCGATGGTCCGAGCCAATCGCGATGGTCCACCAAACAATGAATTTTCAAAATGCAACTTTGGTTCCGTGTATGCGCAAGGGTCGCCTATCTAGTGGTGTGGTCGCCTACCTCAAAAACCGAAAAGTGCAGACCATCGCGATGGTCCGCCACACTCGGAAATCTCTGACAGAAAGCACATTTTTTACCTTTTGGAAGCTTTCCTGATGCTCGGAAGCTCTGTACCTGCAAGAAAACTTAAGAAAACACAAGTGCATACAAGCGCAAAAACTCTCTCTCGCTCTCTCACACGCACAAATGAGGGGAAATGAGGTGAATGGGGGGATATGGTGAATTTTCTGATTTTTTTTGGAAATGGAGATGATGATGCGATGATGAAGATGGAGTGTGGGGAAGGTGAAAAACGCTAAAAACTAAGTAAAAACAACAACTAAAAACTGAAATTTTTACCTTCCAACGCCACTTCTTGCTATACTCTTACCATCACACATTCGTCCTAGACTCGATCCCCGGCAACGGCGCCAAAATTTGGTGTTGCTCTAGCACAATGGTGAGAACCACGTTAAGAAGCTTCACCTCCTTAATGTCAATCCGAGGGAGAGGTAGGAGTGATATGAAGATCGTGAACGTGAGATGATGTGAGAGTGAAGGTGAGAAGCACCAAAGATGCACACACACATACACACACACAATGAAGAGACAAGCAAGACACAATGGAAGGTGGGAAATTAACTCTATTACTCAAGAAGGCTCTTACAAGCTCAAACTAGCTCTATGCTCACACTAACCAAAATGAACCAACCTCAAAAATGAGCTCTCTAGCTCTTTTTATAGTTTCTAGACTAGTTTTGACCGGTTTCACATCTAGTGACCGGCCTAGTTAAAAAATAGGTCCTAGATGCTATTTGGAAGGGTAAAAGATGTCTAAAAATAACGAAAATTGGTACGCGCATTCTACCTAAGCTCCTCAAGCTCGAGGACTCCTCGGCTTGCACAAAATGGAGCTATGGATTACAAAATGGGGTTTTCTATGATACATATGTTACAATTAGTGATAACAATCACTGTTGAATGTTTGGAGAATTAATAAGAAATATATTTGTTTGAAAAATTGATCCGCCTGGCTCCCTGCTCCTTCTTTACATGCTTCCGGGGGCGTCTGTGCCTCTGGCTGCTTCCAACACTCCTCATGTTGAGAAACACTAAGCCTATAAGGTGGTCTGCAAATAGGGTTAGTGTTAGTAACAACCTCTATGGCATGGTCAATGTCTCCTCTCTCAGGTGGTAGCCCTCTAGGTAAGTCAGTGGGAAAAACATCTCGATACTCAAACATTAGATCCTTAAAACCTTTAACCACACACTCATGCAAAAAAGAATAGTAGAAAGTCATGTTCATATTTACATTCCTAGCATGAAAATATACATCAGATGAGTTGTCTGTACAATGCTCCATATCATGACTATACAATAAAAACATGTCATGTACATACTGAGAATAACAGAGACTATACAACTCTAGTGATGAAATGAGAGGTGCACTAGGTACATCTCTCTCTCCCTGAATACAAACTTTACTTCCATTCTTTTCAAATTTGAGTGTGTTGTTTTGATAGCTACATTTAAGTGTATCTCCCAACCCCCATAGCCACTCTCTTCCTAAGACTAGATCTGTCCTCTCCATGTTCATAGTTTGGAAGTCCATATAATATGTATAGTCTTGCATCTTGACTTCCAAATTGGATACCATAGTATCCCATATTCTTTTATCTTGCCCTTGCATCATAGATACAATGTATTTATGTGCATTAGGTTGCTGGGGAATCTTTAATTTCTTGACCAAAGCATAGTTTATAAAATTATGAGTAGCCGAGTCATCTATCATGACCCACACCCTGGTCCCGTATACACTACCATGCAATTTGACTAGGTCATGTGGTCCAAACTGTTGTGACCATAATGACTGAGTCAAGCAAGAGGTGTGCTCAACATCCTCGTGCATCACCTCCACTCCCTTGCAGCTAAAGTTGCCATGAATAGGAAGGCTTTGCACTAGGTGGACCGCCTTTTTGCCCTTTTCGGGGGCCGTACTAGACTCTGGTCCCTTTTTCTTTTCTTCCCCCTTCTTGAATGGACAGTTCCACTATGAATGGCTAGGAGATAGGCACCTAAAACACAGGTTCTCTCTTTTGGCCTTTTCAAACTGGTCTGTGGATAATCTAGGCCCTTGTGATCTTTGTTTTTTAATAAAAACTTTTTTTTCCCAAAAGGCAACTTCTTCTTGAATTTAGTCGTACTAAGAGGCTTGAGGGGCTGATCCGTCTCCATAGGAGTATACCGAGGATGGTTATGGTCCTCATAAATATGTGCATATTTGATCGCCTCCTCAAACGTCTTAGGTGCATTCCTTCTGACTTCCCTCTTTATGGCTTTGTCTAAGCCTCTAACAAACCCTCTGGTCTTCTGAAAATCATCTAGGCCCTTAAGTTTCAAAATGATCTCTCTATAGTGGGATAGATAGACTGAAAGAGGCCTACCTCTCTGAGTAATTCTATCCCACTCATCCCAATTCCTCTCCTCCTCTTTCTCAGGAAGAAACTCTTTTAGAAAAAGAGTCTCAAACTGAGTCCAATCAGTAGGGATGGAGTTCACCTCCTTAAGACTCATCCACCACTTATAAGCACGTGGGCCGAGGGAGAGACTCGCCTCAAGTACACGATACTCAGGTGGGGTGCCCTTCAATTGATGCAAATCATGTCACTTTTGTAAAAAAGTGTAGATTGCATCCTTATTCCTATCTCGGTCATCCCCCGTGAAGGTAGGTGGCTTTAAGTCTTTCAGGAGGGGAGCTTCCCTAGAGCTCTCTCCTTTATGCTTACTAGGAAGAGAAGTATCTTTCCTAGTGAGCTCCAAAGGAATAGGAGGGGTCTCTCTTTCCTTCCTAGCTAGGAAAGAGGTGACACTAGTCTCAATTGAGATCATTTGAGACTTAAGCTGCTGTATTAGAGATGTGATGCTACCAAGATCTTTCTCTAATTTAAGGGTTTGCTCTTTCAAGCCTATGAATTGGTCACGAGTGACAAATTCATCTATAAGTTCTTCATATGTGTATTCTTCCTATGAAGGCTCTTTCTCTTCTAAATTCTCTTCTATTTCTTGCCCTACTTCTACTTCTTCCATTCTACAATCAGGATCCTCTAGTTGCTCTTTAGGTGGAGAAGTGGTTTCAACTACTTGTTTGCCTTTAGATTCCATGTTTTCTACCCTTCCCCCGTTTGCTAACTAGAGTATATGAAAATGAATGGAAGTAAAGCTCAAATATGCAAGAAGAAGAGAAATATATCACAAGAGCACTTCCCTGTTACAAAGTAGAGCTACGGAAGCGAAATCCAAGTGTTCTTTGATGCTTGAAGTCGCTGATTTTGAATCCTCACCAGGCCCAAAAGAAAATTGGAAATGTCCAATTGGTCCGGGGAGGTTCTAATCACCATAAACCATCCAAAACAACATCAAAAGCACGTGGGAATAGCCCCAACCGGGCAAACTGAGTGAAATTGAGCAATTTCAAAGATATAACAATCCTCGCCAGTCCATAATTTGCTGCCAGCACCTGTACTTCAAGAATTTGAGACTATCCTAAGTGAAAAAAATGAATTTGGAGTCCGTATGACGAAAAACTAGGCCCGGGAGTGGCTGCCTAGTTCCTACTGAAGTGCTGCAGAGAGATTTTGATGGGGCAAATCTCGTCCAAATCCAGCACTGATGGTTTTTCAGCAAAGCTTATAAGTGTAGCTTCGAAACGTGACCAAGATTTTTAAAATCCGATATCGTATGAGGAAGCTATGGTGCGGAGAAGTCGGGTATATCACCGATGGAAAATGAAGAACCTCATCTTCATGGATGGATGAGTTTGAGAAGCTCAAAACTGAGATTTTGAAGCTTTCTTGATCAAATGTAACACCCACATCCCATATCCACAGCCCGTATTACATACGTACATCAAGATTTTCCCCAATATCTTGATCATAACATAGTTTTTCTCTTTCCAATGTTGTTAAAAAAAACCCGAATTGCTCTAATTACCTCCTTTTCCACTTCCCTTTAGTCTTCTCAACGAATTCTCAGGAATGGACATCGATGGAGGCGCTTTATCCCACATGTGCTACTAAGCATGAAAGCTATGAGTATATAAAGAGGGCTAAAAGGCCTCTTTCTTCATCCTAGAGGAGGGGAGGAGGGACTGAGCCTCTCGACGGCTACGCTCAGGTGCTCTAATGTTGACTTGTTGACCACTGGTTATGTCCACTGTCGATGTCGTCTGGTCCCGTACTTGCGGGCTCCGATACCACTGTTGAAAACTCTACTATCCTGAGGAGTCCCCTCACTTTTGGGGGGCTTCTTGCACCATTATCGAGGTCTCTCTCAGAGTACGCGCTCACAGAACTTCACACGGAGATTCTCTTCAATTTAGCGCCGCCTTACTCCTTAATTGGAGTAGGTACTGTGGCATCTCACATGAGTGCCACATGGCACTCATGTGTGTGCCCTTCTAATGGAGCCCAAGAGATGGTTCACACCATCTCTTCTATAGAAGGCCTATTCAAGAAATTTGGGAATTATTCAAGACCCATTGATATTACTTACAATGTTAATTTCTTTAGTTTGATCCCAACCTTGATACCCCATTTATAATAAGATTATCCTTAATATTAAAATGTCAATTTTATATATTCCAATCAAGAGATAACAACATGTTGAAGTGTGTGAATGAGTCAAAAAAAACATTGGGACACAAAGAATTGTCTCAAAATCTTGTGTAATTCCCGTTTTTCCTGAATAGGTGTTATAGGGACTCCCTTCATAACAGTATGTATATCTCTCCCTCTTCACTACGCGCATGATCCTTATAAAGTGTCGACCTTCTTTGCTGCCTTAGTACTCCAAGATCCTCCAATCATTGCACCACCATTCTTTACTATGATTTTTGGGATATACCATTGAAGATTGTCCCTTTCGCATGGGTGGAAGATACGAGACTATCAATTTCACCCCTTGAAAAGGCATTGTTGGATGAGAAGTGTGTTTAGTGGCATGAAGGACGAAAGTAGTTAATGCGACTGTTCAAGGCAAAGGATCGAGCACTGGCTCTCGTCATAGAAGAAGAGGAAGCACATAAATCACTCACAGATTACTTCATGATGTCAACGATGATTTTTTATCACTAAAACAATGTAATATATGTATATACATCAGATTATCGCATGTGCGACTCCATTTTTTGCAAGGTGAGGAGTCTAAGTAGAAAGCTCACACCAATTTTCGTAATTTTTGGAAGCTGTTAGATAGTTCAAATTAGAGGTAGGACCTATTTTTTAACTATGTTGGTCACTAGATGTGAAACCGGTCAAAACTAGGCAAAACTATAAGTAGAGCTAGAGAGCTCATTTTGTGGTTGTTGTTGTTACTGTAGAACTTATGAGATAGTACTTAGAAGAGCTATTGTAATTAGTGGATGATGAATATGAGCATGAGTTCTTTCCTTGCCTTCCATTGATCTCCATTGCTACTTTCCTTGCGTGTGTGTATGCTTGAGTGTGTATGAAAATTGCATTTCGCATCATCAACTTCATATGCATCACTTGCTCTTGATCTTCATATCGGCCTAACCTCTCCGTGGATTGACAATTACAAGGTGGAGCTCCTCACGTTGGTACTTTCCACTGTACTAGAGTGACACCAAATTTGACGTCATTGCCAGGGAAGAGCTCTAGGTTGAGCGTGTGATGGTAAGTGTGTTTGAGAAAATCGTTGGAAGATAAAATTTCTTTGTTGTTTTGTTGTTTGTAGTTAGTTTTTACACACTTTTACTCCACTTTTCCTCTAGTATCATTCCCTATCATTATCTCGAACTCCAAAAATTCACCAATAATCTGTCATATTCCCTCTTTCTCTTCTCTTTCCCTCATTTATGTGTGTGCGAGAGTGAGAGAGAGAGAGAGAGAGAGAGAGATTTTGTAGGTGTGTTTTCGTGTTTTTTGGTGCACTAATCTTGCAGGGCAGCCTTTGGACACCACGGATTTGCAAGAAACATAGGCAAAGACTCCATTTTTCTCTCAGAAACTATCGTTGAAGCTGACCATCGTGACTCTTAGACCAAGCTATGAATTTGGGGAAACTTTTTGCATGAAGGAGGAGCCTAGGTAAGCGCTTGCATAGATCCATGATCAGTTTTTTGAAATTGCATAATTTTCAGACCATTGTGATGATCATAGATCATCGTGACTGTGTCTGACCATCACGACTTCACTAACCATCGTGGCGATTGGCTCACGCCATCGCGATCGCATCTCATGATCATGATGGTGACTCACCATCACGATGGTGGTTGACAACCGCGATCTTGGTTGACTGTCCTGGCTTGATCATCACGATTGTGTTGGACCATCGTAGCCTTGACCATCCTCATCTAACCATCGTGACTTGATCATCGCGATTATCAGTGATCATCGTAACTTGACCGTTGTGACTAGATCGTCGCGATCATGACTGACCGTCATGACTTCACAATCACGACTGTGTCTCATCATCCTAAGGCTTGATCATCAGGACTGTCAAACGAAACGCCAAAATTAGGGTTTTTCAAATATTTTCAAATTTTTGGGGGTATTGTTTGGCCATTAATTCTGAACCCTTGTGTGTGTGGCATAGGGCAAAGGGAGAAGCAGACAAGTACCTCGAAATCTTGGGCAAAACTAGAACGGCCACTTCAAAAGTCTAGGAGAACATTGTAAGTGGAATTTCCATTTTGTAGTTGGTGACCTCTTTGAGTAAATATACATTGTGGTAAACGGAGTGTTTTTAGGACTCCTAAAATAGCAAGGATTCACCTTAGCTCATTGAGTGATAAGTGGCCGATGAGAGAAAGAGCAAGCGGGTGTAGGGATCAAGCCCAAAGGAATTGTGTGATTTGATTACGCATGGCTCAAATGAATTAAAATCAACCATATTAAAATGATTCCTTGCAATAAATTTGAAAAAGACAAGAACCTATAAAGAAAACACACAAAGAACTAAGTGATTGATCTAATCAAAGGGGTGAGTGCAGTAAGGTGAGATTGGGATTAATGAACCTGAGATCTAGAAAATACTTAGGGAAAAGTGATAAGCGGAGTTTTCGATCTTCTGAGGCTAGCATGAGAACTATAGAGCACGGTCGTGGGCTCAATCGCTAGGTAGTTATCTATACGAGGTTAGTTCAAACACGAGTGACTCGGATATGTCTTTCAACACAGGGAGACCAAGGGTGTCGTTTAATGTAGCCCATCTAGAGAAGATAGAGGGAGCCTACAAGACTCAGTTGGAGTATATCCGTACGAATAGATTGGGTGCCCGGGTATATGAAGATGGCCTTCGGAGGTTGGTAATTCAACTACATAACCCCAACCAACCTATGGGATTAGAACATCTAGTTGTGAAGTTTGAAAACTAGACTTACATAGACAAAGAAGGGACCATGTATATCGTAGCAATTAAGGCCGACTCAACGAATGAACTAGGTGAGATGGTAGAAACTACGGACATAGATGTGGAAGTACATGGTAAACAGGTTGAGGAACCTAGAACACCGAGAGGAAAATATGTGCTAACGAGGGTGTTAACTCCTAAGTGGATGCCCCAGGACAATAGGAGCATAGAACTGTTTTGGAATAAGGAGACCGATGAAGCCTTTTGGAGATATAGGTCAGAGCATCCTACTACTACAGGAGCAAACATGATCTATGAACTAAAGGGCCCAGAGGTTCCAGGGAAAGTAGTATACTTAGATGACACCTCAAAACGAGTGTATAAGGTCATAAAAACATGGTTATCATGCGTATACGTGGGGAGGAGAATTAGTTTTTCCACTACTAAGATCGCAAGTATCTAAGGATAGTTTGGGTATCGGAACATCTCAAGGACATAGAAAGAAGAACAAGGAAGGTTCAGAGAGTAGTTTCATCCATCGTGCAAGAAGGGAGAGGGCCCCTACCAAATGTGGGAGGGTTGAAAGAGAACCACTTAGGGATCATAGGGCTCACAAGGGTGGGGACGGTTTTCCCCTACCTAGGCCAAGAGACCACCTTAGAACTTTGAGGCCTACTCAACTAGTGAAGGCTATGAAGAATTGTTTTGACGGATATGGAGATCCCTACGAGCATGTATCAAAATTCAAACAAGTGTTACAGGCTGAACAAGTCGAAGACATGTTCACACAATTTAATGCCTTTGCACTCACTCTAAAGGGTGATGTGTGTTGGGAAAGATGGATGGATGCTCCAAGAGATTGAGTAGGTACTGCCAAACCTGCTTTCTACCAGCCCCCTAATGCTTCAGACTTGATAAGTAGACCTCCTTAGCTTTCCAATGACACCATAAAATGGCCTATGTACTTTGGAAGTGATGTGTGTAATGATTGAATCAAAACAGATAACTTTGAGACTCACAATCTCAAGAAAACCTTCTATTTATGTCTTGACACCTACTGGATCTTTTGCTCAGTATGACCAGCATAGTAGGAATTGGAAAAATTCCTTTTAGGGGTATTTAATTAGCTTATCAAGCTAACTATTCCAAGTGGAATGATGTAAAAAGATAAACTATGCTAAGCGAAATCAATTTAGCAAGTAAAGCTATACCCCCGATTTTTTAGGACTGTAGCAGACATTGACCAGTGATCACCTTGACGCGAGTTTCTCTGAATTGGCTGAATGAATCTCCTAAAATTTTGATAGCATGTAAATAACTTCAAGCTGAATCCAATAAGCTTTAGACCATTGAATTTTGTGAAGATTTGACCGAGATATGCACTTCACAACTTGACAGACTTTCAAGGAGTATAACAAAGAACTCAGAAATGAAAAATGTGAATGTATGTATTAATGAACACATCCATTGGCATGAAAAACCATTGCCTAATGGTGTAGATAGGTGTGGGCTAGAGTGTAGGCCTCACACACACTCAGAATCAGTAATGAGAAGCTCAGGAGTGATGAGTTCTAACCGCGACTTTTACATAACCTCTTTTATAGAGAGTGAGTAAAAATTTGAATTCAAATTCAAACTTTTGGCTCACTATGATTAAGCTCCTATATCCTAGGAGATATTCCTTCAATCAAAGAGTTAATTTTTTCCACGAATCCTTTTGGTAGGTGTTTACAAAGATTCCAAGTCAATTTGACTTTTACAAAGAGATAAAGTGGTAATTAACCACTAGCACTAGTTCCTATGCTTCTCCATATGTGTATGGACTTCAATGTATCTATCAAGCCAAATGTGTAGGCTTGTGACCTACACCAACAGCTCCCCCTCAAGCCAAACATTTTGGCTTGGTCTTCATCTTCAGTCTTCATGTATATCCTACAATCCAGTCATTGCTTTGAACCTGCAAAGTTTGGTTCCATCCAAAGCTTTAGTCAACAAATCTGCACATTTCATGTTGGTTGATACATAGGTTAGTTGAATGTCTTTGCTTAGCAACTTCTCTCTCACATAATGGTAATGGACCTTATTGGTGCCCTAGTATACAAATCCAATTCTGTATACAAAAGCTTAATCCAAATGGCTTCTTGTGTGGCATTAGCCAGCCCTCTATACTCTGCTTCTATGGAAGACAAAGCAACAGTAGGTTGCTTCTTTGAAGACCATGATATTGGCTTATCACCTGCAAAAGAAATATATCCAGAAGTGCTCCTCCTATCATCCTTGCATCCTGCTCAATCTGCATCTGAATAGATCTTGATATCAATGTCTGAAGTGTAGGGAAAATACAAACCATGATGTTGTGTGCCCTTGAGATACTTCAAGATTCTCTTGGCACCCTCTAAGTGAGGTATTCTTGGCTTGTGCATAAACTGACTTAGCACACTAACTCCATATGCAATATCTATCCTTGTTAAGGTAGCATAGTTCAAGCTACCCACCATACTTTGATAACCTGTAATGTCATTAACTTCATCACCTTCATGTGCACTTAGTTTTAGGTTTACCTCCATTGGAGTACTTGCTACTTTGGCATCCTGCAAATGAAACTTCTTCAACATGTCCTGTATGTATTTTTTCTGAGTAATGTATATTCCAGAGTTAGTATAGACTAACTCAAGCCCAAGAAAATATTTTAGTAGACCAAGATCATTGATCTTGAACTCCTTCATCATCTGGCTCTTGATTTGTCTGATTCCATTGACATCATTACCTGTAAGTATGATATCATCAACATAAACACAAAGGTATATTACCTCTGAATTACTTCTCTTGATAAATAGAGAAGTATCTACCTTGCTCATGACAAAACCTTGGTCTTGAAGGTATGTAGTTAACCTATAATTCCATGCCCTAGGTGCCTGCTTCAATCCATATAAAGCTTTTTTCAATTTGCAAACATATGTTACCTTCTTAGGGTCCTGACTCCTCATAGCCAGGAGGTTGTGACATATATACCTCCTCTGAAATCCATCCATTCAAGAAAGCATTCTTGACATCCAATTGGTACATGTTCCAATTTTTTGATGCAGCCACACTTACCAATACTCTGATAGTTGGCATCTTGGCCACAGGAGAGAATGTCTCTTCATAGTCAATGCCTTGGGTTTGTGCAAAACCCTTGGCTACCAATCTGGCTTTGTACCTATTGATTGACCCATCATAATTTCTTTTAAGTTTATAGATCCATCTGGATCCTATTACCTTCATGGATTCCTTCTTGGGTACTAACTCCCATGTATCACTCTCCTTGAGTGCTTCAATCTCCTCATCCATAGCTTCTTTCCATTCTATCTTGGTTATGGCTTCTTCTATTGGATCATATCCAATAAAGATGCACTTCTCAGCTTTTGGTTCTAGCTTGCCTCTTATCTGAGAAGGTATGTGTACATATGCTATACATCCAAATATCTTCCAATGGTCAAGTGAGGGTCTCTTGCCATGCCATGCTTCATAGGGTGTCATCCCATCAAGGGACTTAGATGGTAACCGGTTTATGAGGTAAGTGGCAGTAGAAACACTCTCTGCCCATAGATAGTTAGGTAACCTTTTTCATTCAACATAGACCTAGCTGTCTCAACAATCAACCTATTTCTTCTCTCAACTATCCCATTCTGTTCAGGAGAATACCTTGTGGTGATTTCTCTTTTGATGCCTCTGTCCTGCAAGAAGTTTTCAAACTCATTGGAGAAGTACTCACCTCCTCCATCTGACCTTAGCCCCTTCAATTTTTTTCCTCTTTGATTTTCAACAAGTGCAAGATATTTTTTAAAGCAATTAAACACCTCATCCTTGTGCTTCACGAAGTACAATACAGTCCACCTGCTATAATCATCAATAAAAGATACATAGTACCTTGATCTTGAGACTGAGGGGTCTTTGCTTGGTCCCCATACATCTGTGTGGACAAGCTCTAGGTAGTCTTCATGCATGTAACCTTTCCTTGAGAAGGGTAACCTGTGAGACTTCCCAAATTGACAAGCCCCACACTTATAAATCATATGTTGCTTGGATACATTAGGTATTCCAAGCACACATTGGTCCCTGCATATTTGCTTCAAGGTTCTTTCTCCTATATGCCCTAATCTTTTGTGCCAAATTTCAAGCTCTGAAAGTGTTTGATCTTTATAACTATATAGTGCAATATTCTTTGTGTCTTCTAACTCAAAAGTGAAAAGTCTACCTGATTTTTCTCCTTTAGCAATCCTCTTGAAACCATGCCTTGGATCCTCCACAAATGCTCCATATTGGTTGAATCTAATCTGCAAACCTTTCTCCACAATCTATCCAACACTCATCAGATTTTTGGTAATGGTTGGTACATAGAGTACCATACTCAACAAGTTCTGATTTCCATCACAAGTCTTAACATTTCCAACTTTAACTACTGAGTGCTTGGTGTCATCACCTGTTTGTACTTGGTGCTTACCTTTTGGTTCCTCAAGATCAGAGAGTAGTGCAACATTGCTAGCCACGTGATTTGAGCATCCTGAGTCAATGTAGAATAGGTGGTCATCATTTGTACCTGGTTTTGAAGTCATGTTCATGATTAGAAGAGAATCATCTTGCTCTTCTGTATAGTTGTTGTAGTCCTTTCTGGATTTGAAACCTCCTTGGTAGTTGCCATTGTAGTTGTTGTTGTAACCTTGGTGATGGTTGAATCTACCTCTTGACTGTGAGTATCCACCTCTTTGGTATCCTCTTCCTCTCTGATTTTTGTAATTCCAGAAACACTCATCTGTAGTATGATTTGATATACCACAAATGTTGCATGGTGAGGAGTTATAGGATCTCCCCCTACCTTGCTTACCTCCTCTGCCCCTTCCTCTTGATGACCTACCTCTCCCTGCATAGTTGGCTTGGGAGGTAGAGCCTTCATCTTTCACCTTCTTGGTCTTGCTTTTATCTTTAGACTTTTTATCTGTATATAGGGCAGAAGAGTTACCTTTGGATGTATCTCCATTCTTGTTGAGCTTTGCTTCATGAGTGAACAATTGTCCCATGAGAGTTGTAAGATCTGGAATTTGCATGTCCATGTAAAGGTCCATGGCAATGGTGAAGCTTTCCCATTTGTCATCAACTTTGATCCCATTGATCACTTGCCTTACAATGTGCTCTTCTTCAATCTCTTCTCCTATGCTTGCTAACTAATCTGCTACATCTTTAATCTTGGTCACAAATTCTGAAACAGCTTGCTTAGGTTGCTTCCTTAATGTTGTGAATTCAATCCACAACTGATTTTTTTCTAGCTCTTGTGTTGGAGGAAAAATAAGATGACAAGGTTTCCCAAGTCTCTTGGGATGTCTTACAGTTCCTAATATGTGGCAAAAGAAAATCAGAGATGGAGTTGAGTAAATCAGACCTTGCCAATGCATCCTTAGCACACTATGTGTTGAGCTTTTCATGTTCCTCCTTTGTTGGTAATCCTCTTGTTTTGAATGAGAGCGATTCCTCATCTCCTGAGATGTATCCAAAGAGACTCCTTCCTTGTAGGTAGGTCTTCATCCTTAGAGACCATGCCTGATAGTTGTTCCTGTCTAATTTAACAATAAACGAAGGAAAATCATCTCCCATTTTACCTTAGTTTGCTCTGATACCACTGTTGGGAAAGATGGATGGATGCTCCAAGAGATTGAGTAGGTACTGCCAAACGTGCTTTGTACCAGCCCCCTAATGCTTCAGACTTGATAAGTAGACCTCCTTAGCTTTCCAATGACACCATAAAATGGCCTATGTACTTTGGAAGTGATGTGTGTAATGATTGAATCAAAACAAATAACTTTGAAACTCACAATCTCAAGAAAACCTTCTATTTATGTCTTGACATATACTGGATCTTTTGCTCAATATGACCAACACAGTAGGAATTGGAAAAATTCCTTTTAGGGGTATTTAATTAGCTTAGAAAGCTAACTATTCCAAGTAGAATGATGTAAAAAGATAAACTATGCTAAGAGAAAGCAATTTAGCAAGTAAAGCTATACCCCCGATTTTTTAGGACTATAGCAGACATTTGACCAATGATCACCTCGATGCGAGTTTCTCTGAATTGGCTGAATAGAATCTTTTCAAATTTTTACAGCATGTAGATAACTTCAAGCTGAATCCAACAAGCTTTAGATCATTGAATTTGGTGAAGTTTTGACCGAGATATGCACTTCACAAGTTGACAGACTTTCAAGGAGTATAACAAAGAACTCAGAAATGAACAATGTGAATGTATGTATTAATGAACACTTGTATACAGATCCATTGGCATGAAAAACCATTGCCTAATGGTGTAGATAGATGTGGGCTATATTGTAGGCCTCACACACACTCAGAATCAGTAATGAGAAGCTCAGGAGTGATGAGTTCTAACCGCGACTTTTTCATAACCTCTTTTATAGAGAGTGAGTAAAAATTTGAATTCAAATTCAAACTTTTGGCTCCCTATGATTAAGCTCCTATATCCTAGGAGATATTCCTTCAATCAAAGAGCTAACTTTTTCCACGAATCCTTTTGGTAGATTTTTACAAAGATTCCAAGTCAATTTGACTTTTACAAAGAGATAAAGTGGTAATTAACCACTAGCGCTAGTTCTTATGCTTCTCCATATGTGTATGGACTTCAATGTATCTATCAAGCCAAATGTGTAGGCTTGTGAATTACACCAACAATGCGTTGGATTGGTTCTGATCATTGCACCAACACCAATTTAGAGACATCCACCACATGATGGAGTCCTTCATTACGGACTTTTCCAAAAGTGGAAACAGACACAACATGTCTTCATTGATACACACATTCAAGCAAACCCCTCAAGAGATAGTGAGGATGGCCGGTGGAAGATTCAGATGGTACATAGAGAGATGCCCCCCATTGGAAGTACCCACTCAAGCTAAACTGATAGCTTTGTTCATAGGCGGACTATTGAGAGCTAAGCTGAGATCGTACGTATTCATGAAGGAACCAAGAAATCTGGATCAATGTTTACGTATCTGTGTAGAGATAGAAGATAATTTAGGAGATGAGCTAGAACTTCCCAAGGTTCACAAAGATTCCGATAGCACTACAAAGACATCATCTAGATGTTCCAATTCGATAGAGGACTTAGCAGAACAAGTGGCCAAACAATTGGGAGTCTAGCAAACCAGGCATCAAAGTAGTTCCCCCTTGAAGGTGTTACACTTGTGGAGGTGACCATATGATGAACATGTGCCCACATGCAATGCATCCCATGGGAAACTCCAATAGAATGTATTGTACCATAGAGCACAGATACACTGACCACACGGCTCAGGATTGTCCATATAATAAACAGGTGGTTAGGCAGAGTTACCCTCAGCAATATCAACCAGGTAGATACCAAGGGCAGTACTAGCCATAGCAATATTATCGTGCCATTGTCAAATGCCATATCAAGCATAGCCTAGACCTCAACTTGTCCTAGGACAACAACCTCCACCCTGTGCCAATGTAGTTTCTATGAAGTATGCCACGCTAGAGGAGAATTCAAATATGGCATTAGTACCCATGACCCCTTTGATCACAGACAATGACCCTAATGCAAAAATCTTTGACTCCACCCATGTGGATAGCCCACCAGACTACTACACGGAGTCACCAAAAAACTTAGACCCTTACTATGAGAATCATGTGTATGAGAAAAACTAGGAACCGGATTCCGCTCAGGTCATGTATACAAACCCCAAACCGAGACCACAGTCTAAACAGCTAAGACCACATGTACCCAAAGGACCATGCTTTGAATAACAAGGAGTCCATTTCATATGAGATTTTCCACACGTCACACTGCAGTGCAGTCACAATACTTCAATATTCAAGGCTTCTGTCCTAAATGTGGAAAAGATCACTTTATAAGAGATTGCCCTAAGAACCCTACTAATCCCTCTATGAAAGTGTTGCCCATTAACGTGATAGGAATTGTGCAACACACCAAAGGTTCCATACCCCAGTACACAGCCATTCAGGCGGTAACTAGAGCCCAAGTACAAAGACAAATGCAACCAGAAACCCCCGAAAAAATAGTTGAAGACAACAAAGTAGGAGAATCAACAGGGAAAAAAAACGAGAACCTGGAAAGAGTCACGAGAGTGACATAAGAAAAAATGGGGCAAAAAGATCAATGATTTAGAGGAAAGCCTAAGGGAAACCAAGGCCAAAATCTTAGAAATGGCATCACAAGAGGCTGAACCACGAGTGGTTACCTCGTAACCATGATTAGTACTAGCAGACCCCACCCTAGAAAACCTTGACATGATGTTCAAAGCTTATCAAGCTAGTAGGCTATATGGATTCACATGCCATCTTGAAAGAGATTCAAGAAGAAAGATGGAGGCAGGAATAAGAATCATGACCACCTATCCTCGAGATTGATGACTCAGGATAACAGTTCCCTATAGATATCCCATCTATTTATGGAGATCAAGTGGATGATTGGCCCAGTGCGCACACTAGTTTTGAATCTAACTCTTTGCAAGAATTACCTAACTTCCCGGGACCATGGGAAGACCTCTCAATTCAAGTGAAAGCCCCCATTATTCGAGTGAGGGGGGAGAAATCAGTTCTTCTTAGGAACACAGAGGCCATTAAGAACACTAAGGTTCAATGCCATTTGACTTTGGACAAGCTGTTGAAGTTCAAACCAGAACTATGGAAACATGTAGTGAATCAGTTCCTGAAAATAGGTACAACCTCCTCTAGACCATGTGCACGAGAAAAGGTACCTGAAATACCCCCAAATAAAGTGGGAGATGTGAGTGAAGGAGAGGAAGGTAATGCTTATTTGCCCATTACGTACAAAGGTTACACTACCAAAGCCATCCTAGACACAGGTGCAGGAGTAGCTATTGCAATTCTCTATGGAAATGTTGGGGAAAACCTGCCCTTAGACCTACTAGGATGAAGTTGCAGATGGCAGACGGACATATAGAAAGACCCTTAGGACTATTGGAAGGAATTACCCTATCCACTTACAGAGTAGAATTTGATCATACCTTTGCAATATGTGATTTTGGAAAGAATCAAGCATACGAGATGCTTTTAGGTAGGCCTTTCATGCAACAATTACAGGTTGTACAAGATTGGGGAACCAACTCTTTGTACGTAGAACACGTAGGAGTGACCACGAAAGTGAACCTCACAGACTATTCACATAGGGACGTACCACCTTTGCAATGGAATACTGTACATAGGAATGAAGATGAGAAGGAATCGGTACATTCCTTAACATCAGATCCATCATGGTTGCATGAGGATACACACCTTTGGATGTGTAAAATCGTAGCCAGGGAAGAGGAGCATGCAACAGCAAGAGTGTCAAGAGTAGGACACACCTCTAGACCCATTGAGTACCCAACATATGTTCCGGTAGTGTTTATGTTCCGGTAGTGTTCTCAAACGAGGAATTTGAACCCTATGGCTGGGCAGAGATTCTAGCAACTATGGACATAGCAATTAATGAAGAACAATGGACCCCCCATTGTGATCAAGACAGATATGGCATATCCATCTTCATTGTAAACCTAGTAGGGGAAGAAACAGAGATCTCAAAATGGAGTAAGCAAGTGAATGACGAGGAATGGGAAGTAGATTCAGACAGACCCAAAGGTTCATCAAAAGAATTTCTAGGTTGGGCAGAAGCCATGTCCCCAAACCACACCACCCATAGGAAGGAAAAGGATAATTCAAATCCTAGTCAACAAAATCAAAAGATGAGGAAGGAAAAGAACGTGAAAACTGAAGAAGAGGAACCATTGATGGAAGTGCCATAAAAACTTTAGGAAACATGTAGTGGAAGACTGAAAAATCATGATCAGAATGCCAAAAAGAGACAAAAGCTCGGGAGAAGCTTATGACAATAAGGAAACCACAAAGAAAGTTGTAGTAGCAATCAAGGGAAGAATGATGCACATACATAGGACATGATTTGAATTGCAAACATGCTTAAGTGACTAACTCTTGCCAAGAAGCGAAAGGAGGAGGAGGAACGAATCAGAGCTGAAGCCCAAGCAGAAGCATTGGAATGCATTAAGCGATTGCAACTACGAAGGAGAGGAATAGGTAGAGAATCTCAATCGTCGGATGCTCCACGATATCTAGTAGCTATGTGTCAAGTTGGAGGAAGGCATATCCTGAGTATTATTGATAGGGGACCATTTGTTAACATCACTCTAGGACAGGACCCCATGCGCATGCAATGTAAGGCTTTAATCGACTCTGGTGTAGTGATGAATACAATTAGACTCTCTCTTTGTAGAGAGTACGAAGTGAAGCCTCTTGAGGCATATCTCATAGGATTAGATGGACAAGAAAACCCTTGCATAGGTGAGGTCGAATTACCAATCTCCATTGAGAACATGACCTTGACAGTAAAACTGTTGGTTTGCCATGACGACGACCTAATAGAACCTATGATCCTAGGCCAGGAATGGTTATACCACTACTCGGTGAATTTAAATCTTCACAAAAGTGTGCTTCAATCGGAACTTGCAGGACAGTATCATGAGCTCCCACGCAGGTCGGTGCAAAGAGGTGTTGGACGTGACAAAAGCCCCTCCCACTGCGTGTGGCCTCCATCCAAATTTGTGGGGGTCAACAAACCCTAATGAACAAAAGCTGAAAATACCACCCATCTAGGAGAGGAGACTGAGCAGGCAGACAAGAACTAAACAAGTATGGCAGCGTAAGGCTCAGCCTTCAGATGGGTGTGAACAGTCACCACATTCGGGCACATTAGTAGTGGATCTCCCTTCTTTTCCAAAACAGTGTGTGGATATGACATCTCACCCTCAACGAGTAGCATGGCCACATCATCCACGTACTCAACGGTGCAGCACATCAGAGTGGCCCTTTAGACAGTCCACTCAGGCATTCCCACAATCGAGGTGGATATGCAAAGCGACAGTGTCCAGTGAGTCAAACACTATAGATCTTTGGCATCCCTCTCAATTTTGACTGAGGCAACATATTTGATAGATTTGGGTGCCCAAGATCTTGGTGACCACTCAATCCAAGTCTCGCGAGCTCTGGGTACCGTAGCTTGTGCTTCAATTTTAGTCAGGCCGAAGAAAACCTTTTTAGAAAGTACTAAGACACCCTACACACCTTCTTTTGTGGATTCCACTTCATCTCTTCTACCCTCTTGTGTGGTACAGAAATGGATTCCCAAGCCTTCATTAATCATGAAAACTCTCAATCAAACCCACCGTGACCGCCAACTTCGTGAAGCTAAACACTCATTGAACACTCATACCTAGCTCGACAAACTCATATCACCACCATCCTTGTAACCTACACTAACTTTGTAGGCAATACTCATTCAACATCAATTGTAAAGCCACACACCTCACGCACTACCACTCACAGTCAAAGTATGCACTACACACAATTCACCTCTTACATCGTTAAAACCACACACATTGCACGGGAAGCATGTTGGTGGTGGAAAGGAATGGAGGTCTCATCTTCTTGGGATCTTAATTATTTTCCATGAATTATGTGTTTTCCTCTTCACTCCATCTTAGGTTCGCTACACAAGCTTTCATCATGCAAGCAGAAGGTTCCACCACCGCAGCGCTTGGATGGCCTATAATCAACTTCTCAACTCTTCCATTTGAGATCCTAATAACATCAATACTGCCAGAGTCCCAGGGTTTCACGAGACCTATGCCCATTGAAGACCCTCCCCAAGGACAAACGGAAAGAGTAAGCAGCAAGGTGCATTGGTTCCAAGGGCTCGTCGGACCACTGGGAGAAGCAGAGTTCATCTATGAAGCCAACCTAACTTACGGTGCAAATGTGTGGAGGCACTATCAATTCTTCTCACAAGAGTTCGAGAACCTTTAGAATAGTGAAGACCTCAGACACCTACCACCATAACGACTACTGCCAACACTACCATGGAAGCTCCCGTGGCAACTTCTATGTTTGTCTCTGACTCTTTTACCTTCCCGATTACTAGTTTGGGCACTGAGGATATCCACACTACCTTTGATTTTGAGATCCCGGATGTGTTGTCTAGAAACTTTCAATTTTTGGACACACACATTGTTTCTCAAGAATTTTAACGCCCTGCTTACCCCACAACACCCTTAGAGGGAGAGAACACTGATTTTCAAGACAAAGACGACGATCGTACGGTGACAGATGAAGGAGATGCTAACACTAAAGCAAGCGAGGAAGCATCACATCAGTCGGAAGTACAAGCCGAAGCTCAAGGGGAAGGTAGAACCTATGAAGAAGAGACAACAAAAGTAGTAGCATACACCATAGCCATTCGACAGCTCCATAAAACTATGAATAAGGTTTGGGCAAGGACCAAAGTGACTGAAGAACAAAGCCAAGCCATCTTGCAGCAGGATTTGGTCAATGGTGGCTTTGAAGAAACTTTCATTTCAGCCATGCACGAATTGGTTCAGTCAGTAGGTGTGCCGGAGGCCTTAAGATATTTGCTACGGAAGCCCCTACCCAGGTTTGACCCTCGACTGGTTCAAATTCTTAAACGACCAGGCACATAAATTCGTGTACCGACCAATCCTATCACATCAGCACCCCCTGTGGGTTCCTCTACTATTGACCTAACCACGAGTGAAGCCACTTCCCATGTATATACCCTTAGTGAAACCCTCCCTTCTCACCCGGCACCAACCCCACCCTCCCTTGATAGTGTAGATAGTCCCGATGTTTGTATTCCATCCCCCGTTTTTGTGTGGCCCCCAATATCCGGTCCAATCATGACTATTGCTTCCATCTCCTCTGTCTTCGTTCCACCTATCCTTATGCCACCTATCATTTCCCCGCCCCCTCATTTCCCCTCGTATACCACTAACCCATTATACTCCTTTACCGTCTCTACACCACCAACCTCATTCTATTCCTCTTTCACCTCCTTTTTGCACCCATGATCCCCACCTTTCCATTTGTATGACCCTCTTAGGAACTTGGCCTACAAGCCCCCTTCTTATGGCCACCAAGCACACCACCTCACTCACCTCTCACCACACAATTGCACCAACCACCTCGCACAATCGCACCCACATCACTCTTTCACATTGCTATCATCGAAGGTACCACCAATGACATGGACATCTCACCCGCTGCTTCACGAGATGCACAATTGCATGCATCACCCGCATCACGCAGCACACTTCACACGTCACCTATTCGCACATCTCTTCCGTCACTTACCACGGCATCCACCATCCTACCCCAACTCCCACTCCCATTGCATCACAAACCACCTCGCATGTGTCATTTCCCACCTTTGCAACGTCATCATCATCCACCATTGATGCTTCCATCAAGCATATGATACAATGTCTTCAACAGATTAATGTAGAGTATTCATCGCTAGGGCAACAACATTCGGCCCTCCAACAGACTACACAAGATTTGCAAAAATGCTTAGATGCACTCACTTTACAAAACCAGGACTTCAATATGAAGTATAAGAACTTGGAAATAGAGCATCGGAAGCAACAACAAACTCTTGAAGCTCAAGACAAGAACGTGTCAAAGAAGTCGAATCGCAGTTAGATGTTTATTTGATGCATAATGCTCAATTGTCGCGAAATATGGCACTCCTTTGATGGCATCTCAACGCAAACAAGGAGGAAAATCAATGCCTCCAACAACAGAACCACGAGAACTTTGAAGCCACCTTGGATAATCTAGAGACGCCCCTTAGCCCCTCTTGTTTTCAAGCTGTTCCTTCGGAGTCAATGCAGATTCTCCTGGAAGACCACGCACGAGTACTCAAGGATTATGATCGCCTACAAGAAGAATGGCACACACTCAAAGAGATAAATAAGAACTTGTTGCTCAAAGATTCATTAAGGCCTACTATTGTACAGGAAGTCGCACCACCTGCTCTCTTAGACGAACTAAATGTGCTACATATGAAAGTATAGGAATTACAGACCCAAGTATCCAACATGACAGAACCCCCTCGACCAGATTGGCCACCTGACCTACCGAAACCTGACGAGACGATACCCATCCCAGTTGATGACACATTTGAAGAAGAATATGTACCTTTGCCCGTTCTTGGAGGAGGCTCCTCACCCGAAGGACATGATACAATTTCTGAATTGAAAGCATCACTCGAAAGTGCCCCACGCACGCCACGCAGTTTGAGGCACAAGATGTTCCATCGAAGGTAGAACAAGGCCACATATATCAACCAACATGGTGCATGAAATTACTCCAAACATACCCCGAAATGAAAGTTCAAAATAGTTGCCAATGCAGAGACTGGCTCAATTACCCCTATCTCTCACCTCCCAGGAATAACACTTTGACTGTCGGCTACATGATGGCCACTATTCTTCATTGGCTACCTCGTCTGCATCGGATGACTGATATTGCTGCACAAATGACCGAGAAAATTTTTGATATGATGCAGATGGTCTTTAAAACTTTCTGACATGTCAAGGCTCCCGTTGTGAACACACCAGGATTTGAACATGGGAATTTGGGCTTAGTATATGACATGAGCACCACACCTTCCCTCAAAGTATGCTATGCTTGGCACTACAGACTAAAATATATGCCCGCCTGCTACAAGCATATGACATGAGCACCACACCTTCCCTCAAAGTATGCTATGCTTGGCACTACAGACTAAAATATATGCCCGCTTGCTACAAGCAGACGCTTGAAGACATGTTCACCACCGACGTCTGGGAATACCACTCAGAAGTATTCATCATCCATCCCACACATTTGCTTCATTTGTTTGCCTGCAAATGTATCATCTATTCTGAGCATTATCTGTGCCCACCTCCAGATGAACCCCAACCCATCAATTGGGAGAAGCTCAAACGCGACCTTATTAGGGGAATTCGCATCACAAAACATACCTTGGCAACAGACCTTCTCACCAACTATATTAATCACGTGCAATCACGTTCTGTCAGGGACGATAAAAACGAGGAGGGGAGTGTTCAAGGCAAAGAATCGAGCATTGGCTCTCGTCATAGAAGAAGAGGAAGCACATAAATCACTCACATATTACTTCATGCTTTCAACAATTATTTTAATCACTAAAACAATGTAATATATGTATATACATTTGATTACCGCAAGTGCGACTCCATTTTGTGCAAGCTGAGGAGTCCTCGAGCTTGAGAAGTCTAAGTAGAAAGCTCACGCCAATTTTAGTAATTTTTGGAAGCCGTTAGATAGTTCAAATTAGAGGTAGGACCTATTTTTTAAGTATGCCACTCACTAGATGTGAAACTGGTCAAAACTAGGAAAAAACTATAAATCGAGCTAGAGAGTTCATTTTGTGGTTGTTGTTGTTATTGTAGAACTTATGAGCTAGTACTTATAAGATCTATTGTAATTAGTGGATGATGAATATAAGCATGAGTTCTTTCCTTGCCTTCCATTGATCTCCATTGCTACTTTCCTTGCATGTGTGTATGCTTGTGTGTGTATGCAAGTTGCATTTCACATCATCAACTTCATGCACATCACTTGCTCTTGATCTTCATATCAGCCTAACCTCTCCACGGATTGACAATTACCAGGTGGAGCTCCTCACGTTGGTACTTTCGATTGTACTAGAGTGACAACGACGGACAATGATAGGAACCTCTTGAGTAAATCACGATTTAACTTATAACTAAATTCATAGAACAGAAACTTGGGGGAGACTGGACTGAAAATGCCGCTGATCCTAGGGATCGGAATGCTAGAGTTACTGTAGCCGATGAGACCATGCGACTCTGAAACATGAAGGGCTTTGGTGTGCAGAACAAGAGGAGCGAGGAGGAGATGGAGGGAGAGAGAGGTGAGGAGAGATGCACACACATGTGTGGGAGCCTTGAAACCCACATAATGATTTGTAAGGCTGCCGGATTGGCATCATGTAATTTATATTTTCCTATACCGCATGTATCGAAAGGTCGTAGCGAAGTGTTGTACCCTTTTTATCAATCAATGAAGAGACATTACGGTGGCTCTCCGGTAGAGAGGAGATGGGATCGCCAGACTGTCTGTTTGGGCGATTTGCGACCCTCCGAAGACATTGTAGTGTAGATTTTCGTAATTCTGAGTATTGACACTTTACCTTGTTGAATTACATTAGTTTCTGATGAACACAGTAATGTTCGTTGGTGATAATAAGTCTGTGCAACGATAATTATTACTCTCTGCGTTACATACTGTGAAAAACCTAACCAAAATATGAACAGTAATACTGTGTAGAAGACATTATACTGGATAATAACGTACTGCTTGTTTGATGAGTTAACTGGGAAAATAAGATACAGGGCCTCTGAATTATCAGACCCCTACCATCCCCAAGAACCCGAAAAGAGATTAAAAAGGTAGACTTGACGGTACTCTGCACTTTTAACACTCGTGCCGTCTGTGGGAAGATGGCAATTGATTAAGAAATCAGTAAGGTGGAGCAGTACGTAATTCAAGCGGTGTAGAGGTGATATATGCCGGTTACTCAGTCCGGCGAGTCTTATCCGAAGTATAGAAGAGACCAGAACCCCTGGGCAGTTCCAAATCTATTAGGGACACCCGCAAGCGGTAGAAGTGCATGCCATTTAAGCCCAGTGGTCGAAGGATCGGAGCCAGTTAGCAGTGATTCCGGTACCAATTTTGGTGACACATGAGGAATTTCCGGTAGATTCCGGTGTGATTCCAGTGCATTCTGAAGAGGGTACAGTAACTTCTGAGTGTACAGAGATGTAGTGCGCAGTTGGTTCGACACCATCTGGTCAGAATTCGAACCTTTCCGGTGATAACGTGGTGGTACCAAGTGAGACTGTTTACGATGAAAAGACAACTTGGTGCGATGAAAGTTCGACAAGTTCCGGTGGTAGTTCGGTGCCACTTAGTGGGAGTCTGAAGTTTTTCGATGATACTACAGTACTCCCTGGTGGATCCTTGTTACGCTCACCATTGTTTGGGGCAAGTTTGCCTACTCTTGATACTGAAGCTGAGGACAGACTATTTGATTTGGAGATATGTAAGAGACTGAATGCTATTTTCGAGCCGGAAGGTGAGCAATCTGATAATACAGATCCCGAAGGGCAAGAGACACCCCCTCAAAACTCAGGAAACAACAACGGTACCAATAATAGCACCATAAATGGTCAACAACAACAACAACAACAACAACAACAGTAGAAGCAACAACCACTTCCACTTCGACCGGTTCCAATAGGGGTGACTTACACAAAGTTTGATGGATTTTTGGGGGACGATCCTGATGCACATGTGTGCACCTTTGAGATAAGCTATGCAGTGCTGAACCATCCACCTGACCCGGCGTACAAGGCCATCGTATTTCAGGCCACCTTAGTTAATGAAGCAGCTAGATGGTTGACTGAGTATGATATTAATCATTTTGTTAACTATGATGCTGTGAGGGATGCATTTTTACAGAGGTTCCGGTTAAAGAAGAATCCTGCCGAAATCTTCGACTATTTGCAGAACAATTGACAGAAGCCGCACCAGATTGTTCAGGAATATGCAACATTGTTTAGAACCCACTTACGACAATTGCCTCCGGCACATGCTAATCTACCGGATGATGTTATAACCTAGTGGTTCATTAACGGTTTGACCCCACCGTTAAGACAAATCATGATCATCCGCTGTGTGGGTGCTATGACACTAGATGCTGTTATTGCGATGGCCCTGCAACTAGAGCATAAAGTTGGAGGATTCGTTGAAGACTTGGAGTGGCTGAAAGCCAGTAAGAACGTAATAGATGATCCGGCTAAATAGATGTATTGTACCAAGTGCAAAAATCCAGGGCACACTAGTGCTACATGTGCCCTTAACCAGATGTATTGTGCCATCTGCAACACAACCGGACACTCAATGCAAAATTGTGCGTATAATGCCAAGGTGCAGGGGCGAGCAGCTGTAAATGCCATCATACAGGAACCAGGTCAGCCAACAACCCATTACTGCCACCACAAATGCAAACCAATCAGTCACAAGGATATCGGAATTATAGGGGTCAGTGGAATACCAATTTTAATTCAAATCGATGGCAGGCAGGTACATCAGCGGACAGTACTTCTCTGCCACCACCTCGATGCCATTTTTGCGGCGAGATTGGCCACATTCGTAGGTTTTGCAAGGATGCCGCAGAGTACGACAAAAGGAAGAAGGAGCGACAAAATCCAATGACCAACATGGTCTATATTTCACCAGTTGAATCACAAGCAGCAGTGGTTCAGACTAGGTCGGGTAAGCAGTTGCAACCCGCCGCTGAGGTGTTCGAGCCTGGTATCCGCGAGTAGCAGTGAATGTATACAAGGGCTAGTCAATGGACAGCCAAAGAGCCAATGGTGTTTCTTGATCCAATTCTGGTAACACAGGTTCCCCTGCCTAAGGCAAGAGCGAATGAACAAACTACTGCCCCAACAACAGTAGAATCATCATCAGAATCGGGTAGACGTACGATCCAAACAGATAAGGTATGGGATATTCTAGACAAGGCTTCAATTACACTTCCTTTGGGACAATTGCTCCCTTTAGTGCTAGGAGTCAAGCAGCAATTCCAACAACAGATTAGTCCTGGATCTTCCTGTACCCCGGTGACTGCCACAATACAACCGGAAGCTGATTCTACAGTGGATCATTCAGTTCCATTGATCACTGTCTGGCATAAAAATCACAAGATTACTCAAGTGCTAATTGATGGCGGTTCAGGTGTGAATATAGCAACGACAACACTCTGCAAGCAATTGGGTTGGACCCAAATCGAGCCCGTACAATTTTTTGTAAGAATGGCAGATCAATCCCGAGTCCATCCGGTGGGACTAGTACGGAATATTCCGATTACCTTGCAGGGTATCACGTTCAAAATGACTTTTGTGGTCTTAGAACTACCAGAATCCAGCCTCAACTACAATCTACTTTTTGGTCGGCCATGGTTGAAACAAGCCAAAGTTGTCCAGGATTGGTCAACGCAGGGATTAACTTTCAAAGATAACCACCGTAAATATGTAGTCAAATTGGATGCCATGCAGCCCTGCGAGCTTCATGCAAGACCATATGTAGCAGAGCCAATCCACATGTTGGAAGGCTTATCTGACAATGAGGAAGAGGCATTTCTGAAGAACAATAAAGATCTGATCTCCTTAGGTACTATCGATCTCCAGTCAGTCCCAGACAAGTGGAGTCCGGCCGCTTGTACGGTTGTCCCAGTGACCGGAGATGCACCTGCAGATGATAGTGTTGCTATGGATGGAGCCACCTTACATCACCTTTTGCAGTGAGTTGATGATCTAGTAAAACCTCGACAATTTTATGTACCGGAAGATCAGTTAGTAACATATAATTTGGGTGATGCGGTCAACCCGCTGTTAAGAGAGATGGTGGATGCAATCCAAAGATGAGTAGGTGCCGCTACAACCAGCTTCACACCAGCCAACTGAGACTTCAGAGTTGATTAGTAGACCCTTTGAGCTTCCTAAATTCAACAAAATATCAGCCAAGTACTTTGGAACATGTATCCCAAAAGTTTAAGTCAAGACAGACTAGTTGCGAAATGACTAGCTCCCAAAACTTGCTATTTTTGGACATACACCTGCTAGAAAAAATGAACAGTGCTCTCAACCTGGAAGGAATTAGAAAAATTCCTTTTGGGCATAGCAAATAGACTTAGCAAGCTTCCCAATCCAAGTTAAAACACTTCAAATGATGGACTGAGCACTGAGAAGAGGATTCATCAATTTTTGGAACATGCCCACAATTCTCGGGGCTCTACAGAGATAGACCAGTGAGCAGTAAATTACAGATATCTTCAAAAATATTAATCCAATGACCATGAAAATTTATACGCAGAACGTAGACAGTACGAGCTATCCAACGCATGTTACAACACAAAAAAATGTTGAGTAAAACTCGAGATATGACCTTCTGAAGTCACTGCTCTGAGTGAGTATAGCGGAGAACAAAACAAAGAAGTAGATGATGATAAATGTATAGATTCACATATGATTACAACCACATTGACAATGAATATTTGCACAATGGGAGTAGAATGATAGAGCTATGGATTAAGCTCTTCAATCTCTACAAAATGACATGAAGTGGTCACGTACAAGGCTTGCTAATCGCCTCTTCCTTCTTGCTCTTTTTATAGCTATTCTTGGAGGGAGTTTTGAATTCGAATTCAAATGGCTCCACCTAAAAGTGATCCCCAAAGTTAGGAGATATCCCCTTAGCTCAAAAATTCGTGATTTTGGTAGTTATATCCACGAATTTGCTTTTACATCATGCATGAGGTAAGCCATCCTTTTCCTTTTTTCTTTTTTCAAATACAAGAGATAAAAATGAACTCTTTTGTAAGAGGTGTTCACATGACTACACATGTGACTTACAAATGAGGATAATATCAAGCATATCAAGCATGTAGGCTTGGGTAAAATGCACCAACAGCTCCCCCTCAAGCCTAACATGCTTGGCCTCCAAATAAGTCTTCAATTGTCCTTGATTTTTTGCAAGCCAATCATCAACTTGAATCTACTTAACTTTGTACCATCAAGAGCTTTAGTCAACATGTCTGCACATTGCATATCTGTAGAGACATAGGATAGTTGAATATCCTTGCTCATTAGCTTCTCCCTTACATAATGGTAGTGGACTTCAATATGCTTGGTTCTAGCATGGTATACCGGATTAGCTGCTAGATGTAGTGAGCTTGTGTTGTCACCAAAAATGTGAGGTGTTGAAGAATGAAGTCGAAGATCTGTGTACAAAGATTTTAACCACATGATTTCCTGAGTTGCATTAGCCAAACCTCTATATTTGGCTTCGGTAGAAGATAATGCCACGGTTGGTTGCTTCTTCGATGACCAAGAAATGATTTTTGAACCTGCAAATGATATATATCCGGATGTGCTTCTTCTATCATCTCTAGATCCGGCCCAATCTGCATCTGAGTAGACCTTTAGCTCAATATCTGAAGTAAATGAATAAAACAAACCTTCATTCATAGTCCCCTTTAGGTACTTAAGGACTCTCTTGGCCGCTTCCATGTATGGTCTTCTCGGATCATGCATAGACTGACTCAATATGCTAACACTATAACATATATCCACCCTTGTGAGTGTTGCATAGTTCAAACTTCCAACCAAGCTTTGATAGCTTGTGATGTCTTCAATTGGCTCTCCTTCATAAGCACTAAGCTTATGATTTTGCTCCATAGGTGTACCTGCACACTTGGTATTTTCCATCTTGAACTTGACGAGCATGTCATGCACATACTTCCTTTGTGTGATGTATATACCTGAATCTGTGTAGATTAACTCCAATCCAAGGAAATAAGTGAGTGGTCCGAGGTCACTTATTTTGAACTCCTCCTTCATTTGACTCTTTACCTGTTTGATTCCTTCAAGATCATTGCCTGTGATAATAATATCATCAACATACACACATAAATAGATCACTTCAGATCCATTCCTCTTTATGAACAAAGAGGTATCCGCCTTGCTAGCTTTGAATCCTTGGTCCTGCAAATAAGTCACCAATATGAAATTCCAAGCTCTTGGAGCTTGCTTCAATCCATACAAAGCTTTCTTTAGTTTGCATACATAGTTAGGATGATGTGCATCCTCGTATCTAGGAGGTTGTGCCATATACACTTCCTCAAAAATCCATCCATTCAAGAAAGCATTCTTTACATCAAGTTGATAGAGATTCTAATTTCGAGATGCAGCAAGACTAATGAGAACCCTAATTGTAGGCATTTTTTCAACAGGAGAGAATGTCTCCTCATAATCAATACCATGGGTTTGAGCAAACCCTTTAGCAACTAACCTTGCTTTGTGTCTATTTATACTTCCATCTGGATTCCGCTTGATTTTGTATATCCATCGAGATCCGATTATCTTCATAGATGGCTTGTTAGGTACAAGCTCGCAAGTGTCATTCTCCTTCAAGGCTTCCATTTCTTCATCCATTGCATCTCTCCAAGCTTTCTTGCTTTGTGCTTCTTCGAATGTGGTAGGTTCTTCATTGGTTGAATCCTTTGCAATGTAGATTGAAAGCTTGGTGACCAAAGAAGTATCATAACCAAACCTCCCTGGTTTCTTCTTCTCCCTTGAAGACCTTCTAAGTGGTTGATGTGAGCTCTCGGGTCCATATGTAGCATCTTGCATCTTTGCTTTACCTTTGTTCTTCCATAGTTTTAGTCTTTCCAAGTCTTCTAGGTCAATCTCCGAATCACTTTCTTCAATCTGCTTCGGCTCCTTTGGTTGAAGTGATGGAAAATCTTCATCCAAGTCATATGGCAGCTTCACATTCCTGTCATCATCAAACCATGATTTGTTTTCATAAAAAATTACATCTCTACTCACAGAAAATCTGATCTGAGTCGTTTCAAAGTCCTACCTGTTTGGTTTTCAACAAGAGCAATATACTTCTTAAAGCAATTAAACACTTCATCCTTGTGCTTCATGAAAAATAGAATGTTCCACCTGCTACAATCATCTATGAAAGACACATAATATCTTGAGCCTGATATAGATGGCTCCTTACTTGGACCCCACACATCCGTGTGCACTAGATCCAAAGGATTTTGATGCATATATCCTTTCTTATTGAAAGGTTGTCTATGAGCCTTGCCGAGTTGACAAGCTTCACACTTATAAATCATGTGTTGCCTTGTGATATTAGGCAAACCAAGTACACTTTGGTCCCTGCAAATTTGTTTGAGTGTCCTCTCACCAATGTGAGCAAGCCTTTTGTGCCATATCTCCAACTCTGTTAGAGTTTGAGATCCATAGCTAAACAAAGCTATGTTCTTTATATCTTCCACTTCAAAAGTGAAAAGCCTTCCTATCTTTTCTCCTTTGGCAATCCTTCTAAAGCCTTGCCTTGGGTCTTCAACATATGCTCCAAATCGGTTGAATCTAACCTGCAATCCTTTTTCAACAATCTGTCCAACACTTATTAAATTTTTGGTAATTGTAGGGACATTTAAGACTATAAGAGGTTCATATTCCCATCTGATGTCTTCACATTACCTATCTTCTCCACTGAGTGTCTTGTATCATCTCCTGTCTGCACTTCATGCTTGTTATGAGGATCTTCCAAATCAGAAAGTAAAGCCACATTTCTTGCTACATGGTTTGAGTATCCCGAATCAATGTAAAATATGTGATCATCATCTTTACTCTTCTTCACTGATAGATTCATAATCAATAATGAATCTTCTTGACTTTGGTCCTCTGCATAGTTATTGTAATCTCTTCTTCCTCTATGGCCACTTTGATAGTTGTTGTTGTTGTAGCCTCCATTGTATCTTCCTCTATTTGATCCATAGCCACCTCTATTGAATCCTCTTCCTCTTGAGTTCCTTGGATTCCTGAAACATTCTTCAGTAGTATGGTTAGATAAGAAACATATGTTGCAAGGTTGAGATGATTGGAATCTCCCCCTGCCTTGCTTTCCACTTCTGCCTCTTCCTCTAGCTCTTCCTCTACCTGCAAAGTTTGCTTGGAAAGAGCTACCTTCATCTTCATTCTTCCTATTCTTTGACTTGTCCTTGACCTTAGCTTTATCAGAATATAAGCCAGAAGTTTGATTACCTCTTGAGGACTCACCACCTTTGCTAATCTTTGCTTCATGAGTGAAGAGTTGGCCCATGAGTGTGTTGAGGTCGGGTACATGCATATCCATGTATAAATCCATGGCTGTTGTGAATGACTCCCACTTGTCGTCTGCTTTGATTCCATTTATGATTTGTCTAATGATTTTCTCCTCTTCAATCACCTCTCCAATGCTTCCAAGTTGGTCAGAAATCTCCTTCATCTTTGTGACATAATCAGTCACATTTTGCTTCGGGCTTTTCTTCATTGTTGTGAACTCCATCCATAATTGGTTCTTCCTTGCTCGAGTGTTGGAAGAGAAGAAAGAAGCAAGTGCATTCCAGGTCTCTCTTGATGTCTTGCATCCCTTGACATGAGGTAAAAGAAAATCAGAGATTGAGTTTAGAATATAGGACCTTGCAAGTGCATCCTTCGAACACCAATTCGAAAGTCCTTCCACTTCTTCATGTGATGGTTGCCCTTTGTTCGTCATGGTTGGCATTGCTTCATCTCCGGATATGAATTCATATAAATTCCTCCCTTGAAGGTAAGCCTCCATCCTTAGAGACCATGCAGGGTAGTTGTTTTGATCCAATTTGTCAATTGTTGATGGAAATCCATCTCCCATGTTGCTTGACTATGCTCTGATACCACTGTTAAGAGAGATGGTGGATGCAATCCAAAGATGAGTAGGTGCCGCTACAACCAGCTTCACACCAGCCAACTGAGACTTCAGAGTTGATTAGTAGACCCTTTGAGCTTCCTAAGTCCACCAAAATATCAGCCAAGTACTTTGGAACATGTATCCCAAAAGTTTAAGTCAAGACAGACTAGTTGCGAAATGACTAGCTCCCAAAACTTGCTATTTTTGGACATACGCCTGCTGGAAAAAATGAACAGTGCTCTCAACCTGGAAGGAATTAGAAAAATTCATTTTGTTCATAGAAAATAGACTTAGCAAGATTCCCAATCCAAGTTAAAACACTTCAAATGATAGACTGAGCACTGAGAAGAGGATTCATCAAGTTTTGGAACATGCCCACAATTCTCGGGGCTCTGCAGAGATAGACCAGTGAGCAGTAAATTGCAGATATCTTCAACACTATTAATCCAATGACCATGAACATTTATAGGCAGAACGTAGACAGTAAGAGCTATCCAACACACTTTACAACACAGAAAAATGTTGAGTAAAACTCGAGATATGACCTTCTGAAGTCACTGCTCTGAGTGAGTATAGCGGAGAACAAAACAGAGAAGTAGATGATGATAAATGTATAGATTCACATATGATTACAACCACATTGACAATGAATATTTGCACAATGGGAGTAGAATGATAGAGCTATGGAGTAAGCTCTTCAATCTCTACAAAATGACATGAAGTGGTCACGTCCAAGGCTTGCTAATTGCCTCTTCCTTCTTGCTCTTTTTATAGCTATTCTTGGAGGGAGTTTTGAATTTGAATTCAAATGGCTCCACCTAAAAGTGATCCCCAAAGTTAGGAGATATTCCCTCAGCTCAAAAATTCGTGATTTTGGTAGTTATATCCACGAGTTTGCTTTTACATCATGCATGAGGTAAGCCATCCTTTTCCTTTTTTCTTTTTTCAAATACAAGAGATAAAAAATGAACTCTTTTACAAGAGGTGTTCACATGACTACACATGTGACTTACAAATGAGGATAATATCAAGCATATCAAGCATGTAGGCTTGGGTAAAATGCACCAACGCCCGCGACCCATTAAGATTAAGGCAGGATTGTCAGAAACATTTCAAGATGATTTGATACGACTCGTGCGTGAGTTCTCCGATGTTTTTGCTTGGGACTATCGAGATATGAAAGGTCTGGACCCGCGGATTTATCAACATCGAGTAGTGCTCAAACCAGAAGCGAAGCCAATCAAACAGTCCAGTTATCGAATGAACCCCAATTATGTAGCACAAGTCAAAGTAGAACTCGATCGGTTATTGAAGGTGGGATTCATTGTATCAATCGGGCACGCTGAATGGATATCACCAATCGTGATTGTTCCGAAGAAAAATAAACAGCTGTGCATCTGTGTTGATTACCGGAAACTGAATGCTGCTACTGTACCAGATCCATTTCCTCTCCCCTTTTTGGACACAATGCTCGACCGGGTGGCAGGGCACGAGATGTATTCATTTTTGGATGAGATGAGGATGGCCGAACAGGACATACCTAAAACAACCTTTATCACAAACTGGGGTGTTTATGCTTGTACAGTAATGTGGTTTGGGTTAAGGAATGCTCCAAGTACGTTTCAACGATGTATGCAAGAAGTCTTTTCATCCTACCTGACTACTTTTATGCAAGTATATTTGGACGACTTTTCCTTATTTGGCAAGATTGGGGCGCACCTCTATCATTTACCGGTGCTACTTTGAAAAATGTCGCGAATACCGATTATGATTGAATCCGACAAAGTCAGTTTTTGCGGTATCTTGTGGTAAACTCCTCGGACATATTATCTCTTCAGAAGGAATACAAGTTGATCCGGATAAAGTTGCAGCCGTGTTGGAGGCTCCAGTCCCCACAACACCGAAAGAAGTTATGCGTTTCCTGGGCCAGATCTGGTGGCATGGAAGACATTTACGGTGGTTAGCTCATTTAGCAACACCACTTAATCGGCTCATGACTAGTACTCCACGGCAGTACGAATGGACTCCAGAGTGCCAAAATGCATTTGATCGTTTAAAGGTGTTATTGATGCAGGCCCCCATTTTGCAACCACCTGATTAGGACCGTCCATTCCATGTCTTTGTAGATGCATCGGAGATAGCCATTGGAAGCGTTTTAATGCAGGAAACTGACAAATGGTTTCGGCCTGTATATTATGCAAGTCGCCGATTAGCCCCTGCTGAAAGAAATTATTCAGTGACCAAAAGAGAATGTCTCGGGTTGGTGTACTCCGTGAAGAAATTCCGACATTATTTGTTGGGCCAAAAATTCACCTTCCACGTGGATCATGCCGCACTTGTGTATTTGGTCCGGCAGCAACATTTAGGTGGTCGCTTGGCTCGATGGGTTTTATTATTATAGGAATTCTACTATGAAGTTATTCATCGACCCGGCACAACACATGCATTGGTGGATTTTCTATCTCAGTTAGATTCTGGTGAAGCTCCGGTGGGGGTTGATGACACTACACCGGCAATTTATGCTACTAAGCCAATTGTTGTAGAATCTACAAAACCTCTTGTGCCCCCTACCTACTACGATATGTTACTAACTTTTCAAACTGACGGTTGTCTTCCTCCCCATACTCCTCCTGCTCTGCAGCAGAAATTTGCAGTTTACAGTTGCAGATTTTGGTTGATTGTAGGTCAACTATACTACAAGGATCATACTGGTGTTTTACTTCGTTGTATCCCACCACACGAATCCGAATCG
Source organism: Ceratopteris richardii (assembly GCA_020310875.1). Classification (NCBI taxonomy): domain Eukaryota; kingdom Viridiplantae; phylum Streptophyta; class Polypodiopsida; order Polypodiales; family Pteridaceae; genus Ceratopteris; species Ceratopteris richardii. Next base: position 156,587,772 of record CM035430.1, read on the forward strand.
GTTATTGCTATGGGTCATTCATTACCCTCGGGTGGAAATTTTGAAGCTGATCTTACTCACCGTAAAAATCTGCAAAGTGGGCTCTGGTGGCCTATAATGCACAAAGATGTGACCCAGTTTGTGCAGTAGTGTGATACTTGTCAACGGTCTGGACAGCCATTACAGCGATACTTCTTTCGTCTGCAACCTGTCTTACCTTTGGAACCCTTTCAGAAGTGAGGGCTCGATTTTATTGGACCAATATCACCACCAGCAACCCTTAGCAACAATCGATATATACTGACTTGTACGGATTATGCCACCAGGTGGGCGGAAGTCTGGGCTTTACGGTCCGCCACAACTGTTTCGGTGGCAAAATGCCTGATGAAGGACGTATTCCCACGTTATGGATTACCTCTAGAACTTGTGACCGACCAAGGAACACATTTTGCCAACAATTTAATGCGAGTACTAACTCACACTCTCTCATCAAAGTGCTTTTTTTTTGTAATTTTATCCAAGGGTTTCAACTCTCTCTTGGACACCATTTAGCACTAAGTGCCCCAAACATTGTAACTTGAACACCTAAAAACAATATTGTGTGTGTATGCACTTGTGGGTTGGAGGCTAGTCTAAGCCCACCCACGAGCTCTTTCAAATTCCTAAGCCTACTCTAAGGCTAGTGTGGTGTTCATAGGGCTATTCTAAGTCCTCCTCTTCACATTGCATTGTCTCACTTTTTGTGGAAGCTTAGGGCTACTCTAAGACCCCCCCTCTCCAAGGTGTCTACTTCAATTTTGGTGTTAGTGTAGGGATACTCTCAGCCCCCCACCCCTCCCCCAACTCAATTTTGTGAACCATTTTTAATTGCAAGTGTGATAACTTCGATTCAACAATAGTCATGTTAATGATTTTAAATGCCACGTCCTTGGCTCAATTGTACTTACCCTCTTTTACGCCAATATTCATGCCAAAAGATGAACGACTAAATGGCACGAATTACAACCTATGGAAGGATACAATTAGGGATTATCTCTATACCAACTTGTTGTATGAGGTCGTCGATGGTTCGGAATGAGAGCCCAATAAGGAGAATGATCTAGGAGCTTGGAATATATGGAATGTAAAGGACAAGCAAGCATTAGGTCAACTTCTCCTCGCATGTGATGAATTGACAAAAGGTCACATCACGGCATGTAAGACTTCAAAGGAAGCTTGGGATATTCTAGCAAACCTCTATGAGGATAAAAACACCTTCTAAGATTTATACTCTACAGGCCGAATTTCACAATCTCACTATACGTCCACAAGACAACATCACAAAAGTGATCTCCCAATTTGAAGATTATCAATGCAAGTTAGCATTTTGTGGACGACAAATTTCTAGTGAAGACATGGCTATAAGATTACTTAACAAGCTTCCTAGGTCCTATGAATTCATGACTACTCTATACAATAGAGGCCAATCACTCACTTGGGAAGAAGTTAGGAGATTGTTGCTTCTTCATGATTCTAGACTAAAACACCCAAGCTACCCAAGAAACAACCATGAAGGCTAAAGCCACCTTCCACAAGAATAAAGGACAAAGGCAAGAAGAAGTTCACTTGCAATTTTTATGGAAAACTTGATCACATAGAGAAATATTGCTTCAAGAAGAAGAACAAGAATAAGTCTAAGTCTACTTCAAAGATTGAACATCACTCTCATTGCCCAAGTGAAGATCTCTTTCTCACAACTGAACACAAAGCACTTATTGCATCCACTCCCAAGAAAGAATGGATTTTTGATAGTGGTGCTTCATCACATGTGTAATGACAAATATGATTTCCATGAGTTTGAAGAGCATAAAGGTCAAGTGTATCTTGGAGACAATAAGTGCAATGAAATCCAAGGAAGAGGAAAAGTTCAAGTCACCAACTGTGAAGGCAAGACCAAGTCACTCAAAGATGTTCTTTATGTACCAAGCCTTTGTAAAAACCTTCTCTCAGTAAAAGCCATTACCAAATGCAACATGCTAGTGCAATTCGATCACAACAAGGTTCAAGTCATTGATTGTGAATCTAATGAAGTGATAGCTCAAGGCTTTGACGACAAAGGTCTCTACAAGCTTTCAAGTTTTATGGCCAAAGATTCAAGTATTAACTTGTGGCATTGCAAATTTGGACATACCTCTTGCTTAGCCAAGATATCTTCCAATCATCTTGTCAAGGGTTTACCCAGGATCACACAAGTGGAATTAAACTGTCAAGTATCTGCCAAGCAAACAATTGCCCCTTTGCCTATAGAAGCATCCATTTCTGTAAATAAACCCTTAGCATTAGTCCATGCTGATATTTGTGGACCAATGCATACACCTTCTCTAAGTGGGTCAATTTAATTCTTCCTGATAGTAGATGACTTCACTAGATACACATGGGTTTATTCACTCAAGCATAAAGAGGATGCCCTTTCTAAGTTCAAGGAGTGGACATAAACATTTCAAGAAGACTTTCCAAGTTCTTTGAAGATCATATGATCAAATGGAGATAATGGCTTTGTCAACCACAACTTCTCCAAGTACTTGAAGCAACATGGAATCAAGTATCAAGCAATGCAAGATACTCACCAAGGTATTGCCTTACAGAAGATTCAAAGTGTGATCCAGATGGCCAAAGTTATGCTTAGTCAAAAGCAACTTACACTAAAGTTTTGGGGTGAAGCAATAATAGACAACAATACATATTCAAAACAGAGGGTTCTCAATTGTCTTGAAAGACCAAACACCATTTGAGGCTTACTTTCAGCAGAAGCCGAGTGTGAGCTATTTTCACATCTTTGGTAGTGATGCCTATGTCCAAGGCCATGATGATGATCGGCCTAAGTAGTACATTTTCATCAGTTATAGTGAACAACACAAGGCATACAAACTCTACGACCCAAATGGTCACTCAGTTAGAGTAATCAAAGATTGCACCTTTGATGAATAATCTTAGTATTCATCCCTTTTGGATCCTCCCATTTCCACTTCAGAGGGGGATCATTCCAGTTTTGGACAATCACACTATGTGGAGCATGCTCTCTTTGTACATGACTTTCTAGATCATGATACAATTTTGGAGTAGGAGGAATCAAGGATACCTTCTCAACTTATACTTTCAATGGCTACACCTCCTATCGCCCCATCCAAGGTTTACATTTCCCCTCAGCTTTAGTTGGGCATTACACCAAGATCAATGACTTGTCATTTTCCATGTCTATCTTTGAGATTCCACTTACCTCGTCTACCACAACATTCTAAGCATGTACTCTTTGATTCATGGAGTCCAACATCTTTTCATTTACCGCAGGATACCCCTGTATCTACTCGGATTCATCACTCTATTGGATCCTTTTCTGGGCTAGCTTCTCGATTTAGAGGGGGCTTCCATGGTCCTACCGACAGACATTAGGACTTTTTACACTCCATGGAGGATTACAACATATAGATATACTACCATGTGACTATGATTTTATGCATCATGCTTTATATTTCATTCTTGCAGGACCTACTTCTTGGCAATACACATCTTGTGGTGAATATTGTCAAAGCTTTGGAGGTAGAATTTGTCATCCCAATGAATTTGCTCTATAGTAGGTGCAACAAGAACCACAGCACGAGCATGAATCTACGGAATATCACCATCTTTGATGCCATCTGCATCAGCTTCAGTACTTGTATTTGCAGGTGTAATAGGACGTTTTTCAACACCCTGCACAATATTCCATAGTCCTTTTGCGACTAATACATGATGCATCATATAAGCCCACAATGGGTAATTCGTACCATCCAACGCATCCTCAAGAAACAACATACAAAATACATAACTACTTTCAACTATGGCCACTAGCCAAAATACCTTGATGCAAAAAATGATTGTATTTGAAAAAGTTGAACAAAACTACCCTGACGAGTTTTGCTAAACTTGTAGCAAAATTCAAGATGCTTATATTGGCAAACCGAAACCTATATATATCTTTGGCACAAAAAGACAAAATAGCCTACAAAAGCACTGCAATAGTGCATTGAAAGGCCAAAACAAGCTCAGATCACAATTTCCACACCACAAAGTGAAGCAGTTTTGATCTCCTAATCACCTTGAACATGCTCACCAAATTTTACGCGATTCTCAAACCATGACTGGAGAGGTGTCGATGATGCCCTAGATGAAGCGATGACCTACTCTGATACCAATTCTTAGAGTTGGACGTCTACAAAAGCACGTGAACAACACAAGGAAGAAGAAGAAGTTTGGAGCACAACACACAATATTGAATGTATTACCATTAGAATGTACAAAGATAAGTGACTCGTTAGGGCAATGGACGTATATACAAGCCGACGGAAAAAACCTTCTAAAGAGGGAAAAAAGTGCCCTAATGGTCCTAGTGTGTTCACACACATCACTACCTAAATATCTCAACAATCTCCTCTGTAAAATGGACTCTGAACCAAATTAACCATGTGGGAATCACCATCCATATATGCCAAGAATCACACTAGCAAATAAATATCAAATCAATGAACATATGCTGAAATAATAGCCAATCAAGGTGACAAATGGATGTGCAATTGAGGCTCCAATCTACATCATGTACCTACATAAAAATAAGAATACAAGCACTAGCCACGATCCAAAATCAAATCTCATAAAATATGTGCAACTGGCAAGCTAAATCCATAACCAAGTGGCATAAGCAAGATATAGACCACAATGCTGTTGGAACAAAGCAATCAAAAATGGATGATTACAAAGAACTTGAAGCATGTCAATGATCAGATTGAAATTCAAGAAGTCACTTGAGGAAGTCAAGAGATCTCAGAAGTGAAGCCTGTATACATATGTATATTACAATTGGAAATTCTTGTAATCTGAGTAGAGATGATCCTTAGAATGATAAGGAGTAATGTAATAGATGCGGGATAAGTCTAGAACCATATGTATATAAGTCAATGATGTAAAGAAATATATGTGAGAGTCATTAGAAGACAAGTGTCATAGAGATAGATGTGAAGAGGGTCATCTTCAGAAAATAGCGATGAGTATTTCATAGATTTCTCTCAGTCTGATCATGTGGATCAGAATACTTTTGTACACATCTAATATAGAAGTTAATGAAGCTATGTTCAAAGTTTCATGATTTAATTCCTCTTCTGCTATGTGCATCATTGGTTTGAAGAAATTTGAAGATATGTGCAGGAAATGAAGTCAATTTCTGAAGCAGACTTTCTGAAGAAGAAATTTCTTTACTCAGAGAAGTGTTAGTGAAAGTTTTGATAAAAGAAGACAATATTTGTGTAAAGTTTGATCCATAACTGATATAGAAGTGTTCTTAGATCAGTATAGATCAGAACTTTGGAGATTAAGAAGTCTCCAATAGTGGTATCAGAGCTGGAGGTGTAATACAAGTGAAGTAAAGGCATTGGAAGTCCCGACTGTTGCAGGTAGTGAAGTTCCTTCTAATTGAAGGTGGACAAGGACAAATTCTTGAAGATAACATGCAGAAGTACAAAGCACGAGTTCGAAGGATCAATAAAGATCAAAGCTTCATATCAAAGGTATAGTTTATCATCATAAATCATTGTAATTTCAGACACAGAAGATCAAAGATGGGAGAAAGCTTGCATATTGATAAGCTAGATAAGGAGAACTATCCAGCTTGGTCCATGAGGATGGAGGCACACCTCATGAGCAAAGATTTGATGGCATTCATTACAGGAGAAGAAGAAAAGCCTGAGTTTGAAGATCCTAGTGTTCCAACTAGGGAGGAACTTGCAGGTTTGAAGAATTGGATGAAAAAGGATGCTCAAGCTAGGAGCATCATTTACATGGCTGTAAATGATTATCTTCTTCCTCATATCAGAGGATTAGAAACTGCAACAGATGTGTGGAATGCTTTGGAAGAGCATTTTCAAAATACAACCAAGTCAAGGAAGTCTTCATTATGGGCAAAGTTTACAACCATTAAGAAGAAGAGCTCACAATCAATTTCTGATTATGTGGCAAGGATGAAGGATATTGCAAATATCTTGGGAGCAGTAGATGAAGACATTGAAGAGGATAAGTTGGTAAGGCAAATACTTACAGGTCTGAGAGGAGATGAGAAGTGGAAGCCTTTCATATTGTCCATAGAATTGTCACTAGATCACTTTACTCCTGATCTTAATCAATTGCTAGGACACATGCTAACTTTTGAGCAGGACATTAAGGGAGACAATGATAGGAGTGCAAGCCAAGCTATGTACTCCAAGGACAAGAAAAAGAATGACAAAGGGAAGTAGTCAACTGATGATGAAGGATCTTCAAGTCAAGCTAACTTTACAAAAGGAAGGATGAACTTCAGAGTTAAAGGAAGAGGAGGTAAGAACAAAGATAATACTAAAGCTTGTTGGATTTGTGGCAGAATCAATCATTTGGCAAATGATTGTTGGTATAACAATCAAAATGGTGGAAGAAATAATCAGAGTTTTAATCAAAGAGGTAGAGGAGGCAGAAACCAAAGAGGCAACTTCAAAGGACGAGGTGGTAGGACATCATATGCTAGAGGAGGTGGAAGAAGCTTTCAATCTCACTCCTACAACAATAATTATTATAATTATGCATCAGATCATAAGGATGATATGACTCTCATCTTGAATGCAACTCATGAATCAGTAGGAGAAGATCAAAGGGTGTTTTATTTTGACTCAGGATGTAGCAATCATCTGAGTGGCAATATATCACTGATGACTGATATGGAAGCAAAGGTGAATGGACATACAGTTCAAACAGGTGACAACACCAAGCACAAGGTGGAAAGTATTGGATCAGTGAAGACAAAGAATGGAAGTACACTCTTGAGCAAGGTACTTTATGTTCCTACTATTCCTAAAAACTTGATAAGTGTAGGGCAAATTGTGGAGAAGGGATATGAAGTCAGATTCACAAATGATGGTGTCTATGTTCAAGATCCAAATCAGGGATATAGAAACATTATTGCAGGTAAAAAGGAAGGAAGGCTGTTTACTCTCAAAGTCCAAGGTAATGTGGGACATGCTCTATTTACTTATGGAAGTCAAAAGATGTCTAAGTTAGACCTATGGCATAAAAGGCTAGGTCATTTCAATGAGAGAGCCATAAAGGAAATGTCAAGGAATGATGTGGTGCTTGGTTTGCCAAAAGTTGAAGGGCAACATATGGTGTACAAGTGTGAAGCTTGTCAATTAGGTAAAGCACACAAAAGTTCATACAATAAATCAGGATATAAGTATTCAAATATGCTTGAATTGATTCATACAGATGTGTGGGGTCCTTCAAGGGACTATAGCATAAATGGATCCAGATATTATGTGTTGTTTGTTGATGATGCAACCAGATGGATTACTTTATATGTAATCAAGGACAAATCAGAAGTGTTCAAGACATTCAAGCATTATGATGCTTATGCAGAAAGGATTACAGGACAAAAGCTCAAGAGGTTGAGATCAGATGGAGGGGGAGAGTATTTTTCTAAAGAGTTTGATGATTATTTGTGGAATGCAGGTATAAAAAGAGAAGTAACTTGCAGGTACTCTCCTCAACAAAATGGAATTGCAGAAAGAAGAAATAGAAATCTTTTAGAATTTGCAAGAGCAATGATGAAGGAAAAGAATTGCCCAAATTACTTATGGGCAGAAGCTATCAACACTACAACATACCTTGTGAATAGATTACCTTGTAAAGCTTTGGATGGAAGAACTCCTTATGAAGCATGGTGGGGTAAGAGACCTACTCTTGATCATTGTAAAGTGTTTGGATGTTTAGCATATGCTTATGTTCCTTCACAATTGAGACATAAGCTAGAACCCAAAGCAGAGAAGTATGTGTTTATTGGGTATGATGATAGACAGATGGGTTACAGATTGTGGATTCCATCCACAAAGAAATTTCTTGCTACCAAAGATGTTACATTTGATGAGCAAAGCACATGGTATACAGGGTCAACAAATGATTATGCAGGTGTTGAAGAAATACAAAGGAAAGGGAAGGCAAAAGTAAATGTGTATGAAGAAGATATTGATGATGTTGATTATAAAAGTAAATTGCAGGATTATATTGAAGATGGGCCAGATTTGATCCAGAATCAAATGTGGCTGAGACTTCAAGAAGTGCAGAGGTTAGAAGATCCTCAAGGGAAAGAAAAGAGCCTATCAAGTATAGCTATGACACATCTTTCTTAACTACCAAAGGTTATGCTTATATTGTGAAGATAGAAGAGGATCCAATCACATATGAAGAAGCTAAAGGTAAACAAAATTGGGAGAAGGCAATGCAAGAAGAGTATGATGCTCTACTTGAAAATGAAACATGGGAGTTGGTGCCAAGACCAAAGAATCAGAAAGTCATTAGATGTAAGTGGGTGTATAAAACAAAAGGGTTTGCAGATGGTAAGGTGTCTAGATACAAGGCTAGACTTGTGGTCAAAGGTTATGCTCAAACTTATGGGGTAGATTATGATGAAACCTTTAGTCTTGTTGCTAAGATGTCTACAATTAGATCATTGATTGTATTGCTGCTTGTAAAGGATGGAAGTTATCACAATTAGATGTGAAGAATGCATTCCTGAATGGGTACATTGCAGATGAAGTATATATGGAGCAACCAGAAGGTTTCATGGATTCAATTGGATCAGATTATGTGTGTAAGCTCAAGAGAGCTTTGTATGGGTTGAAGCAGGCCCCAAGAGCATGGAATTACAGGCTTGTTAAGTTCTTGAATGAATGTGGATTTCAGGCATCAAAGGCAGATAGTAGCTTGCTAGTGAAGACAAGTGAAAATGGATACATATACATGTGTATTTATGTTGATGATATTATTGTCACAGGTACAGATGCTCAAGGAATCAATGAGCTTAAGAAACAAATAGAGAAGGAGTTTAAGATAAGTGATTTGGGAAACTTATCTTATTGCTTAGGAATGCAGATTGTATATACTCAACATGAAGTATATGTTACACAAGAGAGGTACTTGAAGAATCTTCTGGTCAAGTTCAACATGGAGGATTGCAAGCCTTCAACCACACCATTGGAGGTAAATCATAAGTTGAGCAGGTATGGAGGTGAAGAGTTTAATTGACATGAAGAAATATCAGAGTTTGGTAGGTAGTTTAATCTATGCTACCTTGACAAGGCCAGATCTATCATATGCAGTAGGTGAAGGTCTGTATTATGGATTTACTTGTGATACAAGAATCAAAGTGTTTAGTGATGTAGATTGGGCAGGTGATTCAGATGATAGAAGATCTACTCATGGGTATCTATGTTATATTGGAGATAAATTAGTTTCTTGGTGCTCAAGGAAGCAACATACAATTGCTTTGTCATCTACAGAAGCTGAGTGTAAAGGAATGGTAGAGGCTGCAAAAGAAGTAATATGGTTAAAGACCTTGTTGAAGAGTTTTGGAACTGATCAGAGTACTCCAATTATTTTTGGAGACAATATGAGTTCATTGTATTTGGCAGCTAACCCTGTTTTTCATGCCAGGACTAAGCATATAGAGATTCAGTATCATTTCTTGAGAGAAAAGGTACTTGATAAAGAGATTGAAGTGATGTATATTCCAACAAAAGAACAAGTTGCAGATATGTTAACAAAAAGCTTGGATGGACCTAAGCTACAGAGATTCAAGGAGATGGCAGGAGTGAAGAAGAATGGAATAATCACAATTAGTGATTGAGGGGGAGCTGTTGGAACAAAGCAATAAAAAATTGATGATTACAAAGAACTTGAAGCATGTCAATGATCAGATTGAAATTCAAGAAGTCACTTGAGGAAGTCAAGAGATCTCAAAAGTGAAGCCTGTATACATATGTATATTACAGTTGGAAATTCTTGTAATTTGAGTAGAGATGATCCTTAGAATTATAAGGAGTAATGTAATAGACACAGGATAAGTCTAGAACCATATGTATATAAGTCAATGATGTAAAGAAATATATGTGAGAGTCATTAGAAGACAAGTGTCATAGAGATAGGTGTGAAGAGAGTCATCTTCAGAAAATAGCGACGAGTATTTCGTAGATTTCTCTCAGTTTGATTATGTGGATCAGAAATCCTTTTGTACACATCTAATCTAGAAGTTAATGAAGCTATGTTCAAAGTTTCATGATTTAATTCCTCTTCTGCTGTGAGTATGATCAATAGGAACATGTGTATGTAAAGTCTGAAAATAATCTCTCAGAGTCACACACTTTTTCGTGTCAATGTTTTGCTTAGATCTCACTGCACAGTGTAAAGTTTTTGATAAGTGAGCATTAAAAATCTAAGTTAGAAGGTAAGGAAGCTATGTTTAAAAGCATTTAGCAAAACGAGATCTGTGCTGTGAGAAATCGATCTTAGAAGTTACCTATGTCAAAGTCGCTTGTTCAGAAAGATAGTTTTTGACATACTTTTGATCTTAAGGATCAAATTAAAGTTTTAATGATGTTTTTGATGAAGTAATGGTTGATATGATTATGCAAAGGTATTCTGAAGATATGTGCATCATTGGTTTGAAGAAATTTGAAGATATGTGCAGGAAATGAAGTCAATTTCTGAAGCAGACTTTCTGAAGAAGAAATTTCTTTACTCAGAGAAGTGTTAGTGAAAGTTTTGATAAAAGAAGACAATATTTGTGTAAAGTTTGATCCATAACTGATATCGAAGTGTTCTTAGATTAGTATAGATCAGACCTTTGGATATTAAGAAGTCTCCAACAAATGCCACTATACATCATCAAACTCATGATGACATAAAACTCAAAAAAGATATACCACAACGTCATCTCACATGTCAAACACATGACAAGATCATGCTCTACTCTCATACACAGGAGCTACCATAGTGATCATACATGGATAATGCCTTCAAGCTCTAAAAATAAGAGCTCACACACCAAAAAATCTCTCTCGAAGAAGTGCCACAACAAAATGAACCTCCCAAAGCAATTAGGGTTCTTGTGGTTAAAATATGCTACTCTATGTTTTGCTATTTCAGAGATGATATTTGGACTTTTGCTCTTCAGCAAACTTCAAGAAATATTTCTTAGCTACATAATGATATTTAGAACGCCTCAATCAAAGGTGTGTAGCTCAAGATATACACAACACACGCATCTGCTATCAATTTCACCTTCACCTATAGCACTCCTATTTTGTATTTTGCAATTTTGGTGACCTAACACTCAGAATCTATTCTTCCAAAAATTGTATCTTCTTTTTCAAGATATGCACAACAAGTTAAATTGCTTGAATCTGACTTGTAAAACTCAAGTTACAACCCAAAAACTGACCTATTGTTCAAGTGATTGTAGATTCGTTTTCTATATTAGTTTGTGTTTTTTGAATTTTCAACAATCTAGAACTCCAAAGTAGATTCTCCACACTCTGTCAATTTGTAGCTCTATGTCTCAGCTATGGAAAAAACTTTAAAACACGTCAATCTGAGCTTCCTAGCTCGAGTCATGACCAAAATACCAAACTCTTGTTGAGAGGTGCCGACTTGCACATTCACCTCTTATGACCTAAGCTTCCATTGAAGCTTCTTGCACACTAGCCTTCAACAAGCTCTGATACCAATGAAGGGCTTTGGTGTGCAAAACAAGAGGAGCAAGGAGGAGAAGGATGTATAGAGAGGAGAGGAGAGATGCATACACATGCGTGGGAGCCTCGAAACCCACATAATGATCTCTGTTGAGGCAATGCTCTATAAATGATGTATATATATGAGTATAGGGGTAAGGCTAGATGACCCTTACATCCCCAAAAAAACACTTGGCCACTGAGATGGCTCAAGGGTATCCAAGACACCAAACAATGAACTGAAGAATGCCAAAACCAAACCAAAGACTTGTGACATTCCACCAGATGTATAGTACCCATTCCAAAGGTTCAATCCACCCCTGAGTGAACAAAACAAACTTAGAGGATAAAAAAGGTAAGGTGAAGATGATTCCAAACTATGCCCAAGGATCGAAAAAAGGATATGGATGGGGTATTTATTTTGCATGTCTACTCCTTATTACAAGATTTTAGGTAGCAATGAAAATGATCTATGTACAAGATGATGTTGCTTCCTTCTATGTGTGATACAATTTGAGCCTCAAAACATTTACCAAGGGTAAAGGCTCATCTTTTAGCATAGCTATGTTGGTTTCTCCATGACTAAGTAATTTTTGCTTCTCATATGCCCATTTTGGTAAGGTTCCAAACTTTGTGAAGGCAGTCGTAAGTTTTTGCATGTCAAGGAGTTTGCCTTGCAACTGGTTCATCACTGAATCCTATTGTGGTCGTTCTTCTTTGCCCTTCATAGGATCTGGTGGCTCAACCAGTGAGCTTCCACAATATAGGATCTCCTTCTCTTTGGTTAGTTTTTTGAACTTGACCCTTCTACTCTTGTTTACTTGCTTGAACTTTCCACCCTTTTGCTTGCATTTCTAGTCTTGGAACTCCCACATACCAAAAGGATTCTTTGTCAACAATGAATGTATCATAGACACCTTCTAAGATGTATTGACCCTGTACTCTGCTTGCATCAAACTATTAGAAGTGGGAGTGGGCCACAATAACAATATATCACAGGTTTACATGATCTTCCAACAGATGAGCCTTAACATACACACCTTAAGACTCAAAAATAGATGAGTGAGAGATAGAGAGAGAATAGATAGGATTTCAAGTGTCATGGTAAGCTATGAGGCTTAGCTACACTATTTATATTCCAGTGTCAAATTACAATGTGTGAATATGATACAAATTGACAATATCTGTATCTAGGCAAAAATTGGAACGAGATACAAGAGATTGTGTGCCTAAGAGGTATGAAGAGTGTGTGTGTGAGAATATGGAGAATACAAACAATTTAGGACTGTTTTACAGCAAACCCAAATTCTGATCAACCTAAATCAGAAACGAGTGACCTAGCAAGTAAGAACGGAAATAGACTTGCTACGCATAGTAAATCAACAACTGATGTTGATGGTAAGATGGTAGAATCTCCTCCAGATAGTCACCAAGATGTAGACCACAACTCCTCTAGGAGTGTGAGAACTCCTCCAAGATAGCCTCCTAGTGATCACCTCCTCAAAGATGTGTGAACACTCTCTCTTCAAGAAGACCTTCTCCTTGTGTTGGGCACTTAAGCTCCTTGAGATGATCCTTGAGTGATGTCTCAACAATGAGATTATGTTTCTTTATATAGCCTTAGGGCTATATGAAAAGCAAACACAAAAGCTATCTAAAAAGCTATGATCAATATTGATCGCTAACGGAAAAACTCCTAAGAGAATCCATCGCAAAAACGGTGCCGCCCTTCGTGCTTTCTACGAACATAAAAAGAATCTTCTTTTTGATACACCAACTTTTGCCCTTGGGATTCAAACCCAGACAGATTCTTTGGAAGATTGGTGTCTTATCCACGTTGCCCATCATTATTTCTTGTGTTAGATCTTCTAAAGAAAGATACGTATGCTGTTGTGCCATTTGGGATGTTGTTGAAGAGAGAGAGCTTCTAATGAAGCTATCGGTGGACCATATTGACATTGAATCCAACAATCCCCCTTTCAATGTCACAATGGTACAAGGTTCAATAACCTATAAAGACTTCCAATGTCTGCAAATATCTCTTAACTAATTTCCACTAAATCTTGAACTGACTGTGTATGAACATGTGTACTTGAGAAACTGCAAACTGAATGTCTGGTTGTGTATTACATAGATATATCAAGCAACCGACTGATTGACTATATAATGTTGCATCAAATGGTTTTGAATCAACTTTCGACTATAATAGCACATTGACATCCCTGGTGTCTGTATAGGCTTAGAATCTGTCATCTCAAACCTTCCCAGTAATCTCTTAATGTATTTCTATTGTGTCATGTAGATACACTCATCTCTGTACTTGAACTCAATCCTGGGACTTGTGATCATCATATCACTTTGTAGTGCATCTTGAACACTAGTTAGCTCAATCTCAACTAAAGTAAGAGCTAAATTATTATGAATCCCAAAACGTTCTCCATAATTTACCTGGCCTTCTTGTTGTCTTCTTGTCTGACTTTTGGTTCTTCCAGTGTATTCCTTTATACCACTGTCCTTCTAGGTTTGATATAACCACTTTGGTGTATTCTTGAAAAGTGGTGGTATCATATCTGGTTCTTCAATATCTCTTTCTTTTGGAACTCTAGAACCTCCAACTTCATAAGTTCGAGCTTCAAGAGGTATTGATGATGGACTAGGTACTGATGTAGGTAATGAAATTCTCTTTTCACCTGTATCCCTTAGGGTTTGAGAAGGTTCATCACCCCCCTTGTATGGCTGAATGTAAGCATCCAAATTCCTTGTGAAAAATGCATAGTCATCTGCTTTTATGAAATCTAGAATCTCTTCCTTCTTATCATGAATCTTACTTTTGGCAATATATGCATTGCGTGAGATTAGGATATCACCTGTATCTGGCACATAGAATCTATATCCTTTACTTTCACTTGCATACCCAATAAAGATGGCTTTAATGGCTTTTACATCAAGCTTACCATGATTCTTCTTCTCAATGTGAACATAAGTTGGGGAACCAAAAAATTTGACGTAACTCACATTGGGCTTCTTCCCATAATAAGCTTCATAAGGTGTAGCTTTTGTGGAAGACCTATTCAGAATGTGATTAGCTATATGTATTGCATCAAACTAAAAATTGGGAGAAAGCCTTTTGGATGATATCATACTATGCATCATCTCAACAAGTATCCTAGTCTTTGACTCTGCAACACCATACTATTCTGGCATATAAGCAATAGTGAGTTGATGAGAGATACCTTTGTCTTTGAGAAAAGACCTAAAGTCTTTAGACATGTACTCTCCTCCTCTATCACTTCTCAAAATCTAGATCTTTGATTGACTTCCATTTTCAACCATAGCTAAGAACTTCTTTAAAGTAGGAAAAACCTCTGACTTCACTTTAAGAAGGTAAATCCATGAATATCTTGAGAAATCATCTATGAACATATCAAATTACTTGAAACCTTGAATAGAGTATGTTCTCATCGGACCATTCACATCTAAATGTATGATCTGCAACTTCCTTGTGGCGGTGATGTATCCATGCTTCTTGAAAGAAAGTTTGTGAAGCTTTCCTTCAAGACATCCTTCACATGACTACATCATTTGGTAAAGCAAAAGTAGTCAAAATCTCCACCATACCTTGATCTTTGATATGCTTTAGAGCTGTATAATTGATATGACCAAATCTAGCATGCCATAACTTCATATTCTCCTTAGGTGTAGTAGACCTAGCAACATTAGCATGACTTATTTTGGACAATACGAACATGCCACTTTTGTTTTCACCTTGAAGTAGACAATGCTCCTCATTAGGTGAGAGGATCTTACATGAATCTTTCTTAAAAACTACTTTATAACCATCGGACAAGAAAGTAGTGATAGAGAGCAAATTCTTCTTCATGTCTAGAACATTAAAAAATTGGAAATTGTGAAATTCCCACCTGCTCTAGACTTAAGGTTCACTTCTCCAACACCAAAAACATCTAAATCATGACCATCTGCAATGATCACTCTTCTCCCTGAAGAGTTAAAAAGTGAGGAAAATACCTTTCTGCAACATGTCATATGTTTAGTAGCTCCAGAATAAAAAATCCAAGGATTATCAGAGATTGCATTTAATGCTGCCTGACCAAAAGCTACTTCTTCAATAGTAACACATGCATCTAAATCTATCTTTGAAGATTTAGGTTTTGGATCATCTTCAGTACTATTACCTGATGCATTCTTATTCTCATTAAAAATCCTTGCTCTACATTCTACTATGTAATGACCTAGTTTCTCAGAGTAATGGCATACTCCTTTCTTTGAATCAAATGTAGTCGAAGAATTTTCTTTGGATATAGAGGAAGCATTAGAAAAAGCACTAGAAGACTTAGGATTAAAAGACTTACTTTCCTTCTTGGATTGCTGACTCTTCTTACCCTTCGATGATGATAACATAGCTTCATCATTCTCTTCCATACCCTTTAAATGATCTTCATCTTGAAGTAACAGGAACTATATCTCTTCAAATGAAATTTCTCTATCTCTTGTAGAGAGAGATAAAGAAGTAAAAAAAGCATGATACACTGATGGAAGTGAGTTTAGAAGTGTGTTTACCATCTCTTCATCTGAAATGTTTACTCCAATATTGAGTAACTGATCTCGTAAATCTTTAAGCTTCAAAATATGTGTGAATCGATTCACCAACTTTCATCCTTGTGTTGGCTAGTTGTCTCCTTAAATGAGATTCCCTAACAAGGTTTTTACTCTGATAGAGATTCTCTATCTCCAACCAAGCCTGACGAGAACTTTTGCATGAGCTGTTCTAGGGTATTATATGCCTCTTGACTCCGAAAGTAATATATGAAAGTGCTAGTGCATCCCTTGAATCCCATCTGGATTGCTCTTTTGTAGGAAGTAATCTGGTAGTAGTATGGACTTTTGATGATAAAAGAGTTTCTTCTTCTTCACTAACCTCCCGTTGAGCAGAAATAGGAACACCAGGTCTTCTAGAAGATGAAGCAACATCTTCTCCGACTTGTCTTGGCCTTGGATAAGTGCCATTGACAATATTCCATAAATCCTTTGATACTAACAGATTCATCATCATAAAACTACACATTAGATAGCTAGACATGCCCTCAACCTCGTCTTCATTCTCAAGTTTATAGTAAAAAAATCCTAAGAAAATCCATCGCAAAAATGGCACCGCTCTTCATGCTTTCTACGAATATAAAAAGAATCTTCTTTTCGATATGCCGCTTCCACTAGTGGGATTCGAACTCAGGAAGATTCTTTGGAAGATTGGTGTGTAATCCATGTCACCCACCGTTATTTCTTGTATTACATCTTCTAAAGAAAGATACCTACGTTGTTGCCCTATCTAGGACTTGAAGAGAGAGCTTCTAATGAAACTATTGTTGGACCATATTAACATTGACTCCAACACAAACTTCTTCCTCTTAGCTACCAATCTTGTAGGGATACTTCTTGCCTTATCGTGTAGGGTCTCTCGCCTTCATCCTAACATGTCTTGCTATTGATTATAGCAGAACATGGAGGGGTTCCTGCATATACGTTTTTGACACATCAACTTTTTCAAATAGGTTTCTGAGTTCTTCATCATCAGGTTCTGCTTAGGAGCTAGCACTTCCCATTTGCATGTGATTTGGACTGGAATCAATCTGTATTTGCTTGATATTTTTTGATCGTGTACCCACATGTAGTTTTGCCCCCACTCATGTATGACCTTTGCATGTCTTTGCCATGGGCATCCCAAGAGTAAGGGAAATCCTTTGGATGCAGGAGGGAGTCGTAACACCACAAAGTTTAAGATAAACTCAGACCCTTGCATTGTCGATTCCACCCTTTTGATAATTCTAACAGGCTTTATCTTTCTCTAATGGTAACGTGAGATATGTCTTCATTACACAATCGGAGTCCTAGCTTCTTTGATGTTGATTCAGGCATCAGGTTGATACCTGTTCCACCATCTATGATTACATCGAGGAGTTCTTGGATGACTTTCTTGAGTGCTACCCAATGACTAAAAGAGTTGAAAAGAGGGGCCTCTATTATTACACAATTAGCTAGATTATTATCCATCAAAACTGGTGCTTTGAGTGAAGAGACTATGCCGAGTATCTCGCTCCAGAACTTGGAATCCATACATAACAAGTCATATAGACTTACCTACTTGCACATACTTTTTAGAATCTAACTCACCAAAAAGGTCTTGTCAGTATACTTATAGTGAGTTTTGGAGTCACTTCTTTTAATTCCTATTAAGCCCTTCAAAAAGTGTCTTCTATCATTTTGTCTTTCTTTTGTTCCTCTTCTCGACCCTTTCATGATTCTGCAATTTGGCTATGCACCAAGATATGTGGTCTTCAGACTTCTAGTTCAATCCATTGGTGGTTCCATTTTTGCTCCGGCATGAGGTTTTCCCACCCAAGTGGGTGCCCTTTTTGTTATAGTAGACTCTTACTCCATGTCAGATCCTTTGGTGCTACTTATGTCCTTTTTTTGTCAGTGCATCAGGGGTGAGCTATTACTCCTATTTTCTGCTGCCATATACTCACCTTCTGCCATCTTTTAAGTCCTACTACGTACTCTTAGCGGAGAGATCTCTCTTAGTTGCACCATGTTGATGTTGGTGACTAGAACAGTGTATTTCCAGCAAGAAGCAATCCTACTCAGATGTGAAAAGTGTTATTTACCTCATTCATGGTAGTTTTCTTTAGGCAATCCTTTGTAGTGATCCCTCAACTCTAGAGAATTAGAGCAAGGAGGTGTGTTTTTTGGCAGGAGACAATGACCTTGTACATGGCCATATTCTCCACACCTATAGCACATCATGGGACGTTGTGGTTGATTCCTAAATGATGATGCCTGATCACTAGCATTATTGTGCATACCACTATTAGTAGGAGAGGAATAAAACAATAGAACCGTAGGAATGTTACTGTGAATGGGGCCTGGTTCCACTACCATTGCTTGATTCATAGGAACCAAGGGCTCTAATGACATAGCTAGTTGCCCCCAATGTGTAGGAGTTTGCATCTCAACCATCCCCTTCAGATAATAATAGTTGGGACCTTCATGCTCCCACCTAACACAAAACTGACAAACCACCTTGTTAGGCACTCTACTTGCATGTACCCTTGCTAATGACAGATCGTACATCACAGGCTAGCATTTTTCTCTCGTTCTCTTGGTTCTTTGATTTCCAGTCTGAACTTTACTACTGTATCTTCATCAACGCTCGTAAATCATTGTTGCCTCAGGAAGACATTCCATTGCTCAAAACAAAAAGTGGATTCATGGAAGTTCACTTGTGCCTCCTCAATCCTTATAGCCATATCCACGAAGTCTTCTAATGGGGTGCTTGGTTCTAGGAGATGACGGATCTTATGCGTTGTACTTAGTGGAAGTGCTTTCTCTAGCCATTTTTTAATTAGAAAGTTGCTAAGAGCAACTGGTAGCTATGCCACTAGTGCCTTGGTTCTTATCATTAATTCTAGAAAGGACTCTCTAGTCCTTAAGTGAAGATTCTTGAGCTTGTCTAACGCTTGTTCAATTGTGTTCACTAATCGGAATGTAGAGGAGAACTCATTATTCATATCCTACCATGTTTTGAAATGGTCTAGCGCGAACTGGCTGAACCATTTATCAGAAAACCCACCCAAAGTTGTTGGAAATAGGGCCATGAAGACATCAATATAGCCTTCCAATCAATGACTCTTCCATAATGCAAGAAAAATGCTTGACATGGTCGTCAGGGTCTTCTATCGAGGCTCCTTTGAAGATGAGAAAAATGATATTAATATGAGAAAGAAGTGAAGCTAAGTCACCTTTGGCCATTTCAGGTTCTTCTAAGAGTCGTTGCCTCCCTATGGACTTATCATGAATAATGATGCTATGTTTTGGACTAAGAGATGTAGATCATGAATGAGCTTTGGTCATAGATAGGTTAGATACTTCCTGGCGAGCAGGTTACCAAGCCCTAGGTCCCCCCGCGCATGCCAAAATTGTACAACTTGGTCTATAATTGTACAGAGCCCAGACTGTTACTTTGGTTCTTCCATACTCGGCTAGGGTTGGTAATCCCGCTCATCACTAGTCTACAATGGAAAAACACAATAGGACTTTAATGCAAGCTTAGTCATCATGCACTTTGATCTTATTACAATGACTTATTGCTTGCATCAAGACACAACACTTAACTGTGAATGACAACCATTCGGAGTTAAGAAGAGAGCTATGTCAACCATTCTTGCCTAGAATTTCCATATAATGCCTTTAGAAAATAGAGTACAGTAGAATGATACAATTATTAAACCTAATGTAGATGTGATCTCATAGATAAACGCTTTCTCACGGCCTAAGTAGAACTATAGGCACAAATTCTTGCTAAGCTTCTAATTTTTCCCCATAGCTTTGCAAGAATCTTATAGCCTTAGACACCAAAAAGGAGGAAGAGAGAGATTTTAGTACAGAAAAAGAAGAGGAAGTGGAGGCAACAAAAATTGAATGCCCAGTCGTCTAAGATTTCTCCTGACATTGTCTTCTATGTTACGAGGAAGGAGATAAGGAAGAGAGCTCACACACACACTCTTACTCTCAAGGAGAAGCACACACACAAATTGAGACAGGGAAGAATGATCTTCTTCTTCTTCTTCTATTACATAAAAGGAATGTACAAGAATGACCTAAAAAACAAGAATACAACAAGTGCAATATATAAAGACTAGTACATAAGGAAAAACCTAATGTCCGCGAATGAGTGAGCTGGCAAGAAACAAATGTGCCATCACTCTCGGTAGATAAATCTAATAAAGCTCAATGAAGTATCCTTGACATATACCGGCGTGACCATTATACATGTCAGAGAAATAAAAAACTGGTACCTGTCATCCTGGATCATCACATGTTGAGCTTGATATCTCAACACTCCCCCTCAAGCTCAACGCCATATCCTGTAATCCAAGCATCTTCTGAAACTTCTTCAACTTCTCAGCTCCAAGTGCTTTGGTGAAAATATCAGCAACCTGCTCATCTGTTCTCACATAAACAAGATCAATACCACCTGCTAATACCTTCTCTCTGATGAAGTGATAATGTACCTCGATATGCTTTGTTCTAGCATGGAAAACAAGGGTTACGTGCTAACTGTATGCTGCTAAGATTATCACAATAGATAGTGATAGGATTTTGCACTTCCACACCTAAATTTGCAAGTAACATCTCCAGCCATGATGCCTCACATGCTTCCATTGCAGCACCTCTATACTCAGCCTCTATACTCGACAAAGCAACAGTGGGTTGCTTCTTTCTGCTCCATGTAATAGCTGCACCTCCAAGTGAGAAAAGAAAGCCACTAGTAGATCTTCTATCTGGAGTACTACCAGCCAATCTACATTGGTGTATCCATGAACCTGCAAATCTACACCAGCTTCATAAAACAATGCATAATCCAAAGTAGCACTCACATAACGTAGAGTGTGCCTCAGAGCATCCAAATGTGGCTTCCTGGGAACCTGCATAAACTGACTTTCAAGTCCAACAGTGTAGCTTAAATCAGGCCTTGTAATTGTAAGATATATAAGACTTCCCACAATTTTCCTATACATAGTAGCATTTTCCAATGCTTCACTTGATGTAGTATCCAATTTCAAATTCTGATCTAAAGGCATAGAAATTGGCTTACAATCAGCCATACCATACTTTTGCAGCATATTCAAGGCATATTTCCTTTGCGACATCCATATACCTGTTTCTGTATGTATAAACTCAATGCCCAAGAAATAGCGCAGCACACCAAGATCTTTCATGTCGAATTCCTGCATAAGAAGTTTCTTTACCTCTTTGATGCTTTCTTCATTATCACCACCTACAATCAGGTCATCAACATAAATAGCCACAATAGTGATGCCATCATCAACCTTCCTTGCATATAGTGAGTGATCTGCATCACACATAAAAAACCCAATGCTGGTTAAGTAATCAGCAATCCTTGCATGCCATGCACGCGGAGCCTGATTCAGCCCATACAAAGCCTTTTGCAATGTGCAAACATATTCTGGATGCTTTGAATCTTCATATCCTTGTGGCTGGTCCATATATACTTCTTCCTGTAACTCACCATGTAGGAAAGCATTCTTCACATCCATCTGATGCAAAGTCCATCCTTTTGCTGTAGCTAATGCAACAAGTGTCCTAACAGTAGACATTTTAGCTACAGGGCTGAATGTCTCCTCATAATCAATGCCATATGTCTGTGCATATCCTTTAGCTACCAATCGTGCTTTATACCTGCTTATGCTACCATCAGCATTATGCTTTACCTTGTAAACCCATTTACAACCTATGGGTTTCTTTCCTTGCGGCAATGGAACCAGCTTCCATGTATCATTTCCATAAAGTGCAGCCATCTTCTCATCCATAGCTTTTTTCCAATCTGCATTACCAATTGCATCTTCAAAACAAGAAGGTTCAGCATCTTGTATTACCTTTGTCATGTAGGCACAATGGCGAGCCATGTAACTATCATATGTCAATGGTTGCACTGAATTACGCATCCTCCCAGATCTTCTTGGTCCTGGGTCACTTCTCCTTGTATCATCTGCATGTGCCCTTCTTACTCCTGGAGTCTTTACAGAGGGCAATCCAAGTTCCTCATCAAGACTCTTTTCTGAACCGCTTGAATCTCCATTGTCTTCAAAACCTGCACATGTTTTATGACCAGCAGAAAGCTTTTCTTTACCTTTCTTGGATGTATTTGATGAATTTGCTGGATTGAAATTCCCACGTAATCTTCCACTCCATGGATTTGAGTTGGAACTATTGCTTGGTGATGCATCTGGTCCACTCAAAACCTGAGATTCTGCACTTGATTTTTCAGCATTTTCTTTGTCATTTGGTTCAAGACTCAGTCCTTCTTTGGCATCTGCATAGAAGTTTGACATTTCATCAAATACCACATCTCTGCTCACCTTTACCTGTCGTGTGAGTGGGTTATAACATTTATATCCCTTTTGCTCAAGGGAGTATCCAATGAAGATACACTTTTCTGCTTTTGGATCAAGCTTTGTCCTCAATTCATCTGGGACATGTACATATGCAATACAGCCAAAAACTTTCAGATGTGATAAGTTTGGCTTTTTACCTGTAAACTTCTCTTCAGGTGTAACTTGATGTACAACAACAGTCGAAGTTCTGTTCATGATGTATACAACAACATGCACAACTTCTGCCCAATAACAATGAGGCATATTCTTCTCAGCCATTAAGGCTCTTGCTATTTCTGCAATATGTCTGTTTTTGCGTTCAGCAACACCATTCTGTTGTGGTGTGTACCTGCATGAAAATTGACGCCGAATTCCATGATTTTTTAGAAAACTGCTGAACTCATTTGACATGTATTCACCTCCTCCATCAGATCTTGATGTCTGAATGTACTTCCCTGTTTGCTTTTCCACCATAACTTTAAAATTCTGGAAGTGAGTAAACACCTCGCTCTTCTCTTTCATGAAATATACCCATACTTTGCATGTATGGTCATCAATGAAAGTAACATAAAACCTGTAACCACCCATAGATGTGGTCTTTGCTAGACCCCAAACATCTGTATGTACTACTTCTAGTACATTCTCACTAACATGCTTGTCATGTGGAAATGATGCTCTTGACTGTTTACCAAATTGACATGCTGCACATACCTTTTGCATTTCTGCAACTTTGAAATTTGGTAGTCCATGGACAATCTCCTTTGACTGCATCAGTTTCAGCCTTTGCAAGTTTGCATGTCCAATCCGTTTGTGCCATATCTCTATATCTGCAATAACTCGTGCTCCTTTTGCAAACATGGCTGCATTCATTTCAGGAATCTTCACATTTAAGGTGAACATCCTTCCCACTTTGTTTCCTTTGGCAACCAATCATCCATCCTGCTTGTACTCTTCTACATATAATCCATCAACATTGAACCTGACTTGTAATCCCTGGTCAACCATTTGTCCAACAGAAACCAGATTCTTTGTTATATTTGGAACATGCAGCACATCAGCGAGATGTTTTACCTTTCCGTCCTCCATAGACAATGCTATGTTTCCTGTATGCTCAATAGGATGCGATGTATCATCACCTGTTTCAACATATCCAGGAACTGGCATTTTTTGCAAACTACTAAACCATTCTGCATGACTGGTCATGTGATTTGAAGCACCTATATCAACATACCAGACATTATCATTCGCTTTTGAAACACCAGCAGACATCGTATTCATCATGTGATGTTGAACCATAAACAACTTCTCAGAATCATCTGCACTTGTGGATGCATAGTTGTTTTGCTGCCTTCTATTATTTTGATTCTTCAACGTGCAATCACGTTCAAAGTGTCCAGGTTTACCACAATTCCAACATCCTTTACTATCATTACCTGAATCATTTCTTTGGAAATTTCTACGACCTCTTTGACTCCCCCTACCTCGAAACTGTCCTCTTCCTCCTGCATGATTCTGTTGTTGATCTTGGTCTTGGTTATTGTTTCCTCTTCCACTTCCAAAACCTCTACCTCTGCCTCTTCCTCTGCCAGAGTAGAATACCTGCTCAGAACTGGGCTTTCCTTGAGAGTTTGAATCCTCACCAAGATTATTTTCTTCAATAATCAGCATAGATACCAAATCAGCAAAATTCGGAATATTTTCCCTGGTCTGTATAGAAGTTCTAAACTGCTTATATGCAGCTCCTAAACCACGAAGGCACACTTCCACCTTATCATCATCATCTACATTCACGCCAATAGATGCAAGTGACTCACATATGCTTTTGATTTTTAGAGTGTAGTCACTTACTGACATGCTCTTTTTCTCCAATGTATGTAGCTCGTTCTTGAGTTGCAATTTCCGTGCCTTTGTATTGGTCTCGTACAAAGTGACCAAACTGTTCCAAGCCTCTTTTGGAGTCTTGGCATCCTGTATGTGTCCAATCATGCTATCCTGTATGCTAACAGATAGCCAATACATTACCTTTCGTGCTCCTTGATTCCATTCCTCATATGCTCTTAACTGTTCTGCAGTCCGATTCCTTTCTGGTAACTGCAGAGCATTTTCATTCTCTCCTTCGATGTACTTCCAGTAGCCTTTTCCCATCAGGAAATTCGTCAGTCTGGGTCTCCAAGCATGGAAGTTGTTCTTGTCCAGCTTATCGCTCATAAGATGACTCATTCCATCTGCGTTTGCCATTTCTGCAACAAATCACACACTACAAGCAGCACTTCTGCTTGAACACTCTCCCACTATGACGTGATAGTTCGATCTCAGAAAAACACAGTTTTCATGTATCAACAGTACACGGAATCACTTGAAATTTTGGATCTGGAATATATGAGTGTCGCCGATCACAACGCAAGTTACAGTTTCTGAAACTGACCTGGTTTTTTTGTGGGCCCCACCTTGCAGGCTCAAAACGGAGGTCGAGATGGCTCCGAAACTTCGATCTGACAAAAACAAGTGACCCTAAAGGGATAACTCTCAAAAATATTTTGAGGTCTTCTACCTTCACGCCGATTTTCGTAGCAAACGGAGGCCGTTTGTGAAATTGCATTCTCTCCATGCCTTGCTGCATAGTCTTCACTGTCGCCTTCTCCACGAGCTCTCTACAGCCACGCTGGCTCTGATACCATGTCACGAGGAAGGAGATAAGGAAGAGAGCTCACACACACACTGTTACTCTCAAGGAGAAGCACACACACAAATTGAGACAGGGAAGAATGATCTTCTTTGTTGGGGGATTCTTAGACAAGAAGGAGTTTGAGGGTTTGTAGGAGAAAATGAAAGGACCAGAAGAGGAAATACACCTTGGAAGCTTTTGCCGATTGATTACAGTAAGACAATTACAATGTTTGAAGCAAAATACAAGCCAATACTTCTGTGCACAATCACACAGAGTGCTCAATTACAAAATACCCAATATCCCAAAGTCTTCTTGCCACCGGCCTCCTCTGCACCAGACCTCCACCTGCTTCAAGCTTATCCTTGTGCACACCTTGCACCAAGCTTCCACAAAGGGGGAGGAGTGAATACCTTCTGTCGACACGCGCACATTGCAATGAGACCTTGAGATCCTTGGGGGAGTATAGCTTAGCACTCTCTGCACAAATCCTTAGTCACTCTCCATGCACCTTGCACTTCCACTTCTCTGCGTTGCACTCTGGTGACTCTTGCACTTCTCTCTCTTGCTTCCCTTAGACTATGCTTCTCTTGCTTACTCTAAGATTGGTCCAAGAATAGAACTTGCCTTGATTTGAGTGTGTCGATCACGTACGCTCCTAACTGCAATGGTATCTTGGTGCTCACTTTGATGTCCCAAGATTGTCTTCACAAGTGGCAGCCAACGACTCACTGTTTTGTCCTGTAGTGACTTTAGACTAAAACCCAAAATTTTAATGGGGGACCATACTTTCACCTGTGCGTACGTTGCCACTTCACATACCTTCACATTTCCTTTTAAGTCTTCACTTTTGCACCTAAGGGGGGTTCACCTGAACCTTCTAAAACACTTTAAAACACACTTTGAACCTTAGGGAAATTAGAGAAAATACCTCTGCAACCTGCAACTCACTTTCTCCAATTTACCCTTTGTGGACAATTAATTGTGCACTACCTGTGCACTTTGACACCTGCATTTTAGCACTTTGACTTTGCACCTGTTGACTTTGACCTTGACCTTGTTGACTTTGACCAGTTGACTTTGACCTTTTGACTTTGATTGCAATTGACTTTGACCAACATGACTTTTATGGGCTCAACAGTTGCCCACCACCTAATGTGCTCTCCGTCCTGGAGAGCTATAGCCAAAACTTTGAGCATAACAGACACCATGAAAATAGAGCTGCAAAAACTTGAATAGTACATCGGAGCAGCAACCAAGTCCACCAAAAGCAGAATAGAACAAGCACCAGAGAAAAACCAAAAACTGGATTTTGCCATGGAAAAGCAAAGGGTTGCAATGGGAGGGTAGAAAGGATGGGGAAGGAAGGGCTGATGGGACTGATAGGGATAGGTTTGGGAGGGTTAAGGATGTGGCTGGGCAGGTGTGTAAAGGGAGGGATAGGGAGAAGGATGATGGGGCTGGAGAGGGGAAAAATGATCAAACATGAGAGCTACAGGAGCATATGGGAAATATTGAAACATATGGTGAGAGGAGGTGATAATAGACAATGTGGCCAATGGAATGAGATAAAAACATGTGGTAATTGTGCGTAAAACATGATGGTTTGGACCAAAAGTCAGAGAAAAAGTGGGAATTTGGAAAAATAAAGTCAAAAACTGAGTCCAGAGGTGCCAAAAAACATGAAAATGACTCCAAATTTATAAAAAACGGCCAACCGAGGCACAATCCCGAGCCAAAAGCTTTGAGCCAAAAAAAGTAAAAAAAATATATATATATAATTTTTTTTTTTTTTTTTTTGTTTTGTGAAATGCGAACGCCTATGCATAAAAAATAAAAAGAAAAATAAATAACAGAAAAAGAAAATAAAATAAAACTTAAAATAATAAAATAAAAAAATAAAAAATAATAAATAAATAATAAAAAATAATAAAAAAAATAAAAAATAATAAATAAAGAGGTGGGGGGGTGTCCGAACGGGGGGGGGGGGGCTGTCAGAACCGGGGGGGGAGGGAGGGGGTGTCAGAACCGGGGGGGGGGGGGGGCTGTCAGAACCGGGGGGGGGGGGGGGGGGAGTGTCAGAACCGGGGGAGGGGGGGGGGCTGTCAGAACTGGGGGGGGGGGGTGTCTGAACCGGGGGGGGGGGGGGGATTTTGTTTTTTTTTTTTGGGCAAAAAACAAAAAAACGCCTTGGGGGGCCTTTTTTTTTTTGAAAAATAACCCAAAAATAGAGAAAAATGAAGGAAAAATAAAAAAAAAGCCAAAAAAATTCTAAAAAATGTCTCATTAAATTTTCCACAGGGCTAAGCCCAATTTCTTTCATCAAACCACAGAGAGCCTCCTTTTATTCCTCCTATTTGGCAAGAAAATGACATACAAAAGGGATAAAAAAATGCTAGAAAAATGCTAAAATTGCTAGAAAAATTTCCAAAAATACCCAAAAGTGTTACTTTTGCAGAGGTTATGAAATGCCTTCTAGGTTTGCTAAAAACACCAGGAACAAGAATGAAATTGATAAAGAAAACTACTAAAACTGAGCAAAATGAGATGAGAAAGCTATGTACAACCTGGACAGATTTTGCAGTTTCCAGGTGATCCATAATTCTTCATGTGGCTTGATGATAGGCCTTTAGCCATGATCTTTATATGTTGACCCCGAAAAACTCCTCCATAACCTTCAATTTTGGTGCACTTCATTTGTTTTATCTTCTTTTTGGGCATGGTGACACTTTGATAGACCCACCTTACATCCTTCAATACAATATTATCTCCTCCATACTGCATCTTTTGTTTCCAAAGACTTGCAGGTACTCCGTCCACATCATTGTAAAGCCTTGCACTTACTATCATAAAAATTGACACAATAGATGATATCCATACCAGTATCCATAAAACAGTGGCCATTGACATATGATTTGAAGCATCTTCATCACGACTGCACTTAAGGACTTTGCTTTTCTTCTCTTTTCCATGGCCTTTGACTGAGACTGTTTCAACCTGAGTGATTTCCTCTTTTTCTTCATATGCTTCTTCTCTACTTGAGTTTGGGAAAATTCCATAGTAGGAAGATGGGTCTTTTGCATGGAGCCAAGCCAACATGTTTTCATCTTCATATAAATCTACTCCTTCAAATAGATCTGCTTCTAGGTTGTCCACCACTTCTTCTTCCATACAAATACCAATTGTCTGCATCATACTAGTATTTCCCTGATTGTCTGGTCCTTCTTCTAAAATTATCTGCTGCAACTCTTCTCCCTCCTGCTTTACCCACATTGTGTCCTTGCCCCAGTCATGCAACACATTGGCATGCCTTAACCAAGGTCTCCCAATTAACAGGGGGAAACTTCCTTCTACCTGTGGCAGCCTTAAAACAACAAAGTCCAAGTTAAAGATGGTACCTTGTATTTTGAGTGGAACTCCAGGGACCACACCCATAGGCCTTACTATGCTTTGGTCTGCCATTGTTACAGTGAAGTTGGCAGGTTGTGAAGGGTATAGTCCAATCTTTTTCATGGTATATTCAGGCATCAAGTTAATGCCAGAACCACCATCCACAATAACTCCTTGAAACTCATGACCTTTAATAGAGACTGTTAGCCGAGGGCTCTTGTAATCTGTGAGGGGTGCTTCCCCTAAACATTTATCTTGATGCATAACAACAGCCTTTGCCACTAAACTTGTTGTGGACATTTCATCAATTATCTGCAAGAGTTCTGACCTGAACTTCCCATCCATCTTTATTAATTCAAAAATACTAACCTCCTTTTTCATGGACTTGAGTAGTCTAGAAGCTTCTGATTCCTTAAGAGCATGGGCTGCATTTGACTTATCAAACTGCTCATGAGCCCTGTTGAATGCATATTCAATGGCATCAATGGTACCTGTGAAATTTTCTTTTTGCCTTATATCTGCACTTGTGGTGGCTTTTTCTTCAGACACACCTTTGTCTCTGTTTAATCCATTAATCATTGATTCTTGAACTATTTCCACTGGAGCCTTCCCCTTGCTTCTTGTCTGCACTGTAAAAGATTCAATTTCTTCTAAATGCACCACCCTGGTAGATGGAGATGGCACATTGACCTGATCTAACACTTCTTCTTTGTGTACAGAAATCATTTGAATATGGGGCCCGGATGAAGAGGCTTGATTCTTAGGACAACAATTTGTATAGTGGTCTCTGGCCTCTGGGCAGTTTCTGCAAGGAGGGGCATTTTCTGGGAGAGTGCACCTACTTTGATAGTGCCCACAGTCTCCACATCTGAAACAAATAATTGGCCTTCTAGGCCCATTTTCAAAATTATCCCTCTGTCTAGGGTTATAAGTGTTACCTTGACTGGGTGCAGCTGCCATCACATTTGCTGGTGGTAGGGGTCCTCCTTGTGTCCAGTATGTTGTTGCAGGCATTCCCCTTGATTGGCATTCCTGGGCCTCATGACCAACTTTCCTGCATAACTGGCAAGTCACACTTAACAGAGGACATTCACTTACTATGTGACCTTGCTTGGTGCACATGGAACACCAAAGTCCACTCTTGATGCCACCTCCTTTGAGCTCCTGCAACTCCTATCGCAACTGAGCCAATTCCTCTGCCTAGGCCTCCTCCTCCTTTTGGAGCTTTAGTGCTTCAATCTCCCTTCTCAACTGAGCAACAACATTCTCCTCCTCTTTGTAGGGCTTATTTCTTTTTAAGCCCTCCAGCTCCTTCCTTAGCTGGATCACTGGATCCTCCATTTCTGTACCATATGTTGGTTGGGAAGAAGTTGCTCCATACTGGTACCTTATCTGCTCCAAGCGTGTGGCTGTGTTGATGAACTCATCTATGGAGGCTGTAGGTAACACTAATTCCTTTATTTTGCATTGGGTGGCCACTGGTAGGGGCTTAGCCAACCATTTCTTAACAAAAAAATCGTGTGGTGGATCTGGCAATTTAGCCATTAGTGCTTTGGCCCGAGTCACAAACTCTGGGAACTTTTCTCCTGGACCCAATCTTAAATTTTCTAGCTCTTCTATGATAATCTCCGCAATGTTGCCATGCTGGAACTGATTTTTAAATGCATCTTTCATCACATCCCAAGTGGTAAAATGGTTTTCAGCAAACTGGCTGAACCACTTATCAGCTAATCCCTCTAATGTGGCAGGGAAGAGAATAAAAAGGCATCGTCCCTACCCATTAGGCCTCTAGTCTTACATAGTGCCAAAAACCTTCTAATGTGTTCATCCGGATCCTCCTGAGCTAGGCCTTTGAAAGAAGGAAACTTTCCAAGTCTACCTGACTCGCCATGCTCTTGACTGATGATGTTGAAGATAGTGGACTGGAGGACCTTCTAACAACCTTCCTTCTTGTTTGCTTGCAGGTGACCCTCAATGTTTGGGACCGGGTTGCGGTCATGAGCAACTCATAGCCCACTGAATATGAGACACTTGATAAGAATATTTATGTTTTGTTTGATGAAGTAGCACTGTGGTTCTGTCGACACTTGATATCTTCTATGCTTTGCACTTGGTTTCTCCTAAGCTCAAATCTCCTTGGAGGTCCCACCGGGCGTGCCAAATTTTGTTGGGGGATTCTTAGACAAGAAGGAGTTTGAGGGTTTGTAGGAGAAAATGAAAGGACCAGAAGAGGAAATACACCTTGGAAGCTTCTGCCGATTGATTACAGTAAGACAATTACAATGTTTGAAGCAAAATACAAGCCAATACTTCTGTGCACAATCACACAGAGTGCTCAATTACAAAATACCCAATATCCCAAAGTCTTCTTGCCACCGGCCTCCTCTGCACCAGACCTCCACCTGCTTCAAGCTTATCCTTGTGCACACCTTGCACCAAGCTTCCACAAAGGGGGAGGAGTGAATACCTTCTGTCGGCACGCGCACACTGCAATGAGACCTTGAGATCCTTGGGGGAGTATAGCTTAGCACTCTCCGCACAAATCCTTAGTCACTCTCCATGCACCTTGCACTTCCACTTCTCTGCGTTGCACTCTGGTGACTCTTGCACTTCTCTCTCTTGCTTCCCTTAGACTATGCTTCTCTTGCTTACTCTAAGATTGGTCCAAGAATAGACCTTGCCTTGATTTGAGTGTGTCGATCACCTACGCTCCTAACTGCAATGGTATCTTGGTGCTCACTTTGATGTCCCAAGATTGTCTTCACAAGTGGCAGCCAACGACTCACTGTTTTGTCCTGTAGTGACTTTAGACTAAAACCCAAAATTTTAATGGGGGACCATACTTTCACCTGTGCGTACATTGCCGCTTCACATACCTTCACATTTTGTGCACTTTGACACCTGCATTTTAGCACTTTGACTTTGCACCTGTTGACTTTGACCTTGACCTTGTTGACTTTGACCAGTTGACTTTGACCTTTTGACTTTGACTGCAGTTGACTTTGACCAACATGACTTTTATGTGCTCAACATTCTTCTTCTTCTTATATTACATAAAAGGAATGTACAAGAATGACCTAAAAAACAAGAATACAACAAGTGCAATATATAAAGACCAGTACATAAGGAAAAACCTAATGTCTGCGAATGAGTGAGCTGGCAAGAAACAAATGTGCCATCACTCTCGGTAGATAAATCTAATAAAGCTCAATGAAGTATCCCTGACATATACCGACATGACCACTATACATGTTAGAGAAATGAAAAACTGGTACGTGTCATCCTGGATCATCACATGTTGAGCTTGATATCTCAACATTCTACAACATCACCATCTCGCCATTGCTTGATGCCATGTCATTCCCTTGTGAAAAATTGGTATTCTATGTGCATACTACTTGAAGCATTAACCTTTGCAACTTTTGAAGATGTAGATCACTACCTAGCCGCCTTCTTCTTCTAGCCAACATTGATGCACTGAACTCCGTCAACTACCATGCTCCTCTTTGAGCATCCTTTGCTTCACAATTGTGTAGCTTTTCACCATCCCAAATATCACTCATTAATCATCATCTTGACCCTCATTGTCATCCACTTCCACATCACAACTTCCCTTCTCAGTTTAGCCTACTGTTTCTACGCTTGGTCTTCTCTGTTATGGCTAGTCTACTATGACTGCTGCTCATCCCTCATGTAGGCCTCAATTCTACTAATAGCTAGCTTGACTTTTGATTATAGCATGTGATGTTCTTCTTTGATGACGCCTTTCTACAATCTCTTCTCTAAGTGCATCTATGTCTACCATGCACAATGCGGACTTCCATGTATCTCCAATTATGCAAAACTATGTGCAAAATCTATTGCATTCATCTGTTTCTTAGATGTCCTTTCTCTTTTATATGTATGTATGTCTCTTGTATATGTATGTATATCTCTGTCACATGTATTTTATATCTCTCCCTCTTGACTTCCTGCATGATCCTTATATAGTGTCAATCTTCTTTGCTTGCCTTGACACATTAAGATCCTCCAATCATTCTGCCACCATTTTTTACTATGATTGCCATGATATGCTGCCCAAAACTTTCTCTTTTGCAAAAGGGAAGATACGACAATATATGGTTCCCCCTCAAAAAGGCATTATTGGTGGAGAAGTGTGTTTCGTCGCATAGGACAAAGGTAGTTAATGCGACAAACAATGCTGGATGCTTCTCGAGTAAATTGGGAATTAACTTATTATTGAATTCATAGAATGGACACATGGGCAAGACTAGATGGGAAATGCTATTGATCCCAGGGATCGGAATCCCAGAGTTATTGGAGCCGATGAGATTGTGAAACTCTAGACCACTTGGCCATTGAGATTGCTCAAGGGTATGGAAAAGACTGAACACTCGACCGAAGACTTGTGACATTCCACCAGATGTACAATGCCCACTCCCAAGGTTCACTCCATCCCTAAACTGACAAAATAAACTTAAGGGATCAAAAAGGTAAGGTGAAGAGGTAACTATGCCCCGAATCAAATATATGTTTTATTAAAGAACATATACAAAGAAGTGTCTAGTGGCCATTTGGCCATTCACATGGACACTAATGATAACAGAGCCCCTACACGATAAGGAAAGAAGTATCCCTGCAAGAATGATAGCTAAGTGGAAGGATTTTGATGCAAGTAGAGTACAAGGTCAATACGCCTTAGAAGGTGACTATGATACAATCATTTTTGACAAATAATCCTTCTTTTATGTGCCAATCCTAAGACTAGAAAAGCAACCACAAGGATGGAAAGTTTAGATGACCAACCAAAGGTAGAAGGGTCAAGTTCAAACAACATCAAAGAGAAGGAGATCTTGTATGGTGGAAGCTCACTCGTTGAGACATAAGATCCTATGAAGGACAAAGAGGAATAAGAAAACCAAGATTTAGTGATGAACTCGTTGCAAGGATACTCCCTAGCTTGTAGAAACTTATGACTTCCTTCAAGAAGTTCAGAACCTTACTCGAATAGGGATGTGAGAAGCTAAAATTACTCAGTCAAGGAGTAGCCCACATAGCCATAGGTAAAGATGAGCCTTTACCCTTGGTAAATGTTTTGAGACTCAAATTGTATCTCACATAGAAGGAAGCAACATCATCTTGTACATAGCTCATTTTCATTGCTTTCTAAAATTTTGTAATAAGGAGTAGACATGCAGAATAAATACCCAATTGATCTCCTTCTTATGACTAAGGTGGTGACCAAGGCATAGACCTTGGCATACCTTGTCATCTGAGTCACCGAAGTCACCGTTGGCATCGTTTGCTATGTGCGAGGGAGGACCTCAAGGATCAAGGAAGACAAAGGTTCTCAATACTTCTCGGGAGGTCACCCACCCAAGGCTTTCTCCAAGCTACCCACCCACCCAAGGCTTTCTCCAAGGCTTAGGACTAAGGTGGCAACCAAGGCATACCTTGTCATCACAGTCACCGAAGTCACTATTGGTGCCATTGGCTACACATGAGGGAGGACCTCAATGATCAAGGAGGACAGAGGTTCCCGGTACCTCCTAGGAGCTCAACCATCCAAGTCTTTCTCCAAGGCTTATGACTAAGGTGAAGAACAAGGCATAGACCTTGGCATACCTTGCTATCGAAGTCACCAAAATCATCATTGGTGCCATTGGTTGTGCGTGAGGGAGGACCTCAACGATCAAAAAAGACAAAGGTTCCTAGTACTTCTCGATAGGTCACCCATCCCAATATTGTTCCCTCTGGAGCTTGCTTAACCGTGGAAATCTCTTACCACTAAGCTACATTCTTGTGGTGCTTGAAAAAGGGGAAAGACTAAGGTTCACCTTACCTTCAACAAGTTTTGGGCCCTCAAAGCTTCATTCTTTGCTTTTAAAGCTTATTTTTGAAGCATTTTTGGCGTGATTTTTGGAGCCATCTTAGAGTATTTTCATGCTAGTTCTCTTCATAGAGGTCCAAGAACATCAAGAAGAATGTTTTTTGTACTTATTTGACAACAAAACTTAACCTTTTGGGGTTATGTTTTCAGCCACACTAGTTAATCTACAGGTTTCTTGAAAGGTTTTAGTTGTGGTGGGAGCAGCCATTGCAAGTCTATATAGGGTTTTTTTGAGCCTAAAGAATAGAGTTGACAGACACTTGCAACAACAATGGCTAGTGTTTGGGTAGTGAGTTCAGCCTTCCAGTGCCATTTTACTGCATATATTGAGCACATATACACTATGTACGCTTATGTGGATACCGCTTATGTACGTCCATGTGATCATTGATATATCAGTTATGTTTTTGCATAAAGCCTGTTACGTTTGATGAAGAGGGTTGTGGTGAGGTTTGCTTAATTGGGAGACACCCAGATGTTGGGGTCTCTTTGGTGATGCAGGTGGAAGACTTACCCAGCCTCGCCATAGAAGATGTATGATAATTGTTCATAGGTGCTCGATAAGCCTAGTTGGCTTCTTTTGGGTAACTGATTATATGCAGTAGAGTGAGTGATTCACTATGTAGGTAAACATGTTAGTACTTGCAATTTTATGAGATTTTGATACTAGTCATATGCTCATTTTGCAGAGGATACTCTAGCAACATTTTTCCAGATTTTTTGGTTTTGTCAACTATACAATGGTCGATTTACTCCTCGATACACTTATTGGTGTGAGCACATTTATTCTCACAGAATCCTTCTAGTTGTTCATCATTGTTCATTAATTCATTTTTCTAGGAAGATTGATGAATTTTCTCCCATAATCTGACACTTGGTCATCCTTCTTTGAGCCTTAGTGGTGTTTGGCCTCTTGTAGCTCCATTATCATTCTATTTAGTTGCCTATCATCATGGTATCAGAGATGTCAAGCATGTTTGGTGGATCAGGGTCTAGTGCCAGTGTTCCGAGGAGGAGCTATAGCTTATAGGGCAAAGACCATTTTGAGATCCAAAAATTTGATGGCACAAACTTTGCTCTATGGAAGAATGAGATTAAAGATGTGCTGATTCAAAGGAGGCAATGGAAGTCAGTAAATGGAATCTCAAAGAAGCTTGCTGACATGGATGAAGATGATTGGGATGAATGAGATGAAATGGCCAGGCCTACCATTTGATTGCACCTGGTAGATAATGTTTACTTTACAACATTAGACTGTGAAAGTGTAGAGGAGCATTGGAAGAAGTTATGCAATACATATGCAAAAGAGACGGATCAAATAAAGTGTACTTGATGAGAAAGTTATATGAACTTCACATGAAGGAAACAGATAGTGCTGCTGCTCATCTAAATGATTTTGATGCTATATTCTCCCAGTTAGCGGCTCAATAAATGGATATGGATAATGAAATAAAAGCAGTCATGGGATATGTTTTGCATAGCTATTAGCATATAGTGCACCTGGTGGTAAATTGATCTATGATGGCATATGTGGAGCACTATTGAGTGAGGAGATTCATAGAAAATCTATGGTCGGCATTCAGAGTGGAGATGCATATAATGTTCATGATTCTTATGAAGGAAATAATAAAAAATGTGGCAGGTGCAAGAACAAGGAAAAGAATGGTCAACAGAATAAGGGTAGAAGTAAATCAAGGAAGAGGGATATCGAATGCCATTATTGTCATAAGAAAGGACATATGAAGAAAATACTGTTATGTATTAAATAATGCTAAAGGTAAAGGACAGAATGTTGATGGGCATGTTAAACAGTTACCTGCACCATCTACTTTGACTATGAAGATTGAAGAACTTAATGCTATTTCTGATGATGTTGATGTGTTGATACTTGATAGTACTATGCCAATTGAGGCTCTTATGGTTGATTCTCTTTCCCACATGTGGCTGCTAGATTCTGGTGCTTCTTTCCATGTGACACCACATAGAGAATGGTTCTCTAATTATGCAACAAAGTCTCTTGGTACCGTGAGACTTGGTGACTCTTACTAGTGTGACATTGTGGGGATTGGAGATGTGATTGTGTAGTTCATTTATGGTTCAAAATTTACTATGTATAATGTACACCATGTACCTCAGTTATCATGTAGTTTGATGTCAGTTGGTCAACTTGATGACCTTGGTTAAAGGGTGGTCTTCTATGCTCAATCCTTTCTCATATCAAAGGGCAATATGGTTATTGCACAAGGAAAAAAAGTTGGCTCACTTTATCCTTTATTTGTATCACAGAAAGAACACTTGTTAGCTATTACTGAACAACCCATGGCTTGTATTTGTCATGGCTGTTTGGGCCATATATCACGTAGTGGAATGGAAAATCTTTCTTGTTATGGCTACTTACCTCTGTTATCTTTCTCTAATTTTTCATTTTCTGAGCATTATTAGTATGGAAAACAAACTATGAATGTGCATAAAATGCACATTGACTCTAAACGAATCCCTTCGGGAAGAGCTTCTCGCTACCCGCAAGCAGCACTCACGGGACTTGGAGGAGTTGCACACTTGTGAAAAATACTTTCTTGCAAGGAGATCTTACAGATGAGATCTATATAGAACAATTAGAGGGTTATGTAGTTCCTGGCAAAGAAAGTCTAGTTTGTAAGCTCAAGAAGAGCTTATATGGACTTAGACACTCCCCTAGACAATGGTACCAAAATTTTGATGCTTTTATGAAGTCTCAAGGCTATTCTCAAAGCAATGAGGATCATTGTCTATACACAAAAAGATGCTTAGATGGCAACTTGATATGCTTGTACTTTATGTCCATGATATGTTGATTGCTGGGAAGCCCTCTTATGACTTATCAATTCTCAAGAAGAAGTTGAGCCAAACATTTGATATGAAGGATTTGGGAGATGCCAAACATATTCTTGGCATGCACATTACTCATGATAGGAGTAAAAGATGCATATACTTGTCTCAAAGTGAGTACATATCCAAAGTACTTCACATGTTCAACATGTAGGGTGGAGAGGCATTGAGTACACCTTTACCCACATATGTGAAACTGAGCAAGGATGATTGCCCCAAATCAAATGAGGAAAAGGAATTCATGACCAAAATTCCTTATTAGTGTGCTGTTAATAGTCTCATGTATGCTATGGTAGCTACAAACCATACATTGCATTTGTAGTGGGAGTTGTGAGCGGATATATGTCTAATCTTGGCAAGAAACATTGGGAAGCAGTTAAGATGATCTTGGGATATCTAACTGGGACTAGGGACAAGTGTTTATGCTTAGGTAGAGGGAAATCATCCATTATTGGTTAGACAGATTCAAACTATGCTAGTTGTGTGGTCAATCGTAAGTCTATATCAGGGTACATTTTTCATTTTCTGAAGGTGCTATCTCTTGGAGATCTCATCTTCAAGAATGTACAACTATTTCCACCACAAACGCAGAGTATGTTGCAGGAAGTGAGGCATGTAAGGAAGCATCACGACTTTCTCATCTTGCTTTTGATATGGGTCTACCTCAGCATGTACCTCGTTTGCTTAGTGATAGTCAGAGTGCCATTGCTTTGGCAATGAATCCAGTCTATCATGCAAAGAACAAGCACATTGAGGTGAGGTATCACTCCATTAGAGATTTCTTAGCCATTGAGTGCATAATTCTTGAGAAGGTTCATGCTCCAGATAATGTTGCAGATGCTTTGACTAAAGCTCTACCATAGGATAGCTTTCGACACTATTGTCACTTGATGGGGGTTACTTGATTCATCATCTTACATAGTCACTTGTATATTTGTAACATGTGCACTAGATGGGAGGTATAGTTTGTATACTTACACTTAGGTATTCTTTATCATTCTTTATTTTTCTACCATAGTTACTTTGGCCATATTGGCCTTTAGTGGGAGATTGTTATCGTTAGTGTCCATGTGAAAGGCCAAATGGCCAACACACACTTCTATGTATATGTTCTTTAATAAAACATATAGTGGTTTGGTCAGTCATAGACTATAAGCTCAATCGCATTTTTAACACCTAAGAAGTCTATTTGCAAACAATCCCGATGGGTTTTAGCCTACTTTGATCTACCATGGTAACTGTGAACTATGCCTCCTTAGATTGCCGGAGTTCTAGCTTCTTCATTGTTGATTCAGGAAACTATTTGATACCCAAAGTCAATTATGAGTACATCGGGGAGTTTGTGGCTGACTATCTTGATTGTTACCTAAGGATAGTAATAGTCGGTATGAGGGGCTTGTGTTATGAAGCAATTACCTAGATGCTTACCCATTGAAACTGGTGCTCCTAGTGAAGCGATTATGCTGACCATTTCACTCTAGAACCAGACATCCATATGTAGCAAGTCATATAGACTTACTTGTTGGTACATAATTTTTAGAATCTGACTCACCAAAAAAGCACTTGCCAATATACTTATGGTGAGCTTCAGAGTCATTTCTTTAAATGCACATTGGATGTCCATTGTATGATTGTATAATTTAGCTAGGCACTGGGATATCTCGTGTTTGGACTTCTGGTTTAGAATCGATCAGTAGATCACTTTATGCTCTAGTAAGAGATTTTCCCACCCAACTAGGTGCCCTTTTTGTTTTAGCAAACTCTTGCTCCATGTCAGACCCTTTGTTGCTGCTTGTCTCTTCTTTCTTCTGTCAGTGCATCAAGGGTGAGTTATTACTCTTTTTTTCTACTACCCTATACTCTTGTTCCACCATCTTTTTAGCCCTAGTACTTAATCTCAGTAGAGTGATATCTCTCAGTTGCACCATGTTGGTTGTTGTTGATCACAACAGTGTACTTCACATAGGAAGAAATTCTAACAAGATGTAAAAAGTTTTCTTATTGATATATTTAGGTCGTGATGTGTGTGAACACACTAGGATGGCCGGGGCACTTTTTTCCCTCTTTAAGAGGTTTTTTTCCCTCGGCTTGTATATATGCCTATTGCCCTAATGAGCTACTAATCTTTTGTACATTCTCTAGTAATACATTCAGTATTGTGTGTTGTGCTCCAAGCTTCTTCTTCTTCCTTCTTCGAGTATGCAGAATTAGCAGATTTCTGCTTACTAGTTGAAGAGCTCCATTTTCCTTTGCCCTTCTGACTAGCTAGGAAAGCTTGATCTGCAACTCGCATAATGGACCTATTTTGCCTGGACTGATCTTCCTGCAACAGAACAGAGACTAAATCCTCAAATGATAAGGCATTTGGATTGCCTTTCATCATCAACTGAAGAGTAGAAGCAAAACTCTGATATGAATCAGGAAGACCATTCAGAACGGTCTGCACAAGTGAGCTATCTGGTATAACCTCATCAGCAAAAATCAACTATTCCTTCAAGTCTTTGATCTTCGTTAGGAAACTGTCCATAGAATCACCTTCATTCATGTGCTCACTCTCCAACTGTTTTCGGAGGTAAGCAACACGAGCCTCATTCCTAGCTTGGTAGAATGTGGTAAGTGTATCCCAAGCATCCTTAGCTATTCTGCAAGAGCGAATGTGAGGAATAATGGCACGTTTGACAGACAAAGCTATCAATGCATGTGCCTGGGCATCTCTGCCATCCCAACGAATCTTCTCTACAGTAGGTGCAGCAAAAACTGAAGCACAAACAGGAATCTGCGGAATATCATCTTCGACACCATCTTCATCAGCTCCATCACCTGTATTTGCAGTACTTGTAGTCAGAGGTGTAACAGGACGTCTTTCAACACCCTGCACAATGTTCCACAATCCTTTTGTAACCAATACATGTCGCATCATATAAGCCCATAATGGGTAGTTGGTACCATCCAACTTATCCTCAATAGCCAACATACGGAATACATCACTGCTTTCAGCCATGGCCGGTGACTAAAATACCTTGATGCAGAAAATTGACTGTATCTCAAAAAGTTGAACAGAACTGCCCAGACGAATTCAGCTAGACCTATAGCAAACTTCGAGACGCTTATATTGGCGAACAAAAATTGGTATATACCTTTGGCACAAAAAGACGAAATAGCCTGCACAAGCACTGCGATAGTGCGTTCGGAGGCTCACCAAATTTTGTGCGAATCTGAGACTGCAAACGGAGGAGTGTCGATGGCACCCTAGATGAAGCGATGACCTGCTCTGGTACCAATTGTTGGAGTTAGACGTCTACGGAAGCACGCAAACAACACAAGGAAGAAGAAGAAGCTTGGAGCACAACACACAATACTGAATGTATTACTAGAGAATGTACAAAAGATTAGCAGCTCCTTATTCACCACATCACTCCCAGGGGGGATTTGTTGATATATTTAGGTAGTGATGTGTGTGAACACACTAGGATCGCGGGGGCACTTTTTTCCCTCTTTAGGAGGTTTTTTTCCCCCGGCGTGTATATACGCCTATTGCCCTAATGAGCTTCTAATCTTTTGTACATTCTCTAGTAATACATTCAGTATTGTGTGTTGTGCTCCAAGCTTCTTCTTCTTCCTTGTGCTGTTCGCGTGCTTTCGCAGACGTCTAACTCCAATAGTTCTTTGCCTGATTCCTAGTAGTCTACTTCGGGAAATCCTTCATATAGTGATCCCTCAAGTATAGGGTTTTTTGCTCATTAAATTGTTTCTAACAATCCCCACCTCAATGACATATTAGGGTGAGATTCAATAATGCATAACTTTTGATGTCTTTCTCTTGATAATTCCTTTGTAGAAATATCTTTTTATTTTATTTCCAATGAACTTTGAGAGGTTTATGCATGAATTTGGATGCGTGAGAAATGACAAACTATATATGTGGATGTGTGTTACAATGGTATATTAAGCATCCCATTGCTTGAATATATAATGTAGCATCAAAGGTTTTTGAATTTTCTTCTATTTATAAAGAAACATTAGCATCCATAAAAAATTGCATAGGCTTTGAATCTTGAATTTCGAACCTTTCAAGCAGTTTCTGAATGTATTTTTGTTGTGTCATGAATATAAAATGATCCCTATGAATGAAATTAATGCTAAGATAATAATGAAGTTAACCAAGATCACTAACATAAAAAAGTTTCATAAGTCTTGTTTTGAAATACCAAAGATATGAGTTTTAGGACATGTCATGATCATATCATCAACATAAATGATAAAAAAGCTTCCTATGACTTAACATAAAGTATAAGAAAAGCCTTTCAGTTTTTAAAACCAATGGAAATTAAATACAAGTGTATCTTCTCATACCATGCTCTTAGTGCTTTCTGCAAACCATGAACTACTTTTATCAATCTACAAACAATATGCTCTTTACCTTTGACTTCAAAGCCTTCAAATTATGTATATATACATCCTTATGTAGTTCTCCATTGAGAAAATCTATCTTGATATCGAATCGATATAGTCAAACCAAAGGATGCAGCCAAAGAAAGAACTACTATGATTATTTTCATCCTAGATGTAGGTGCAAAAATTTCATCATAGTCAACTCTCTTTTGTGCAAATTCTCTCACTTCCAACCTTGCTTTGTATCTATCAACAGTATAATTAGATTTTCTTATGGTTTTGAATATGGAGTGGTGTGATGGCAATGCACCATGGGTGGATTCCACTTAAAGAGAGCTTCACGAGTGTACAAATTCAAGCTCTGGGCAACACACATGGAACTCTACACAGACTTGTAGAATACATAGACATTATATAGTACACAAAGAGCCCAAACACACATTTCTTAGGTTTTAAAAATGCAGTCAAACTTATACTATGCTAATCAGGCTACAATATGTTTTGTAAAAGAACATATGCAAAAGTGTCCACAACCATTTGACCTTTCACATGGCCACTAATGGTAACAATCTCCCATTTAAGGCCAATATGGCCAAAGTGAACTATGTGAGAGAAAACAAAGAATGATAAAAGATACATGAGTGTAAGTATACAAACTATACTTGCCATGTGTTGGGCATGTTACACAGCGTATAAATAACTGTGCAAGATCATGAATCAAGCAACCCCCATCAAGTGACAATAGTGTCAAAAGCTATCCTATGGTAGAGCTTTAATCAAAGCATTTGCAACTTTATCTCGAGTATGAAACTTCTCAAGAACAATGCACTTAATGGTTAATTGGTCTCTAACAAAGTGATACCTAACCTAAATGTGCTTTTTCTTTGCATGATATATAAG
The DNA here is from genome assembly GCA_020310875.1 of Ceratopteris richardii. NCBI lineage: Eukaryota > Viridiplantae > Streptophyta > Polypodiopsida > Polypodiales > Pteridaceae > Ceratopteris > Ceratopteris richardii. The sequence goes on from CM035430.1 coordinate 156,630,420, forward strand.
ATTCTTAGCCAAAGCAATGACACACTTGACTATCACTAAGTAAAAAAGGTACATACTGAGGTAGAATCATATAATAGGCAATTCAAGAAAGCTTTAATGCTTCCTTACATGCCTCATTAGCTCCAAAATACTTTGCTTGTGTAGTGGAAATAGCTATACATTCTTGAAGGCAAGATCTCCAAGAGATAGCACCTCCATCAAAATGAAACATGTACCTTGATGTAAACTTTCAATTTTCTACACAATGCGCATAATGAGAATGTGTGTAACCAATAATGGATGCCTCTCCTCTACCCAAGCATAGAATCTTGTCCTTAGTTC